>CM062291.1:232095591-232695591 GCA_031216915.1 Pictodentalium vernedei
ATAACCTTGGACATTGAAAGTTCTACTACAAGTATCTGATACAACCTACACATGCAAGGAAGCAGTGTGAAAGTGCAAAATGATAAAATATGCATCTTGTGGAAAGGAACATACATGCACATGTATTACACCTTTTCCCCACAGTGACATAATTAATAACCTCATTTCGCATTTGTTTTGATAACCTGGAATAATGCTAATCTGAAAATTAACTAACCCTGGCCTAAATTATTATAATTCTGTTGTCTATAACAGATGATTTTTTTCTTGTATAGGGATGCTACCACAGAAATATTGCCTAGATTTCCAGTAATGCAAAACTAGGGAACACAAATATCAATCCAGGAACTAAAACAAACTTGAATATAACCTCTCTTCCCCCCACACACAGGGTGAGGTATACAAAGTATTAATAGATTCTGAATGGTGGATCAGAGGAAGGAGATTTTTAAAGATTATTCGTCAGATTATACTACGTTAAAATTTGGACCCCCAAATATGAATCCAGGAACTTGATTTCAACAAACTTGAATCTGAACCCAGCTAGGGTGTCATATACCAAACATTCTGAATGGTGGTTCACAAGATGATTTTAAAGCAAATTCCTCTTTTGCACAAAGTTAAAATTAGGGCTCCCACTGGGAGCTGAAATATGAACCCAAGGGCTTTATTTGGACAAACTTGAAATTGCCCCCCCACCTTAAAGATGTTGTACATGTATACCAAATATCAAAAGATTCTGACTGGTGGTTCTAGAAAAGAAGATTTTGAAAATATACCCAATATTGCACTACATGTATTAAAAATTTGGGCCCCCACAGGGAACAGATACCAACTCAGGAACTTCATTTGAACCAATTGAATCTGCACCCACCCCCCCCCCCCCCCCACCCCCTCTTAGGATGCTGTACAACAAATATCAAAAGGTTCTGACTTGTGTCAAGAATCAGATTTTTAAAGATTATTCTTCATATCAGACTAAGTTAAAATTGGGGCTCTGATAGGGAGCCCAAATATTAACCCAGGAACTTGACTTTAACAAATTTGAATCAGACTACCCTAAGGATAGTGTATACCATCCCTAAGGATAGTGTATACCATATAACAAAAGATTCTCACTGGGGATACTGGAAAAAGATTTTGAAAATATTCCCAATATAGCACTACAGTTAGAATTAAAAGTCCTGTCACAAAATGTGCGCCATCGACTGAGTAGAAGCGCACTCAGAAAACGCACCGTTCTGAGCCCATCAGTTAATTAAAAAGGTTTGATCTTTCCTGACCTGCGCACATTTTGCGCACGCAGAGGAAACCTCAGCAGATGGATGGGACAAGTAAAATTTTGTGATAGCGCAAGGTACACAATACAAGTCGGAAGGAGATGTAGCAAAACAGCAATTATCTTGCGGTTTTATTTGAGGTTAAAAACTATTTAATGAACGCAAGGTTTGTTTGTTGAATGATATTTTAAAACCGATAAAAACATTTGCCTGTTGTTTGGAAACGGAGTGGGAAATGCAAATAAACGCAAGAGCTTTATTTGTGGTAGATCTTTGAAATAAATTTTTGAACATTTTTTCGTTTGGTTGATCAGTTGATTGCGGAATTCATCCTTGAGGTTCTGAGACAAGCCAGTGATGTCGGCACATGATTTTGACATGCTGTTTTGAAAACCTCATCAACATTCAACAGAAATGGCATAAGATTATAAAACGCGTTGTTATTGCACTACACTGGTGATACTGAAAGGCGGGGCAGTGTACTTAGTAATTTTGTATGCATTCTAAATGGGAAGAAAAAACGCTGTGACAGACATTGAGTTGAAATATGACTTGTCTTTTACAAATTTTCACCCTCCCACCCCCCCCCCCCCCCCCCCCCCCCATCCTAGATGACAAAAAGTTATCAACATCAATGGAAATAGAGAAAAATAATGGATATGAACACGTCAACACATGCAGGCATGTCACAAAAAGGGCCTATGTGGCAAGCTTCCCCGAGTCGCCTAGAAACTGAATGTCCCAGTGCGCTTGTAACAATTTAAAACAAAATCACATAAGAAAGATTCCCGGAAAGAGCCGCCTTGGGAATTGAAACTCAGAAACATTGTGATTTAGTCAACATTTGGCATATTAAATGAAAGAGTCAATGACACTGTAGCTTAACTTGTGTGCTGTGTTTGATGAAAAGGATAATGTTCAATGTTTATGAAAGGATTATGAAATATGACAAGAATTGTGATAATTGGGAATATGTTCATTTCTGTTCCCTGTATGCTATGTTTTTCATAAAAATAATATGAGGTGTACACTGTACTAAAGAGCTGAGAGGTGGGTTAATATGACCTCACAGTTAATGTATGTGGCCCTCACAGTTAACATATATCAACGAAAGTTACCAAGTTACAGTGATATTATTCCAAAACGAGTCATCCTATCAAGTTACATTGAAATTGTCATAAATATCACCTGTAGACTGTGCTAAAGGTTTTCGAGCTTTGGGCCACTGTAGCCGTCAGTTTCCCAATTGCGTCCAAAGGGGACGTTCTCATCTAGACATTATATGAAGTCAACCTACCAAGTTACAATGAAATCCCTTCATAAATATGACCTGTGGACTGTGCTAAAGGTTTTTGGGCTTTGGGCTCGGGCAGACATCATGGTTGAATGATCGCAACCAAAAGGGGACATTCTCATCTGGGCATCATCTGGAGTGATCCTACGAAGTTACAATGAAATCCCTTCATAAATATGACCTGTAGACTGTGCTCAACGTTTTTGGGCTTCGGGCCCCTGAAGCCGTCACAGTTGACCAATCACGACCGAAAGGGGATGTCATCATCTAGGCATTATATGGAGTCAAACTAACAGGTTACAATGAAATCCTTCCATAAATATGACCTATAGACTGTGCTGAAGGTTTTGGGGTTTTGGGCTCGGGCAGCCAAAAAGGCCGAATGATCGCGACCAAAAGGGGATGTTCTCATCTAGACATTATTTGGAGTCATCCTACCAAGCTACAATGAAATCCCTTCATTATTATAACTTGTAGACTGTTCTAAAGGTTTTTGGGCTTCGGGCCCCTGCAGCCATCACAGTTGCCCAATCGTGTCCAAAAGAGGACATTATCATCTAGACATTATATGAAGTCAACCTACCAAGTTACAATGAAATCCCTTCATAAATATGACCTGTAGACTGTGCTAAAGGTTTTTGGGCGCCGGGCTCAGGCAGCGATCATGGTTGAATGATCGCAACCAAAGGGGACAATCTCATCTGGGCATCATCTGGAGTGATCCTACGAAGTTACAATGAAATCCCTTCATAAATATGACCTGTAGACTGTGCTCAACATTTTCGGGCTTCGGGCACCTGTAGCCATCACAGTTGACCAATCATGACCAAAAGGGGATGTCATCATCTAGGCATTATATGGAGTCAACCTAACAGGTTACAATGAAATCCTTCCATAAATATAACCTTTTGCCTACGCTAGAGGTTTTTGGGCTCGGGCACCCATCAAGGCTGAATGATTGCGATCAAAATGGGACGTTCTCGTCTAGACATTATTTGGAGTCGATACTTCCAAGTTACAATGAAATCCCTTCATAAATATAACCTGTAGACTGTGCTTAAGGTTTTTGGGCTTCGGGTCCCTGTAGCCGTCACAGTTGCCCAATCACGTCCAAAAGGGGACTTTCTCATCTAGACATTATATGAAGTCAACCCACCAAGTTACAATGAAATTCCTCAATAAATATGACCTGTAGACTGGGCTAAAGGTTTTCAGGTTTTGGGCTCAAGCAGTCGTCACAGTTGGCAGAGCATGCCCAAATGGGGAAATTCTCATCTAGACATCATAAGGAGTCATCCTACCAAGTTACAATGAAATCCCTCCATATTAAACATGACCTGCCAACTGTGCTAAAAGTTTTTGGGTTTCGGGCTTGGGCAGCCATCACGGTTGACAGATCATGCCCAAAAGGGGACGTTCTCATCTAGGCATTATACAGAGGCATCCTACCAAGTTACAATGAAATCCCTTCATAAATACGACCTGTAGACTGTGCTAATGGTTTTTGGGTTTTGGGTTCGGGCAGCCCAAAAGGGAACGTTCTCATCTAGACATGACCCCAAACCTGCATATGAAATTTCGTGACGATCAGACAAGAACTGTGGGGTGTAGCCCGTGCTAAAGGAAAATGTGAACAGGCTCACAGACTTCCGCACGCGTGATAGCAATAGCTTATCTTGACTTTGTCAAGTTAAGCTAAAAATGCCATAAAATTAATTGTTGGGACACTGAGAGGATACCGCCCGTCCCTCTCAGGAGGGTGCTGGAGAGATGGGGGGAGGGGGGCACTCCCCCTGCCATCAGTAAATTGCACTGAACAATATTGGTGCCCCCCTCTGCCCCCCCCCCCCCCCTCCTACCTGCCCTCCTGCCCTTTTGATCTTCCGGGGCCCCTGGTCCCTCTAACCCACAATTGCAATTCAAATTTATTTTTTAAATTCTTTCCTCATAAATACAGCTTGCGAATCCTTGCTTGTGCTAGTGTTGGGACAGAAACTTTTTTCCACCATGAAAGCTGGCCTGCTGCAGAAATTTGTTCATCCTCCATTCATGCAAGGTGAAGGTTAACTAATATTAAGTCATTCAAATGTTGATTTCAAGAAAACATTCTTAATCAAGTAAGCTAAATCTACCTTAGGGAGAGGCAAAACATAGTGTCTGAAAAAGTGGTAGACCCTACCATGCCCATGTGACCATGCCCTCCACCTGCCCTGTTTGTGCCCATACGGTACTACAGGCCAATTGACCTACAAATGATTGGTGTTGTCAGAGGTATAGCCAGGATTCTATAGGGGGCAGGGGGGGGGGGGGGGAGGCTAGCCAATTTTGGGGGCCTACCATGATATTTGGAAGGTTGTTGTGGGGTTTCGGGTCACCCCACCCAGTCCTAACTAGGGCCCTCCCACCATTACCCCCTCCTCACACTTCTCTTCATAGACAGGGAAGTGGGAGGTGGGGTAATGACCAGAGGGTCCAAGACTAAATTTTACAAAATTTTCTTAAGGAGGCCCTGTCCTTACTAGGACTCCTAGAAAAGTTTGTAAAATTTAGTGCTCCAAGATCGAATCTGAGGCAATAATTATTGTAGCCTGTGTTGCCCTAGAAGTCAGCAAGTCAATTGTAACTCGTGTGCCAAATTCAATTCACCGCTGAGACAGCACTTTGTGGCGAATGTTTTCTTTGATCGCATGTGTTAACCAGAATTAAATAGAAGAAGGGAAACGTGTTCAAATGACAGAAAAACAATGCAAGTGTGTTTCATCTATTTATTCATCAGTAACATTTGAAAGAACACCCCGGGAAGTCTGTTTTTTTACGAAAAAACAATGTTTTTCACAACCATCAAACTACGAATACATGTGCTTTGAGAAGCCTGGGACATAATGCATAAGGCAATTCTACACCAAACAGTTCAACCCATCGCATTAAAAATTAAATTAGACACCGTTCTTCACATATTTTGATTTTACATTGTTCTATAACCTCAAGCAAACTCAGACATAGTACACTGATTGTGGCCCATTTGGGAAACACTCACCAAGTGGAAATTCCACCCAGGTGACTCATTTAAAATTCTAGTACAGAATATTCAACAAAACAATTTAGTGGACATATTTTGGTGAGAAAGGGAACTGTCATCTTTGGAAAACTGAAGACTTGGGAAAATGAATGGTGACTAAAACCCCTCACCTGTTTACATGTACTCGGATTCCCTGAGCACAATGTATTTGCATAAATTACCTCAAGAGTTTCAAGTTTGAGAAAAAATGATTTTTGCCTTGAGTCTGTTGCAAAAAAATTAGCTCCCCCCCCCCCCCCCCCCCCCCCCCCCCCCCACCTGTGCTTAGGGTAATTCGACACACCCTAAAAAATTAGGCCAACCATAAAAATGTTATCGAGTAAACTCACTCATATAGGTCATTGTAACCTTAAATTTCCATCCAACTTCAACTGCTGGCTTTGGAGATCAAGCTTTCAAAATTACGTGCAGAAATTAGTGCTGTGCGGTATATCGGTTTTTTGGTATGGTTTAGGTATTACGAGGATACCAAAAACCGTACCGAAACCAAATCAAAATATCGTTTATTTTGGCATTTATATTTTTCTGCGAAATTGACAGAAAGTCAACTCATCAAGGTGGATGATAAATCTAAAAGCGGAATATTTTGATCGAATTGATAAGAAATTGTGCAAATGTAAACTTTGTAAGCAACAGGTACTGGTAGCAGTAGACGCTGCGAATACATCAGAGAAAGAAATAAACTAGAGTGATGTCACGGCTGCAGCATGACTGTCCCAGCAATGGCAATGCTTAGACACAAAATAGTCTGAGCCATTTTTTGTTAACCAATTACCTAACGAATCTGCCATATCTGCACTTGTGATGTACAAAATTTGCTATTCAAATTTTATTTTTTAATTTCTCTACTCCAAAACATACCTCATGATATATTAATGGAACAAGTTTGATGAGCTTGTTCCAATAAGGACTAATAAGCCATGGTTAGAAGTAAATGAAAGCGTTAATGACACTGTAGCTCAACTTGTGTAAGACATGTACATGTATAGTATGTGACACAGCAATGGCACACATCTATGTAATGACCCGATAACAAAGGTACATATAAAGTATTGTAACGGTCCGTACATAAATGCTGACCACAGCCTGTAACAAATGTATAGGTAAAGCATTGTAAAGGTGGGTGACAGTTACATGCTGAACTAGAAAAGAAATCTTTGAGTCCCAGAGTGGGTCTGACTGAACCCCAAAATATTTGTTCTCATAGCACAGTGATAACAAAGACCACCCAAAACACTCATTCCTGTCCCAAGGTGATAACAAAGGTACCCAAGAAGTTTCATGAAGATCAGTTCATAAATACAGCCCCTAGCCTGAGCAGTATTGACATGTGTACTTACTGTGTATAAGTAGCATTGAATAAATCAAAGTCCATCTAATTTGCATAATGTCTGCACGAGAAAAAAACCTGTATTATATGTGATGTATTCCATGTTACTAAACATTCATACAAAAATTTATTCAAATCAGAACTTTCAAACAGAAGTTCTGTACAAAAACAAGAGGCCCCAAGGGCCCTTAATCGCTCACCGGGCAAAGTGATTCAAACAAAGTGGTTCAAAGAAGTATTTGGGGTCACATTCAGTTAGACATGGTTCATCAACATTACAAAGTGTCAGGGCAAAGCCAGCTTAAATATAGGGGCAAGGGGCCTCATATATAAAGATAGTGTAAGTTCAAAAGATATTCCGCATCAAGGCGAAAACCCTACGTGAATTTCACTTCTCTGTGAAGCTGACACGGAAAAAACACACGTGGTGTATATCCAGCTTCAGGGCAGGGACCCAGGGGAGAAATGGTATGTTAGATAAGGTCTAATCTCATTTAATTTATACAGCAGTCGCGAGTCTTACAAGACGTAAGCGGTTGGTGGCAGGATATCATCACGGCCAATTGAGAAACGAGATTCTAAAAGATAGAAATGTCTGTCGTGTCGTCACCTGAATATTAGTATGGCAATGAGTGGCAGGAACGAATCGGTTCTCTTGACAAGTGAAATCACCATTAAGTCACGCGCGAGATGACTTGTTTTGATTCTGCCTCGATATACGTCATCTCCCACCGTTTTGGCAGATGGACAGATGAGCGTCTGTCCACCTGACAGTTTAGGGTAAAAAGTACATATACCTTGAAGAGCAGAGCATTAGGCACACTTGGGGTCACACACACGTTGGTGAAGTTCAGGGCAGGCGGACTCTGTTTCCTGGCATAGGGGTACCTTCGATCACAGGACCCGAAACGGCTGGAATCGCCAGACAGGGCATTCCACGATTGATTTAGCTTAAGGTTGATAGGCGGCTACAGTGCCAAATTCGTTGAGAAGGAAAACCCAAGGTGAAACGTTAAAGTTTAGATTGTCGAGTAGCAGGTATCAGCCTGCAATAGTCAGAAGTGTAGGTTAATTGTATTGTGCGTATTAACCCTTTGAAGCGCCAGACTGATTGCGTTGGGAGTAGTTTGTTTTGCTGTCGAAGCATCGTAATACCGACTTGAGATCGGTGTGAGTGACAAATTCACCCTAGCACAAAAAGGGGCATTTGTGAATCGTGAATTCAACCAGGAACAGTGAACATTTCAATAGGACTTTCACGGAGGACTTTCAAAAGGCACATAAGGTATGAGTAGACAATATCTGACCCAAATCAGAAGTACGGTGACTTTATAGATGACGAACATTGCTGGTCGGAACCCTCCGACAGCCAGAGGTACAGTTACGCGCAGACGTTGACATTTGAGCCTAAGCGGGTGAAGCTCTTATGGCGAGCTCACGGTAGTAATATTTCCAGTGTGTAGACTATAGTGCCAGTACAGGGCTATAGAATGACTATATAATTGTTGAGAATTATTTAACCCTAGCAACCCATTTTCTGTGAAAAGAATCGAATTGTTGATTGTTGAAATATTGAAACAGCTTTATTTTTATGTGTAAATAAAAGAATCGTTGTTACTTTAAATCATTCTTTCCATTACACAGCCTGAAGTGATTAGGAATCACACCTAATGGAAATCGAACCTATTTCAGGCCAATTTGGCAGAGAAGGAATCATGGCGTCAGTCTAACTCAGCTCCCAGCGCCGAGTTCGCGACACTTGGATTCCGACCCTCCACGTTGGTCTAGTTTTCCCGCAATTTCATCAGCGGGACTAAATAACCCCATGTCAGCCCAGGCCCTACGGGGCCTCAGGTGTCCTGACACAAAGGAATGAAGTCATGAGAGACAAATTTTATGGAACTAGGGGCATGGCTTGAACATACTTGAATCTTACCCCCCTAAGGATGCTGCATATCAAATATCAAAAGCATTCATCTGCTGGATCTGAAGAAGAAGATTTTTAAAGAAAATTCCTCATATTGAACTAAGTTATCATTCGGGCTCCCACAGTGAGCCCAAATATGAACCCAGGGACTTGGCTTGAACAAACTTGAATCTCACCCCCTAAGGATGCTGCATGCCAAATATCAAAACATTCCGACTGCAGGATCTGAAGAAGACTTTTAAAGAAAAATTCCTAATATTGACTAAGCTATAATTCGGGCTCCCACAGGGAGCCCAAATATGGACCCAGGGACTTGGCTTTAACAAACTTGAATCTCACCCCACTAAGGATGCTGCACACCACATATCAAAACATTCCAACTGCTGGATCTGAAGAAGAATATTTTTAAAGAAAATTCCTCATTTCGAACTAAGTTACAATTCAAGCTCCCACAGTGAGCCCAAATATGGACCTAGGGATATGGCTTGAACAAACTTGGATCTCACCCCCTAAGGATTTTGCATATTAAATATCAAAACATTCTGACTGCTGGATCTGAAGAAGAAGATTTTTAAAGAAAATTCCTCATTTTGAACTAAGTTATCATTCGGGCTCCCACAGTCAGACCTGGCATTCTGAAAAATTTAGGGGAGCTAAAAATCGCTCTCCTGAAATGATCTAGGAGAGCCAATGACTCTCCTAATTTTTTTTGACATGGAAGGCAGTTGGACCATGATATATCATACGAATGTAGTTAAACACTGTGACCAGACATGTTCTACTCACAAAGTTGCATTGCGTAATTTGGATAGTTGTAATACATGTTACTTCGAAAGTTACTCAAGACTGTGTTGAAGTCGTCTGTCCCGATAACTCACAACTGTCACAAGCCAATCATGGTTCAACTTCATCCCCTTCAAGTTCATCCCATCAGATCAATTTTGAATTTCAGTTCATTGCACCCGAGCCAGCAGTACAGTTCATAACATACATATATGTCTGTGTATAAGTCACACTTTTTTACCTGAAATGTTATGTCAAAATCGGAGGTGCATCTTATACATGGGTACAACTTGTTTCAGAGAATTCTCAGGGCACCGACTTCTTCGGACAAACGTTGTTCCTATCGTTTGTCAATTGTATAAACAGACAGTACAATCATGTGGTTTTGACTGAGTGCAGATTCACCAAAATTTTTTTTTTTTCATTTTATTTCAGTTTAAATTCTTCAGAAAATAAATTGTCAATAAAATATTATGTGTGATTTCTGTTACTTTTATCCATAAATAATAATAAAGAAGTATTCTATTTAGTCGTTGTTCAATCGGCCCTGACGGCCCATGTGTTTACATCAGAGCGTGTACCGGAAATCAACAGGTTTGTGGGGCCAATATGGATGAAACCATAAAAGATACAAAATCATCAAAATAACAACGAAATGAAAGTGTCAATGACACTGTAGGTCAACTTGTCAATGCATGTACATGTATAGTATGCAACACAGCAATGACAAACATCTAGGTAATGACCTCATAACAAAGGTACATATAAAGTATTGTAACGGTCTGTACATAAATACTGGCCGTAGCCTGTAACAAATGTATAGGTAAAGTATTGTAAAGGTGGGTGACAGTCAGGTGCTAAACTAGAAAAGAAATCTTTGAGTCCCAGAGTGGGTCTGACTGAACCCCAAAATAATTGTTCTCATAGCACAGTGATAACAAAGGCACCCCAAAACACACTCATTCCTGTCCCAAGGTGAAAACAAAGGTACCCAAGAAGTTTCGTGAAGATCAGTTCATAAATATGAACTGTATAGAAGTTGTGACAAAAAACTGATTGGACCTAATTTCGGTACAAAATGGCCACTGGCAGCCATCTTGAATTTTGGACCACACTCAGAAATACTCGTTCTCGTCCCAAGGTGATAACAAAGGTACCCAAGAAGTTTCGTGAAGATCGGTTGATAAATACAGCCTCTAGCCCGAGCCGTATTGACATGTGCACTTACAGTGTATAAGTAGCACTAAATAAATCAGAATTCATCTAATTTGCATAATTTCTGCACGAGAAAAAAACCTGTACTATATGTGATGTATTCCATGATAATAAACATTCATACAAATCAGAACTTTCATACAGAAGTTCTGTACAAAAGACTGATTGCACAAATTTTGGTACAAACTGGCTGCTGGTGGCCATCTTGAATTTCGGACCACACCCAAAAACACTTGTTCTCATCCCACGGTGATAACAAAGGTACCCAAGAAGTTCTGTAAAGGTCGGTTCATAAAAACGGCCTCTAGCCTGAGCCGTATAGAAGTTGTGTACAAAAAACTGATTAGGTCTAATTTCGGTACAAAATGGCCACTGGCAGCCATCTTGAACTTCGAACCGCACTCAGAAACACTCGTTCTCATCCCAAGGTGTTAACAGAGGTACCCAAGAAGTTTCGTGAAAATCGACTCATAAATACAGCCTCTAGCCCGAGCCGTATTGACATGTGTACTTACTAAGTATATTTACATGTGCACTTACTGTGTATAAGTACACATATGTAGCACTGAATAAATCAAAGTTCATCTAATTTGCATAATTTCTGCACAAGAAAAAACCCGTATTATATTTGATGTATTCCATGTTACTAAACATTCATACAAAAATTTATTCAAATCAGAACTTTCATACAGAAGTTCTGTACAAAAAACTGATTGCACTAATTTTGGTACAAAATGACTGCTGGCAGTCATCTTGAATTTCAGACCGCATTCCAAAACACTCGTTCTTGTCCCACAGTGATACCAAAGGTACCCAAGAAGTTTCATAAAGATCGGTTCATAAATACGGCCTCTAGCCTGAGCCGTATAGAAGTTGTGTACAAATGAAAGTGTCAATGACACGGTAGCTCAACTTGACAAACTTAAACTTGGTAAGTTATAAATGAAATGGCAAAATTGAAGATCAATGGTACCAATGTTATTTGCTGAAATTTCAACATAACAGCACTGTGTGTGCACAACGTCAGAGTAATCCATGCATTTTTAAATGTAAACTTTAAGACTAGCTAAAGGAAAAATGTTGAAACACAAATGCAGTGTGTTAGAGGTTATTGTAAATGGCAACTTTTTTCACAGAAATGAATGCTAATCAATAGCTCATATCTAAAGGTCTTGCTTAATGAGCACACCAAGTTTAAAAACAATCCAATGATAAATGTGGCCTGTAGGCCATGTCAAAGAAGAATGTTGATGCACAAATGCAATAAATTCAAAGATTGTTGCTAACAACAACAGTTTTTGATAGAAATGAAAAGAAAATCAATAGTTCCTATCTTTGTAACCCTGTATAAGCATACAAAGTTTCAAAACAACCTGATAATGAATGTGCCACTGAGGCATGCCAAAGGAAGATGTTAATGCACAGATGCACTAAGTAGAAGGTCATTGCTTGTGGCAATGTTTTTTTTTTTGTTTTTTGGGTTTTTTTTTTGGGGGGGGGGGGGGGGGGGGGGGGTATGGAAATTCATAAATATACCCTGCAGAGAGTGCAAAAGGGATAAATTGATGTACAAATGCAGTAAGTTCAAAGGCTGGTGATGACAACAATAATTTTTTATGGAAATGACAAAAAGCAATAGCTCACATCTGGATGTCACCCCAAACACACATACCAAGTTTCAAAGTGATCCGATCATAAATGTGCCCTGAAGGGTGTGTTAAAGGGAAATATTGAGGTTTGACAAAACTAAGTTCAAAGGTCAGCAGCAACATTTTTTGACAGAAATGGAAGAAAATCGACAGCTCCCATATAGATGTCACCCCACACAAGCACACCAGGTTTGCAAGCGATCCAATCATAAATGTGCCCTGCAGGGTGTGTCGAAGGGAAATATTGATGCTTAACTGCACTAAGTTTTTACTAAGTTCATCAAAGGTCATTGCCAGTGGCAACATTTTTTGACGAAAATCGAAGAAAATCGATAGCTCCCATCTAGAGGTAACCCCAAACAAGCATACAATGTTTCAAACCGATCTGATCATAAATGTGCCCTGTAGGTGCAAAAGGGAAATATTGAGGTCTGACTAAACTAAGTTCTAAGAACATTGGCCGCGGCAACATTTTTTGACAGAAATGGAAGAAAATTGATAGCTGCCATCTAGAGGTCACCCCAAACAATCATGCCACGTTTCAAAGCAATCTGATTATAAATGTGCCCTGTAGGGTGTGCCAAAGGGAAATATTGAGGTCTGACTAAACTAAGTTCTAAGAACGTTGGTTTCTGCAACATTTTTTGACGGAAATGGAAGAAAATCGATAGCTCCCATCTAGAGGTCACCCCAAACAAGCATGCCAGGTTTCAAAGCAATCCGATCATAAATGTGCCCTGTAGGGTGTGCCAAAGGGAAATATTGAGGTCTGACTAAACTAAGGTCTAAGAACGTTGGCCACGGCAACATTTTTGGACGGAAATGGAAGAAAAACGATAGCTCCCATCTGGAGGTCACCCCAAACAAGCATGCCAGGTTTCAAAGAAATTCGATCATAAATGTGCTCTGAAGGGTGTGCCAAAGGGAAATTTCGAGGTCTGACTAAACAAAGTTCTAAGAACGTTGGCTGCGGCAACATTTTTGACAGAAATTGAATAAAATCGATAGCTCCCATCTAGAGGTCACCCCAAACAAGCATACCACGTTTCAAAGCGATCTGATCATAAATGCGTCCTGTGAAGTGTGCCAAAGAAAACAGTGGATGTACGTATGCCCGAACATACGTACATAAGTACGTACGCCAACAGACGAGAAGTGATGGCAATAGCTCAGCTTCACTTTGTCAAGTTGGGCTAAAAACTGATTGGACCTAATTTCGGTACAAAATTGCCACTGGCAGCCATGTTGAATTTTGGACCACACCCAGAAACACTCGTTCTCACCCCAAGGTGATAACAAAGGCACCCAAGAAGTTTTTGTGAAGATCGGTTCATAAATACAGCACCTAGCCCCAGCCGTATTGACATGTGTACTTACTGTGTGTAAGTAGCACTGAAAAAATCAAAGTTCACCTAATTTGCAGAATTTCTGCACGAGAAAAACACGTATTATATATGATGTATTCCATGTTACTAAACATTCAGACAAAAATTTATTCGAATCAGAACTTTCATACAGAAGTTCAGTACAAAAAACTGATTGCACTAAATAAAGTACAAAATGGCTGCTGGTGGCCATCTTGAATTTCGGACCGCACCCAAAAACACAGCCGTATTGAATTGTTGATGGACAGATAGATGGATGGACTGATGGGCCATGGCATAACCTCAAATTTGGCTTGCGTCAAAGTTGAGCTAATGAAAGTGTCAATGACACTGTAACTTAACTTATGTGTTGTGTTTGATGAAAAGGATAATGTTCAATGTTTATGAAAGAATTATGAAATAAGACAAGAATTGTGATAATTGGGAATATGTTAATTTCCGTTCTCTGTATGCTATGTTTTTCATAAAAATAATATGAGGTGTACACTGTACTAAAGAGCTGAGGGGTGGGTTAATATGACCTCACAGTTAATGTATGTGGCCCTCACAGTTAACGTATATCAACGAAAGTTACCAAGTTACAGTGAAATTATTCCAAAGCGAGTCATCCTATCAAGTTACATTTAAATTCCTTCATAAATATGGCCTGTAGACTGTGCTAAAGGTTTTCGGGCTTCAGGTCCCTGTAGCCGTCAGTTTCCCAATTGCGTCCAAAGGGGACGTCCTCATCTAGACATTATATGAAGTCAACCTACCAAGTTACAATGAAATCCCTTCATAAATATGACCTGTGGACTGTGCTAAAGGTTTTTGGGCTTTGGGCTCAGGCAGCCATCATGGTTGAATGATCGCAACCAAAAGGGGACACTCTCATCGGGGCATCATCTGGAGTGATCCTATGAAGTTACAATGAAATCCCTTCATAAATATGACCTGTAGACTGTGCTCAAGGTTTTCAGGCTTCGGGCCCCTGAAGCCGTCACAGTTGACCAATCACGACCAAAAGGGGATGTCATCATTTAGGCATTATATGGAGTCAAACTAACAGGTTACAATGAAATCCTTCCATAAATATGACCTACAAACTATGCTAAAGGTTTTGGGGTTTGGGGCTCGGGCAGCCATCAAGGCTGAATGATCGCAACCAAAAGGGGACGTTCTCATCTAGACATTATTTGGAGTCATCCTACCAAGGTACAATGAAATCCCTTCATAAATATCACCTGTAGACTGTGCTAAAGGTTTTCGGGCTTCAGGTCCCTGTAGCCGTCACAGTTTCCTAATGGTATCCAAAAGGGGACGTTCTCATCTAGACATTATATGAAGTCAACCTACTAAGTTACAATGAAATCCCTTCACAAATATGAACTGAAGACTGTGCTAAAGGTTTTCGAACTTTGGGCTCGGGCAGCCATCATGGCTGAATGATCGCAACCAAAAGGGGACATTCTCATCTGGGCATCATCTGGAGTGATCCTACGAAGTTACAATGAAATCCCTTCATAAATATGACCTGTAGACTGTGCTCAAGATTTTCGGGCTTCGGGCACCTGTAGCCATCACATTTGACCAATCACGACCAAAAGGGGATGTCATCATCTAAGCATTATATGGAGTCAACCTGACAGGTTACAATGAAATCCTTCCATAAATATGACCTATAATAGACTATGCTAAAGATTTTTGGTCTTGGGCAGCCATCAAGGCTGAATGATCACGACCAAAAGGGGACGTTCTCATCTAGACATTATTTGGAGTCATCCTACTAAGCTACAATGAAATCCCTTCATAATTATGACCTGTAGACTGTGCTAAAGGTTTTCGGGCTTCAGGCTCGGGCAGCCATTATGGTTGAATGATCGCAACCAAAGGGGACAATCTCATCTGGGCATCATCTGGAGTGATCCTACGAATTTACAATGATATCCCTTCATAAATATGACCTGTTCACTGTGCTCAAGGTTTTTGGGCTTCGGGCACCTGTAGCAGTCACAGTTGCTCAAACGTGTCCAAAAGGGGATGTTCTCATCTAGACATTATATGAAGTCAACCTACCAAGTTACAATAAAATCCCTTCATAAATATGATCTGTAGACTGTGCTAAAGGTTTTCGGGCTTCGGGCTCGGGCAGCCATTATGGTCGAATGACCGCAACCAAAGGGGACAATCTTATCTGAGCATCATCTGGAGTGATCCTACGAATTTACAATGAAATCCCTTCATAAATATGACCTGTTGACTGTGCTCAAGGTTTTGGGGCTTCAGGCACCTGTAGCCATCACAGTTGACCAATCACGACCAAAAGGGGATGTCATCATCTAGGCATTATATGGAGTCAACCTAACAGGTTACAATGAAAACCTTCCAAAAATATGACCTTTTGCCTATGCTAAAGATTTTTGGGTTCGGGCAGCCATCAAGGCTGAATGATCGCGACCAAAAGGGGACGTTCTCATCTATACATTATTTGGAGTCATCCTACAAACGTACAATGAAATCCTTTCATAATTATGACCTGTACGTGTAGACTGTTCTAAAGGTTTTCAGGCTTCGGGCCCCTGTAGCCGTCACAGCTGCCCAATCGTGTCTAAAAGGGAATGTTCTCATCTAGACATTATATGAAGTCAACCTACCAAGTTACAATGAAATCCCTTCATAAATATGACCTGTAGACTGTGCTAAAGGTTTTCGGGCTTTGGGCTCGGGCAGCCATCATGGTTGAATGATCGCAAGCAAAGGGGACAATCTGATCTGGGCATCATCTGGAGTGATCCTACCAGGTTACAATGAAATCCCTTCATAAATATGACCTGTGGACTGTGCTCAAGGTTTTCGGGCTACGGACACCTGTAGCCATCACAGTTGACTAATCACGACCAAAAGGGGATGTCATCATCTAGGCATTATATGGAGTCAACCTAACAGGTTACAATGAAAGCCTTCCATAAAAATGACCTTTTACCTATGCTAAAGGTTTTTGGGCTCGGGCAGCCATCAAGGCTGAATGATTGCGATCAAAATGGGACGTTCTCATCTAGACATTATGTGGAGTCATCCTACTACGTTACAATGAAATCCCTTCATAAATATGACCTGTAGACTGTGCTAAAGGTTTTCGGGCTTCAGGCCCCTGTAGCCGTCACAGTTGCCCAATCATTTCCAAAAGGGGACTTTCTCATCTAGACATTATATGAAGTCAACCCACCAGTTACAATGAAATTCCTCAATAAATATGACCTGTAGACTGTGCTAAAGGTTTTCGGGTTTTGGGCTTGGGCAGTCGTCACAGTTGGCAGATCATCATTTCATGTCCAAATAGGGAAATTCACATCTAGACATCATAAGGAGTCATCCTACCAAGTTACAATGAAAACCCTCCATATTAAACATGACCTGCAGACTGTGCTAAAAGTTTTTGGGTTTTGGGCTTGGGCAGCCATCACGGTTGACAGATCATGCCCAAAAGGGGATGTTCTCATCTAGGCATTAAACAGAGGCATCCTACCAAGTTACAATGAAATCCCTTCATAAATACAACCTGTAGACTGTGCTAATGGTATTCAGGTTTTGGGCTTGGGCAGCCATACCGGTTGGCCGCTCGCAACCAAAAGGGGACGTTCTCATCTAGACATGACCCCAAACCTGCATATGAAATTTTGTGACGATCAGACAAGAACTGCGGGGTGTAGCCCGTGCTAAAGGAAATGTGAACAGACTCACAGACTAACAGACTTCCGCACGCGTGATGGCAATAGCTTATCTTGACCTTGTGAAGTTAAGCTAAAAATGAAAAAATCCAGCAAGAAGATCACAGATCCAGAAGTCGAGTTTTGACATTAAATTCTGAAGAAATAAGCTATTTATAGTAACAGTGACCTTGAGCTTGGAGTCCCAGACTCAAAAATCAATAGGTGTCTTCTTCCCTTCCTATAAGGTAACCTCTGGTATAAGTTTGGTAAAGGTGCGTCAAATAGAACTAAAGTTATTGCCCGGAAACTAATTTGTCACAAAATATTCTATTTATAGCAACAGTGACCTTGACCTTGGGGCCCCAGACTCCGAAATCGATAGGTGTCTTCCCTTCCTATAGGGTAACCTGTGGTAGAAGTTTGGTGAAGATACACGGAATGGAACTAAAGTTATTGCCCGGAAACCAATTTGTCACAAAATATTCTATTTATAGTAACAGTGACCTTGACCTTGGAGTCCCAGACTCCAAAATCAATAGATGTCTTCCGTTCCTATAGGGTAACCTCTGGTATAAGTTTGGTAAAGGTGCGTCAAAAAGAACTAAAGTTATTGCCCGGTAACCAATTTGTCATAAAATATTCTATTTATAGTAACAGTGACCTTGATGTCCCCGACTCCGAAATCAATAGGTGTCTTCCCTTCTTATAGGGTAACCTCGGGTATAATTTTGGTAAAGGTGCATCAAATAGAACTAAAGTTATTGCCCGGAAACCAATTGTTTACGCCCGCCGACCGACCGCTACTTCATTAAACTATAAGTCGAGTTTGACTTCGTTAAAACTTGATTAAAAATCTGATGTTTCAGAAAAATAATTTGTACTGTTGGCTTCAACTTGTTTAAGTAATGGATTAAAGATGCAGTACATAAAGCAATGTTCGGCTATAGGAGTCAATTTTCTTATTTGCATGTAATAACTCCCAATCCTTCAAAATGCATTTTGGGAATAATTGCCTAAGTGACACATGTGTGTGTGTGTGTGTGTGTGTGTGTGTGTGTGTGTGTGTGTGGGGGGGGGGGGGGGGGGAGTGGCGAAGGTGTGGTGGTGTGTTATAGTAGTTAATTTTTGTTTGTTTGCATTTACAGTACATCCAGAGTGTATAGCGTTTCATCCACTCGGCGCGGTGGCGGGTGATTTTACCTAAATGGAACACTGTCGACTTTCACATACCGTGTTTGCTGTGCGTAAAAGATTAGCTGCTCAAGTCCAAGGTGATAAAAAGTAGCGATAGCTTATTCGTGCTGTTGATTGAAGTGGGTGGGTGTTTCACCGAATACATGTCATTTAAATAAATCTTGTATATTAGAGTTTGATGAATGGAATTGAGGACTTAGCCATTTAATAGCTTGTTATTTATTATTGAATATTGATCCTATGCTCAGTGCCAATTAAATTAAAACCCGCGTGGATAAATCTACTAAAAGAATAAAGGATGTCACGATGTTGAAAAGACAAAAAGGAAATTTAATTCGACAATCAACAGTAGGGCTCCCCCCCCCCCCACCCCCCCCCCCTTTCCTCAGGTAGACTCCGATGCGACGATGTCAAAGTAGGTAACATCAAATTGAAAATATATAAGATATTGTCGATAATGGTTTTTAAAAACCTCCCACTGTTTACTGGTTCCGTTGTAACTCAACCCAGATAATTTTCGCAGTTTTGGTCAGTCTCAAATGTCACATTATTGGGACCGAGTTGGCCCAACAGCAACAAAGCTCTCAAGGATATTCAACAGAAATAATTTTAGAGCCACTTTTCAGATTCGAAGTTTATTTTCATCAAATGTATTGTCTTAAAAATAGGCCTACATGCGGGCCTACACATCGACACAAACGTTGTTGTACATGTACATGTAGGTTTGAAAAGCGTTGTGAAAAGGGTTAAATTAATGCCAATATTATTTGAAACCACTGTGCACAGCTTCAGTAGACCTTGCCCGAAATGAAAAAAAGAAATGACGTTGTAACAGAGTGTTTGGAGAATGAAAGGTAGAACCTTGAAAAGCAGAACTTTAATCCGAAACTTTAAGCTGGGAATACTAAGTAAAATTGATTGGCAAAAAAGGGTTAAATATTTCCTAAAACCGATAAAAGAAATGTAAATGGAATCATTAAGCTGCACTGACCATGCAAGAATTAGAGTAAGAAAGTATGTGGCAAAGTCTAATTTCAAATACAAAGAAAGTAAGTCTGAAAACATGTTTAAAAGGGGTTAAAATCATGCCGATATTAATAAAAATCTCTGTAGAAATGTTCAGTAGATAGTAGATATTGTCCCAAATAAGAAACAGTGACATTCCACTAAACTGTTTGAAGAATTAAAGGTGTCATTTTAAAACATCACCCCCCCCCCCACCCCAAAAAAAAAAACTTTAACCAAAAACTTTAACCTGGAAGTTTTAAGTTAAATTGCCATACAAAAAAGGGTTAAGTATTTCCCAAAATAACATGAAACATAAAAAAAAAAAAAAAAAAAAATGAGAATGATACAATCAATAGTAATATCAATTTAAAAGAAAAAAACCCAAAAAACTTCAGGGTTGACTAAAAACATTCAACCACAAACTTTAACCAAAACTCCAAATGTTAACAGACAGAAGAAAGTCATGATGAAACAGGAAAAAAAACCAAAAAAAAAACAGTCATGACTATAGACCTCACTGTAAACAGTCGGGCTAAAAAGGGTTAAATATTCCCAAAATAACATGAAACATAAAAAAAAAAAAACAAGAGATTCACTTGGAAGTGACTATGCCCCCCCCCCCCCCCTACATGGCAATGACCTTGATCTGTGACCTTGACCTCCATCTAACAAAAAAATTTGTAAAAAGTATAATATTTGTACTTTGGTTCGTTTCTGAGTTATGGCAAAGACACAAATATTAATGATTTTCAGTGTGACCTTGAAATGTGACCTTGACCTTACGGACCTAAATGTGGTGTGTGACACATCCACCCGTTGTCCTTTATAACTGAGTGAAGTTAGATGATTGTAGCCCTAATAGTTTTGGAGTTATGCTTGAGACACGATTTGTGACCCTGAACATATGAAGGTCAATTGTGACCTTCACCTTGCAGATGCAGTGGAAACTATTAAACGGGACACACCTTCTGACTGTCCTTAACATTTGTAAAAAGTTTAACAATTGTACTATGATTCGTTTCTGAGTTATGGCTGAGACACGAATATTGACAGATTTTTAGTGTGACCTTGAAATGTGACCTTGACCTTGAAGGTACGAACCCGGCTATGGTGTGTGACACATCCTCCCATGGTCTTTTATAATTGTGTGAAGTTTGATGACTGTGGCCCTAACAGTTTTCGAGTTATTGGCTCGGACACACACACACTTCAGTCACTATATGCCACCCGACTTAAGTCGGGGGGCATAAAAACATAATGAGAATGATACAATCAATAGTAATATTAATTTAAAAGAAACAAAAAACTTTAAGGGTGACTAAAAAACTTTAACAACAAACTTTAACCCAAACTCCAAATGTTAACAGACGGACAGACGAAAGTCATGACTAAACAGGAAAAAAATTAAAAAAAACACTTGAACCTTCAGTAAAAAAAACTTGAACCACTAACTTTTACCGAAACTCTAAATGTTAACAGACGGACGAATGATGTTCGAAAGTCAGACTATAGCCCTCACTGTAAACAGTCAGGCTAAAAATGGTAATACAGCCTGTGGTTATCGCTTCTCAGAGATTTTTTATAGCATTTCTTTCAATTCAGCATTGCTATTTTAAGTTGCTGATAATTTTAACAACTGATCATTTTATTAAAATACAAGCCCCCAAACTTTAATACCTGATCATCTGCTTTATATTCTTTCGAATAAATAATTTTTTACCACACACCAGCACACACTGGAAAGACATGATTGACCTAAATTTTAAGATACGTTAAAATACAATGTACATGTACGGAAGCCACCGGGCGACATCATATTTAGCATTATCGAAGTTCATTTGATGGATCGAGGTGCAGCAAATGTTTTGAAAATGATTTGCTACTATTAGTAAATCATCGATTTGCACATTGTTATTCTCATGGAAAATTAAAATTTACCCTAATTTATCATGGAAAATCGTGGATTCTCTAGAATTTTCAGAAACATGTATGAAGCCAGGAACCATAAGTGAACACTGATAGAGTGAATCCACTCGAAATACTCTATAATTTCAACTAGATGAATGTCATCAAACATCTTATTTTACTTGTTTATCAAGGATGAACCCAAACAATGAATGGTGAGGGACACCATGTCATTGAGATAAATTACAGTTGCTTTACTTCAATTCACTTGCACATTTGTGGGGATATTGGACACTGGATTCACTGGACAATGGACATTAATATTGTTGCCACTTTGAAAGATAACGGGGAAGCATGGACCAAGTGTTACTAGCGACTATGTGGAGAGTGGATTGTAACTAAATCACCCAAGGAGTGGAGTTATCACCCAACATATCTCTTTCAAATTATGTGCATGTGGACAAAAAAGCACATGGAATGTTTCAGCCAATGGAACTCCGGGTTGTGAGGTCCATTGGCTGAAATTTTGCTTGTGTTTGTTATACTTTACAGCACATTTGCAATTACTCCTTGGGTGGAATCTCCATCCTGTGGGTGATTTAGTTATAATACACTCTCCATGTACTGTACTACCAGTGAAAACTTACTGAAAAGCCTTGAAGTTGAAAAACATGTATGTTTCTTCAACCTGATTCATTGGGGAGGGGCAACAACTTGATTTGAGGGAGGGGCATGGTATAAATGACTTACAGTGTAGAGGCCAACTGATTAGCTCAGCAAGTTATTTAATGAATCACTGGATTTGGTGTTATGATTTGCACTGCCACTGAATCGAGTCAGGGACCAGCCATGAGGGCTACTAGGGCGATTATGTCGCCCTTCTAAGCCCAAAGTCGCCTAGAAAAATATTCAGGGCGATTACAAGTCGCCTTCTAAAAATTGGCAAAAATGAGGAAAGGCTGAACTAAGTGATCTGGGGTATACATAAAAACAATTATTTTCAAGAAGTGAATGTGCTTGAGTGTGATAAATGGGCATTTTCATTCGTCAAATAAGCGACCATTTATTTGACATCACAGGAGAATCAATTGTCCATCAGCCTCAGGCCTGGTAATCTAGAAAATCAAGGAGTGCAAAACAATTGCCCTCCTCAGATTGCCTGGGCGTGCAATTGCACCTGAAATTTTCAATGCAAAACTTGTATGCTATTTTGGTTATATTCACTTCAAGGTATTAATATTGTGACTAAAACACTGTACTATATTCAGCTACATGTACATGGTGCATTCAATTCTTATGTGACTGTCTTCTCCACTCAAAATCTATTGAATGCGACACAGAATGGGTCATGAATTATTGCGAATCAATACAACATTGACAAATCATCCCCTGAGATCCAATGTGTTCTCTGTGCCAGTAGGCACAGAGAACACACTGGAACTCAGGGGACGAAATGATAATAGATTTTAAAGACAGTCCCGAACAGGTCTGGCATTCCAGAAAATCAAGGGGTGAAAAATAATTGCCCTCCTCAATTTTTTCTAGGCATGCAGTAGAAGTGCAGCACTCCTGCACTCCTAAAGAATGCCAGGCCTGGTCCATTGTCGCTTTTTGCAGATTTTTTATTTCTATTTTGTTCTGTTTCAGTCGCAGCTTCAAATGTGGAAACGAAAATAGGTGACTTACGCGACTCAACAAAACAATCCAGTTTGAATGTTGGTTACATTGCTTTGGAAGCCAAAAATTCTCTGCTGAAAATGTATACATGTTATATAGCCCTCATATTATATCGAGATTGATATATTTTTTTTTTTTAATTTTCTGACTGGTCTGACTCATTTGCACTGAGTGACCTTTGCTTACATCTTTGTTACACTAATATATTGTACATATAGCTGTTGATTGTTTAAGTAGGTCAAGGACCTTGTTTACTTGAATTATGACAGAATCACCTAGAAACTGATAGAACTTTGTAGACATTTCATCTTCTAGGACATTCTATCTGGTTACTATATATGTAAAGGTTTGTCAACAGAAAAAAAATTCATTTTTAGAAAGCCATTTCAGAAAGACTCACTTCAGTTGTTTCCACTGGAGATTATTATTGTTTCAGTACAGTGCATTTATTACAGAAGCAGTGCTTCTTTGTGAATTTGGAAGATTGATTCCAAAAGAGAATTTTGAAGAGAATCTATTCGTCTTGGAAATGAGAATTTATACTCTCTGTGAAACAGAATAATATTATTTTGTGAAAAGCCAGGATTCTACTGGATTATTTGGAAATTACCTGTGGCGCTAATACTTCTTGGATTTTTACTCCATTTGAATTTTGTGGAGCATTTTATTATATTTTATTGGAGACTGCTGAAATTTCTAAGTGAAAATTTAATTACAAATCTACGCGATACTGTTTCTGAAGAGACATTCTTGGATTTAATACTACCAGCTGGTAACTTTCTTCACCAGATTCTTCACCACTGGATTCTGTCAAACTATACTTTGGACTAATTCAATAATTGATAAGTACCACTGTTTTTATTTTCTGTAAACCAATTAGTGTAAAAGATCTTTGTATCGTTTTTCTCATATTAATTTTTTTTAATTTAAGTTTCAGAATAGTTAAATTCATAGTTATTGTTGTTGATTCTCAGATTTCTTTCTGTTACCAATATCAATAATATTTCCACACCACAACAGAAATTGGGGGCTCGTTGCCGAGGTTGAATATTAGATAACGAGAAAGCTTTATTTGCATACTGCAATTATTATTTTGGCTCACTTTCAAAACATTTAAACTTTCTTAGAAAATTTCATTATTATTATTTATATAATCTGAGAACCAGCAAACTTTTCATCATGGTATTTATTGTGACAGAATTTATTTCTGTGTTTGAAAGCTCTCTTAGTTTGGTCCTTTTAGAATCTCTTAAGAAGGAAGATTTATTCCAACTTGCTCAGTATCTACAATTACCTGCCACCCCTGGTCTGAACAAAAATATACTTAAACAGCTCATTGTTAATCATTATATTGAGGAGGGTCTTTTGCCTCAGTTTGGGGCACCCGTCTCTGAACCACAACCTACTGATGCCCTTGAACTCAAAAAGTTAGAATTGGAACTAAAGAGATTATAAATGCAACAAGAAATGAAAATATAAATTTTACAGTAAATTTCCTTTCTTATTATACCTACCGCAATTGTTTACTACAGGCTTGCACTACAGTGGAAGACCCTAACTCGGATAAAATACTCTCTATTTTAATCTTTCCCAAGAGATGTGGGAAAGAAAAGTGGTGTGAAAAACACCACGAAAAAATAAGCCAAAAACTGGGCCGAGCGCCATCGGCACGCACCTACTATGGGACGCTCTTCCCTTTGTACAAATTCACGACTTCCGTTAACAAATGTGCAGTGCGTCATCAATTCATCATTCTTTTGAGTCCGCCAACATAGGAGTTATGTGATCAGTGGGGAGGAAGGATTCTTACCCGAATAAGAAGACGTGACGACCTCCTTGTAAACAATTGCGGTAGGTATAATAAGAAAGGAAATTTGCTATAAAATTTATATTTCTTATCAACCTACCTTACAATTGTTTACTACAGGCTGAATAGACTATAGGATAAAGGGAATCACATAACCAACCCACACATAACTCAATTGCACTGGAACCGTTGACAGAGGAAGAGATCCCTAGTCCTATCAAACCATAGCATCACAAACATTAGTAAAAGACAATGAAAGATGAGGCGTATGGTGTTGTGTGATGCACAGACAGAAAGGGCAGTAACAGGAACTGACCCTGTAAGAAGCTGAATGGCTGGGATAAACAACAGCCTGAGCAGAAGAAAGAGGGCCCGTAGGACAAAGGTCCTCTGTCTGCTCCTGCAACTGTCGCAAATAAATAGAGAAGGTAGCATTTCTCCAGTAGGCTGCCAGCATAACATCTGACAACATGACAAAGTTAGTATAAGCCCCGAGAGAAAGACAATGCACGCACCTTGTGGCAGAAAAATGATTGATAATACAATCGCCAGTAGCTAGACAAGCAGAAGCTGCACAAATAGCAAGAAGCAAGACAAATCCATCAAGAAATGGATTCAGGAGAGATCTGGCATGTGAGAAAAACGCATATCCATCTGGGATAAAGGTGCACCCCCCCCCCCCCCCCCCCAAAACAGAGCAGAGCCCAAGAAAGTGTCCATCTTGGAGGAAACTGCAAAGTTCTGGGCCTTTTCAAGGAAAAGAGCTGAACAAGGTTGGAGAGGCAAGGATGAGTACCAAAACAATGCGGTACCACATATGAAAAAAGGTCTCCGAAGCATGGACTTGTACCCATCACTGGAGACCCCCAGAAACAAACATATACCAGAAACTCTGCAATCGCTGTGATCGAAGGAGTGACAGAAGCAACAGAGTGATCGCACACCATCGACAGAAGAACCTTCTACTGAGCCACAGAGGCTAAACCAGTGGAGTGAGTGCCTTCTTGAAGAAGAAAAGAAACTCCACTGCTCATCTCTGAAAACCACTACGGAGGAAACAGGACCCGATAAAAGACATGCGCGAAGGCACAATGAAGTCGGGTCAACTTGAAACCTCCTCGGGCGACTTTGGCAAAAAAAGTCGCGACGTAGAGGGAGACATGTCAGAACCGCCGCTAACATAGCGGAGCAGATTGATCCACACCCAAGGAGGAGACAGGGGTGTGAACGAAAGGATTTGACAACTGCAGGTTCATATCTGGGCTAGAACCAGAGGCAGAATCAGAACCGACAGGAAGGCACAGCCGACAAGACCGTCCCAAGGGAGGGCCAGAGCATCCACGGCAAAAGCCAGAACATCTGGACACGGGGACACGAAAGTGTCCACCTGATGGTTCCAATGAGTCACAAAGAGATCGAGGTGGGAAATACCCCAGAGATCGCAAAGAGACTGGAACACCGCCATGTGGAGCATCCACTCGGTGGAAAAGAACCTGCCCCATCAGGACAGGGAGTCGACTAGGATGTTCAGATGACCGGGAATGTGACGAACAACCACCCCAGAGTTGACATCCTGAGCGAGCAGTAGAAGATCCCGAACCAAAACGTACATAGGAACATAGTGCTCCACCCTGGTTCCGAATGTAAACAACCAGCGTAGAATTGTCAGACCACAGAAGGACCTGACAAAAGCGGGGAATCCACTGTCGGAAACACAGAAGAAGAGCAAGAAGCTCCTTCTGGTTAACATGAAGAGCTGCTAGATCCTGGTCCCATGACCCGTGAAGGAAAAGACCTAGAGGATGCCAACGTCACACTCCATCCGAGATCGCTGGTTACCGTCAGAACACAATCGGACGTGGGAAAGTCCAACGGAACTCCCTGCATAATCCACTGAACATCCGTCAGGGGAGAAGGTGACAAGGAAGAGACTCCAGTAACAGAAGCACCAGAACCAGAGGATCAACATTCGGCCTCCAACAACTGAGCAAACAGTGTTGGAGAGGTCAGACATGCAGTTGACCTAGAGGAATAAGATCCGTCACCGAAACACAGAGACCAAGCAGTCGGAGAAGACTCCAAGCTGATGAAGTCCATCCCAGATGACAAGACGGAGAAGGGACCAGGTCCGACTTCTCTCTGTTGACTCAGAACCCTAGTGACGTGAGTAAGCTCAACAGTGTGACGACATCAGACTCCAAAAAAGCAACATTGGATTGCCTCTGGAGGATATCAACTAGACAAGCCGAAGAAGACACCTTGAACTGTGAGCAATGTAAGACTAACACATGCAACATCAGACAGGTGAAGGCCCAAGGATCCAAGCTGAGGCCAAAAGGAAATGGCCTTGAACTGGAAAACATCCTGGGGAATGGAGCGGCGAATTGAACTGAAAGCCTCCATGCTGAACTGAGGAGCAATGATAGACTGCGTCAGAATACTCAGATCGATAACCTATCTGAGTTGGTCGTCCTTCTTCGGCACCAAGAACATGCGGGAAGACTGAAAGAAAGTTCTTGATGACCTTGATTGTCCCCTTTGACAATTGAGAGGAGAACGCCTATCTCTGTGGTCAAAAGGTCCCAACGTGTAATGGTGAAAGGGACTCATGTGGAAAGAGGCACTCTCTACTTAGTGGAGTGCCTCAACCTGGGACGAAATCGAGGCGACTACTGCCGACGCCTACCCCACCCTGTGAGTGAGTAGAAGTGCGGTAGGAGGATCAGCCCTTAGCTTCGCAGAGGAAGCAGAAGGGCACTTGTTAGGCTTTGGACAGCGCCTGCCTCCAACAGAAGGCCGATCAAGCTGACTAAGCAGTAAAAGATCAATGGAATGACAAATGCGAGCCATCCCGAACCGTCGCCACAGAACCATGGAATAGTCAACGGACCGGCCGAAAGAGGCAGATCGAAGAGCAGCACACTGCCCCTCAAAAAGGGGGACGTCTTGTGTCCAGCACAATGTACCTGCGAACTAATTCCAAGCTAGCCGCATAACAGGCATGTGTGTGAGAAGATGCATGAGCACCTTAAACAGCACACACAAAACAAAAACCTGTTTGTCGTCAAACCCATCTGGAAGCAGATAAGCAGCAAAGCAGAGACGACGTGATCGAAGAGAGAATGCATTCCAGCATCCCTCTCAATAAGCCCAACCTGGACTCCAGAGTCTCCATATGGTTGAGAAGATGGAGTCCTGATCCAAGACTGTCACAGTCTGGCAGACTGACGGATTGGCAAAATCGTAGGAACGATAATGCACCAGAGGCAAAAAGTATCAACCCTGATGAAGAACGACGTCTTCATAGCCTTGGAACTCAGCTTAAGAGTCCAAAGCGGTAAATGCTTCAACACCTGTACAGACAGGCACGGATGAATGCGCCCAGAAGCATGTTGCTCCACAGGCTGTAGGCATGCGACCGATGATCGCAGCCGGGCTAACACTGTCGACTGATTTGATGGTTTGAGACCTGGAAGGAACCCAAATACAAAGTCAAGAGCTGCCCCCAAGTCAGAAGACTGTTGGCTCTCGACGTCAGGAATGTCAGACTCGTCCCATGAGTCGGAAGACACATAGCCAATCATGGCAAACCAGCCGATGCCTCCATGGTGTGGGCACACCAGGGGATCAGAGAGCGGCCCGTTTCCAATCCCGGGAGGCGGCGTCACAAGGGGCACCCGGAAACCACTTGTAGCCTCACTGGAAGCAACAGAAAAAGCTCTTGGACAGAACCTAAGTGAGCAAGGAGAGGGCCTCCCTAAGCTCATTGACTGTCAGAACGTAACGACGTGGGAACGAACAGACAAAGTGGCTTCACTCCTGACCCATTTACCAGCGAAGGGTCACGATCCTCAAATACACCCGACACGGGCAACAGGCTGCAGCCAAAAACATCTGAAGGCAGATGTGTAATGGGGTATCACCTATCCCGAGGACCAACAGAGCGGAAACTCAGGAGAGTCGCCGCGGACATCTGCGGGACAGAAGGTCTAGGCTGCACAAAAAGCGTTGGTCACACAAAACTGGCCATGGGACCAGTGTGCATGGACGGAAACGCCACAGAGCACATGGTGAGTCCACCATGAACATCCGAATCCAATGAGAAAAACTGAGGTACTCGACGGCTGAGAGACCACAGTAGGGGGTTTGGTCGGCAGCCCCTTCCAACTTCGCCAAGTTGAAGTCAGGGACTTCTACACTACCAGACATCCCTGCAGGACCCTGCAGGGATAAAACTGCTGTGCTCAACGGCTGAGAGGACACAGCATGGGGGTTTGGTCGGCAGCCACTTCCAACTTTGCCAAGTTGAAGGAAGGGAAGGCTGAGGCCGAAATCCCACGTCTACACTACCAGACACCGCTGCAGGCCCTTGCTGGGAGAAAACTGCTGTGCCCAACGACCGAGAGGACACAGCAGGGGGTTCAGTCGGCAGCCACTTCCAGCTTCGCCGAGTTGAAGTCAGGGAAGGCTGAGGCCGATACCCCACAACCACACTACAGACATCACTGCAGTCCCCTGCAGGGATAAGCAGAGGCCGGCTAAAACGGTGCCCGATGACGGAACAGCAGTAGCAGCAGATACAACGGGAGCTGTTAGAACTGGCGAAAAAGGGGAGAGAGCCACCTTGCTCGGTCTCCAAAGGAGGAGTCACAACCCTAGTGACAGCTTCAGATGTCGACTGGAAAGGGTACATAGTCCCAGAACCAGGCATCTCTTCACCAGAAATCCAACAGTTCCTGCAGTATCCACCACGGTAAAAAAAACCTGCACATTCCCCACGGACGGGGAATGACTCTCACCAGACGTGTCGAGTCGGGAATCCCCGAAACGACAGCATCCCCCCCCTCCCTGTGGGTGCAGGAGGAGCTGCACATCCCCCACGGAGGGGGTGTACCTCTCACCAGATGATGTGGTCATGTCGGGAAGCCCTCAACAGAGGGAAGAAATCCTGTCCATACAGTCCCTCATTGACACCTAACTCCAATAATAATAATAAATTTTTATCAACCAAAAAATTTATTGCCGATCCGCGTTGACACGATGTCGAAAAAACATTCGCGAAAACAGAATATATAAATAAAAAGCAATGAAAATGTGGTTGAAAATACATGCATTAACGAGAATATATAAAAACACAGTCCTGTTATTATTCGATCGTCAGATCCACAATTCCAGTCACAGGAAAACCATTATCGACAAGTTGAATTATCACGGTTTCGTAGAGCAGAATGGCGACACATCCTCTACGTGCGCGGACAAAAAAAAAAGAATGATGAATTGATGACGCACTGCGCATTGGTTAACGGAAGTCGTGGATTTGTACTAAGGGAAGAGCATCCCATGCTGGGTGTGCGCCGATGGTGCTCGGCCCAGTTTTAGCTTATTTTTTCGTGGTGTTTTTTACACCACTTTTCTTTCCCACATCTCTTGGGAAAGATTAAAATAGAGAATATTTTATCTGAGTTAGGGTCTTCCACTGTAGTGCAAGCCAGTAGTAAACAATTGTAAGGTAGGTTGATAAGAAAGACAGGAAAATGAAATAAAATTAAAAGAAATTGAAGCTCAAAAAGAAAGGGGACAAATTCAGACTCAAAAAGAAAGGGAACAAATTCAGGATCAAAAAGAAAAATAGGCCGATGAAATCGTCAGATGTGTACCCATACGTGCAACTAGTAGAAAGCTGTATGACAGAGGGCCACCCTGGATCCCGACATTATGTACACCATACATGGAATGGGTACATATAGAAATGGATTGCAGGGGTTCCTAATTGGATGGATAAAGGGTTAATATCTCCGGATCAAATTATTAGATTTACATAAACTAGAGGGGGTATCAGTACCCCGTGGCTGACCAACAGGTGGCCAATGTAAAGGGGTGGCCGGAGTAAAAAGAAAAGAAGTTCAAAACCTGCACACAAAAGTCCAAAATTAAAGAAAATAAGCAGCTAAAGGGTTAAATAATATAATAATAACCCCTAAGAAGCATGCTAACATAAAATAGGAACCATGGCAATATGCTACAAGGTAAGTCGCCACTTGGAAGAGAAGAAAGACAAACCTCAAAACCTGCACATAAAAGTGAAAAAAAAAGTATCACATTTGTTTCAATGGGTTAAAGTTGAGAAAAATACCCAGATAATGTCACAGTAACCACCATGGCAATATGCCAGTAAGGTGAAACCCTACATGAAAAATATCCACTTGGAAGAAAAGAATGAATAACCTCAAAACCTGCACATAGAAGTCAAAAAAGTATCACATTTGTTTCAAAGGGTTAAAATTTAGAAAAATACCCTGAAAATGTTACAATAACCACCATGGCAATATGCCAGTGAGGTAAAACTCCACTTAGAAAAAATATAAAAACCTGCACACAAAAGGACAAAATCTGCACACAAAAGTCCAAAATTAAAGTAAATAAGCAGCTAAAGGGTTAAATAATATAAAAATAGCCCCAAGAAGCATCCTAACATAAAATAGGAACAATGGCAATATGCTACAGAGTAAGTCGCTACTTGGAAGAAAAGAAAGACAAACCTCAAAACCTGCACATAAAAGTAAAAAAAAGTATCACATTTGTTTAAGGGGTTAAAATTGAGAAAAATACCCTGTCACAGTACCACAATGCCAATATGCCAGTAAGGTGAAACTCTACTTGAAAAATATCCACTTGGAAGAAAAGAAAGATAAACCTCAAAACCTGCACATAAAAGTCAGAAAAGCATCACATTTGTTTCAAAGGGTTAAAATTTAGAAAAATACCCTGAAAATGTTACAGTAACCACCATGGCAATATGCCAGTGAGGTAAAACTCCACTTAAAAAAAATATCAAAACCTGCACACAAAAGTCCAAAATTAAAGTAAATCAGCAGCTAAAGGGTTAAATAATATAATACTAGCCCCAAGAAGCATCCCAACATAAAATAGGAACCATGGCAATACGCTACAAGGTAAGTCCCCACTTGGAAGAAAAGAAAGACAAACCTCAAAACCTGCACATAAAAGTAAAATAAGTCCAAAACCTGTACATAAAAGAACGAAATTTAAGTAATTCAGCGGGAAAAGGGTTAAATAATACAAACTTAGCCCTAAGATGCATGTTTACATACAATAGAAAGCATGGCCATATGCTGCAAGGTAAATCTCCACTTGGAAGAAAGGAAAAAAAACATCAAACCCTGCACGCAAACATCAAAATAAGTCTAAAATTTGATTCAAAGGGTTAAAATTAAGACAAAATACCCTGGAAAAAAGTTAAATGTAAAAGTGAACCACCATAGCAATATGCAGAAACTAAAAAACATTTTAAAAAGCAAAAAAATCAAATCCTCTACACAAAAGTTCAAAATATTTGAGAGCGGACGCCGATGCCGACATGAGGGCTATGCCATAGGCTCACAAAACTAACGAGCCAAAAACTATACAGCACAGCACATCACTAACCTGAATACATATATAAAGTAACCTGATAATCGGATTAATATTTAGTGAGTTATCTCATGCCAAAGAAATGGATTGGAGGAGTTCTCAATTTGAAGGATAAAGGGTTAATATCACAGGATCAAATTATCAGATTTCCACCAAAAACTATATACAGCTCAGCACATCAGTAACCTGAACACATATATGAAGTAACATGACAATCAGATTGATATTTTTTGAGTTATCTCATGCCAAAGGGATTGGAGGAATTTTCAATTTGAAGGATAAAGGGTTAATATCTCAGGATCAAAATAACATATTTACACCAAAAACTATACAGCTCAGCACACCAGTAACCTGAACACAAATATAAAGTAACTTGCCAATCCAAGCAATATTTTTCAAGTTATCGAAATGCCAAAGGGATTGGAGGAATTTTCAATTTGAAGGATAAAGGGTTAATATCTCAGGATCTAATTATCAGATTTACGCAAAAAACTATACAGCTCGGCACATCAGTAACCTGAACACAAATATAAAGTAACTTGACAATCCAAGCAATATTTTTCAAGTTATCGAATGCCAAAGGGATTGGAGGAATTTTTCAATTTGCAGGATAAAGGGTTAATATCTCTGGATCAAAATAACAGATTTACACCAAAAACTATACAGCCCGGAACATCCGTAACCTGAAGATAAATATAAAGTAACATGATAATTGGATTGATATTTTTGGAGTTATCTCATGCCAAAGGGATTGGAAGAATTCTCAATTGTAAGGATAAAGAGTTAATATCTCAGGATCAAATTATCAGATTTATACCAAAAACTATACAGCTCGGCACATCAGTAACCTGAACACAAATATAAAGTAACTTTACAATCCAAGCAATAATTTTCAAGTTATCGAATGCCAAAGAAAAGGATACGGATGCCGGATGGACAGACGGACAGACAAAGGATGGACGAACGGATGGGCACCCCAGATGCTGGCATTATGTGTACCATACATAGTGTATGTAGCAAAATAACGGCAGAAGAAGTGCGGAACGTGGTCTCGAAATTAAAAAATGGTAAAGCGGGAGGGACTGATGAAATTCCGAACGAATTCCTCAAAAATGGAGGGGAGGCACTTATTGAAGTCCTGACAAACCTTTTCAACCTGGCTCTGCGAAAGCAAGAGGTCCCCAGAGAGTGGAGGGAAAGTAAGGTGTCGTTCATACACAAAAAGGGGGATAAGGAAGTTCTAGATAACTATAGGGGGATATCAGTTAGTAGTAACATCGGAAAAGTATTCTGTAAGGTCATATACGGTAGACTAGAGGAAGTTATTGAAGAGAAAGGTTTTTTAGGAGAAATTCAAAATGGTTTCAGGAAAGGACGAAGAGTCACTGATCACCTATTTACACTCACCCAACTGATAGAATCAACAAAGGCTGAAAAGAAAAAGATGTTTCTGGCATTTCTAGATGTGAAAAAAGCGTACGACCGAGTGTGGAGGGAAGGTATGTGGCGAAAGCTCGAGGGCATCGGACTGGGGGGTGACTTTGTGGGAATCATGAAAGCACTGTATACAGATGTGCAAAGCCAACTCAGTCTAGGGAGTATCACTACAAAACGAGTCCCTATGGATATAGGCCTCAAGCAGGGGTGTATCTTTTCACCGATTTTGTTTGCCTTGTATGTTAAAGATTTAGGGGACGAACTAATTCAGAGTGCGGAGGGGGTAAATGTTGGAGACATAAAGATACCAGGCTTATTCTTTGCGGACGACATGGTGTTAATGTCTAGAACTGAACAGGGGCTAGAGAAATTGCTGGAAATTGTTGGTAGATATGGGAACACTTGGCGGCTCGAACTAAATGAAAATAAAAGCAAGGTAATACCCGTTGGACGCAAGGTAGATATAACGAAGAGATGGAGAGTGGGGGAGTTCTCAATCCCCGAAGGGGAAAGCAAACAAATCACTGTAGGAGAAACGGGAGAGTATGAGTATCTAGGGGTAAGCATAAATATAACGGGAAGAGGGGTGTACAGAAATTACTCAGCCAAACTGATTCTGAAGGGGAAAAGAATTCTGAACCAACTAAAACTTTTAGGGAAAAATAGTTTCAACAAGGTCTTTGTGGGGAAAACACTGTGGGAGAGGGTGGGTTTACCAAGTATAACGTATGGCACGGACGTGATTCCATTAAACCAAACCGTTATTAAGAAGTTGGAAAGTACTCAGAATGATGCCGGCAGATGGATAACAGGGTCGAGTAATGCTGCAGCTTTGGAAGCAGTAAGGGGGGAGCTTGGGTGGATGAAAATCAAGGACAGGGTAGATTTGGGAAAACTGTGTTACTTTAACTACTTGAGAAACCTGCCTGACAACCGGTGGTGCAAATTGATGCTCGATACCATTTGGAATTCTAATATAGAAACGGGGTGGTCAAAACATGTGAGGGAACTAATGGACAATTACTCTATAGAGGTCACAAACATAGAAGTAGGAATGAAAGAAGGCAAAAGGTTTGTCAAAGAGAGAGTCATGGAAGATTGCAATCGAAACTGGCGAGCAGGGGTTAGCGTGAAAAGATCACTGCAGGGGTTACAATATAAAGAAAAGCCAGCTTTTGAGAAGTACCTAGATGGCACCTTTGGAGGGTCACTGCTGTTCAAACTGAGATCAAGATCACTGGAGCTTCGGGGAAAAATTGGGAGAGATGGGGAAAAGGGATGCCAAATGTGCCACTTTGGAGTAGTGGAGACCCTGGAACATTTTCTCTTGGAATGCCCACAGTATATACCTCATAGAATAAGATTTACTGGAAGAATAATGCAGAAGTGGGGTGAAGAAACAAAGGATAGATGGCTGAAGGGGGACACGAGGGAGAGGGTAGGAATGCTTATTGAAGAAATTGAAAAAGAGGAAGTGAGGGACACTATTAAGCAGTTTATATCTGAATGCTGGGAGGAGAGGAGAGGAAGAGGGGGTGGGGTGCAGGGGGAATGATGGCCTTCTCTTATGAGGACCGCGACAAATCAGCGGCTGGCCAAAGAGTTATTATTACATAAAAAGAGGATAACGAATTAAAATTAAGGGAAATAGAAGCTCAAAAAGAAATGCACTTAAAAGAATTAGAAATCCAAAAGGAAATAAAAATAAAAGAATTAGAATCTCAACGTCAAGGCTCAAAAGTAATTTCTCCAAGTAGATTTGATGCAACTAAACATGTTAGGCTAGTTCCCCCCTTTCAAGAAAAAGAAGTTGATAAATATTTTTCACATTTTGAAAAAGTGGTAACAAGTTTAGAATGGCCAAGGAACGTCTTGACTTTGCTATTACAAAGTGTTTTGAAAGGGAAGGCCCAAGAAATCTATTCTGCTCTATCTTCTGAGCAAAGCAATAATTATGACACTGTTAAAGAGGCTACATGTATACTTAAGGCATTTGAACTTGTTCCAGAGGCCTATAGGCAGAAATTTAGAAATTATTACAAAAGTGAAAATCGAACTCATGTGGAATTTGCCAGAGAGAAGCAAAATTTATTTGACAGGTGGTGCCATTCCAAAGAAATTGGGAAAGATTTCTCTAAATTAAAAGAAATGATGCTGGTTGAAGAGTTTAAAGGAAAGATACATTCAGATATAAAGGCCCACCTGGATGAACAAAAAGTTGACACATTAAACTGGGCAGCAGTACTAGATGATTATGCCTTAACTCCACAACTTTTTGGCTCCACAAGAATTCTTTCCAAAGTGGAATTAGACCAACTTCAGATAAAACTCATCCTTCCAATCGTCCAAACTTTTCACCACCCAAATTTAATAGGAAGTAGGGCTGCACGGTATATCGATAAACCGATATATACCGGTATTCAAACCAATACCGGTGTAATTACAAAAATATCGGTTTATCGTCATTATTTATTTACCCTCAATTTAATTTTCAAGATGTCTTGAGTTTTTAACTGTAGCTCCGAATAAATAATATTATCCCTTTATCCAAGGAAACGTCTGCTTGAGCCCTCGTAATATACAAATTCAGCAGTTGAAAAAATAATTTTCAAAAGTTTCAACAAAACTATATCATGTGACCCCTCATTGGAACAAGCTCTTTGAGCTCGTTCCAATGAGGGGTCACATGATATAGTTTTGTTGAAATCTTTGGTTAAAATCTGATAAACTAATTTTGAAAATAATAAATTTTGATATCGTCTGCGCTGGGTAAAGGTTTTTCGAACTGCATCATCAAGGCATGCTAATTCGTTCCGACTGTGATGCCTCGAGTCTCGATTGTGGTACTTGTGTTCATGTATCTGAACAGTTTTCGATATACCGGTATACCGCGGTATTTTATTGAATACCGATACCGTTATTCAGTTTTGAATATCGTGCAGCCCTAATAGGAAGACTAATGAGAATAAGTCATCTAATGTCAGCCCTACACCATTACGGCCCAACAGTTCAACTAAAACTTGTAATTATTGTAAGAAACCAGTGCATTTACTATCTGATTGCTGGCTGTTAACCCTTTACCCAACGAATCGCCCGCATCCGCCTGCATAATATGCAAATTCAGCATTTGAAAAAATATTATTTTTCAAAAAATTTCAACAAAACCATATCATGTGACCCCTCGTTGGAACGAGCTCGTTCGAATGAGGGGTCACATGATGTGGTTTTGTTGAAATTTTTTGAAAAATTAAAAAAAAAGATATTTAAAATAATAAATTTTGACATCGTTTGCGTTGGGTTAAGAAGGAAAAATGAGGCCTCTACTTCACAGAATGCACTAGCATGTGCTTCATGCCCTGAAAATTATGTAATAAAGCAAGATGCTTTAGAAAATTATGAGCCATTTATTTCTGAAGGCTTTGTTTCCCTTGAGGGGGGATAAGCACTGTTCCTTACCAATAAAAATACTGAGAGACACAGGGGCTACTCAGTCTTTAATGTTAGAAGGCATTTTACCATTTTCTGAAGAAAGTGCTACAGGGGCAAAAGTTCTAGTATCATGTATTGAGTCAAACTCTTTAAATGTCCCACTTCATAAAATAAATTTAAGAAGTAGTTTAGTAAATGGGACTGTGACAGTAGGAATCAGACCTACTCTACCTGTAAAAGGTATTTCTTTATTGTTGGGAAATGACTTAGCTGGTGACAAAGTCACTGAAGAACCTCAAGTGGTGGATAAGCTGAGCACAGATGAAAGTATTATTAATTTGAAGGAATGTTTTCCTTTTGCTTTTCCAGCATGTGTTGTGACTCGATCCATGGCAAAAAAAGCTGAGGTTGATAGCAACCCCAATTGTGTTGATTGGAACAGCAAAGCTGAGGATAAGAACAGTCACGGATACTGAAGACACTGATTTGTCTCAGACATTTTTGAGTCAATGTGATTACTCCTACAGAAATTGTAAAGAGGCCACTACACCTGAGAGTGATAGGGGGGACCTCCTTGAATGTCATTTCCATGACTTCTTTAATTCAAGAACAGGAAAGTGATCCTGACCTTGCCGAGCCACATGAGAAGACTCTAACAGAGGCTGAGGCCCAAAACTCCCATCTGTTATTTCAAAAAATCTGATGTACTCATGAGGAAATGGCGACCATCAGAAGTACCCTCCAATAGTGATTGGGAAGTTATTTATCAAATAGTTGTCCCTACTAAATACCGGAATGAAATAATAAGCCTGGCTCATGAAAATCCAATGGCTGGACATTTGGGAATTAGGAAAACCTACTCTTGTATTCAACAGTGTTTTAACTGGCCCGAGCTTCGACAGGATATTGTTGAATTTTGTAAAACCTGCAACACCTGTCAAATTGTAGGAAAACCCAACCAGAAGATTCCTCCTGCTCCCCTTCAACCAATCCCTGCTTTTGAGGAGCCATTTAGTAGAATTATTATTGATTGTGTTGGCCCATTGCCTAGAACAAGATCTGGAAATGAATATCTTCTTACCATCATGTGTGCTTCTACACGATTTCCTGAGGCTATTCCTCTAAGAAATATTAAAACTAAGACTATAGTTAAGGCCTTGATAAAAATTTTTACGACTTTCGGTCTACCCAGGTCAGTGCAATCAGACCAGGGCTCAAATTTTATGTCAAACATTTTTCAGCAGGTGATGTATGAGCTCAAAATTAAGCAGAACACATCAAATGCCTACCACCATCCCGAAAGTCAAGGAGCTCTTGAACGCTTCCATCAAACACTGAAGACCATGATAAAGGCCTATGGGGAGGATAATGAGAAGGATTGGGATAAAGGAGTACATCTCCTCTTATTTGCAGTCCGTGAGACTGTACAGAAATCTCTGGGGTTCAGCCCTTTTGAATTAGTGTTCGGACACTCAGTGAGGGGTCCACTCACTGCATGGAAGGAGAAATGGCTCGAGGAAGAGCCATCTGAAATTTCTCTTCTGGACTATGTGTCCATTTTTAAGGAAAAATTGCACCAGGCCAGAGAAATGGCAAATGAACATTTTCGGAAAGCCCAGAGTCATATGAAGACCTGGTATGATAAAAAAGCGAAATTTCGCACTTTTAAACCTGGGGACAAGGTGCTAGTATTATTCCCTTTAAAGAGCAATGCCTTACAAGCAAGATATCACAGTGATACTGATTATGTTGTTGAGACTCCCGATAGACTCAAAAATACTCAGCTGTGCCATATAAATATGTTGAAAACATGAGAGAGAACCAAGCTCTCTACCAGTCTCACCAGTCACCCACATGGATGAGGTGGAAATTCCTGTGGAGGATATTCAAGTTACAGAACTCAGATGTCCTAAGAGATCTACAAAATAAAATAGATTATTTACTGCCTGACCAAAGAAAAGATTTAGTTGATTTAATTTTCAAATATCAACACTTATTTCCTGATGTGCCTAGTAGGACATCTGTTATTTTTCATGATTTTTTTTTTTTTTTTTTAAACAATATTTTTATTTCCTCAATGAAATGGGGTTTGGCGAACAGGCAATGCCTATATTAACGCCGTACCCTACAGAGAAATACAATACAATACAATACAATGGTGCAGGTGCAACTGTACATAAAACAGAAACTGATCCAATGAAGTGGAAAGAAAGAGAAAGTACCATACTATATCCCACCATTTACTTTAAATAATTTACCTATCTATTGGGTGTGGAGGCAATCTAGTTTCATTTATATGATAGGCCCACTAAAATCTCTCTCACCCAATACAGCAAAGGTCATTGTCAGGGTTCTTTTCCACTGGAAATAAACCAGTCACTGGAATCTCATCGTTTCCCTAATATATTCTTGAACCGCATTAAATATACTGGCGTTTTCCAAGGCAGTTTTCTCCGTATCCCCATATAGCATAAGAGAGATATTAGTGGCGTGGCCCAATTTTATTAGAAGCGAATTTCTTTGTTCTGCATATAGAGGACACATTAATAAATAGTGTTCAGTGTCTTCATATACATGACCGCAGCCACAAGATGCATTATCACTTATAAATCTATCAAATTTATGTCCGTTTAAATCACTACAATTTAACCGCAGCTTCGTGTGAACAATTTGTTCCTTTCTGCTACCCACATAATAAAACCCAGGGACGACATTGTCGTTAATTGCAAGTTTCTTCTTAAAATGATCTACGGAAGTACAATTCTGCAGATCTGCGCTTAAGCCGTTCCAAAGTTTTACCACTGATGGCAGAAACGAGTTAGAAAACCTGTTCGTATTACATTTAATTTCCCTTAAAAAGCTCGAAGATCTTAGCGAGTAATAAGTCAATTCTGATACAGGTTGCGGAATGAGCAGCCTAATGTAGTTTGGGACGCTTGTGAACATAATCTTATACAACGCTACTAATTTGTGGCGTCGTCTACGCTCTTTCAGTGGTATGAAACCAGATTCTCTATAGATAAGTTGATGACTTGTCCCCCTAGTGACCCCTATTATGGTTCGTAGAGCATCCAAGTGTAAATTTTCTAGGAGTGTTGATTTAGTCTCCGTGCAACCATCCCATATAACATCGGCATAATCAAACAGCGGGAGAATGAAGTATTGATATAGAGTTTCCAATGCTTGTCTGGACAATCTGTATTTTAGGCTTCTAAGACAATTTATCATAGGGCTGACTTTACTTATAAGACTCTCTATGTGTGAATCCCATTGTCCTGATTTTGAAAAGATCAACCCAAGATGTTTATGAGTGTCCGTCTCTTCTATTTGCTGACCTAGGAGGTAAAGATGGGGGCGAAGCGTGGGATTTACTCTATTTGAAATATACAGCGATTCGGTCTTTAGTGGATTAAATATAACCTGCCATGTTTTAGACCACTGGGCAATTTTTCTCAGGTCATTATTCAAAACTTCTGCTGCTAATTTTGCATCTTCGATTACCAGATAAAGTGTTGTATCATCAGCATAAAGTCTAATATTGGAAGTAATATCTTTAACAATATCATTTATGTATATATTGAACAGGAGGGGCCCTAAAACGGATCCCTGTGGCACGCCAGCTTTAATGGTTTGATTTTTGGATTTCTCCCCATTCACAACTACATACTGTGAGCGGTTTGTTAGGTAGCTTTTAAACCACGCTAGTAGGTTACCTCTTATTCCAATTGAGTCTAATTTATGAATTAATCCGTCATGCCATACTCTATCGAATGCTTTACTTATATCACAGAATACTTATCTGACTTCTTTATTGTTGTCCATGTTACTAGCAATGTAGTTTTCAATATCTATTAATTGGTAAATTGTACTGTCACCCGGAATGAAGCCTGACTGTAGGGGTGTTAACAATTCGTTTTCCACCAAGAAAGAAAAAATGTGTCTGAAAATTACTTTTTCCAGAATTTTACTGACAGAACTTGTCAAAGAGACTGGCCGATAGTTTACCTTGTCATTAACTGATGATTTCTTATGGATAGGCACAACACTGGCTTTCTTCCATAAACTTGGGAACTCATTACGTGATAGAGACAGATTAAAAATATATGTCAGAGGGAAAGCTAACTGTTGAGCACATGCCTTAATGATTCTGTTATTAATTAAATCTGGTCCGCTAGCTTTCTGGGGATCTAAGTTACTAATAACTGACATTACTTCTTCTTCAGAGATTACTATGGATTCCAGGCTCATTTCACAACGTGGGATGGGTGGTAGTTCCTTGTCATCGACAGAGTTAGCTTGATCAACAAAATACGTATTTAGTAAGTCTGCAATCGAGGTTGCATCGCTAATTATTTCCCCATCTTCTTCGAGTGGCGGGAAAAATTCATGCGAAACATTGTGCTCTTTAGAGAATGATTTCAGTGTCCTCCACCAGTGTTTACTGCCAAAGTTTCGAGTTGATACATAGGTTTCAGTTTTAAGATCATATTCTGCTTTGGCTGCCCGTATGAGTGATATAGTTTCATTTCTATCATGCCTAAATCTAGCCCAGTCTTCGGCCCTATTTGTCTGCTTAGCTATTCTGTGTGATCGATCACGCACTCTCATCATTTTACGAATCGTTGAATTCATCCAAGCTTTATCTTTCGGTCGTACTTCAATGGTTTTATTTGGTATGTAGTTTTTAGCTGATTCAATGATATATGATGTAAGGCTCTCTGTGGTTTCATTTAAATTTTCCGTGAAAAAGTCTTCCCACGTAGTTTGTGCAAAATGTGCCTGTAATCCGTCTATATCCATATTACTATAATCCCAAATTTGTCTTTTAAAACAGGCAATTTTACTCTTTGTGAATTTTAACGTAACAGCAGTAGCATGGTGGTCACTAAAAAAGGGAGGAATAACAGAACAATTTCCAACTAGAGTTGGGCACGATACTAAAATTAGATCAAGCAGACTGCAGGAGCGTTCAGTTACTCGCGTGGGGTCTTTGACAATTTGAGATAGGCTGTAGTAGTTTTCCAGCTGCCTGATCCTTGGGTGAGTATTCTTGAGACAGTCAAGGTTGAAATCTCCAACTATCACACATTTCTGTGACATGTCATTTCTTGCTCTTTGGATAGATTCATCAATAAGACTCCAATAATAATTATTGCCAGTTGGGGGCCTGTATACAACTCCGAGTATAAATTTCTGGTTTTGACTTCGAATTTCTGTCCAGATTAATTCTAAGCCTGGGATTTCAAGATCACGCCGACGTTTCCAAACTATGTCAGACTTAATATAGACTGCTACTCCTCCCCCTAGTCCCTCAACCTCTGTCCATACGAATAGGTGGGTAATGGTAGCCTTGTATTTGAATATCATTATTTTGAACGGTATTTGTCAACAAAGTTTCCGAAACAGAAATGATATCATAATTTCCTAATTCAGCGCTTATCATATCAGTTTTGTTGCGGAGACCTCTAACACTGATGTGCACAATCTTTATTTCTCCAGGATTAACTTCGATATCTCCACTTGTAAACAAATGCATAAAAATCATTATGCTTAAACCTCGAACTCCAACCGTGCATAGAAGCATCACAAGAAGAAAGTCATCGCGATTCAAAGTGGATTTTTGTCTGCCTCCACCCCTGAAATGCCCAATTCTCGCGCGATAAGTCGATATATCGTCATCCATTTTGTACCATCGGTACACATGTAATACGAGTTTGCGAGAATTGGTCTTTCAAGATTTGAATTCTAATGTGAGACGAAAGTGGTACATTTCTCAGATCAGTTTCCGTGCAAAAACATTTTAAACAAAAAAACAAAATGAAATTTAAAATAATTGATGGATGTCGTTTCATTGAAACGAACATTGGTATTTAGGTGATGCAGTATCAGATAGAAAATTAATGATGTTAATGTTTCTTACAAAACATTCATACATTCACATAACGATAGGTTTTGGTGGCCATTGAGAAAAAAAAAACAAACAAAAAAAATGGAGAAAACAAAAGAAGGAAAATGTGGGCACCAAAGCAAAAGCCAATAACCTCCTTGTCCGTATTTCATTTTCAGTTGAACACAAAATACAATTTTGTTTATATAAATATGTTCTACTATAAACCATTGGAGAATGATTGTGGGCACCCTCCAACAATTCGCAACCAATCCTATTTGGGATAACTAAATTAGACCACCAATCTTGAACATCAGAAACCACTCAACAAGTATCATCCTACCAATAAAATTTTCTAATTGCATTTTGATAGCGCAGAAGAGTTGTCTCATAAAATTTTTGGACGAGATAAGTAAATTATCGTAACATGTAACTACTGCTGAAAATCTGTTCATTCACAGTACGCTAGAGAGTGCCCATGAACACTCTCCAGTGAACAATAAGGAAACGGTTCCATATCAACAACCCGTCACTCAAACAACATAAAATGCCATTGGTTTATAATGGCATTGAAAGTTCCATATCTTCCTCATAAAATTCTCAGAGAAGGTAAATATATTATCATTAACTAACTACTGGCCAGATAATGGACATTAAACAACTCCACATTGTGTGCCTAGGTACTGAAATAGTGGAGGAGGCTTCTGCATTTATTACACTTATATTAAAGGTCATGGTTCCAATATCTGTTTGAATATGTATTCATTCACACTTAAATTCACTCAAACCAACATAATATGTATAGAAAACTGAAATACTATGGGAAACTTCTATTGCCCTAATATGAATGATCATGATTGCAATATCTGTTGGAACAGTACCTGCAGAGTGCCCATGAACACTCTCCAAAAAACTCTAAGAAAACAGCTCTATTTCAGCAAATGTTCACTCAACCAACTCTTATATTTATGACAGAATAGAAGAGTTGCATACAAACTCATGAGGTTCTAGGGGAGACTTCAACATGCATTGTACTTATACTAATAGCCGTGGTTTCAATATCTGCTTGAATATTTGTTCCCACACAGATTACTGGAGAGTGCCCATGAGACACTCCCCAATAAACTGTAACAAAACTGTCACAACAGAGCCTTCAATCGACCAAACCATAATATGTATAGGTACTGAAATATAGAAGGAAACTTCTATTACATTAATCTTAATGGTCTCGGTTGCAACATCTTTCAGTATTTGTTCACGTACAGTTCACTGGAGAGTGCCCAGGAGCACTCCCCAATAAACTATAAGGAAACAATTCTAAACAATAAAATTATTATTATTATTAACCAACATAATATGCTGATATTGCTAAAAATATAATGTCTCGTCAAATCATTAAGTTTTCCTTGTTTAAAGACCCATCTGGCTTCAGTACATACAATACAGGCTTCAGGTCTATTTTTTTCCTGTCCAAACAGAGCTCCATGACCTCTGAAAACAAGATATAACTGAACAAATGCTTCAAACATACTTGAATGGTATGGGTACTGATATATACATACAGTAGATTCCACTTAATTTTATCTCTTAAATGAACATGCCTGTCAATTGAATATAACTTCTAGACACCAAACCATTTACCATATCTTCAGTTTAACTTTGTCCTATCTATTGTGTAGATTGTGGAAAAAAAAACTCCTGTTACTTGAATAAAGAAACTTGGGGCAAGAAATTGCCTCCACAATCATTAGATTATCCTTCTTTATAGACCTGTTTGGCCTCAGAACATCCAATACAGGCATCCAATCTATTTTATCCGGTCTGACATAGCTCCATAAGCTCTGTAGAACAAGGTATATCAGAAACAGATGCTCAGTTTGTCTCTACTTAAGCATAATAACACATACCTAGTGTGATACATGAGTATGTGTTTACATTTTACATACCAGCATACACTGGTGTTATACACTTAAAGTCTTGCTAAAAGATTACATGAAGCTTATATCAGATAAGTGTATATGACACACCAACACACACATATATATAAATAAATATATAACTTTATAAATTTGGCACATCTATTTCATATAGGTTGTGAAATAAACTCATGTTACCTGAATAAAAAATCTTGCAATTTGTCAAGAAACTGCCTCAACAATCATTGAATTTTCCTTGTTTATAGACCCATTTGGCCTCAGCACATCTAATATAGGCATCTAATCTATTATATCCTGTCTGACAGAGCTCCATGAGCTCTGTAAAATAAGATACAACAGAGCAGATGCTCAGTTTGTCTCTCCTTGTGCATAAATAACACATACTTAGTGTAATATCATGACTATTTATTTACATTTTACATACCAGTATGTACTGATATTATGCACTCTGAAGTTCTTGCTGAAGATTAAATAAAGCTTATTTAAGATGAGTGTATATGCCACATTCTCACACACACACACACCCACATATATATACATATACATATATATATACAGTGGATCCCACATAATTGTATATTTCTTGATTAATTGAACATGACTGTCAATTTAATATAACTTCCAAACGCCAAACCATTTACCACATCTTTAGTACAAACTTGACCCATCTATTGCATGTAGGATGTAGAATTAGCTCCTATTACTTGAATAAATAGACTTGTGATTTGCCAAAAAAATTGCTTCATTGAAATCTCATTGTTTATAGACACATTTGTCCTCAGAACATCCAATACAGGCATCTTATCTATTATATTCTGTCTAAAAGAGCCCCATGAGCTCTGTAAAACAAAATATAACAGAAAAGATGCTCAGTTTATCTCTACTTGAGCATAATAACGCACACTTGGTGTGATACATGAGTATGTGTTTACATTTTACATACCAGCATGTACTAATATTTTGCACTCTGAAGTTTTGCTGAAAGATTACATGAAGCTTTTTTTATTTTTCATGATGTTGATGTAGGAGAGGCAAATCCCATCAAACAGCATCCATATAGATTGAACCCTTTCAAAACTGAGATCATGCGAAAGGAAATACAGTATATGCTGGACAATCATGAATGATATCATAGTACCTAGCCAAAGCAACTGGAGTTCGCCCTGTATTCTCGTTCCAAAACCTGATGGGAGTTACCGATTTTGTACAGATTACCGAAAGGAGAACCGCCTCACCAAAACAGACAATTATTCCAAGAATTGATGACTGCACTGACAAACTTGGCCATGCTAAATTTGTGACAAAATTTGGCTTGTTAAAGGGTTATTGGCAAGTCCCTTTAACAGAAAAAGCAAAAGAAATATCTGCTTTTGTTACCCCATTTGGGTTGTATCAATATAAAGTAACCCCTTTTGGCATGAAAAATTCTCCGGCAAGGTTCTAGCGCATGGTTAACCACTTAATTGCAGACCTAGATCACAGTGAAGCTTATATTGATGATGTTATTATACACACAGATACAAATTGGGCTGATCATCTAAAGCATATTCCAAGAATTTTTTGACAAAGTGATTCAAGCCAACCTAACTATTAACTTGATAATAATAATAATAACTCTTTGGCCAGCCGCTGATTTGTCGCGGTCCTCATAAGAGAAGGCCATCATTCCCCCTGCACCCCACCCCCTCTTCCCCTCCTCTCCTCCCAGCATTCAGATATAAACTGCTTAATAGTGTCCCTCACTTCCTCTTTTTCAATTTCTTCAATAAGCATTCCTACCCTCTCCCTCGTGTCCCCCTTCAGCCATCTATCCTTTGTTTCTTCACCCCACTTCTGCATTATTCTTCCAGTAAATTTTATTCTATGAGGTATATACTGTGGGCATTCCAAGAGAAAATGTTCCAGGGTCTCCACTACTCCAGAGTGGCACATTTGGCATCCCTTTTCCCCATCTCTCCCAATTTTTCCCCGAAGCTCCAGTGATCTTGATCTCAGTTTGAACAGCAGTGACCCTCCAAAGGTGCCATCTAGGTACTTCTCAAAAGCTGGCTTTTCTTTATATTGTAACCCCTGCAGTGATCTTTTCACGCTAACCCCTGCTCGCCAGTTTCGATTGCAATCTTCCATGACTCTCTCTTTGACAAACCTTTTGCCTTCTTTCATTCCTACTTCTATGTTTGTGACCTCTATAGAGTAATTGTCCATTAGTTCCCTCACATGTTTTGACCACCCCGTTTCTATATTAGAATTCCAAATGGTATCGAGCATCAATTTGCACCACCGGTTGTCAGGCAGGTTTCTCAAGTAGTTAAAGTAACACAGTTTTCCCAAATCTACCCTGTCCTTGATTTTCATCCACCCAAGCTCCCCCCTTACTGCTTCCAAAGCTGCAGCATTACTCGACCCTGTTATCCATCTGCCGGCATCATTCTGAGTATTTTCCAACTTCTTAATAACGGTTTGGTTTAATGGAATCACGTCCGTGCCATACGTTATACTTGGTAAACCCACCCTCTCCCACAGTGTTTTCCCCACAAAGACCTTGTTGAAACTATTTTTCCCTAAAAGTTTTAGTTGGTTCAGAATTCTTTTCCCCTTCAGAATCAGTTTGGCTGAGTAATTTCTGTACACCCCTCTTCCCGTTATATTTATGCTTACCCCTAGATACTCATACTCTCCCGTTTCTCCTACAGTGATTTGTTTGCTTTCCCCTTCGGGGATTGAGAACTCCCCCACTCTCCATCTCTTCGTCATATCTACCTTGCGTCCAACGGGTATTACCTTGCTTTTATTTTCATTTAGTTCGAGCCGCCAAGTGTTCCCATATCTACCAACAATTTCCAGCAGTTTCTCTAGCCCCTGTTCAGTTCTAGACATTAACACCATGTCGTCCGCAAAGAATAAGCCTGGTATCTTTATGTCTCCAACATTTACCCCCTCCGCACTCTGAATTAGTTCGTCCCCTAAATCTTTAACATACAATGCAAACAAAATCGGTGAAAAGATACACCCCTGCTTGAGGCCTATATCCATAGGGACTCGTTTTGTAGTGATACTCCCTAGACTGAGTTGGCTTTGCACATCTGTATACAGTGCTTTCATGATTCCCACAAAGTCACCCCCCAGTCCGATGCCCTCGAGCTTTCGCCACATACCTTCCCTCCACACTCGGTCGTACGCTTTTTTCACATCTAGAAATGCCAGAAACATCTTTTTCTTTTCAGCCTTTGTTGATTCTATCAGTTGGGTGAGTGTAAATAGGTGATCGGTGACTCTTCGTCCTTTCCTGAAACCATTTTGAATTTCTCCTAAAAAACCTTTCTCTTCAATAACTTCCTCTAGTCTACCGTATATGACCTTACAGAATACTTTTCCGATGTTACTACTAACTGATATCCCCCTATAGTTATCTAGAACTTCCTTATCCCCCTTTTTGTGTATGAACGACACCTTACTTTCCCTCCACTCTCTGGGGACCTCTTGCTTTCGCAGAGCCAGGTTGAAAAGGTTTGTCAGGACTTCAATAAGTGCCTCCCCTCCATTTTTGAGGAATTCGTTCGGAATTTCATCAGTCCCTCCCGCTTTACCATTTTTTAATTTCGAGACCACGTTCCGCACTTCTTCTGCCGTTATTTCGCTACATACACGATTGGATAGGTTCTCCTCCACCAGTGTATTTCTTTTTGGTGGGGACCCACTGCCCCATCGCCTATCGTTTATCTTTTCCCAGTGCTTGACTAACTCTGAAGCGATACGGCCTTTATCTTCTGTACTTTCCCCATCCACTTTGATACTCTGCACACTACTTTTCCCCCGTTTATTTACCCAGTTCCAAAATACGTTTGAGCTCGAACCCCCCGTTTTCTTTATTGTTCTGGCAAGACTGCAATTGCGCTCCTTCCTATTATTATTCTTTATCTCATTCACCTTTTTCCGTGCCAGTTCATATTCTCCTTTCATTAGTCTCGTGTCATTGTTATCCACCCCTTTAAGCTTCCTACTTCTTCTGTAAGCAGCGCATTTTACCTTCCTTTCTTTTATAGCCTTTTTCAGTCCCTCGTTAACCCTGTATCCAAGCTCTCTCGTTGGGACCCTCACCCTTCCTATACACTCCTTCCCTGCCTCTGTTAGGCTATTTACTATGCCATCTGAAATACTCTGGACATTTGCATCCCTAGGTATACATTCAAGATTTGGTTTTAGTTTTTCCCGAAACTGCTTCCAGTCGGCTCCTTGTTTTAGTCCCCAAACTTCCTTGAAGGTATTTCTGTCTCTATTCGTCTTTTTGCCCATAATCTTAACTGTTATCAGGTTGTGATCACTACCCAACTCATTTTTTCCCTCGTCATCTATTTCTACATCTATAACCTCCCTCCATACGCTAATGTCAGTGAGTATATAATCAATTATTGTTTTCTTATCGTTCCTCTCCCAGGTCCATTTACCCTTACATTTCGCATCCCTGTTCAGGATCTTTAAACCAAGCTCTTTTGATAGGTCCAACATCTTCCTCCCATTCGTGTTAATTTTCCTATCACCTCCCTGTATGCCCTCCTCCTTATCCCCGATGTGCCCATTGAAGTCCCCCATTAGGACAATACTGAACCCTCTGCTCCCAAGCTCTGTGATATTCGATCTAAGAGTTGTATATATTGAATCATTCCACTCGGGCTTACTTCCCTCCACTGCTAAGTATACAACACCAACGGCAACACTCCTGCTTCCTAACTTGATTTTTGCCCAGACTATTTCGTTGGATACTGGAATCTGAGTCCTTGCTTCTGTGAGATCTGTAATCAATGAGGGCTGTAATTCCTCTTTAGCGTAGATGCCAACACCCCCACCCCGTTTCTGACCCTCAGTTCGCCCAGCTCCTATCCACACGCAACCCTTCATCTGATCAACCCGCTCATCCCGTCGTATCCACGTCTCACTTAGACCCATTATATCGAAGCCTCCTTCGTCCATCATTGTTGATATTTCGCTTACTTTCTTGTGCAGACCCTGGATGTTGCAGTACCCAAACTTAATGAATCTTTGTTTTTTTGTCATCACTGGCACATTATTATAACCCTGGTATGTCCCTGTATTGTGCATGTTTGTTGTTCTTCCTATGTTCCCAGCATTTGTGCCACTCTGGGTTACCGGCTGTGGTCCCCTACCCCCCTTTTCTCCAAAAAAGGCCCAGCCACCTGTAAAATTTTTTGGCCCAACAGGTCTGTACCCATCCTACTTAAATGCAGTCCGTCTCGACCATACAACTCTCCTTGTCCCCAGAATGAATCCCAGTGGTCAATGAAATGTACTCCCAAGTCTTTGCAGTGCTCTTCCAGCTCCTCGTTTAGTGCCATAATCCGCGAGTTCCTCTCATTCCCACCACCCATAACGGGGAGCACCCCTGAAACGATGATCCGAGCATTCCTGCTAAGTAGCTTACTAATTAGGTCCTTGTATGTGTCCACCAAACGAACTGATTTCCTCTCCCTGATGTTATTGGACCCCACATGTAATACCACTACCGGATCAGGCCCCGACCCAGCTACAATACCGTCCACTCTATCCCTCAGGTCCTCCACTTTAGCCCCCGGAAAGCACAGAACTGTTCTATTTTTACTGTCCGGACCACAGACAACCTTGTCGATCCCCCGAACTATGCTACTTCCCGCAACCACCAACTTACTTTTGGACCTCGCCCTATTTATCTCCTCTAGTCTCCTAAATAAATAAAATCAGAATTTGGCAAAGCAACTGTAAATTATTTAGGTCATGTTGTGGGTCAGGGGCAGGTGAAGCCGATTGCAGCAAAAGTTGATGCCATTGTAAATTTTCCAGTTCCAAGCTCTAAAATATAGGCCGATGAAATCGTCAGATGTGTACCCATACGCGCAACTAGTAGAAAGCTGTATGGCAGAGGGCCACCACGGATGCCGACATTATGTACACCATACATGGTATGGGTGCATATAGAAATGGATTGGAGGAGTGTCTAATTTGATGGATAAAGGGTTAATATCTCCGGATCAAATTATCAGATTTACATAAAAAACTATACAGCACAGCACATCAGTAACCTGAACATATATATGAAGTAACATGACAATCGGATTGATATTTTTGGAGTTATCTCATGCCAAAGGGATTGGAGGAATTTTCAATTTGAAGGATAAAGGGTCAATATCTCAGGATCAAAATAACAGATTTACACCAAAAACTATATAGCTCGGCACATCAGTAACCTGAACACAAGTATAAAGTAACCTGACAATCCAAGCAATATTTTTCAAGTTATCGAATGCCAAAGGGATTGGAGGAATTTTCAATTTGAAGGATAAAGGGTTAATATCTCAGGATCAAACTATCAGATTTACACCAAAAACACACCAAAAACTATACAGCTCGGCTCATCAGTAACCTGAACACAAATATAAAGTAACTTGACAATCCAAGCAATATTTTTCAAGTTATCGAATGCCAAAGGGACTGGAGGAATTTTCAATTTGAAGGATAATGGGTTAATATCTCAGGATCAAAATTACAGATTTACACCAAAAACTATACAGCTTGGCACATCTGTAACCTGAACACAAATATAAAGTAACTTGACAAGCCAAGCAATATTTTTCAAGTTATCAAATGACAAAGAAATGGATACAGACGCCGGATGGACAGACCGACAGATACATTGGCGGACGGACAGACGGACAAACAAAAAAAACTATACAGCTCGGCACATCAGTAACCTGAACACAAATATAAAGTAACTTGACAATCCAAGCAATATTTTTGAAGTTATCGAATGCCAAAGGGATTGGAGGAATTTTCAATTTGAAGGATAAAGGGTTAATATCTCGGGATCAAATCATCAGATTTACACCAAAAACTATACTGTTTGGCAAATCAGTAACCTGGACACAAATATAAAGTAACTAGACAATCCAAGCAATATTTTTCAAGTTATCAAATGCCAAAGGGATTGAAATGGATACGGACGCCGGACGGACAGATGGATGGACAAAGGATGGACGAACGACAGATGGCCACCCCGGATGACGGCATTATGTGTACCATACATAGTATGGGTACACATAAAAAGAGCTCATGAGATTCTTAGGCATGGCTGGATATTATAAAAAATTTTGTTTAAATTTCTCAGATGTTGTCTCCTCTTTCACCAGTTTACTGAGCAAAAAGGTTAGGTTTGTTTGGACTGAGGAGTGCCAGATATCCTTTGACAGAACAAAAACATTATTAAATAATTCCCCTATCCTGGCCAGTCCCAATTATGAAAAGTCCTTCAAATTACATGTATTTATAGCTGCAAGTGACAATGGAGCAGGTGGGTATATTGCCCAGGAAGATTCCCAAGGTATTGATCACCCTGTATGTTATTTCTCCAGAAATTTTCTCAAACATCAAAAGAATTACTCTACAGTAGAAAAAGAAACTTTGGCTCTAATATTGGCATTAACCCATTTTGATGTGTATCTAGGAACCACCCAATGCCCAATTACAGTTTATACTGATCATAAGTTCATAACCCCTTAACTTTTATCAATAAAATGAAAAACAAGAACCAAAGATTATTGCAGTGGAGTTTAGCCCTTCAAGAATATAATTTAGAGATTAGGCATATTTCGGGAAGAGATAATGTTGTAGCTGATGCTCTTTCCAGAATATCCCAATTTAAAATGATCTGATCTGTCCTCATTCACTTCAAGTGTATATATATGTTATTAAAAAAAAAAAATTTGTGAAAATTATCGTGTGTATATTGTAAACCAGTCAGAGTCTGCTCAAGTTATATAAAAAGTTTTCAGTACCTTCAAACTTTTTCTTTTAAGGCGGGTTGTGTTATATAGCCCTCATATTATATCGCAATTGATAAATTTTTTTGGCATTTTCTGACTGGTCTGACTCACTTGCACTGAGTGACCTTTGTTTACATCTTTGTAACACTAATATATTGTACATATTGCTGTTGATTGTTGAAGTAGGTCAAGAACCTTGTTTACTTGAATTATGACAGAATCACCTAGAAACTGATAGAACTTTGTAGAGACATAATCGATCCGCAAGTACACAGAAGAAGTCTCCTTGGTTACGAATCGAAATTAAGTATTTTTATTGTTTACTAATCATATATATTTCATTTTCAGGTTATTTTATTCAAATTTGTGGGGAGTTAGGTTAGTATAGTAACTGGGACAAAGTTAGGAGGTCTTAAATAAAACTGTGAGCGCTAAGTTGTCGAATGGTTCGTCGCGTTGCCTTTTGTCGCGTGTTTACAGTTTTCCCTGTCCGATCGCGTAATTTTGTCTTGATGATGGCGAGCAAGTCTGTTCAGACGGAGGTAAGTATGGAGGTAAATACGTGTAATATCGCGGTCCAGGTCAACGGTGCCAACGGGGTAAGTATTGGTGTGCAGACAGAGGTCACTGGGGGTGTCGGTCAGAGCCGGGTTGGTGGGGCCACCGATGGCGATATTGGGCTTGAAGTTTGTAAACAGTGCTCTATGATGTATGGGGACTGTCGCTCGGTGGGATATGGAGAGGTATGTGCAAACTGCCAGGAAATCCTCCGCCTACTTGAGACAATTGTTAAGTTTGAGGGGGAGATTGCTGAGCTGAAGGGAAAACTTGGTAGGGCGGGGCTGTCTGGAGTTACGCCTGTGAAAGTAGCTTTCCGAGAAGGATGGAAGGTTGACGGTGGTTCCAAGAGGAAACATGGGGGTAGAACCTTTGATGTGAATGAGGTAGGTGATGAGGTGGGGGCTGCTAGAAAAGTACGTAGGACAGATGAGGGGGGCCCAGGCCGGAGCAATGCTGTAAAGCGTTTGGCGTGGACTATCAAAAGTGGTAGGAAAGGGGGGCCAGAGAAGCAGGTAGATAGGGGTGTAAAGTCCAAAGGCAGTGGGGAGTGCAGCACCAGAAACAGATTTGATGTGCTCGATTCGGAAGAGACAGAGGGGGAGATGGAGGTAGTTGCAACAGATAGTAGCTTGGGGTCTAGGCCAGGAAAAAGGAGGAGGGATACGGGAGAAGACCAGGGGAGTAGTCCAGGTAGTTCAGGGCCTGGAAAGAGACGGAGGGACAAGGATAGGAGTAATCCTAGGTCGATATTGATTCCGAGTGGGGCTGTTGGAGAGGAAGAGGACGCTGTAAACAATAGGAGACTAGAGGAGATAAATAGGGCGAGGGCCAAAAGTAAGTTGGTGGTTGCGGGAAGTAGCATAGTTCGGGGGATCGACAAGGTTGTCTGTGGTCCGGACAGTAAAAATAGAACAGTTCTGTGCTTTCCGGGGGCTAAAGTGGAGGACCTGAGGGATAGAGTGGACGGTATTGTAGCTGGGTCGGGGCCTGATCCGGTAGTGGTATTACATGTGGGGTCCAATAACATCAGGGAGAGGAAATCAGTTCGTTTGGTGGACACATACAAGGACCTAATTAGTAAGCTACTTAGCAGGAATGCTCGGACCATCGTTTCAGGGGTGCTCCCCGTTATGGGTGGTGGGAATGAGAGGAACTCGCGGATTATGGCACTAAACGAGGAGCTGGAAGAGCACTGCAAAGACTTGGGAATACATTTCATTGACCACTGGGATTCATTCTGGGGACAAGGAGAGTTGTATGGGCGAGACGGATTGCATTTAAGTAGGACGGGTACAGACCTGTTGGGCCAAAAAATTTTACAGGTGACTGGGCCTTTTTTGGAGAAAAGGGGGGTAGGGGACCACAGCCGATAACCCAGAGGGGCACAAATGCTGGGAACATAGGAAGAACAACAAACATGCACAATACAGGGACATACCAGGGTTATAATAATGTGACAGTGATGACAAAAAAACAAAGATTCATTAAGTTTGGGTACTGCAACATACAGGGTCTGCACAAGAAAGTAAGCGAAATATCAACAATGATGGACGAAGGAGACTTCGATATAATGGGTCTAAGTGAGACGTGGATACGACGGGATGAGTGGGTTGATCAGATGAAGGGTTGCGTGTGGATAGGAGCTGGGCGAACTGAGGGTCAGAAACGGGGTGGGGGTGTTGGCATCTACGCTAAAGAGGAATTACAGCCCTCATTGATTACAGATCTCACAGAAGCAAGGACTCAGATTCCAGTATCCAACGAAATAGTATGGGCAAAAATCAAGTTAGGAAGCAGGAGTGTTGCCGTTGGTGTTGTATACTTAGCAGTGGAGGGAAGTAAGCCTGAGTGGAATGATTCAATATATACAACTCTTAGATCGAATATCACAGAGCTTGGAAGCAGAGGGTTCAGTATTGTCCTAATGGGGGACTTCAATGGGCACATCGGGGATAAGGAGGAGGGCATACAGGGAGGTGATAGGAAAATTAACACGAATGGGAGGAAGATGTTGGACCTATCAAAAGAGCTTGGTTTAAAGATCCTGAACAGGGATGCGAAATGTAAGGGTAAATGGACCTGGGAGAGGAACGATAAGAAAACAATAATTGATTATATACTCACTGACATTAGCGTATGGAGGGAGGTTATAGATGTAGAAATAGATGACAAGGGAAAAAATGACTTTGGTAGTGATCACAACCTGATAACAGTTAAGATTATGGGCAAAAAGACGAATAGAGACAGAAATACCTTCAAGGAAGTTTGGGGACTAAAACAAGGAACCGACTGGAAGCAGTTTCGGGAAAAACTAAAACCAAATCTTGAATGTATACCTAGGGATGTAAATGTCCAGAGTATTTCAGATGGCATAGTAAATAGCCTAACAGAGGCAGGGAGGGATTGTATAGGAAGGGTGAGGGTCCCAACGAGAGAACTTGGATACAGGGTTAACGAGGGACTGAAAAAGGCTATAAAAGAAAGGAAGGTAAAATGCGCTGCTTACAGAAGAAGTAGGAAGCTTAAAGGGGTGGATAACAATGACACGAGACTAATGAAAGGAGAATATGAACTGGCACGGAGAAAGGTGAATGAGATAAAGAATAATAATAGGAAGGAGCACAATTGCAGTCTTGCCAGAACAATAAAGAAAATGGGGGGTTCGAGCTCAAACGTATTTTGGAACTGGATAAATAAACGGGGGAAAAGTAGTGTGCAGAGTATCAAAGTGGATGGGGAAAGTACAGAAGATAAAGGCCGTATCGCTTCAGAGTTAGTCAAGCACTGGGAAAAGATAAACGATAGGCGATGGGGCAGTGGGTCCCCACCAAAAAGAAATACACTGGTGGAGGAGAACCTATCCAATCGTGTATGTAGCGAAATAACGGCAGAAGAAGTGCGGAACGTGGTCTCGAAATTAAAAAATGGTAAAGCGGGAGGGACTGATGAAATTCCGAACGAATTCCTCAAAAATGGAGGGGAGGCACTTATTGAAGTCCTGACAAACCTTTTCAACCTGGCTCTGTGAAAGCAAGAGGTCCCCAGAGAGTGGAGGGAAAGTAAGGTGTCGTTCATACACAAAAAGGGGGATAAGGAAGTTCTAGATAACTATAGGGGGATATCAGTTAGTAGTAACATCGGAAAAGTATTCTGTAAGGTCATATACGGTAGACTAGAGGAAGTTATTGAAGAGAAAGGTTTTTTAGGAGAAATTCAAAATGGTTTCAGGAAAGGACGAAGAGTCACTGATCACCTATTTACACTCACCCAACTGATAGAATCAACAAAGGCTGAAAAGAAAAAGGTGTTTCTGGCATTTCTAGATGTGAAAAAAGCATACGACCGAGTGTGGAGGGAAGGTATGTGGCGAAAGCTCGAGGGCATCGGACTGGGGGGTGACTTTGTGGGAATCATGATGTGCAAAGCCAACTCAGTCTAGGGAGTATCACTACAAAACGAGTCCCTATGGATATAGGCCTCAAGCAGGGGTGTATCTTTTCACCGATTTTGTTTGCATTGTATGTAAAAGATTTAGGGGACGAACTAATTCAGAGTGCGGAGGGGGTAAATGTTGGAGACATAAAGATACCAGGCTTATTCTTTGCGGACGACATGGTGTTAATGTCTAGAACTGAACAGGGGCTAGAGAAACTGCTGGAAATTGTTGGTAGATATGGGAACACTTGGCGTCTCGAACTAAATGAAAATAAAAGCAAGGTAATACCCGTTGGACGCAAGGTAGATATGACGAAGAGATGGAGAGTGGGGGAGTTCTCAATCCCCGAAGGGGAAAGCAAACAAATCACTGTAGGAGAAACGGGAGAGTATGAGTATCTAGGGGTAAGCATAAATATAACGGGAAGAGGGGTGTACAGAAATTACTCAGCCAAACTGATTCTGAAGGGGAAAAGAATTCTGAACCAACTAAAACTTTTAGGAAAAAATAGTTTCAATAAGGTCTTTGTGGGGAAAACACTGTGGGAGAGGGTGGGTTTACCAAGTATAACGTATGGCACGGACGTGATTCCATTAAACCAAACCGTTATTAAGAAGTTGGAAAGTACTCAGAATGATGCCGGCAGATGGATAACAGGGTCGAGTAATGCTGCAGCTTTGGAAGCAGTAAGGGGGGAGCTTGGGTGGATGAAAATCAAGGACAGGGTAGATTTGGGAAAACTGTGTTACTTTAACTACTTGAGAAACCTGCCTGACAACCGGTGGTGCAAATTGATGCTCGATACCATTTGGAATTCTAATATAGAGACGGGGTGGTCAAAACATGTGAGGGAACTAATGGACAATTACTCTATAGAGGTCACAAACATAGAAGTAGGAATGAAAGAAGGCAAAAGGTTTGTCAAAGAGAGAGTCATGGAAGACTGCAATCGAAACTGGCGAGCAGGGGTTAGCGTGAAAAGATCACTGCAGGGGTTACAACATAAAGAAAAGCCAGCTTTTGAGAAGTACCTAGATGGCACCTTTGGAGGGTCACTGCTGTTCAAACTGAGATCAAGATCACTGGAGCTTCGGGGAAAAATTGGGAGAGATGGGGAAAAGGGATGCCAAATGTGCCACTCTGGAGTAGTGGAGACCCTGGAACATTTTCTCTTGGAATGCCCACAGTATATACCTCATAGAATAAAATTTACTGGAAGAATAATGCAGAAGTGGGGTGAAGAAACAAAGGATAGATGGCTGAAGGGGGACACGAGGGAGAGGGTAGGAATGCTTATTGAAGAAATTGAAAAAGAGGAAGTGAGGGACACTATTAAGCAGTTTATATCTGAATGCTGGGAGGAGAGGAGGGGAAGAGGGGGTGGGGTGCAGGGGGAATGATGGCCTTCTCTTATGAGGACCGCGACAAATCAGCGGCTGGCCAAAGAGTTATTATTATTATTATTATATTGCTGTTGATTGTTGAAGTAGGTCAAGAACCTTGTTTACTTGAATTATGACAGAATCACCTAGAAACTGATAGAACTTTGTAGACATTTCATCTTCTGGGACATTCTATCTGGTTACTATATATGTAAAGGTTTGTCAACAGAAAAAAAAAATTCATTTTTAGAAAGCCATTTCAGAAAGACTCACTTCAGTTGTTTCCATTGGCGATTATTATTGTTTATTATTGTTTCAGAACAGTGTATTTATTATAGAAGCAGTGCTACTTTGTGAATTTGGAAGATTGATTCCAAAAGATAATTTTGAAGAGAATCTATTTGGCTTGGAAATGAGAATTTATACCTTCTGTGAAACAGAATAATATTATTTTGTGAAAAGCCAGGATTCTACTGGATTATTTGGAAATTACCTGTGGGGCCAATACTTCTTGGATTTTTACTCCATTTGAATTTTGCGGAGCATTTTATTATATTTCATTGGAGACTGCTGAAATTTCTAAGTGAAAATTTTATTACAAATCTATGGGATACTGTTTCTGTAGAGATATTCTTGGATTTAATACTACCAGCTCGTAACTTTCTTCACAAGATTCTTCACCACTGGATTACTGGATTCTGTCAAACTGTACTTTGGATTAATTCAATAATTGATAAGTACCACTGTTTTTATTTTCTGGAAACCAATTAGTGTAAAAGATCTTTGTATCGTTTTTTTTATATTAATTTTGTTTTAAATTAATTTTCAGAATAGTTAATTAAATTCATAGTTATTGTTGCTGATTCTCAGATTTCTTTCTGTTACCAAAATCAATAATATTTCCATACCGTAACAGTCGGTTTGGGTTAAATTGCAGCGGACGGTTTGGCCAGAGGATGATTTGGGTGTACCGGGTACTCCTTTTATATTAATCATTATTAATATTTTAGTTGTGTTTTTATTTTTCTCCATTATGGTGTTTACGACTAGCATTCAGAGTCCAGGTGTTCCAATTCTTGACAGACATCAGCTGTGTGCTTCGTGGGATGTTTGAATGCCAGATCTGTAGCTGGAATTTCATAACTTCTTCAAAGATATACTGTACATAGCTTTTGACGTGTCAAAAATATCCACCTGTTCTTTCTACATTATTAGGTGGCAGTGATGTTCGCAGATAGGAACTGTTCGGTGATAGAGTGAAAAAGAAGATACATACAAATGTATAACAATTTTTCACTCGGAAACAAATCTTAACAAATTTGGAATGGGCAAATAGAATCGGGGATATTTTACTTGTAGCGTTCTACTTACTCCAACTGACGTTCTTAGCAAATTATGACGTTCATGTATATTATATTCACATGCAAGTCCGGCCACGGTTGTTTAAGGCAAGCTGAGGTCGCGGTCCCTGGAGCTGAGGGGGGAAATTGGGAAAACAGTGAAAAGGAGTGCCAGATGTGTAATTTAGGCATGCTGGAGACCCTGGAACACTTTCTACTAGAATGCCCAAAAATTGGCAAAATACCAGCCTAAAAGAATAAGATTCACTGGGAGTATAAAGGGAAGTGCGATGGGAGAATGAAGGACAAGCTGTTAGTGGGTGATTCAAAGGAGAAGGTTAATATGCTAATTGGAGAGACTGGGAAGAATGGGGCAAGGGATTAATCAAGCAGTTCATCTCCCAAGTGTTGGGGGGGAGAGAAGAAGCGTGGGAATAGGGAGGCTGTTGGGAACATGGGAAGGCCTTCTCATTCGAGAACCGCTACAAATCAGCGGCCGGCCATATTGTTATTATTATTGTCAGAAAGTGTCGTATATCAGTTTGATGTATTTTATCATCAGCACTGAAAAAACAGTGTGTTTTGGTGTTGTTAGAAAAAAATATTTTCTTTTGAATGTGTAATAATATGAAACTGTGACAAAAGTCGAACATTCTTTCAAAATCTGAACATTCTCTTAATATCTTCATCGTATGTCTGCATTATTTTTGATGAGAATGTCAGCCATTAACTTTGTTCGGTTGCCAATTGGGGTAGATGAAAAATCGCGTGAACTTTCAGAAAAGAAATTCATTGATAATTTTATATGGCAGCCAATGTCATTGGCCCTTATAGGCAAATAAATCTTCTTAGTTCTTACTCCTGTACTTTATGTTGATGTATCACTTGTGTTGTCAGTTTAATTGATTAATGAACACAGCGTGAAAAACATTAAATCCTTTTCACCAGCGATCTCGGCGGATCGCGGGAACTACGAAAATAATTGTCACTGAGACTCTGAGGAAGATCTCGGGAAGTCTGTGGCGAAATTGTCGCCGAGCAGGCGTTTTGGTGGTAATCCTCCCTCCGCGTACTGTAATAATATCTCAGGATCAAATTATCAGATTTACACCAAAAACATACAGCTCGTCACATCAGTAGCCTGAACACAAATATAAAGTAAAATGGCAATCCAAGCAATATTTTTCAAGTTATCGAATGCCAAAGAAATGGATACGGATACCAGACGCATAGACAGACAGATGGACGGACAGACAAAGGATGGACGAACAATGGAGGGCCACCCCGGATGCCAACATTATGTGTACCATACATGGTATGGGTACACATAAAAAGAAAACCATAACAGATGGTTAACTTTTGGGGCAGGTTGGGGTGTCGTTTGGCTATATGGGGTCATAAAGTGTTCCGGTCGATCAATATTCTTAAATACAGGTTACATCATCAAATATCAATACATTTTTATTGTGTTGATAACTGATGATTTAACCTGTGCCTAACAATATTGATAAAACCACGAGGGCTGATGAATCCTCCTGTGGTCCTGTCGATCAGAAGTTTCCCCAAGTCTAATTTTTGAATAGATCTTTCTACCATTGCTGGATCGGACCATATAACAGAAATAAACCGTGTCCTTCTCTCATTTGGAGAATTCTTTAGTAAATAGCCCCTATGTAGTTCTTTGTGATGTCTATGTAGTTCTATGTGGTAGCTATGTAGTTCTATGTGGTATCTATGTAGTTCTATGTAGTTCTATGTGGTAAATCGTCGCACCCCAGTTTTCACAACTTTGTGATTAAATATTTACAGTATGTGCCAAGAGTTGTGCTATAAATTCCCCCACACGGCAACAAATATGCCACGGAGTTTGGGTGAACCCCTGCACACTTTGAGTGGCAATAAATTGACGATCCCAGCGATCCCCTGCGGCTACAAGTGACGAGGATTAACACTGAATAGCAACTGTAATTACACAGCAACTGTAATTACACACTGGATTTAAGTCAGCAATCAAATACACTGATTGGATCCGAGAACTTAACATGGATGTCTGCGAGAAGGAAACTCGATCAGAAGTGCGAAAAATTTCAAATAAATTTACCCCGGTTTTTAATAACTTTGTCAAGCCTAAAAAAAAAAAAACAACGAAATACTGAAATAGCACAGACTCACACTATTTCTTAGCTTACCACTCCATATTTAATTCTGGTGTGGTTTAGCTCATAGATATTGGATAGAAGTATCCGATATCTATGGTTTAGCTGGCTGAAAAATAGGGACTTCGTTCACAAATTGAAACTCAATGTCACCATGTGACTGCTGGTGCTAGAATCACGGACAACTTTCGGATCGAAAAACAGCTTCATTTTTTTCATCATTATTCTATTTAAAACGGCATTGGTTGGTATTCAAGTGCGGTGGACTGGTGGAGACAAACAAGAAAGCAATTGTATTTTTGTAAACTTCTGAGGAACATCGCCTATGAAAATGCACTAAAGTAGTTTCAACTGAAATGTCAAGCAAATTAGGCCGTTTAGTATTTCCAACGAGACACGAAAAAGCCCCCCCCCCCCCCCCCCCCCCCCCCCCCCCCCCCCCTGATTGACGGACTTTTGTTTTGAAAATCACTCAATGTCTGAGTGAAAAAATGATATTTAATGCCTGACTTGTTAGTTAATTTCCTGTCCGAACTAAGTAATTAGCTCAACAAAGGTGTGAAAAAGATTACAGGAGCAATAATTCAAACAACCAAACATCTGTTTTCACACCTTCCCAATTTACAACAGAAATGCAATGGAAAATGAGCCTTGTCAACAAAACAAGATAAGTTGCTTACGGTCGTAGTTTATTGCATAATTTCAATAATTAAGCAAACAAGAAATAAATTTAACTTTTAACTGTTAAAAAAAAAAATTGAAAGGTTTACTTCAACATGTATAAACTGGACGGAAACGAAAAGTGGGGGGGGGGGGGGATATTTTAAGTTTGAAAGCGATGGAAGAATATGGACCAAAATTGTGACTGCATGTTGCTAAAGAATAACCATCGTTGGGGATTTACATGTAGTGTATTTCCTTTCCCTCCTCACTTTCCACTGTGAAACCTGTAAAGAAACAAACCACCTACCTCTTTGGATCCACAAATTAAGGAAGCAGCATCTTTTCTTTCGAAACAGATTTCCAATGTCGGCACCACAAATTATGCAAGAGAATCTTCGGACACATGTAAATTATTGACAATAATGTTGCCACCCCACTTCTCTCTCAATGCTAGTTTTGGATAGAGTTTGTCTCGCGCCCTCTCAGTGCCCTCCCCACCATGTCCATTGTCCAGTCAGTCCCCACATGTACGGCCCCGACATAATAAAGATAACTCAATAAAAAGTTCCTGTTCAGTTGCATGTGTCAATTACATAAAATAAATTTGTGTTTTGAAATGTGTTTTCTATTTTTAGCATTGCATCTCGGGGATTCCCTAAGGGCATTTTCCCTTACCAAAAGTGTAACCTAGAACATTTCCCCCTACTTTTAAATGAAAGGGTGGACATTTTCCCCTACTTTGAAATGAAAGGGCGGACGTTTTCCCCTAGTTCAAAAAATAAGAATTTTAATTATCTTTTACAAAATATGTCCTACACCCTTGTTAATATTTGGCACAATCCAGTCTTTCCAAACATTAAGGTCTGGGAGGGTGGGGGGAAAAACAAGACTTACCATTTATATTTGGTTTCCTGGATGAATCAGGATCCACCACATAAGTGACATAACAATAACTGGGTCTCAAATTGTCAGACCTAAAGAGTTTAAAATACAGTTTTCCCTTTTTTCCAGATCCCCTCCCCCATTCCCCCACATATGCAGGCCTATTCACATTCAATCAAACTAGTATTTACTGTAGCTAAAACATATACTTGCCAGTGCCACAAAATTAACTATAATTGAACAGATACAACCTGTTCAGAACAATGAACAGATAACATGTTTGCTACAACCTAAGCAAACAGTTCTTTCTTTGAGTGACATATTTACTGGAACGAATTTAATTTAATCCCAATCACCTGACGTCGCGACGGATCACTTGTACGGAAGCATTTTCCATTCATTAAAACTTGACCATTTTCCCGAAAAGTGCTTATCCTCAACACTAGCATTTGCAGTGATAGATTATTAGTTTGAGTGTTCCACCGTGGATTTTAATCCAGTCCACCCGTTGTCGCTGCCACAGCGATGAGCGTTTTTGTGGTAAAACACCTGGCATGTACTGTAAAATAATAGGCAAAGAGTGAAAATACTACATAAAACAGGTAATTCCGAGTAAATCTGGGTAATTCCGGTGTTCAGGACCGGTCAGTATCAATGTTCTCATCACTTTCTAGATGCAGCACATTTCCTGGGAGTTTCTAAAGAGTAAGAATAAAAATAAAACTAAAAGGCAAAACAATTTCACTGATGTTTTACTTTGAAACATTTTTCCAATGCCAGGACTCACGAATGAATCCTGGATTCTTTGCCGGAAGACAACTTCGTCGAACGTTTTTTCGGGACAGTTCGCCGGAAAATTGGACGCTTCGTCTGAAAATGTATGCCAATTCGCCGAACTTTTGGACACTTTGCCAGACTTTTAGACACTTCGCCGGATTACCAAGGACAATTCGCCGTATGATTTACAAAATTAGTTTGGATGGTTCGCCGGAACTTTTCTAGACGATTCGCCGGAAATAATTTTGCAAGTCAGAATAAATTAAGAAGATGGTTTTGAAGAGAGGCCTTTGAGGAATGAGGAGACAAAAAACAAAGCATGACTTTCAACGTTTATTCATCTTTAGAAATGAGAACAAAACACTAAATACAACAGCACTAGAGTATTATTTACATTTATTGGGGTACATAGCACTGGAAATTAACAGAACAACTAATAATCAAAGGAATACACCCCCCCCCCCCCCCTTCCACTCCACCCTTCCCCGCAACGCGAAGATGATTTATACTTTCTTGCCATAATATAATTTTCGGTGCTATATGCCCCAGTGGGATACATGGCACTGAAAATTATATTAGGACATGAAGTATAGCTAATAATCAAAAGAATACTCTCCTGCCCTACCCTTCCCCGCAATGATAAGATGATTTATACTTTCTTGTTGTAATATAATTTTTGGTGCTTTATGCCCCAGTGGAATACATAGCACTGAAAATTATATTAAGACATTAAGTACAACTAATAATTGAACTAACAAAGAGAGGCTCCTCTAAGGTGACTAAAAATCCCCACATGTTGATTGCTTCACACTTCAGTAATTGGTCAAACAAACATTAAATACATTTTTCTTTCTTTTTTACACAAGTTTTTTGCTGGCCCGACAACAGTTCCTCTGACACAAGCTGTGCCTGTGTTGGGATGAGACCAGCTTCCTTCCAAAGTATATTTACAAGCATATAAAAGTTCATACTAGGTTTGTTTATTTTTGTGTTCAGGCGATGATTCCATCCCTCAGTGTCATTATTTGTCCGAATATGCTGGTCAAAGACTGACCAACTGGTTACCGGGAATGAATGATTGTTGATACAGAAAGAGTCTATATAGTTGATCAGTTTAGTCAATGGACCAGTTGGACAGCCTCGGCAAATTGCCTTGAATGCAAAGAATGTGTTTGGGATTTGACCAGCTGGAAGAAATGGCAAGCACAATAATTGTCTGATAAATTTGTATGTGTTAGCTCGCTTTCGATATTGTTCAGTAAGACCACACTGTTGTGTCTTCCGTCAGACAGTCTGTGTCCAGTGGAAAACACAACTAGCTTACCTAACATTGGGAAACACATGGTGAAAAGCTTCCCACTCTGCCACCTCAAAGCACTGACTATTCTAGAGGCCCATGCAAAAGGACGTGTTTCCGCTTCGTGGTGTACTTTAGACCTAACCTCTGTGTTTTTTTTTGCCGTCACTTTTGGCTCATATGTGTGAGGCTTTTCAGTCCTACTATATTCATTTGTGCCTTTATTAAAGCTAACTGCAGCTAAACACTTAGTATTGGTATTTCTAACCGAACACCTTCACCTTACAGTTTTTTTTACTGGCGTAGTCAACCACATACGAGTATCCACTTGAATCAGTAAGTAAATCTTTGCCTCGAGCTGATGCACCCGGGACAACACTATTTTATACTGCAGAAGGACAGGTCTGCCACTTCGTCAGTAAAAGACTGTTCTGGACAGGTCAGTGAGTCTACGAGGTTGGACTCTCTAAAAGATGGCACTGATTCAACACTTACAAACGAAGAATCCCGAAGATCACTAATGTTTGGAGGGTTGTTCATGTTTATAGGTACTTGATCTTCATTTAATGGTGAACTAATTTGATTAATATTTCTTGGAGTTGAAGTAGCAAGAGCCGAGGTTTGCTCGGGTCGAATTCTAACTGATGTTGCTTCAGTGTTAGCCTGTGATGGAGTTTCAGTGCAATTATTACAGTTCCATTCAATGTTATATTGTCCTTTTATTGCTTTTTTATAAAGATAATATGTTATCCCTGTACCACAACGAAGATGATTCCATTTATGGCATGAATCACAAGTGAAGGCATTATTCCAGGCGGATATGTTTTTTTTACACGTTAGACAATACTCTGCTGAGCTATCCATGTTGATTTGTGAAAATATGGAGGGTAGTGTAACAGGAGGAGAGATAAGTGTGGGAGCCGAGGTTCGAACCGTCGACCTCTAGCACACAAAGCGACTGATTTACCACAAAACTAAGAGATCCGGACCAACCAGACTGGTTGGTAAATGGCCTTTATACCTCGACCGCTACACTACTCTCCCCTGTTTTGAGATTCACCACATGTGAATCTCACCCACGTTCCTCCCTCAGAGCGGTCAAAACACCCGCAGTGCCACGTACTGCTGAGGATCGGACGAGCCCCCAAATGTAACAGGAGGAGAGATAAGTGCTGGAGCCGGGGTTCAAACCGTCAACCTTTAGCACACAAAGCGACCAATTTACCACGAGACTAAGAGATCCGGACCAACCAGTCTGGTTGGTAAATGACCTTTATACCTCGACCGCTACACTACTCTCCCCTCTTTTGAGATTCACCACATGTGAATCTCACCCAGGTTCCTCCCTCAGAGCGGTCGAAACACCCGCAGTGCCACCTACTGCTGAGGATCGGACGAGCCCCCAAATGTAACAGGAGAGATAAGTGCGGGAGCCGGGGTTCGAACTGTCGATCTCTAGCACACAAAGCGACCGATTTACCACGAGACTAAGAGATCCGGACCAACCAGGCTGGTTGGTAAATGGCCTTTATACCTCGACTGCTACACTAGGACCAGTATAATTTATATTATACGCTGAATATTATCAAAACATTCTGCAATTTTGAGTCTGCCTTTGCGGATAAAAAGCCATCATAAAGTTGCAGTGCTGTCACAACAAAACAAAGCCATCAATCACCCTTTCAAGTAGTGCGGCTTCTAATCAGCCACAAAGTAGGAGTTTTCGCTACTGCTTATTGTCACTACAAGCCCAAGCCGTCAAACACTTCTCTAAAGTCTGGCGACCTTTAATCACTATCAAAAGGCTGAGAAGAACAAACCTTTCTTATTTGAATAAAGGCAAAAAGAGGACAATAAATAATTAAAAAAAAACAACTTAATCTTATGACGAATGTTATTTTACCAATTTTAGTTGAAATATACTTCACCTAATCTTCATCACCCTAACTAAATTTTATTTTTTTAAAAAGTCCGGCGAAATGAACCGATGGCTATGGCGAATTGCGAGAATGCGACTCCGGCGAACTGTCCAGTCCGGCGAAGTTGTTTTCCGGCGAACAGTCCATTCCCCGGACTCATCAATAGCACGTCACACTCCAAATGGTTGCAAACAGCATACAGAACGCCTCCCTTTTTCAAAATTGAAACACTGAGTTGGTCATTGTGTGACTGGCACGATTACTTGTACATTTCTGCCGATTTCCTGTTCCGTGCGCGTAATTAGGCAATGACTAAAGCAAAAATACTTTTTCTGTCTGTCATGGGTAAATACTATTTCACAAGGAGAGACTACTTTTTAAAACAGTTTCATTAAAGATGCGGTACATGTTTAAAACAAGGCTATTGGGTTATTATTTTTTATTAATCATTTGATGCAAGGTTATTTATCCTCACCTGTCCATAACCAAAATTGGGATTAGCCATTTTAAAAACTGGACCAGTTCGATTGTGAGGCGCGAGAATGTTTCAGCCGCCTTCAAGTAATATCAGTCAATCCTCCCCAATTTTTATGGTTCCGGCAGTCGTAATCAAGTCAATAATAATTAGTTCAAACTTATTATCCACAAAACACTATTAGGTATCAACATTATATGGTGTCCTGTTAGGGCCAATTATCGAGCGTCGCGTTTCTCTTTTCTGTTTCATCGAAGAGAAATGATTTCGCGCGCCGAAGGCGCGCAGGGTCGGTATGGGGGACCAGCCCCTTTCGACCCTCAGTAGCTGTATATGATGGCTGTCACATGTCTAGGCGTGTTGAAGGAGGAAAAGGATCCGGTACTCAGCAGGTGTCTCCAGTTGTGGGTAGGCGGTCTCGTTGACTGTAGTCGGTTGGACCCTCGGGTGAGGACCAGTGTGGGAGGTTGGGTCCTCTCACAAAGGTACTACCTCTCCCCGAGGGTGCAGTCGATCTGGATTTTCGGGCAAGTATAGTCTGCCGCTTCGAGGATGATAATGATTGATGGCCATCACTGGCAAGTATAATCTGCCTCAGGCTGTCTCTGTTATAGTTGGACTCTTTGAAGGAAAACAACAACAACCCATTTCGGGGACCACCAAGAAGAAGACCCGAACTTCCCTGGTTCGGGGGCAGGCCTGCATTGTAATCCTATTGGGTTGAGACAAGAAGATGCGCAATGCGCTTACAAAAAAGGGGCAGAGGCGGGACGCAGGACCAGCGCTCGCCTCCCTTAAAGTGGCTGACCACTTTTAGGGATGGAGCGGAGGATGTTCAGGAACCGCGGGGGTGACTGTTTCCATAACGGTTAGACTGTCTGTAGCGGTTATTGGGGTGCTGGTAAAAAAATTTTAAAAAAATTCTTCTGTGTACCTGCTAAAAGAAGAAGGTAGAATTAGTTTTCATTAGAATATATAAACTGTAAAGATAAAAGTAGCACCTCTTTAGTTGCGTGTCCTTGTGGTATCTGCTGTGTGTGCGGAGAGAGTATGGAATGCACGAATCTTTACATTCGTAAGGGCAGTAACATACTCTCGTGTGGTATTGTGCTGTGTGTGCGCTTGTCGCAATGTGGGAGAGTATGAAATGCACGAATCTTTACATTCGTAAGGGCAGTAACATACTCTCGTGCTTGGGACCCCAATCGTTCCCTATTTATTATTTAGTTTTAAGGTGCCGGGGATCGCGAGCGTTTTAAGTGGGCTGAACTTCCTAGTTTGCAGCGGGACAGTAACAGGTCTAGCACACTAGACCACACCCAAGGGTGTTTCTTTCCTGTTGTGTCCTTCGCTGGAAGTGGCCTTATTTAGGTTAGTTTAAGTTTATTTGAAGTTGAGGGTGCCGGGGATCGCGATCGTTTAATGCGGGTCTGAGCTTCCGAGGCTGTCAGCGGGAGGGCAACAGGTCTAGCACACTAGACCACACCCGAGGGTGTTTCTTTCCTGTTGTACCCTTCGCTGGTTGCGGACTTATTTATTTTAATTTAGTTTAGGGGTATTTCGGGGCGTCGGAGATCGCAGTTCACCTTGTCATTCCCTAGTTTTTATTCGAGTGGTCTTAGTTTTGATTGCAATTTTTGGGCTTTTGTCGGCTTTCGCAAATTACTCCAAGATCGGAGATTAGTTCGCTGTCGGCTAACCGGTCTTGATTTTTCGCGGCCAGGGTGGATAGGCGGTCTTTAATGGTGGGGATATCGGCCTTGTCGTGGAGTGTTTTTATGGGTGTATCCCATGGGGCGCGGAGGGCAACTCTAAGCGCGTGATTCTGGACCCTCTGGAGTTTTCCCATGTTAGTTTGGTTGAGGTCAGTTAGTATTATTGCACCGTATTCGAGTACTGGGCGCACAAAGGATTTGTATAGTTTGAGTAGGGTGGACTGGTTGGCCCCCATGACGTTCCCTTGAGCATTTTCAGTAAGTTAATTCGTTTAGTAGCTTTTTTCGCCATGTCGACGGTATGTTTGTTGAAGGAGAGTTTCTGATCGATGGTGATGCCCAGGAATTTCGCTTCTTTGCATTCTGGGAGGGTGTTATCCATAAGTTTTAGGTCAAAATCCCGTTTAGTTTTCTTGCGAGTAAAGGTGATTCGTTGGGTTTTATTGGCATTTAGCTTAATTCTCCATTTGGCACACCATTCTTCAAGCTCGTCGAGAGCGCGTTGCAGGGGTTTTTGGAGCAGATTGGCCGTATTGTTAGAGTCCCAGAGGCCCCTATCATCCGCGAATTGGGAAACTTGAACGCGATCCTCGGAGAAGCTAAGGTCATTTACGAAAAAGATATATAGGAGGGGGCTTAGGACGGAACCTTGGGGGTGCCCGCTTCGAGGGGGACACTGTCAGACATTTCATTGTTCACTCTGACTTTAATTTCGCGATCATTTAAGAAAGAGGATAGTAATCTAATCAGTTTCACGGGGAGTCTCATTTTTGATAATTTGTAGCGCATTCCATTATGCCAAACAGAGTCGAATGCTTTTTCGATGTCTAACAGGACTGCCGCGCCTATTTGCTGATTGTTGATAGCGGTTTTCATTTGGCTGACTAGTCGGTAGACATGTTCGATGCCTTCTTTATGGTTTCTGTAGGCTCTTTGCCATTTATTGAAGAAGTCGATGTCTTCAAGGTGCCCCCTGAGCCGATTGGTAAGGATTCTTTCGAAAGTTTTACCAATGCAGCTGAGCAGGCTGATTGGGCGGTAGCTGGCAGGATCGGAGGGGTCCTTATCGGGTTTTGGTATCATGACACCGATGGCTTTTTTCCAGCATCTGGGAAAGTAGCCATGGGTGAGGCATGAGTTGAATAGTTTGTTTAGTTTTTCGATTAGGGAGTTTGGGCTTTGTTTTAGAATTTTGTAGCTTACTTCGTCTTCGCCGGGTGAGGAGGAGTTTTTGCATTTTTTTATGACAGTAATGATTTCGTCATTGGTGATGGGGGTGACAAGGTCATCTTCGTCCCCTTCTTCTGGCTCGTTATCGAAGTTGGGGTCCCGGTAGATGTCGGGGTGTTCATTGATGAAGTCATCAATCGCGTTGATGACGGCGTCATCATTGCCCGTGCCTTGGTACGGGCGATGCGTTTTTCTTAGGAGGTCGGCAAAGGTGTCGGCCTTCTGTTTGTCGGCGCGGATGAAAGAGCCATCTTCCTTTTTAAGAGGTTTTGCTGCGGCTTTGCCGCCTTTGTTTTTTTTGCCCAGTGAGAATTTTTAAAGAGTCCCAGAATTTTTTAGCATCCTGGGTCCCGTTTAGGTTGGCTGTTGCCTTTTTCCAGCTGGCTTGTTTTTCAGCTTTGAGGGCTTCTTTGACTTCGCCATGAAGGCGGTTGTATGTTTTTTTTAGCTCGGATTTCCTGCTGGGGTCAGTTTCTTTTTTTAGAGCGCGGAGAGCTTTCCGTTTAGATTTGATGAGTAACAGAGTCTCGCCCGAGATAGTGTTTCTCCAGGGGCGTACTTCCTCTTTTGGGCATATTTCGTTTAAGGTTGAGTTAATGATTTTCTCAATGCTCTCGCATTGGGTTTCAAGTTCCGCTGCATTGGATGGGGGGAGTTCGTGAGTTTGACATCAATGATGTCGCGGTAGAGGTTCCAATTAATTTTCCTGAAGTTTCTACGGAGAGTAGGGGCGTACCTGAGTGGGCCATTTCCCAGCTGTAGAGAGGCATGGAGCGGGAGGTGGTCACTGCCTAAGTCATCGTCGCCGACCCAGTGGTCGTCGATATGGTTTATCAGGGAGTCGCTAGCGATAATTAGATCAAGGATTTCGGATGAGAATAATGGGTTATTACTAATATAAGTTGCTGAGCTGTCATTCATAACCACATGAAGGTTATGTTTTTTTGTGATTTCAAGGAGGGCTTCACCGTTTGGGGTAGTTTTGTTGCAGCCAAAGAACAGGTGTTTGGCATTGAAGTCGCCGAGGAAAATGCAGTGTTTGTATTTCCTCGTAAAGAAATCAAAGACAGTGTCGGAAACGATTTTGCCTGGGTCATTATAATAAGAGACAATCGCGATGTTTTTATTATCAACAGTGATTTCAGTAGCAATCACCTCTGCGTCGAGGTGATTAGTCCTTATAGTTTTGGTTTTGATGTTCTGCTTTATTAGAAGAGCGACGCCGCCACCAGTGGTAGTTAATCGATCTCTCCTAATAGTGCTGAACCCGCTTACCGAGAAGTTTTTATTGGGTCGAAGCCAACTTTCGCAGATACAGATAATGTCTGTGTCTTCGAAATATCGGCTGATTTGAAGTTTTTTATTGTTAACGCTTCTAGCGTTCCACACGGCTATTTGTAACTTATTCATGATGGGAGTGTAGTTAATTACGGTGTTTTGTTAGGGGTTAAGTGGCGGCCTTATTGGGAGTTGATTGAGGCTTTAATTAGCGAGTCCGAAATTTGTGTTTTGACAAGCCGGGACGCTGACCGACTAACATCACGACAGATGTCGGACAGATCAGTACTCACGTGTTTATTTAATACCGTGAACAATGCTCCTGAAACTAGTGAGCAGATTATGTGGGGGGAGGAGGCACAATCGGGATTCTTTAGGTTTAGTTTTTTCAGTTCTATGCTTTCTTTGACTTTTTTAAAATGGGGGCACCCGCGATAGCTGCTAACGTGGTCTCCCTTACAGTTTGGGCATGAGGGAGAGTCTGACTTGCAACTCTTTGTGAGGTGATTGCCTCCACATCTCATGCAGGTCAGATTCCCCCTGCATTTCGGAGCTAAGTGCCCGAATTTTTGGCACTTGTGACATTGAATTGGTGGAGGGGAGGATCTGTACTCCTCCACCTCGTGCTTTCTGCCATTGATTAAGACCCCGTTTTCGGTGAATTTCAGCTTAGTTGCATTACTGGGGCAGTTTACCTTAAGCCGCCACGTGCATTTGCCCGTGGCTCTCGAGGTAAACCTTTCCCATTCGCACCCCGGCAACCCCTCAGAGATTACCTCCTTGGGGGTGTCTGGGTGAACCCTGGTGACGACTATTGTGAAAGAGTTCGCCTTCTTAGCAGGTGGGGCGGGTGTAGCTTTCTTTTGCCCCTGCCTTGTGGCTTTCGTTGACGGGCGATCCGCTGTCTTCTTAACAACAGTGGAGAAGTCCAGATCCATAAGGGGTGTTGGAATTTGTGATGGAGTAGGTCCTGAGTTGTCCGGAGTTGACTGACCTTGTGCCTTAGTTGCTTCGCTGGAGTTAATGGATTTGCTGGAATCGCTATTGCTGGCATTTTTTTAATTATTGGCTTTTTCTGGGTCGCTATTTAGATCTGTTGGACTAAGGGCTGAGACAGAGCCAGGAGGGCACGGACGAGGAATGAGACTCCGACACCTTTTGACTTTGCGTTCCGTCATGGTGTTAAAGCCATTCTCATTCGTGCTCTCCTGCAGTTCTATCTCTCCATCAGTGCTGTCTCTTTTTGTTGTTTCCTCTTCTGCTGAGGTCTGGTGGTTGGAGGTTCTTGGACTTTGGATGAGGTGACCAGACTGTTACCGCTATATTCAGGGCTGAACAATTGTGATAGAGGTTTATCAGGATTAAATCCTCTAGTGTTGAGAGGATCCTTAGGGTCGATTGGAGGAGGTGATTTTGCTAACCTGCCCCCCCCCCCCCCAGCAGCCCGAGCGACCTCTGCGTAGGATCTGGGGCTACCGCCCTCATCCAACTCAGAGGTTGCTGGGGTTGCTGGTGTTGTTGAGCCACTAGTAACTTTGGCTGTAATGTTGTCAATAGGTTCGTTAACTAGAGCAGGATGGACATATGCCGCAACCTGAATTTCCTTTGGAGGAGATCCAGGGGTCAGCAAGCAGACTTGGGTACAACCCTGAGCCTCAGAACTGCTCATCAAACCGGGCAGGCTGGAACTGACCGCTGCAGCTGCAGGAGTTGCTGGAGTTGCTGAGGATTTTAGTCTGGCGACTTCCTCCTCCTTGGCTGCGAGCTGCGCCCTGAGAGAGGCTATCTCTTTCCTCATCTCCTTCACCTCATCCGCTAATGCCTGGATATCGGACCTCCCCGTAGAGTAAGAAAAACCACCTACCTTACCAGCTCTCCCAGCAGCTCTTTCTCTCTCTCTCCTCATCTTTCTTTCTTCTTTTCTCTCTTCATGTCCTTTATGAAGGCAGTGGAAATGGGATTGTTGAAATTCTGAGACATGTTCTTGGTGACAGTAAGTTTCTAAGACAGAGCGGCAGAATTGTGTTTTAAGTTTACTCTTTGTGACTGAAATATGATGAAAATCACTTTTTCAGACTGAACGCCTTGCCTTGTCAAAGTACTTGATGATGGAGCGGTTGATGTGATGGAGCGGTTGATGTGATGTGTCACGACCAACGAGGAGCCTTCTGTTTCATCAAAACGCGACAGAGCTATATATTACGGCAGAATCCGCCGGTACTGTTAGAAGCCGGTGTCACGACATACCGAATCTGACTTGAAATACCGAATCTGACCCCAGAAAGATTAATTGAAGATACTTTCTACTTACTTTCTTATTATTCTGTTATCTAGTGAATATAAAAAAACATTTTAAATGAAAAAGTCACTGTAAATATTTTGCGAATTTCGTATTTTGGAGTCATTTGTGAAGTGTCGTAAGTGAATGAGTTCGGCCATTATCCAATTTATCGGACAGGTTCGAATTACCTATTTGAAGTACCTAGATGGCACCTTTGGAGGGTCACTGCTGTTCAAACTGAGATCAAGATCACTGGAGCTTCGGGGAAAAATTGGGAGAGATGGGGAAAAGGGATGCCAAATGTGCCACTCTGGAGTAGTGGAGACCCTGGAACATTTTCTCTTAGAATGCCCACAGTATATACCTCATAGAATAAAATTTACTGGAAGAATAATGCAGAAGTGGGGTGAAGAAACAAAGGATAGATGGCTGAAGGGGGACACGAGGGAGAGGGTAGGAATGCTTATTGAAGAAATTGAAAAAGAGGAAGTGAGGGACACTATTAAGCAGTTTATATCTGAATGCTGGGAGGAGAGGAGGGGAAGAGGGGGTGGGGTGCAGGGGGAATGATGGCCTTCTCTTATGAGGACCGCGACAAATCAGCGGCTGGCCAAAGAGTTATTATTATTATTATTATAATCGACAACATGTGACTTGTTTTAACATTCATCAGATTATCAGCGATTAGTGTTTGTTCAGCAGCAGGGCTGCATCAAGTTGTTTTAGTGAGCAATCAAATCAAAAGTGAAAGCATATTTTTTTATGACAATTGTGGAAAAGATTAGTGCCAATTAACAGCTACACTTCATTGTATTTTCAACTGTTTTCTCAACCTTCGGGGGGTCACTGTTGTTCAAGTTGAGGGAAAAATTAGGAAAAACAGTGAAAAGGAGTGCCAGATGTGTAAGTTGGGCGTGGTGAAGACCCTGAGGCACTTTCTTCTAGAATGTCCAAAATACCAGTCTAAAGGAATAAGGTTCACTGGGAGTATAATGGGGAAGTGGGATGGGAGGACGAAGGACATGTGGTTAGTGAGAGACTCAAAGGAGAGGGTTAATATGCTAATCGGAGAGATTGGGAAGAATGGGGCAAGGGATGTCATCAAGCAATTCGTCTCCGAGTGTTGGGAGGAGAGAAGAAGCGTGGGAATAGGGGGGCAGTTGGGAGTACAGGGGTAACGAGAACCGCGACAAATAAGCGGCCGGCCAAAGTGTTTTTATTATTATTAATGAAACTTATTACCTAAAAACAAATACTTTCCGGGACTATTTAATTTTTTTCATTTAAAGTATTTTGTACCAATTACTGAATACCCATAATCAGGTGAGAAATATGTACAATTACATTTTGGAGGGTCAGATTCGGTATTTCAATTCAGATTCGGTATTTAGTGGGACCTTCCGAGGCTACCTCAAAGCGCCCCAAGCCGAACCGTCCCCTGGATTTTTTGCCCAAACCGTCCCCAATATTTTACCCAAACCGTCTTCCACTCAAAAAAGTTAAATTTGTTATCTGACCCAAACTGTCCCCCGAAATTTTGGTAGCAGGTCGATCCGGCCCCAAAGACGATCCGGCCTCCACCGATTCTAGACCCAAGACGACTGTCCCCAGTCGATCCGGCCCCCATGTACAATATAATTAGTTTTTCCATGTATTGCTTTGTGAGGGTTTAAAAATTAAAAAAAAACAACAGTATTCCGTATAAATGGAGAGAATACAAACAAACATTACATCACAACAAGCTCCAGTGAATTTTATTTAAGCACTAAGGGATGAACTTTTTTTTAACCGTTGACCTAATTATGTCAGTTTTTGCATCAAGACGTATCGTATAAGCCAAAATTTGGGGACAAAAAAATTAAAAAAAGGAGAATTAAATGATATTTTTTTAGCCGTTATGTTACGAAACGCAACAGAAAAATACAAATAATTGGAAAATTCAAATGCAAAGAAACATTACATCACACATCATAACAGTTAGCTAAAAAGGAGCAGTTCAGTCATGTTCATTGATGAATTTTATCTAACCCTTTTATGCAACCTAACACACGAAGCAGATAACATTATTCTGGAATAACTTATAGCGCAGTTCTCAAAAAATACCATTCGATTTTCATTCTTCTTTTCATTTTTTTGAGTCAAAAAGATTTGTTGTAACACAGTTAAAACGTGGGTTTGCACAAGGGTTTTGAATAGACTAATGCTAGGAGTCAAGTAACAAATCGTTAAAATACAAGTTTTCATTTCATTTTTGTATTTCTATTTCATATTTCATATTTAATTTTGTCAACCAGACTACAATAAAAATAACTACTATTAACTGGGGCAGGATCGACTACGGTACACGGGACGGGTCAACCGGAGACGGATCGTCTGGGGAGCGACTCGAAAACGAAATTTTCACCCAAGCCGATATTTTACCCCAACAGTCCCCCGATATTTTACCCAAACCGTCCTCTACAAAATAACAACAAAGCGTCACAAAGTTTTATAGACATTTGTCTTTATTTTTTTTCAGTAATATCACGGGGTCCTCCTAAATACCAGAACCCCCCCCCCCCCAGAACCGCACAGAACCCCCCAGAACCCCCCCCCCCCCCTCTAAATTACATTTGCGCAGTGTTTTACGATGAAATATGTTTATTTTATGTAATAATCCTTACAGGAAAGAAGAATAGAAGTAAATTCATTCTTATAGTCGCCTCTGTCTAGGCGGTTCTGGTATTTAGTATTTTTCTCCTAAATACCAGAACCGCACATAATTCCAAAGAACCACCCTCTAAATGATATTTGCACGCTGCTCTCGGGGGGGGGGGGGGGGGGGGGTAAGGGCATGACGGACCGACCCCCAGTTTTTTAACACTCAGTATACAAACCACGAATACTATTCTCGATTGAGTCTCAATCGAGAATAGTATTCGTGGTTTGTATACTGAGTGTTAATAAACTCAATTTTTGACATGATGTGAAAAATATACGCAGTTCGCGTTTGATAAGACAAAGATTTTAATATGGCTTGAAAGGGGCTTGTGTTTTTTAATATTGGATATAAATATACCTCATATCTGCATTAGGAAACGACCCGGGACGAAAAGGAACGAAACGACCCGTCACCCCTACATAACAGCAGTTATTTTCAAAAGTGGGCTTGTGCTAATAAGGAAAGGGGGGTGAGTTCGGACTTGTACCAGTTCGGCCCAAGTGACTTCGGCCCATTTGGTGAGTTCGGCCCAAATTTGTTCGGTCCACGTGTAAGTGACTTCGGCCCAATTGGTGACTTCGTCCCAAGTGAGTTCTGTCCATGTACAAGTAAATTTGGCCAACGTGTAAATGAGTTCGGCCCAGTCATAAATCTCCATTCCAACCACATACAGCCAAGTTATAAATTAAAAACAGCTGAATCATTGTTTCCAGTGACTTAGCCCTTTTCAATTTACTTTCAAAGCTTTGTCCAACAACTGAAAAAACGTCAAAAACAAAAACATTCTGATTAGTCTTTTGCTGTTTTATATATCGTGCCTGTACAATCATTACTCCATTCTATTTGTGGTTATAAGTCTAAACCGCAATTCTCACGGCTTATTGTTTTTACAAAAACCGTAAACATGAAATGGCCAAATTTCAAAAAGGTGAATAGTATGCACATCAGGGTTTATTCCCGTTTCGCCGATGAGGTTAAATAAACAAACCAAAACTAATCGCCGGTGGAGGTGTGAACAAGTTGTTAATCCCACTGATTGATATTAACTCTTCTTCACCGGCTGAGTTCATGGTCCCAAAGTGATTAACAATCAGTTAACATTGATCAACTGTAAACAACTAAACAACTTCAAACATCTCAATAGTATATAATATGACCCTTCATGCTGTACATCAACAACATTTCCTTCAATTCATCATGGCAAGTGAACAAGTAAATGTTTCTTTCATCCCTAATAAGAGAGGTGGTAGACACTTAGTTTATGGTGGTTATAAATTTCGTGTGAAGTCTCAGAATCAACCAAATATACATTGGAACTGCGTTAAAAAAGATTCTTTAGGATGTCGGTCAACTATCAACACGAAAAACAATTTTATCAGTTCGCCGATGGGGCAGCATAATCATCCACCAGATATGGAGCAGATTGTAGCCGATGCTTTCCTAGCAGATTTAAAGAAAACCGTTCGACACGACAGCAAATCAGTGAGCGCACTTTACCAAGAGGAGCTTGGTTCTCTCAGATCGGATACCGACCCACTCATCATTGCTAAAGTTCCTACATTCTATAGCATCAAATCAGCATTATACAGGTCTCGTGCGAAAACCATACCGGCTCTTCCGAAAACTCGCTCAGCAATCAGCTTACCTGATAGTTACATGGAAACAACTGCAGGAGATCAGTTTTTACTGTCAGATCCAAGCGACGTCAACTGCCTCATTTTCAGCACAGCGTCAAACTTACACCTCCTCGACGAAGCGACTTCGTTTTTCTGTGATGGGACATTTGAGAAATCACCGAAACTCTTTTATCGGCTGTATACCATCCATGCTTTCGTCGACAATAAGATGTTGCCATTAGTCTATGGCTTGCTGCCTAATAAAACCAAGTCAACTTATATAAAATTCTTCAGCACCATACGCCAGAAGGCTTCATCTTTAGACATTCACCTACAACCAGCAACAATCTTTACTGATTTCGAAACTGCTGCACAAAATGCTTTACGACAAGTTTTCTCTTCTGCGACCATCCTGCCGGAACCCATCCTAACTTGTTCTTCTTAGTTGATTTCATTAAGAAAGAACATGCATTCACAGAATCAACAATTCTGCAGTTGAGACATGGTGGGAAGGTGGCCCCACGAAGAAAAAAGTATCGTGCCATCGACAATGCTTTATCTTATTATAAAAGACTCTTTAGGGAAGGTCAGATTGACGCACTGTCATTTTTAGACAGAGTCAGTCGAAATTCGGGTTTTTAAAAAATGTGCTTTATGCCTTTAAATGTTCATATTATTATATTATACTTGCTCGTTTATTGTTATTTTTAGACAGAGTCAGTGGAAATTCGGGTTTTTAAAAAATGTGCTTTATGCCTTTAAATGTTCATATTATTATATTATACTTGCTCGTTTATTGTTATTTTTAGACAGAGTCAGTCGAAATTCGGGTTTTTAAAAAATATGCTTTATGCCTTTAAATGTTCATATTATTATATTATACTTGCTCGTTTATTGCGTTGATAAATCAATAAAAAAATTACATTACATTCAGTCGAAATTCGGGTTTTTAAAAAATGTGCTTTATGTCTTTAAATGTTCATATTATTATATTATACTTGCTCGTTTATTGCGTTGATAAATCAATAAAAAAATTACATTACATTCAGTCGAAATTCGGGTTTTTAAAAAATGTGCTTTATGTCTTTAAATGTTCATATTATTATATTATACTTGCTCGTTTATTGCGTTGATAAATCAATAAAAAAATTACATTACATTCAATCAATTCGTCGTTACTTGTGAGTTTCCCTGTGGTACATGGGTTAAATTGATAAAAATTATCTCCCAACATCCAAATTAACAAATTATCGCGGCACTTCTTTGATCGGCGGGTTACTGACACCTACCCCATTAGAATCACATCGGCGAAACGGGAAGACCCCCACATCAGTTCCAAAATGGATAGTGATAATAACTGTATTAAATTTAGTTCGTTGGTTCGGGGTAAGGAGGGCGGTCAAGAGAAAGAGGGGGCCAGGAGCTTGCAAAACGAGAGGAGGTGCAGTTGATATAGGAACTGGGGTCAGAAGAAGAAAATTAGTGGTAGCGGGAAGCAGCATTGTACGTGGGATTGACAATGTAGTTTGTGGTCCTGATCGTTCCAATCGAACAGTCTTGTGCTTTCCGGGGGCGAAGGTGGAGGATCTCAGGGACCGGGTAGATGGCATTGTGGCAGGGTCAGGACCGGAACCGGTAGTGGTGGTCCATGTGGGGACCAACAATATCAGGGAGAGAAGGTCAGCAAGTTTGGTGGAGTCGTATAGAGGCTTAGTCGGCAAACTGCTAAGTAGGAATGCAAGGGTAGTCGTATCCGGGGTCCTTCCAGTCCTTGGAGGTGGGGACGAACGGAACTCAAGGATTTTGGCGCTAAATGAAGAGTTAGAGGACTACTGTGTTGATCTGGGAATTCCCTTTATCGACCATTGGGACACGTTTTGGGGCACTTGGGAGCATGTACGGGCGTGACGGGCTGCATCTTAGCAGGGCGGGGGAAACGGGTATTAGGGGATAAAATTCTACGGGTAGCAGAGCCTTTTTTGGAGAGGAGCGGGGTGGGAGGTCAGAGGTCAGAGGCAAGTATAACGAGAGTGGACATAGGTGGGGTGAACAAGAGTGAGGGGGACAGAATAAGTTTACCAAGATTAGCACCAGAAAACAATGGGCCCAATAGGCGGAAGGCAATGAACCTCGGTACCCCGAAAGTGGGTTATAGCAACATCCAGGGTCTCCACCGGAAAGTAAGTGAAATTGCTACATTGATCGAGGCAGAGGAGTTTGATGTCATGGGCTTAAGCGAGACGTGGGTAAGACACGAGGAACGGGTAGACCAAGTAAGCGGATGTGTGTGGATAGGTGTAGGGCGAACGGAAGGCCAGAAAAAGGGGGGAGGGGTAGGCATGTACATTAAAGAGGATTTAAAACCGTCGCTGATTACAGATCTGGAAGATATTATCACCTCGGCTGATGTGTCAAAAGAAATTGGATGGGTAAAGATCAGTCTGAGAAACAAAAGTATTGCCCTTGGGATTGTGTACTGTGCGGTGGAGGGAAGTAAACCCGAGTGGAATGACTCGATATACTCAACACTAAGGTCCAATATCACTGAACTAGAAAACAGGGGGCTCGGTATAATTCTGATGGGCGACTTTAATGGACACATAGGTGACAAGGAAGAAGGCATAGAGGGTGGTGACAAGAAAGTCAACAGGAATGGAAGGAAGCTGTTGAACTTCACAAATGAGCTCGGTCTGAAGATTCTGAACAGGGACGCTAAATGTAAGGGGATATGGACCTGGGAGAGAAACGACAGAAAATCAATAATTGACTACATTCTCATAGATATGAATTTATGGAGGGAGGTGATAAGGGTAGAAGTGGATGATGAGGGCAAAATGGAGTTGGATAGTGATCACAACTTGATTACAGTGACGATGAGGGCCAAAACCTAGAGAAAAGGAAAGGAAGCTTCAAGGATATTTGGGAACTCAAAAAGGATGCCGACTGGGTGAAGTTCGAAGAAAAACTGAAACCAAAGCTTGCAGCCGTACACAAGGGGGGTAGTGTCCAGAAGATGGCCGACGCCATAGTTGCGAGCCTAGTGGAGGCAGGGAAGGAAAGTGTAGGAAAGATTAGGGTGCCAACACGGGAACTTGGGTACAGAGTGAACGAAGAACTGAAAAGGGCCATAAAGGTTAGAAAAGCTAAATGTGCTGCATACAGGAGAAGTAGAAAACTTAAGGGGGTGGAAAGCAATGAGGCCATGGTAGCAAAGGAAGAATACCAACAAGCACGAAATAAAGTAAACAAGATAAAAGACGACAACCGGAGAGTGCGAAATAGCAGTCTTATTAGGACGATAAGAACGACAGGGGGGTCGAGTTCGAGCGTATTTTGGAAATGGGTGAACAAGCGTAACAAAGGGAATAACCAACAGAGCATTAAAGTAGATGGCAGAGTTACAGAAGAGCGAGATCAAATCGCATTAGAACTAGTCAAGCACTGGGAAAAGGTAAACAATAAGCGATGGGGCATGGGGAACCCACCAGAGTGTCCGAACCAGGTCAAGGAAAATCTCTCGGACTTCGAATGCAGCGAAATCAAAACTGAGGAGGTGCGAAGGGTGATCTCAAAATTGAGGAATGGAAAAGCGGGAGGGGTGGACGAAATTCCTAACGAGTTTATCAAAAAAGGGGGAGAGGAACTCTTGGAAAGCCTAACTGCCCTATTCAATTTAGCCATAGAAAAACAAGAGGTCCCAAAGGAGTGGAGGGAAAGCAAAGTGACATTTATTCACAAAAAGGGGGAAAAAGACGTTTTGGATAACTATCGAGGGATCTCTGTCAGTAGCAACATTGGAAAGGTTTTCTGTAAAGTCCTTTATGAGATTCTAGAGGAGGTAATTGAGGCGAAGGGTTTTTTGGGAGAAATCCAGAATGGCTTCAGGAAGGGAAGGAGAGTTACTGACCATCTTTTCACACTATCCCAAATGATAGACTCCGCGAAAGCAAAAAAGAAAAAGATGTTTATGGCCTTTTTGGATATCAAGAAGGCATACGATAGAGTATGGAGGGAAGGTATGTGGCGCAAGCTGGAGGCTATGGGCTTAGGGGGCGAGTTTGTTGGAATTATGAAAGCATTATATCAAGATGTACAGAGTGAACTTAGCCTGGGAAACATTACAACGAAACGTGTGCCTATGGAGATAGGCCTAAAACAGGGGTGTATCCTTTCGCCGATCCTGTTTGCATTGTACATCAAAGGCTTAGGAGATGAACTCCTGCGTAGCGAGGAGGAGGTAGCAGTTGGTGACGTGAAGATCCCAGGGCTATTTTTTTGCAGACGATATGGTTCTAGTGTCAGAGAGCGAAGAGGGGCTAACGAAAATGCTGGGAATTGTTGGGAAATATGGGAGCAAATGGAGACTCGAACTTAATGAAAGCAAGAGCAAAGTTATACCTGTGGGCCGCAAAGTGGACCCCACTCGAAGGTGGAGAGTGGGTGAGTTCAGCATTCCGGAAGGGAGCAGCAAACTTCTCAGTGTGGGAAAGACGGGTGATTACGAGTATTTGGGGGTAAATATAAACATTACAGGAAGAGGCATCTACCGGAACCACACAAATAAATTGATTCTGAAGGGGAAGCGAATCCTTAACCAAATGAAACTTATAGGGAGAAACAGTTTCAATAAGGTTTTCGTGGGGAAAACCATTTGGGAAATGGTGGGGCTGCCAAGTATAACATACGGTACGGAAGTGGTACCCCTAAACCAGACGGCCGTAAAGAGCTTGGAAATCCTGCAGAACGATGCAGGCCGATGGATAACGGGGTCGAGTAATGCCGCAGCGCTAGAAGCAATCAGGGGTGAGCTTGGGTGGATGAGGATCAAGGACAGGATAGACCTGTTGAAGCTCGGTTATCTTAATTATTTGGTAAATCTCCCCGACAGCCGATGGTGTAAAGTAATGTTCCTGAGAATTTTCAACTCAAATATCAAAACGGGGTGGATGGTCCAAATGAGGGAGCTAGTAGAGAACTACTCATTGGAGATCTCGGACCTGGACGTTGGGACAAACCAGGGTAAAAAAATCGTCAGAGAAAGGGTCATGGAAGATTATAACCGTAATTGGCGAGAGGGGGTCAAATCAAAGAGGTCTTTGGGTGGCCTGCGTGATAAAGAGAAGCCAGGTTTTGAAGAGTACCTTGATGGCACCTTTGGGGGGTCACTGTTGTTCAAGCTGAGGTCGCGATCCCTGGAGCTGAGGGGAAAAATTGGGAAATACGGTGAAAGGGAGTGCCAGATGTGTAACTTGGACATGGTGGAGACCCTGGAACACTTTCTTCTTGAATGCCCAAAGTATCAGCCTAAAAGAATGAGATTCACTGGGAGTATAATGGGGAAGTGGGATGGGAGAATGAAGGACATGTGGTTAGGGGGAGACTCAAAGGAGAGGGTTAATATGCTAATCGGAGAGATTGGGAAGAATGGGACAAGGGATATCATCAAGCAGTTCGTCTCCGAGTGTTGGGAGGAGAGGAGAAGCGTGGGAATAGGGAGGCAGTTGGGAGTACAGGGGTAACCATGGCCTTCTCGTCCGAGAACCGCGACAAATCAGCGGCTGGCCAAAGTGTTATTATTATTATGGTTAGGCCCCGGAAGGAGGCATTGCAGTTATTATAGGTTTTGACAAATGAATTTGGAGATCAACCATGTGAGGCTGTTCCTAATCTGGCATCATATCTTGCCAGGAATGCAAATTATCAACGACAAGCCACAAGACCTAAAAAGTCAAGTAAACGAAAAAAAGACTACAAAAAAGTTTTCAACAAAATAAAAGAAATTTTAGGCGAACAAATCAAGCTTCAGGGAGTTGTAATGGATTTTGAAGCAGCTATGTGGTTTGCTGCTTGGCGCGAATTTCAAGAAGTTTCTGCAGTGGGTTGTGCGTTTCACTGGACTCAGGCTTTATGGAGAAAGGTTCAGGTAGGACTAAGTAAAGATTACATGAAAAATAGAGGCCTTCATAAATTTGTGAGGAAAATAATGGCATTGTGCTTTATCCCCACTGAACAAATACCAACAATGTTCGAACGATAGTCTGAGGAAGCCACTGGTGAGAAACTATTATCATTTGTTAATTAAGTCAGAAACACTTGGATAGATGGGGATATGTGGCAACCCAAAGACTGGTCGTTTTTTTTTTTTTAATCAGTGCGAACCAATAATGATGTGGAAGGTTGGCACAACCGCATCAACCAACATGCACAAAATGGACTCTCATTTTATAGATTATAAGAAAAACTATTCAGTGAATGTAAATTTACATCTGTCGAAATTCGGCTTGTGTCGGAAAATAAGCTTCAGCGCTACCAAAGGAAGCAATATAGAAACATTCAAAGTGAATTGTTTGACTCTTGGGAATCATTTAGCAAGGAGGAAATTTCCACAAAGAAACTTTTTAAAAAATGTTCCAAATTGTACGCTCCTTCTTGTCAGTGAATGTTGTTTTATCTTGTTTGTATTTGTATATCAATGGAGCCGAACTCACTTTTCACTGGGCCGAATTCACCCTGTCCGAACTCACTTTCGTGGGCCGAACTCACTTTTCTGGGCCGAAATCACTTGGGCCGAACTGGTAAAAGTTTGAACTCACTCGCATTCGCTAATAAGACCATCCCTGTAATTGTCCCATATTTTATTTAGGCGAGACTGTTTCTTGCAATATTTCGATCGATAATAATAAAAAAATTAACAAACTAAAAAATAGAATAACTGGGTTGAAAATGATTAGAAAATGAGTACATAATAAAATAATTTTCGGGATATTACAATATTTTTTCTTCACTATAAATCAAAGGTTAGAATCTGCTGAAAAATTGCATCCTGGACGATTTGCCCCGATACCTTGAAAATAAATATTGGGACGAATTGTCCTGATATTAAAAAAAAATATTTGGGACGAATCGTTTCGTTACTCTGAAAAGAAATTGTTGGGAGAATTGTCCCGATATTTGGGACGAATCGTCCCAGTTGTCATTTTAGGTTGAAACCCAGACGAAGGAGTGTAAACCGAGTCCGAGTCGGGAAAAGGTGTAAACGAAAACGGAAAGTGTGTATAAAAGCATAATTCCGACCTTTTTATTGTCAGTATTGACAAGATAATGTCCACACAACTTATTTATGTGGAAGATATCAAAAAAGTTCATTTTTTTATTTTTAAATGGTTTAAATGGGAAAAAATACATGAAAACTCACTGAAAAGTGTAAACAGAAAGCCGAGTTCATCTATGCAGTCAGGTGTGAAAGTAATTAACACTGCAAATCAAATGAGGACAGCTGACGGATTATCTCTAATCATCGGCATTTCAAAGAGACTCCTGTGATGATTTCCAAACTTGATGAGAAAACTTGTTTTCTTATTAATTGAGATGCTTTCTTGGTTAACCTCTCATACCTATCATTTATAGATATGTTAGTAATCACCGTGTACTACTATTCACCAAAGCTTGCCCGTGTTTTATTTGCACTCTGTATTTGTTTAGGTAATATTCGTTTTTGAACACCGATGATTCTCATTATTTTTTAATTATGTTTTATATGAAAGTGATTAGTTTTTGATCACCAATCACACTTTTTGATTTTAAAACAACATTTTGTCTTTGTACAAACAAATTTCCAGTTCTCCTTCGCAGGGATTATAAATTAAAGAGATTTACCGGCGACAAAGTTGGTGACGACAGATTTATTTCTTTACAGATGTATTCCTTTGTAATAATTGTTGTTGCTAAGTGATATATTTAAATTTTGAAACAAGCTTATGATTTTTTTATTTTTTGTTTTTGTTTTAAAACATAGCTTATGAGTCCTCTGTTGTAACTAGTTTTATATATTTTGTCGATGTTTGAAAACAGCAATGGCTGGTTTTGGCTATTGCATTGGCAATGATGTTAGTTGTAAGCTGCCCCCCCCCCCTTCCCCACCCTAATCTCCTGAAGCTTAAAATATTATGTCTTCTGTTTTTTGTTAAAAAGACATAGCTTATGACCCCTCATTGGAACGAGCACCTTGAGCTCATTTCAATGAGTTGTCATGAGCTATGTTTTTGAGACAACAATCGAAATGTAATAAAATTTGAAAGGCGATGTTTGCAAACAGCAATGGCTGGTTTTGGCTATTACATTGGGTAAAGGGTTATTGAATGAAATGACATCAAAATATTATGTCTTCTGTTTTTGTTAAAAAAACATAGCTTATTTATTGAGTACCGCTATTGACCTCTCGGTAAATCATGTCCTCTCGGCTTGACATTGCCGTAAGTTGAAAAAAAACAAACAATTCCCATCACCATTTACCAGGGCTTTGGACCTGCAAGTCGGAGACTTGGCTGGTTTAAAATTGTTTTTAATTTATTTATTTATTCATTTCTACTGTCGTTTGAAAATAAATAATTTATAGGTTGAAAAAAAAACCAAACAATTCCCATCACCATTTACCAGGGCTTTGGACCTGCAAGTCGGAGACTTCGCTGGTTTAAAATTGTTTTTAGTTAATTTATTTTTTTTATTTATTAATTTCTACTGTCGTTTGAAAATAAATAATTTATAGGTTGAAAAAAAAACAAACAATTCCTATTACCATTTACCAGGGCTTTGGACCTGCAAGTCGGAGACTTGGCTGATTTAAAATTGTTTTTAATTAATTTATTTATTTATTTAGTCATTTCTACTGTCGTTTGAAAATAAATAATTTATAGGTTGAAAAAAAAACAAAACAATTCCCATCACCATTTACCAGGGTTTTGGACCTGCAAGTCGGAGTCTTGGCTGGTTCAAAATTGTTTTTAATTAATTAATTAATTTATTTATTTCTACTGTCGTTTGAAAATAAATAATTTATAGGCCATAGTATGTGGCTCCAATGAGGCCGCAAGCCTTCTCCTGCCTTAGGTTGTCCCATTGTTGGGATCGTGTAGGTCATCATTATCGCGACAAATTGCATCATTAATGGCCACATTTCTAGAAATAAATGCATAAAATGCATGAAATATATCGTTTGCATTCTTCAATTTATCGTGAAAATAATTTTCAAGAAGCTTTTTTGCGTACCTCTCGGTGCCTGTTGTAAAACCGAGAAACACGATTTACCGAGAGGTCAACCGCGCTACTCAATAAATAACTCCAAACTATGATTATCGCGACAAATTGAATCATTAATGGCCACATTTCCAGAAATAAATGCATAAAATGCATGAAATATATCGTTTGCATTCAATTTATTGTGAAAATAATTTCTAAAAAGCTTTTTTCCGTACCTCTCGGTACCTACCGGTACCTCTCGGTAAATCGTGGTGGCCCTTTTTAGTATGTCCCCAATATTTCATCCGACTGAGACAAAACAAATTAAGTGGGGTATGCGTTACCTTATTGCCATTTGCCAACTCGGCGTCACTTTTCGTTCACACTTTTTAGTGTGTTTTTCGAGGAATTTTGGTCATAAAATCATCAAAAACAAAATTTAATTGGGACACACTAAAAAGTGTAGTCCGTGTCCGTGTCCGTGTCGGAGAAAAAGTGTAGTCAGGAATTAAATTATCATTTTCTCCTTTATTTGTCGGTTGTTTTCTATGAAATTTGGAAAGTATACTCAGGGGACGATACGAAATATATATGCCAAACGAGAAGTTTGTACGATGTTATTTTACGATGTTAGAAGACATTTTCTCTTTCAAACACACTAAAAAGTGTAGCTGACTCGGCGCCGTGTTAGCTAATTAATTGGTTTCCACTGTGTTGACACAGCAAGGCGGGCTGATAATCCTGGTTCTTTTTATGATTATGAGGAAATTGGTGGGGTGTGGATGAAAGAAACAACGAATAATTTAATTTTCAGTATTTTATTGGATAAATACAGGACATGAAGGATATAGCATGGCACAAAGATATAGAGATACAGCACAAACATGAACAAATAACAAACATATTTATAACAAGCAAAAGTAAATTTAGTTGGTATGTTGTTCCGAGTGTTTTGTGGTTGGATTCCCTGCGACAGTGGATAAAGGTGTCGATCGTGTTTTAAAACCAGACGAAATAAGAACAAGATTTTTTTTCACCAAATTATTTATAATTCCAAAATTTGACATCATTTCTTGGGAAGGTCTCAAGCACGGAGACCTACCTTACAAATCATGTCAAGTGTCGCGATTACCAACAAGCACGTGGAGTACGGTGGTAACGTTCGCTTGCATGGTTGCTGCTTAGTTTTGGCATTACCGTGTGGTCTCTCAAGATGAAGTGTTTCATTGCCTATATAGTGAACTAGGGCAAGTTCTGTTGATGTTGAATAATATACTATTCTTTGAAGAAGGTCGTCCCCTTTTTTGTCGCCAACGTAAGTTTTCATCTGTGAAGAGATGAAAAATGAATTTCGTAAATTTAAACAGATGATTTTAGGGGTTATATGGGGGATATACTTCAGTGTAGGCATAGGCGTACGGGCCAAGGGGGGCTGGGGGAGGGGGGGGGGGGCTGAACTCCCCTTGAGTCGGGCGAGGCATATATTTTGGGCATTCCATGAGAAAATGTTCCAGGGTCTCCAATACTCCACAATTTTACAAATTCCAACACCTGACATAAATAATATCTTTGGAAGCTTTCCACTAGAGCTTCCAAAGAAATAATGTCAAGTGTTGAAATTATCAACAATTGGAAAATATAAGAGAATTCAGTTTTCCAACGTCTGTCCTACAACTCCAGCTGGTATTGTAAAATTCTTATTATTTTAATTTAGTTTGTTTTTGTCTCCGCCCACTTCATTCTTCACTCAATGTGCAGCGTCCTAGACTTTATTTCAATGTTTGTTTCTCCGCCCCCATTTTGGTGGAAAGTATTTTAATTATTGATTTAACAAAAAAAACCCTTTAAGGGGTAATTAATTTTTTTTCGCCGGAGGTGGGGGGGGGGGGGGTTATTTGAAATTCCAGAAGGATAACCAGATATCACATATATCCCCCCCCCCGTATCCTATCTCCCTGAAGGCTTGATGGATGACTCCCGGATATTCAAAACTATACTGGCGGAGCTTTCTCCACTCCTTTTTTGTAACCGCTATGGTCAATATACCGGGGCCGCTACCAAACCGGCGTTGCTGTTTGGTTTTCTTTTCTCCTCTGTCAGTCCCAGTTTCATTCATTCATTCATCGCAACCGATTTGTGAAACAGAGTGAGACTGAGAGGGCGCATGAGAGAGAGGGGGGGGGGGGGCGTGAACGTGTAACGACCCACCACGGACATTTAACATAATCTTATATGAAATAATCTTATTACACTCTTACTCTTGTACTTTACTTCATGTAAATGGAAAAAAAGTAATGAAAGAAAATCTATCAATCCAATCAACACCCTACTAATCTCCTCATAATCATGTGTCAACACAGCGTAAACCAATTAATTAGCTAACACGGCGCCAAGTCAGCTACACTTTTTAGTGTGTTTGAAAGAGAAAATGTCTTCTAACATCGTAAAATAACATCGTACAAACTTCTCTTTTGGCATATATATTTGGTATCGTCCCCTGAGTATTCTTTCCAAATTTCATAGAAAACAACCAACAAATACAGGAGAAAATGATAATTTAATTCCCGACTACACTTTTTCTCCGACACGGACACGGACACGGACTACACTTTTTAGTGTGTCCCATTTAATTCCTACTTTATCTTTGAACATAATTTCGTTATATATGTGCATAATATAATAATGAAATTATGTTCATTGTTTGTATTTTAAGACTTTTGTGGCAATTTGAATTTTCTGTCTAACCTTTTTCCGACTCGGACTCGGACTCGGTTTACACTTTTTAGTGATAGCCCCAGACGAATCATCCCTGGACTAACTGGTTTAGGGGAGTTCGTTCCGTATCCTTGTAAACAAAATCGGGTGAGTATCGGCCCATTGCAATCACTTCCGGGTTACTCATCCTTCTTGATGAATTACAATGCACTTTGCCCACCCTTCGTGTCGATAAGCAGTTTCGACAAACACTGACCATTTTTTAAACGGTCGTTTGAAAAGAAATGAAAAATTAGAAATATGTGTTTTAGGGCTATAATCACCGTGTGTTTTATAGTGATCGGATGTCAGGTAAGAATTGTTTCTAAAATTAAAATAAAAACCCGTGGAAGTTGCAGTAGCACTAGCAGGCAAGACCTGTATACTATTTACTACTATTTACTATACTTCGCACGGACGCGTTTCTGTTTGGTTCTCTACGGTTTCTAACAACTATCTGCCAGTGACTGCCACCCATAATTGAGTGAACACACACCCATTTCCAACGGCTGAGTCCTCGCTGTGACTTGTGTGTCCGGCCTGTCGTTTTCAAAATCGACTTGGAGGAGGGCGATAAATCCTAAAGGGTAAAGCTGAAGAAGAATAGGGGACTTTTCCTTTTATGTAAAAACAACGCATTTTCCCCGCCTTTCTACATTTTCTATTACTAGTCATGTTTTTGATAAAATGACCGAAAGATATTCACTTTTGACTAAGATTAGAGATAATTTAAACCCTTTTAAGGGCCAATATAAGTACAGTCAACTCGGCAGTATCGAGTTGTCGGCAATATCGATTCAAAGTTTACTGACTGCCATGTTACGTTTAAACACCCGGAATATTTTTATTTTTTCTTTCTGCTTACTGTTAGAAAATATATATTTTCCAGATATCATGAAAAAGAAATATGCTTTCGCAATACATGAAGACGTCTGTGTGACAGTGTTTTTGATATTACCGGAACCGACCGTGACGAAAATGTAACTTGCTCACCCACTTGCTTTTTTAATTCTATTTTAGGAAAAAGAAGCGGCCCAAATAACGTTGAAGCTAAGTTGTTCAAATTGTTACCCCACTATTATTCTGTAACTATTAAAAACTTTGAGAGCAAATTCCTTACCATTCTAATGCAAATAGTAAAGTTGATGGAGGTCATGCACTCGGGGTAATACTTTTTGCCGGTAAAAAGGATGGTATCCAGTAAAAAGGACGGTAAGTGTATAAAAACTACGTTTTAAAGTACTAAATGTACCTCTGAATGTGAAAAGTGATTATTTAAGGAAGCTTACCCAATAATAAATATATATATCGACACTGATCGACACGCCATTTTGTGCAAGAAAACAACGAATAAGCAGAGGTGCACGACGGGGTGAATATTATCACATTGCTCGATGGAGGTGTAACCAATTCATGCGGGTAACATTTAGATGTTTCTGTTCACTACGGAGGGATTTAACAGAAAGGTTTTGGGAGAGAAACCATTTATAATTTGAAAATAGTCTACAATAAAACAAACAATACTTAATCTTCGTTATATATATTTATTATTGCGCACACTTTATTAAATTGTCACCTTTCACACATTCAGCTGTACATTTAGTGCTTTAAAACATAGTTTTATACACTTACCGTCCTTTTTACTGGCAAAAAGTTGTGTTCAAGCTATTTTTTTAAACGGGGGTTCATAACTTATTTTCAGTTAGCGTTTCGCCAAACACATGTCAAGGTGATAATAATATAATAATAACTCTTTGGCCAGCCGCTGATTTGTCGCGGTCCTCATAAGAGAAGGCCATCATTCCCCCTGCACCCCACCCCCTCTTCCCCTCCTCTCCTCCCAGCATTCAGATATAAACTGCTTAATAGTGTCCCTCACTTCCTCTTTTTCAATTTCTTCAATAAGCATTCCTACCCTCTCCCTTGTGTCCCCCTTCAGCCATCTATCCTTTGTTTCTTCACCCCACTTCTGCATTATTCTTCCAGTAAATTTTATTCTATGAGGTATATACTGTGGGCATTCCAAGAGAAAATGTTCCAGGGTCTCCACTACTCCAGAGTGGCACATTTGGCATCCCTTTTCCCCATCTCTCCCAATTTTTCCCCGAAGCTCCAGTGATCTTGATCTCAGTTTGAACAGCAGTGACCCTCCAAAGGTGCCATCTAGGTACTTCTCAAAAGCTGGCTTTTCTTTATATTGTAACCCCTGCAGTGATCTTTTCATGCTAACCCCTGCTCGCCAGTTTCGATTGCAATCTTCCATGACTCTCTCTTTGACAAACCTTTTGCCTTCTTTCATTCCTACTTCTATGTTTGTGACCTCTATAGAGTAATTGTCCATTAGTTCCCTCACATGTTTTGACCACCCCGTTTCTATATTAGAATTCCAAATGGTATCGAGCATCAATTTGCACCACCGGTTGTCAGGCAGGTTTCTCAAGTAGTTAAAGTAACACAGTTTTCCCAAATCTACAGTACTGTGATCACAAAAATGGACACCAAATCGCGGCGCGTTCTCGACGCGGTCGCGATCGAGGTGACAGACAAGAAAAAAACCTTATCGACAGAAGCGCGGCTAAAGCGAAACACAATCTCCATTCCGCTGATTGGATTTTCGCGGAGATTTTTCGCGAACGTCAACAACGCCGCGATTTTGTCGGAGGGAACAGTCCGAACTGCATGTGCACAAATGTAACCGGTTTGCAATGTTAATGTACACGTAGACCTAACCAATGTATCGAGTTGTTATATATTCTAAAAAACGGTCAAATTCAACACTTCCCAGATGTCGCGATTGCCCACACCCCAACATTAATCATAACATAAATTCATAATCGTATTCATCTGAATTTGAAAATCGTGATAAACATGGACTTGAGGCAGACACCCCCGCTCCACCCACTATGTCTTTCACCACTCCCTCTCTTTTTGTTGTCCCCCCGATCTGACATTGTGTAGGCAGCACCCTCCAATCTCAACTTAATTTGTACTTTCCGTTTCAGTTTCACGCATATCACCACAATCTGTCGTTTGGGGTGAATACAATATCGTCGTGTCCAACTATTCTCTCCGCTAGAAATTCAAGAGTTTTGTTGGTTGTTGGGATCTTAAAAAATGAAAAAAAAAACGATATTTTATCCCTTCAATTATCAAAATGAGTGACATCACATGAACATATTTGTATTTTAAGAAGCATGTGAAGCGTCAATTTTTCGGACTTTTGGGTACATGGCGGTTTTTAATGGCGAAAGTACCAATTCGTTATCAAGTCAACTCGTAGTCAGTTTGGTTATGGATATTGAACAGCAAAATATTCATCCAGGTCAATTCAATCCTTTTAAGCCCCCCCCCCCCCCCCGAACATACACCTCCCTCCCGAGTGATGCATTACCCTTGCCCCCCCCCCCCCCCCCCCACACTCTCCACGTCGTTTCTCTGGCAATGGAGGGCTGTAGTTGTCCCGGCCTCATGTGCCTCTGCTTCTTGAAAAAAAAAATTGACACCACCCCACCCATCATAAACAAGCTCTTTGTATTCCGTGGTTCTGATTAAACCTGTTTTTACGGTGTGTGTGGGGGGGGGGGAGATAGCCAGCTCGATATATGCCACATGCATATCCGATGGTCATAGCCCTGAGGTGGGCGTGGCCTTCCTGCTGGTGGAGCTTCGATGGAATTGTAGATCAGTCCTACTTCACTGTTTTTGAAAGTGCGAAGTCTCTGACGGAACTTTTATTTATTGAACTGCAGGGGATGTACATGTAAATATACCAGGTGCACAGTCAGGGGTTGGGGCGGGGGGGGAGGGGGGTCTTGCATAGAGTCAATGTTTTTTTTGGTGGGGGAACAACAACACTGAATTTTACTGGTTACACCCCCCCCCCCTCCCCCTCCGCCGGTCTTCTACACATGATATTGTAGACTCTAGGCTACGTGCCTGAAAAAGACTTCGGATTTGGACCAGGACCGTGACGTTAACCACCAACATTAGCATTGTTGATGCAGTGCTCGACTGTGCATGTTCATTATTCATAATTGCCATAATTTGCCTACAGTACACACTGAATGGCTGGGATTTGAAGAGGGATAAGTACTGGATGATTGGGGGGCGCGGTGGCTCAGTAGGAAGAGGTGCAGGCTGCAGGCCGAGAGGTCCTCGGTTCAAATCCCACCTGCGGCAACCGCGTTGTGTCCTTGTTTGAAAGTTGTGAAAAAATAATGCCCTCGTATTTAAAAAATACACTTTCTGGTGTGTTCTTTCATATGATATTCATGAATAAATAGTAAAAATGTACGATCACTGTTTTTCTTTCATTTGAATGCGCTTTTCTTTAACCATTTTAACTCGGAAATGCATGTCCGATCAGAATATCGATTCACCCCAAAACAGCCGACTTTGTGGTGAGAGAAAGTCCAACCGTAAAATTGGCTTTTGACTGATTTCTGATGTTGGGTGAAGAACTTCTGTTTGAAGTAATTTGGATATCGCCGATGGATATGGCCGCCTTTTTCCTTTTTATTTGTTTATTTGTTTATAATAATTTTACCAATTGAGAGTAATGTTTCTATCGACACCCAGACGGTGGCACGGGAGGGGGGGGGGGGGGGGCAATTTTTGAAAATGGAAGTAGTTTTAATCGTTTAATTATTTGTTAACCTTTGGCTGCATCCAATGGTAGGTTAAACAGATAGTTCTGTAAAAAGCTCAGCCAAGTCTAACTGAAAAAAAATCCTTTTTTTTTTTTGCATCAACTTAATTATAGCTCAGGTCGTGAGCTCTCATTTGACCGAGCGCATTCCAGTCAGGAGGCTAGAGCAATGGCGGATACAGAGGGGGGGGGGGGGGGCGCCCCCCCCCCCCCCCCCCCCCCCCTTTAGCTCGTGTTTGTCTCATATGTAGGGCGTAGCCAGGATTTTCATTTGGGTCAATACATGAATTGAAGTAAAAACATACAACGACATTTATTTCCTCCATCACTATTCGCTGTGGAAAACAAATATACCGTTGAAATTATGCAAAATATATCTACTGGGCACCTCCATTTATAGCGTCACCGACACAGCATGATTTTGTGGTGTTACATGCCCCTAGCCTCAGGTACCCCATGGCTATGCCAGTTATGGGTCAGGATCTTAATTGGCATAGTCATGGCGTACCTAAGCCTAGAGGGCTGACTGCTGAAAACTTTCAAACGCTGGCAGATCGCAATGTTCTCCTGAGGTTAAGTCGGTTATGACTGTAAACAGTGTGTCCAAAATACAGTATTATGGTAAACGGATCTGAAGAGCATATTTCAAATTTTCTAATTCTGTCTTGAACGTATGACAGAATTTGAAATTCTGAAACATGCTGTTTAAAAAGTGTTAATTAGCCGTTCAAAAATTCAAGAGGATTTCCACCCCAGAAACCACCAGAATGCCCCATTTGGTCGCTCATTTCCAAAAAATTTATGGGGGGAGAACCCCCAGACCCCCCTACAAAAACTCGTGCCTTTGGCACTCGCGGCAGATGCCTTCGGCATCTGCACGATCCGTCCGCCCCCCCCCCCCCCCTTTGAGAATTCCTGTATCCGCCACTGGGCTAGAGACAGGTTTTTTTCAGGAAATCATTTTTTTTTTTAAATAATTGAATCTGCCCAGGGATCGGACCATCACTTTCTGAATTTAAAAAAAAAGTAAGCCTATATGATTTCATTTTCATTTTAATCGAAACTCGGGGCAAAGTTGGCCTGTTTGGCTACACCAAACTACATTGGAGGACATTTTGTTGGGGGAGGACTTATCCTGCTGAATCCTTCATGACATTCATTGATGGACCTCGAAATACTCTGTTTCTCTTAGCTACCAGGGATTTCGCAAGGTCCATATTGGCTGTATTTCCATAAAATAAAAGACGGGTGGAGTTTCGTTCTCAGTTTGATGCGATGAGAATTTACCCGCACAGACCAGGTCAATTCTTATGATAGTGTTCACGTGTTCACATCTATTTACATCTCCGCACACTTTTCTTTCAAAATTTTTACTTTTGTCGATTTGAAAAGGGAGCGAGTCGGAAAATATCTTCAGGTTTGTTACTCGACTGGATTTTGTTGTTTTTTTTTTAATTGCGACATACGAATACATCGAACGAATCTTAGAATGTACGATCCGTTCACGCCGAACTTTGAAGTTTTCACCATCAAGGAATACATGTAACAAATCATCTCACAATGTATTGGTGTTTCCGTTGCGATTTTCTCTCGATTCTACCTAAATTTTGTCTCGATTCTTTCTCCATTCTGCCGCGTTTTATCGACAAAACCGCGATTCTCAATCGCGGCGGAACCGAAGCCGGATCGAGAGCCGATCGACTAAAAGACCACTTTTGTGATCACAGTACTGTACCCTGTCCTTGATTTTCATCCACCCAAGCTCCCCCCTTACTGCTTCCAAAGCTGCAGCATTACTCGACCCTGTTATCCATCTGCCGGCATCATTTTGAGTATTTTCCAACTTCTTAATAACGGTTTGGTTTAATGGAATCACGTCAGTGCCATACGTTATACTTGGCAAACCCACCCTCTCCCACAGTGTTTTCCCCACAAAGACCTTGTTGAAACTATTTTTCCCTAAAAGTTTTAGTTGGTTCAGAATTCTTTTCCCCTTCAGAATCAGTTTGGCTGAGTAATTTCTGTACACCCCTCTTCCCGTTATATTTATGCTTACCCCTAGATACTCATACTCTCCCGTTTCTCCTACAGTGATTTGTTTGCTTTCCCCTTCGGGGATTGAGAACTCCCCCACTCTCCATCTCTTTGTCATATTTACCTTGCGTCCAACGGGTATTACCTTGCTTTTATTTTCATTTAGTTCGAGCCGCCAAGTGTTCCCATATCTACCAACAATTTCCAGCAGTTTCTCTAGCCCCTGTTCAGTTCTAGACATTAACACCATGTCGTCCGCAAAGAATAAGCCTGGTATCTTTATGTCTCCAACATTTACCCCCTCCGCACTCTGAATTAGTTCGTCCCCTAAATCTTTAACATACAATGCAAACAAAATCGGTGAAAAGATACACCCCTGCTTGAGGCCTATATCCATAGGGACTCGTTTTGTAGTGATACTCCCTAGACTGAGTTGGCTTTGCACATCTGTATACAGTGCTTTCATGATTCCCACAAAGTCACCCCCCAGTCCGATGCCCTCGAGCTTTCGCCACATACCTTCCCTCCACATTCGGTCGTACGCTTTTTTCACATCTAGAAATGCCAGAAACATCTTTTTCTTTTCAGCCTTTGTTGATTCTATCAGTTGGGTGAGTGTAAATAGGTGATCAGTGACTCTTCGTCCTTTCCTGAAACCATTTTGAATTTCTCCTAAAAAACCTTTCTCTTCAATAACTTCCTCTAGTCTACCATATATGACCTTACAGAATACTTTTCCGATGTTACTACTAACTGATATCCCCCTATAGTTATCTAGAACTTCCTTATCCCCCTTTTTGTGTATGAACGACACCTTACTTTCCCTCCACTCTCTGGGGACCTCTTGCTTTCGCAGAGCCAGGTTGAAAAGGTTTGTCAGGACTTCAATAAGTGCCTCCCCTCCATTTTTGAGGAATTCGTTCGGAATTTCATCAGTCCCTCCCGCTTTACCATTTTTTAATTTCGAGACCACGTTCCGCACTTCTTCTGCCGTTATTTCGCTACATACACGATTGGATAGGTTCTCCTCCACCAGTGTATTTCTTTTTGGTGGGGACCCACTGCCCCATCGCCTATCGTTTATCTTTTCCCAGTGCTTGACTAACTCTGAAGCGATACGGCCTTTATCTTCTGTACTTTCCCCATCCACTTTGATACTCTGCACACTACTTTTCCCCCGTTTATTTACCCAGTTCCAAAATACGTTTGAGCTCGAACCCCCCGTTTTCTTTATTGTTCTGGCAAGACTGCAGTTGTGCTCCTTCCTATTATTATTCTTTATCTCATTCACCTTTTTCCATGCCAGTTCATATTCTCCTTTCATTAGTCTCGTGTCATTGTTATCCACCCCTTTAAGCTTCCTACTTCTTCTGTAAGCAGCGCATTTTACCTTCCTTTCTTTTATAGCCTTTTTCAGTCCCTCGTTAACCCTGTATCCAAGCTCTCTCGTTGGGACCCTCACCCTTCCTATACACTCCTTCCCTGCCTCTGTTAGGCTATTTACTATGCCATCTGAAATACTCTGGACATTTGCATCCCTAGGTATACATTCAAGATTTGGTTTTAGTTTTTCCCGAAACTGCTTCCAGTCGGCTCCTTGTTTTAGTCCCCAAACTTCCTTGAAGGTATTTCTGTCTCTATTCGTCTTTTTGCCCATAATCTTAACTGTTATCAGGTTGTGATCACTACCCAAGTCATTTTTTCCCTCGTCATCTATTTCTACATCTATAACCTCCCTCCATACGCTAATGTCAGTGAGTATATAATCAATTATTGTTTTCTTATCGTTCCTCTCCCAGGTCCATTTACCCTTACATTTCGCATCCCTGTTCAGGATCTTTAAACCAAGCTCTTTTGATAGGTCCAACATCTTCCTCCCATTCGTGTTAATTTTCCTATCACCTCCCTGTATGCCCTCCTCCTTATCCCCGATGTGCCCATTGAAGTCCCCCATTAGGACAATACTGAACCCTCTGCTCCCAAGCTCTGTGATATTCGATCTAAGAGTTGTATATATTGAATCATTCCACTCGGGCTTACTTCCCTCCACTGCTAAGTATACAACACCAACGGCAACACTCCTGCTTCCTAACTTGATTTTTGCCCAGACTATTTCGTTGGATACTGGAATCTGAGTCCTTGCTTCTGTGAGATCTGTAATCAGTGAGGGCTGTAATTCCTCTTTAGCGTAGATGCCAACACCCCCACCCCGTTTCTGACCCTCAGTTCGCCCAGCTCCTATCCACACGCAACCCTTCATCTGATCAACCCGCTCATCCCGTTGTATCCACGTCTCACTTAGACCCATTATATCGAAGTCTCCTTCGTCCATCATTGTTGATATTTCGCTTACTTTCTTGTGCAGACCCTGGATGTTGCAGTACCCAAACTTAATGAATCTTTGTTTTTTTGTCATCACTGGCACATTATTATAACCCTGGTATATCCCTGTATTGTGCATGTTTGTTGTTCTTCCTATGTTCCCAGCATTTGTGCCACTCTGGGTTACCGGCTGTGGTCCCCTACCCCCCTTTTCTCCAAAAAAGGCCCAGCCACCTGTAAGATTTTTTGGCCCAACAGGTCTGTACCCATCCTACTTAAATGCAATCCGTCTCGCCCATACAACTCTCCTTGTCCCCAGAATGAATCCCAGTGGTCAATGAAATGTACTCCCAAGTCTTTGCAGTGCTCTTCCAGCTCCTCGTTTAGTGCCATAATCCGCGAGTTCCTCTCATTCCCACCACCCATAACGGGGAGCACCCCTGAAACGATGATCCGAGCATTCCTGCTAAGTAGCTTACTAATTAGGTCCTTGTATGTGTCCACCAAACGAACTGATTTCCTCTCCCTGATGTTATTGGACCCCACATGTAATACCACTACCGGATCAGGCCCCGACCCAGCTACAATACCGTCCACTCTATCCCTCAGGTCCTCCACTTTAGCCCCCGGAAAGCACAGAACTGTTCTATTTTTACTGTCCGGACCACAGACAACCTTGTCGATCCCCCGAACTATGCTACTTCCCGCAACCACCAACTTACTTTTGGACCTCGCCCTATTTATCTCCTCTAGTCTCCTATTGTTTACAGCGTCCTCTTCCTCTCCAACAGCCCCACTCGGAATCAATATCGGTATCGGTATCTTTGACCTAGGATTACTCCTATCCTTGTCCCTCCGTCTCTTTCCAGGCCCTGAGCTACCTGGACTACTCCCCTGGTCTTCCCCCGGATCCCTCCTCCTTTTTCCTGGCCTAGACCCCAAGCTACTATCTGTTGCAACTACCTCCATCTCCTCCTCTGTCTCTTCCGAATCGAGCACATCAAATCTGTTTCTGGTGCTACACTCCCCACTGCCTTTGGACTTTACACCCCTATCTACCTGCTTCTCTGGCCCCACTTTCCTACCACTTTTGGTAGTCCACGCCAAACGCTTTACAGCATTGCTCCGGCCTGGGCCCCCCTCATCTGTCCTACGTACTTTTCTAGCAGCCCCCACCTCATCACCTACCTCATTCACATCAAAGGTTCTACCCCCATGTTTCCTCTTGGAACCACCGACAACCTTCCATCCTTCTCGGAAAGCCACTTTCACAGGCGTAACTCCAGACAGCCCCGCCCTACCAAGTTTTCCCTTCAGCTCAGCAATCTCCCCCTCAAACTTAACAATTGTCTCAAGTAGGCGGAGAATTTCCTGACAGTTTGCACATACCTCTCCATATCCCATCGAGCGACAGTCCCCATACATCATAGAGCACTGTTTACAAACTTCAAGCCCAATATCGCCATCGGTGGCCCCACCAACCCGGCTCTGACCGACACCCTCAGTGACCTCTGTCTGCACACCAATACTTACTCCGTTGGCACCGTTGACCTGGACCGCGATATTACACGTAATAAATATTAAAACCAACCACACATCAGTGGATACTAGTTCTAGATTCCTGTATGTCCTACCCCAATGATACTCACAGGTGCCTATTAAGACTGGAGCACCTCGTTCTCACTCCATCAATCCGTATGTGTGAGCTCCCAGTGGTGGCCCGGGAGGGGGGGGGGGGGGATGGCAGCTGAGGGCCCCCAAATGCAAACCATGATTAACTGTTTTTAACCCCCACATTTCCCCAGGAGGCACCAGAATTGATCTCAGAGATTCAGAATTTGAAGAAAAAAATATCCTGGGAAGGGCTCATAATCGTGGGAGGGAATATGCACAATTCCATAGTTCAAGCCTTATATCGATCTAGCCCCCCCCCCCCCCCCCCCCTTTCGAAAATATGAAATTGATTTTTTTATCTAGCAGGGGTGTAGCCAGGATTCTATAATGGAACGGGGGTAGCCATTTTTTTTTGGGGGGGGGGGGGCAATCATGATATTTGGAAGGTCACTGTGAGGTTTTCCATCCCCTCCCCCCCCCCCCCCCCCCCCCCTTAAAATGCAAACTGTCACATACTGTTTTTTAACCCCTACCATTCTTCAGGAGGCATCAGGGTCGATCTCTCCCAGTGTCATGTGTTTGAGGACATTGTGCCGAATCACTCATGGAGTGTTTTTGTAGGTCACACCTCCTATTTGTAGGGTGAGTCCTTGGCGCCCGTTGGGGTAAAGGTACAGTGTGCGACGTGTCACACGAGAAACGGATAGAGTCGACTCCCATGGACGGGGTCTTCGCTCGTGCCACCTCATTAGAGTACGTATGCTCTTTATGGTCATCACTAGGCTCATTGAATGATAGCCACAATTCAGGTGGAACAGTTGTAAAAGGGTCCCATTGTTCGAGTGAGTCAGTGGTGAGTTGTCTTGCACTTATTTTTCCCATGTTAGTTGATTGGTCGCAGTAGCTAGAGGCATTGTTCACCATGTCCCGTGTGGATGAACTGGGGTTAAAGACTGGTGATATGTGCGTGCAGGTAGTGGTTTGCTTGTTAATTCCAGTCGCCCACTATACATATTGTGTATGATAGACACTAATGTATATAGCGGGCAATTGGAATTAATAACTAATGAATTGTTTACGATAATTTGTTTCTGGGGAGGTCTCTCTCTATTTCGGTCTGGGTGGGAGGGACCCCACAACGACCTTCCAAATATCATGATTGCACCCCCCCCCCCCCCCTCCATTACAGAATCCTGGCTACGCTCTGCTAGATATATAGTCCATATCCCATATTTTCGAACTTGTTGGGGGGGGGGGGGGGGCAAGATCGACATAACGCTGGCATATTTCAATGGCTCGAACTATGGAATTGGGCGTATTCTCTCCCATGTTTGTGCGCCCTTTTCCGGGAATTTTTTTTTCAAATTCTGAAGCTCTGAGATCGAATCTGGTGCCTCCTGAGGAAACGTGGGGGTTAAAAACAGTAAGTTATGGTTTGCATTTGGGGCCCCTCAGCCCTCCCCCCCCCCCCTCCGGGTCCACCACTGTGACCTCACACATAGGGATTGGTGGAGTGAGCACAAGGGGCCCTAGTTGTAATAGGCTCATGTGGGTATCATTGAGGTGGGACTTACAGGAATCTAGAACTAGTATCCACTGATGTGTGGTTGGTTTTAATATTTATTATCACCTCGGCATGTGTTTGGCGAAACACAAACTGAAAATAAAATATGAACCCCTGTTTAAAAAAAAAGAAGCTTCAACACAACTTTTTGCCGGTAAAAGGGACAGTAAGCGTATAAAAACTGTTTTAAAGTACTAAATGTAACCCTGAAAGTTTGAAGTGACAAATTAATGAAGCGACATAGTCAAGATAAGCTATTGCCATCACGCATGCGGAAGTCTGTTAGTCTGTGAGTCTTTGAGTCTGTTCACATTTTCCTTTAGCATGGGATACACCCCGCAGTTCTTGTCTGATCGTCACAAAATTTCATATGCAGGTTTGGGGTCATGTCTAGATAGGAACGTCCCCTTTTGGTCGCGATCGGGCAACCGGTATGGCTGCCCGAGCCCAAAACCCGAAAACCATTAGCACAGTCTACAGGCCGTATTTATGAAGGGATTTCATTGTAACTTGGTAGGATGACTCTGTATAATGCCTAGATGAGAACATCCCCTTTTGGGCATTATCTATCAACCGTGATGGCTGCCCAAGCCCGAAACCCAAAAACCTTTAGCACAGTCTGCAGGTCATGTTTAATATGGGGGGGGGGGGGGGGATTTCATTGTAACTTGGTAGGATGACTCCTTATGATCTCTAGATGAGAATTCCCCCATTTGGGCGTGATCTGCCAACTGTGACGACTGCCCGAGCCCAAAACCCGAAAACCTTTAACACAGTCTACAGGTCATAGTTATTGAGGAATTTCATTGCAACTTGGTTGGTTGACTTCATACAATGTCTAGATGAGAAAGTCACCTTTTGGTCCTGATTGGGCAACTGTGACGGCTACAGGGGCCCTAAGGCCAAAAACCTTTAGCACAGTCTACAGGTCATATTTATGAAGGGATTTCATTGTAACTTGGTAGGATGACTCCAAATAATGTCTAGATGAGAATGTCCCATTTTGATCGTGATCATTCAGCCTTGATGGGTGCCTGAGCCCAAAAACCTTTAGCATAGGCAAAAGTTCATATTTGTGGAAGGATTTCATTGTAACTTGTTAGGTTGACTCCATATGATGCCTAGATGATGACATCCCCTTTTCGTTGTGATTGGTTAACTGTGATGGCTGCAGGTGCCCGAAAACCTTGAGCACAGTCTACAGGTCATTTATAAAGGGATTTCAGTGTAACTTCGTAGGATCACTCCAGATGATGCCCAGATGAGATTGTCCCCTTTGGTTGCGATCATTCAACCATGATGGCTGCCCGAGCCCGAAAAAGTTTAGCACGGTCTACAGGTCATATTTATGAAGGGATTTCATTGTAACTTGGCAGGTTGACTTCACATAATGTCGAGATGAGAATGTCCCCTTTTGGACACGATTGGGCAACTGTGACATCTACAGGGGCCCGAAAACCTTTAGAACAGTCTACAGGCCATAATTATGAAGGGTTTCATTGTAGCTTCGTAGGATGACTCCAAATAATGTCTAGATGAGAACATCCCCTTTTGGTCGTGATCATTCAGCCTTTATGGCTGCCCAAGCCCAAATAACTTTAGCATAATCTACAGGTTGTATTTATGGACGGATTTCATTGTAACTTGTTAGGTGGACTCCATATAATGCATAGATGATGACCTCCCCTTTTGGTCATGATTGGTCAACTGTGATGGCTGCGGGTGCCCGAAGCCCGAAAATCTTGAGCACAGTCTACAGGTCATATTTATGAAGGGATTTCATTGTAACTTCGTAGGATCACTCCAGATGATGCCCAGATGAGAATGTCCCCTTTTGGTTGCGATCATTCAGCTATTAGGGCTGCCTGAGCCCGAAGCCCGAATACCTTCAGCACAGTCTACAGGTCATATTTATGAAGGGATTTCATTGTAACTTGGTAGATTTGACTTTATATAATGTCTAGATGAGAACGTCCCCTTTTGGACACGATTGGGCAACTGTGACAGCTACAGGGGCCCGAAGCCCGAAAACCTTTAGAGCAGTCTGCAGGTCATAATTATGAAGGGATTTCATTGTAGCTTGGTAGGATGACTCCAAATAATGTCTAGATGAGAATGTCCCCTTTTGGTCGCGATCATTCAGCCTTGATGGCTGCCTGAGCCTAAAACCCCAAAACCTTTAGCATAGTCTATAGGTCATATTTATGGGAGGATTTCATTGTAACCTGTTAGTTTGACTCCATATAATGCCTAGATGATGACATCCCCTTTTGGTCATGATTGGTCAAATGTGACGGCTCCAGGGGCCCGAAGCCCGAAAACCTTGAGCACAGTCCACAGGTCATATTTATGAAGGGATTTCATTGTGCCTTTGTAGGATCACTCCAGATGATGCCCAGATGAGAATGTCCCCTTTTGGTTGCGATCATTCAACCATGATGGCTGCCCAAAGCCCAAAAACCTTTAGCACAGTCTACAGGTCATATTTATGAAGGGATTTCATTGTAACTTGGTAGGTTGACTTCATATAATGTCTAGATGAGAACGTCCCCTTTGGACGCAATTGGGAAGTGGACGGCTCCAGGGGCCTGAAGCCCAAAAACCTTTAGCACAGTCTACAGGCCATATTTATGAAGGGATTTCAATGTAACTTGATAGGATGACTCGTTTTGGAATAATTTCACTGTAACTTGGTAACTTTCGTTGATATATGTTAACTGTGAGGGCCACATATATTAACATTGAGGTCATATTAACCCACCCCTCAGCTCTTTAGTACAGTGTACACCTCATATTATTTTTTATCAAAAACATAGCATACAGGGAACAGAAATCAACATATTCCCAATGTTATAGCCCCCATATTATATTGAGATTGATATATCCTTAGTAGATAATTATATGAGAAAGATATTTTTTTTTTTATTGCTGCATTTTCTGACTGGTCTAACTCTTTTGCACTCAGTGACCTTGTTTACATCTTTGTTACACTGATATATTGTACATGTAGCTGTTGATTGTTTAATTGTTTAAATAGGTCAATGACCTTGTTTACTTGAACTTTAACAGAATCCCCCAGAAACTAATAGAACATTGCAGAAACTTCCTCTTCTGGGACATTCTATCTGGTTACTATATAAAGGTTTGTCAACAGAATTCAAAAACCCATTCTTAGAAAGCCTTTCAAAAAGACTCACTTCAGTTATTTCCATTGGAGAATATTATTGTTTCAGAACAGTGCATTTATTATAGAAGCAGTGCTTCTTTGTGTATTTGGAGATTGATTCCAAAAGAGAATTTTGAAGAGAATCTATTCGTCTTGGAAAAGAGAATTTATACTTTCTGTGAAACAGAATAATATTATTTTGTGAAAAGCCAGGATTCTACTGGATTATTTGGAAATTACCTGTGGCGCCAATACTTCTTGCATTTTTACTCTATTTGAATTTTATGGAGCATTTTATTATATTTTATTGGAGACTGCTGAAATTTCTAAGTGAGAATTTTATTACAAATCTACGGGATACTGTTTCTGAAGAGACATTCTTGGATTTAATACTACATCTACCAGCTGGTAACTTTCTTCAGAAGATACTTCACCACTGGATTACTGGATTCTGTCAAACTGCACTTTGGACTAATTCAATAATTGATAAGTACCACTGTTTTTATTTTCTGTAAACCAATTAGTGTAAAAGATCTTTGTATCATTTTTTTTTTTATATATTAATTATTTTTAATTAAATTTCAGAATAGTTAAATTCATAGTTTTGTTGCTGATTCTCAGATTTCTTTCTGTTACCAATATCATTAATAATGCCACGCCGAAACAGAAATTGGGGGCTCGTTGCCGAGATTGAATATTAGATAACGAGAAAATTGCAAATTGTAATTATTATTTTGGCTCACTTTCAAAACATTTAAATTTTCTTAGAAAATTTCAGTATTATTATTTATATTCTGAGAACCAGCAAACCTTTTCGTCATGGTATTTATTGTGACAGAATTTATTTCTGAATTTGAAAGCTCTCCTAGTTTGGCCCTTTTAGAATCTCTTAAGAAGGAGGATTTATTCCAACTTGCTCATTATCTTAAATTACCTGCCACCCCTGGTCTGAACAAACATAAACTTAAACAGCTCATTGTTAATCATTATATGGAAGAAGGTCTTTTGCCTCAGTCTGAGACTCCTCCCTCTGAACCACAACCTACTGATGACCTTGAACTCAAGAAATTAGAATTAGAATTAAAAAAGTTAGAAATGCAACAAGAAATGAAAAGACAGGAAAATGAAATTAAATTAAAAGAAATTCAGGCTCAAAAAGAAAGGGAACAAATTCAGGCTCAAAAAGAAAGGGAACAAATTCAGGCTCAAAAAGAAAAAGAAGAAAGAGAAAATGAAATTAAATTAAAAGAAATTGAAGCTCAAAAAGAAAAGGAGGATAGGGAATTAAAATTAAGAGAAATAGAAACTCAAAAAGAAATGCACTTAAAAGAATTAGAAATTCAAAAGGAAATAAAAATAAAAGAATTAGAATCACAGCGTCAAGGCTCAAATGTAATTTCCCGAAGTAGATTTGATGCAACTAAACATGTTAGGCTAGTTCCCCCCTTTCAAGAAAAAGAAGTTGATAAATATTTTTTACATTTTGAAAAAGTGGCAACAAGTTTAGAATGGCCAAGGGATGTCTGGACTTTGCTATTGCAAAGTGTTTTAAAAGGAAAGGCCCAAGAAATCTATTCCGCTCTATCTTCTGAGCAAAGCAATAATTATGATACTGTTAAAGAGGCTATACTCATGCATATGAACTTGTTCCAGAGGCCTATAGGCAGAAGTTCAGAAATTATTATAAAAACAAAAATCAAACTCATGTGGAATTTGCCAGAGAAAAGCAAAATTTATTTGATAGGTGGTGCCATTCCAAAGAAATTGGGAAAGATTTCTCGAAGTTAAAAGAAATGATGCTGATTGAAAAGTTTAAAGGAAAGATACATTCAGATATAAAGGCCCACCTGGATGAACAAAAAGTTGACACATTAAATAGAGCAGCAGTACTAGCAGATGACTATGCCTTAACTCATAAAATGAGTCGTAACTCTACAAATTTTTGGCTTCACAAGAATTCTTTCCAAAGTGGACCTAGACCTACTTCAGATAAAACTCATCCTTCTAATCATCCTTCCAATCCTCCAAACTTTTCACCACCTAAATTTAATCGGAAGCCTAATGAGAATAAGTCATCTAATGCCAGCCCTACACCATTACGACCCAACAGTTCAAGTAAAACTTGTAATTATTGTAAGAAACCAGGTCATTTATTATCTGATAGCTGGCTGTTAAAAAGGAAAAATGAGTCCTCAACTTCACAGAATGCACTAGCATGTGCTCCATGCCCTGAAAATTATGTTATAAAGCAAGATGCCTTAGAAAATTATAAGCCATTTATTTCTGAAGGCTTTGTTTCCCTTGATGGGGATAAGCACTGTTCCTTACCAATAAAAATACTGTGAGACACAGGGGCTACTCAGTCATTAATGTTAGAAGGCATTTTGCCATTTTCTGAAGAAAGTGCTACAGGGGCACAAGTTCTAATATCAGGTATTGAGTCAAACTCTTTAAATGTCCCACTTCATAAAATAAATTTAAGAAGTAGCTTAGTAAATGGGACTGTGACAGTAGGAATCAGACCTACTCTACCTGTAAAAGGTATTTCTTTATTATTGGGAAATGACTTAGCTGGTGACAGAGTCACTGTAGAACCTCAAGTGGTGGATAAGCCGAGCACAGATGAAAGTATTATTAATTTGAACGAATGTTTTCCATTTGCCTTTCCAGCATGTGCTGTGACTCGGTCCATGGCAAAGAAAGCTGAGGTTGATAACAACCTCAAATTGTAATGATTTGAACAGCAAAGTTGAGGATAAGAACAGTCACAGAATTACGGATTCTGAAGACATTGATTTGTCTCAGACATTTTTGAGTCAAAGTGATGACTCCTCCAGAAATTGTAAAGAGGCCACTACACCTGAGAGTGATAGGGGGACCTCCTTGAATGTCATTTCCCGGACTTCTTTAGTTCAGGAACAGGAAAGTGATCCTGACCTTGCCGAGCCACGTGAAAGGGCTCTAACAGAGGCAGAAGCCCAAAACTCCCCTCTCTGTTATTTTAAAAAATCTGATGTACTCATGAGGAAATGGCGACCACCAGAAGTACCCTCCAATAGTGATTGGGAGGTTATTTATCAAATAGTTGTCCCCACTAAATACCGGAATGAAATAATAAGCCTGGCTCATGAAAATCCAATGGCTGGACATTTGGGAGTTAGGAAAACCTACTCTCGTATTCAACAGTGTTTTTACTGGCCCAAGCTTCGACAGGATGTTGTTGAATTTTGTAAAACCTGCCACACCTGTCAAATTGTAGGAAAACCCAACCAGAAGATTCCCCCTGCTCCCCTTCAACCAGTCCCTGCTTTTGAGGAGCCATTTAGTAGAATTATTATTGATTGTGTTGGCCCTTTGCCTAGAACAAGATTTGTAAATGAATATCTCCTTACCATCATGTGTGCTTCTACACGATTTCCTGAGGCTATTCCTCTAAGAAATATTAAAACTAAGACTATAGTTAAGGCCTTGATAAAATTTTTCACGACTTTCGGTCTACCCAGGTCAGTGCAATCGGACCAAGGCTCAAATTTTATGTCAAACATTTTTCAGCAGGTGATGTATGAGCTCAAAATTAAGCAGTACACATCAAGTGCCTATCATCCCGAAAGTCAAGGAGCTCTAGAACGCTTTCATCAAACACTGAAGACCATGATAAAGGCCTATGGGGAGAATAATGAGAAGGATTGGGATGAAGGAGTACATCTCCTTTTATTTGCAGTCCGTGAACCTGTACAGGAATCTCTGGGGTTCAGCCCTTTTGAATTAGTGTTTGGACACTCAGTGAGGGGTCCACTCACTGCTTTGAAGGAGAAATGGCTCGAAGAAGAGCCACCTGAAATTTCTCTCCTGGACTATGTGTCCACTTTTAAGGAAAAATTGCACCAGGCCAAGAAAATGGCAAATAAACATTTACAGAAAGCCCAGAGTCATATGAAGACGTGGTATGATAAAAAGGCAAAATTTCGCACCTTTAAAGCTGGGGACAAGGTGCTAGTATTATTCCCTTTAAAGGGCAATGCTTTACAAGCAAGATATTCAGGCCCTTATATTGTTAAGCACAAGATCAGTGATACTGATTATGTTGTTGAGACTCCTGATAGACTCAAAAATACTCAGCTGTGCCATATAAATATGTTGAAAACTTATTATGAGAGAGAACCAAACTCTCTACCATTCTCAACAGTCACCCACATGGATGAGCTGGAAAATCCTGTAGAGGATATTCATGAAGGCGGCGAAAATGTACCTCTGAAGTTACAGAACTCAGATGTCCTGAGAGATCTACAAAATAAAACTGATTATTTACTGCCTGACCAAAGAAAAGATTTAGTTGATTTAATTTTCAAATATCAACACTTATTTCCCGATGTGCCTAGTAGGACATCTGTTATTTTTCATGATGTTGATGTAGGAGAGGCAAATCCCATCAAACAGCATCCATATAGATTGAACCCTTTCAAAGCTGAGATCATGCGAAAGGAAATACAGTATATGCTGGACAATGATATCATAGAACCTAGCCATAGCAACTGGAGTTCGCCCTGTATTCTCGTCCCAAAACCTGATGGGAGTTACCGATTTTGTACAGATTACCGAAAGGTGAACAGCCTCACCAAAACAGACAATTATCCAATTCCAAGAATTGATGACTGCATTGACAAACTTGGCCATGCTAAATTTGTGACAAAATTTGACTTGTTAAAGGGTTATTGGCAAGTCCCTTTAACAGAAAAAGCAAAAGAAATATCTGCTTTTGTTACCCCATTTGGATTGTATCAATATAAAGTTACCCCTTTTGGCATGAAAAACTCTCCGGCAACGTTCCAGCGCATGGTTAACCACTTAATTGCAGACCTAGATCACAGTGAAGCTTATATTGATGATGTTATTATACACACAGATACAAATTGGGCTGATCATCTAAAGCATATTCAAGAATTTTTTGACTGTCTGACCCAAGCTAACCTAACTATTAACTTGGTAAAATCAGAATTTGGCAAAGCAACTGTAAATTATTTAGGTCATGTTGTGGGGCAGGGGCAGGTGAGGCTGATTGCGGCTAAAGTTGATGCCATTGTAAATTTTCCAGTACCAAACTCTAAAAAAGATCTCATGAGATTCTTAGGCATGGCTGGATATTATAGAAAATTTTGTTTAAATTTTTCAGATGTTGTCTCCCCTTTGACCAGTTTATTGAGCAAAAGGGTTGGGTTTGTTTGGACTGAAGAATGTCAGAAATCCTTTAACCCTTTACCTAACGTAGAAAGCAGACGACACTTGCAAAAAAATTCTTGAATAACTAATTTTTTTCATTTTTTGTCTCAAAAACATAGGTTATGACCCCTCGTTGGAACGAGCTCGTTCCAAAGAGGGGTCATAACCTATGTTTTTGAGACAAAAAATGAAAATATTTTGAAAATTAATTGGCGATTTTTGAGAATAGCGCTGGCCGGTTTTGGCCGTTACGTTGGGTAAAGGGTTAACAGAATAAAAACTTTATTAAATAATTCCCCTGTCCTGGCCAGTCCCAATTATGAAAAGCCCTTCAAATTATTCATAGATGCAAGTGACAATGGAGCAGGTGGGTATATTGCCCAGGAAGATTCCCAAGGTATTGATCACCCTGTATGTTATTTCTCCCGAAAATTTCTCAAACATCAAAAGAATTACTCTACAGTAGAAAAAGAAACTTTGGCTCTAATTTTGGCATTAACCCATTTTGATGTGTATCTAGGAACTGCCCAATGTCCAATTACAGTTTACACCGATCATAACCCCTTAACATTTATCAATAAAATGAAAAACAAGAATCAAAGATTATTGCGGTGGAGTTTAGCCCTTCAAGAATATAATTTAGAGATTAGGCATATTTCGGGAAGAGATAATGTTGTAGCTGATGCTCTTTCCAGAATATCCTAATTTAAAATGATATGATCGGTCCCTATTCACTTCAAGTGTATATATGTTTATTAACAAAAATTGTGAAGATTATGGTGTGTGTGTATTGTAAACCAGTCAGAGTCTGCTAAAATTATGTAAAAAGTTTTCAGTACCTTCAAACTTTCTCTTTTAAGGCGGGGTGTGTTATAGATTGTAGGATAAAATACCCTCGGACAAAATACCCTTAGGACATAATACCCTAAAAAAAAATACCCTTAGGACATAATACCCTCAATGGGTAGGACAAAATACCCTCGGACAAAATACCCTCAGACCAAATGTATATAAAGTTGAATTTTTGTAGCAATTTTATCTACGTTTGAAGTCATTATTGCTTTGAAAACTGTGTATGAGATCGACTGATCTGTTTTAATAGAATAAACATCTTCTTAATTAGCAAGCTGTCTAGATAAAGACATTAAAGATATGTCTACTTTTGAAGACATTATTGCTTTAAAAACAGTGTATGGGATCAACTAATCTGTTCGGATGGAATAATATCTTCTTAATTGGCAAGCTGTCTAGATAGAGACATTAAAGATATGTCTACTTTTGATGGCATTATTGCTTTAAAAACAGTGTATGGGATCAACTAATCTGTTTTGATATAATAACATCTTCTTAATTGGCAAGCTGCCTTGACAAATTAAAGATGTGTCTACCTTTGAAGTAGTCTGTTGTTACATTTCAAGAGTTACTGAACATTGTCATGGGTAAAATGAAGAACTCATAGAAGGGTCAATTTTTTTTTTTTTTGTGGGTGGGTGGGGGGGGCTTGGAGGTCATTTGGAATTCCCGAAGGATAACCAGATACCTCAAAATCACATACGGCATCCTATCTCCCAGAAGGCTTGATGGATGACTCCCGTTTTTTTCAAACTAAACTGTTGGAGCTTTCTCCATTCCTTTTTTGTAACCGCTATGGTCATATACCGGGGCCGCTACCAAACCGGCGTTGCTGTTTGGTTTTCTTTTTTCTTTTTCCCTTAAAAATTGCCATCGCACAACATTATATTCTGGCTCGCCACCATGGTGGGACTCAAACCTCTACCATCTCCAAGCTGGAACCGAATAGAGCCCACTCTCTAATAGTCTTAATAGCGTTGAGGGTTTGGTCTTTGACAATCTATCACTCCAATGCAAACTGCCGGGAATTCTAACCGCGTGCATACCCCTTCAGACCCCATTTGAGGCAATAGGAAAGCTAGGCCTGTGTGATCCAAGATCCAAGTGAAATAAAATAAGGCTAACCGGGTCGCAAGGGATTTGTAAATCCCACATCGTCCCTGCGCGCCTTCGGCGTGCTAAAACCTTTCATTCATTCGGGTCAAAGTTAAAAAATGTTATTAAAGAAACATTATCTGTGAATAGAGGAAGACCACGTCAGAGTGCTTAAGAAATCTGTGTACCAGTTTCCGTGACAATACAAAATCACTTGAGGAGTTTATGCAAGGCATTGGTCATGTCATAAGGCTATCTTAGTTGTTAAATATCAAATATAAATTGGCTGAAAAATAATGAAGTAGGAAATAAATTATTATTATTAGATATTTCATAAGGAATTAGAATTTAAGTCATCTTATCTTGTTTGGCAAAGCATTCTGAGCTCTGTCAAACAAGATAAAATGACTCAAATATTTTAAATTTCTTATAAAATATCAAATAACAATATCCAAAAAATCCAAACCACGTGACCCATGGTGGTTGCACACTAGCGATTCGCTCTTGCTTCAAAGTCAATTTTTGATGGTTATTTTCATAGTTGGTGGATCTCATCATTGTACAGTATGTTGATAAAGGAGTTTTGAATTGACATATCATGTAACATTTTGTATTACCAAACTTTTGATGACTGAATTCTTGGATTTTTGTTTGCTTGTTGTCTGATGATGAAAATGGATCAAACATGGAGGTGGTTTGTTTTCATTGGTAACGGTCCGTTGTTGCCCTACTGATGAGTTTTGTAGTGAGTATATATATTGAAAAATGAGATTCTGTTTTTCGGATATTGATGTCAGTACTCGGGTTAATCTGAAAACGAATCATTAGACTTAAACTGATAAAAACTGAAAAAAACTGGAAAACTGCTTGATATTCAACTTGATCTGCAACTAATCTTGGTTGCAGCTGTATTGTGGAAGTCGTTCGGCTCTGCTGCTTGATGTTCTCATCCATGCGTGTTGACCTTTCTTCTTATTTGTGACTGTGTGAGTGATTGTTCACACCACTCATCACTAATTCAGCTCATAAAGTATCAGTGACCCGAAATAACCTTAAAACATTATCAACAAACATAACTTTTGCCAAAGAATGATGGAAAATGAAGGAATAGTTTCCCAGTAGCACCACAGCTTCTCTCCAACGTAAATATTTTGAGTCTTACTTTGAGTCTTGATTGTTTTTTTTCAATTGCAAGCAAAATTGTGTCAAACCAGTAAAAAAAACTGTGAAAGATGGAGGATTCCAATACAATCACTGATGCCAGTTCTGATCAAAACGATGACACAATTGACACAGAAAATGATACTAATGATACTAATAAGAGAAATAGATCAGCACTAAGTTCTACTCCCTCCCCAGCAGGAAACAAGAAGCCTCGCGAATACACCAACTCAGACGAGGAGCCCGATCTTTTTGACTTTTGGAATTCCGAAGCTCCCAGGGAGCGACAAACTCAGTTGACACAAGACGACCGGATGTCCATCGCCTTCGCAAGAGTTCTGCTCTACACAGAAACCCAATGGGATCCACTGGAAGAAAGACGCCGAAAGCACAAGCTCATCCAATTTTTTAAGATGTATCATAATTTAACACCTCCATATATCTCCAATAAGGTGCCACCAATTATTTCATCAATTACCCAAAGCCACAATCTCCGATCCGAAAATAACCACCGTGTTCCCTTTTGTCACACCAATTTATATAAGTCCTCGTTTATCCCGGAAGTTACCGACCGGTGGAATGGATTACCCCCCTCAGTAAGAGAAAATTGTTCTCTCATAAACTTCAAGACGTTTATAAATAGTGAGAAGCAACGACCACCAATTTTTTATTATGGAGCCAAATCCCGTGCTGCCCAAATTTATCATTGCAGGTTACGCCTGCATTGCAGTAATATCAACGCCCACTTATACTATAACCATCTCTCAACATCTCCACGTTGCCAGTGTGGGGACCTTGAAACTACTGAGCACTATCTTGTGCACTGCCCAATCTTTAACGATGCTCGTGATTCCACAATCAATGCATTGCCAATTACTCCTGAGCTTTCCACACTCTTATTTGGATCCGAACGACTAAATAATAACGAAAATCTTCTTGTCTTCAGAGCCGTGCAGGACTATATCATACTGAGTGGACGCTTTCAACAGTAGCGGTGCACTCTTGGACTCTCCTGGTGTTGTTTGTCACACAAATGGGCCACCGTTACCGATACACTATTGAGGCTGCCCTATTGAATATTTTTTGGTAGCGAACATTGAATTCAGGTTGTCCCCTCGTTTCCTACTTAACCCCCTGCCCAATGTACCGCCGTGTAACCCATAAAATTGCCATCTAAATCCTTTTATATTTTCAGTTTTTGTCTCGGGAACATGGCTTATGACCCCCATTGGAATGAGCTCAACGTGCTCGTTCCGGTGAGGGACCGTGAGCCGTGTTTTAGAGACTGTCATTGAAATTTGCAGTTATTGAAACATTTTTTCTTCGCGTGTCGCCTGCTACACGTGTTGGGCAAGGGGATAAGTTTCCCTTTCCTTTCCATTCTCTCATTCTCTCTACTGCTCTCCTTACTCTCTCTGTCTTCTATGTTTAAACAATATTTTACTTAGTGTTTGCAGCTACTATCAAACTTCGTCAGTATTCCAGAGGAGACGGCTTATAAAAGCTTAAAGCTTACTGCTGAATCCTTTCAACAAATCTTGTTCTTGATTCATTACTTTAATGCATACCATTGTACTGCGCACTCTGTATGACAATCATGTTGTAGTTTATAATATGTATGCATCATACTTTTTCATGAATAAATATTGTTTAAATTAAATAATAATATATATATCTTGTCTGAGAGAGCGCAAATCATTAAGTTAGAAATAAAGAATTCATTCATTAAAAATATCAAAATTCACTTATTTATTCCTCACCAAATTATTATTAGATATTTCATAAGAAATAAGATTTGTTAAAAACCCACTTATTTATTCCTCACCAAATTATTATTAGATATTTCATAAGAAATAAGATTTGTTAAAATTCTTTGTTTTGTACTTCATTTCTGATTTGTTTCATGTTCTGTGCTATCTGCCATTTATATTGTGCTTCATATTCAATTGCTTTCTTCCATTGGTATTGTGCTTCATATCTATTTAGTTTAATAAAAAAAATTAAAAATATTGATACTTGTTATTTCAAACAAAACACCGGCTAGTGCCTTAGATGCAAGTACCCCCCCCCCCCCCCCCCCCCCCCCAAAAAAAAAAAAATCCAACTTTATATACATTTGGTCTGAGGGTATTTTGTCCGAGGGTATTTTGTCCTACCCATTGAGGGTATTATGTCCTAAGGGTATTTTTTTTTAGGGTATTATGTCCTAAGGGTATTTTGTCCGAGGGTATTTTGTCCGGATACCGTGTTAAAGCCCCCATATTATATTGAGATTGATATATCCTTAGTAGATAATTATATGAGAAAGATATTTTTTTTTTTTATTGCTGCATTTTCTGACTGGTCTAACTCTTTTGCACTCAGTGACCTTGTTTACATCTTTGTTACACTGATATATTGTACATATAGCTGTTGATTGTTTAATTGTTTAAATAGGTCAATGACCTTGTTTACTTGAACTTTAACAGAATCCCCCAGAAACTAATAGAACATTGCAGAAACTTCCTCTTCTGGGACATTCTATCTGGTTACTATATAAAGGTTTGTCAACAGAATTCAAAAACTCATTCTTAGAAAGCCTTTCAAAAAGACTCACTTCAGTTATTTCCATTGGAGAATATTATTGTTTCAGAACAGTGCATTTATTATAGAAGCAGTGCTTCTTTGTGAATTTGGAGATTGATTCCAAAAGAGAATTTTGAAGAGAATCTATTCGTCTTGGAAAAGAGAATTTATACTTTCTGTGAAACAGAATAATATTATTTTGTGAAAAGCCAGGATTCTACTGGATTATTTGGAAATTACCTGTGTCGCCAATACTTCTTGCATTTTTACTCCATTTGAATTTTACGGAGCATTTTGTTATATTTTATTGGAGACTGCTGAAATTTCTAAGTGAGAATTTTATTACAAATTTACGGGATACTGTTTATGAAGAAACATTCTTGGATTTAATACTACATCTACCAGCTGGTAACTTTCTTCAGAAGATACTTCACCACTGGATTACTGGATTCTGTCAAACTGCACTTTGGACTAATTCAATAATTGATAAGTACCACTGTTTTTATTTTCTGTAAACCAATTAGTGTAAAAGATCTTTGTATCATTTTTAGCTCAACTTGACATAGTCAAGCTGAGCTATTGCCATCACTTGTCGTCCGTCGGCGTACGTACGTACGTACATACGTTAGTACGTTAGTACGTACGTCCACAATTTCCCTTTGGCACACCTCACAGGTCGCATTTATGATCAGATTAGTTTGAAACTTCTTATGCTTGTTTGGGGTGACCTCTAGATGGGAGCTATCGATTTTCTTCAATTTCCGTCAAAAAATGTTGCCGCGGCCAACGTTCTTAGAACTTAGTTTAGTCAAACCACAATATTTCCCTTTGGCACACCCTACAGGGCACATTTATGATTTGATTGCTTTGAAACCTGATATGCTTATTTAGGGTGACTTCTAGATGGGAGCTATCGATTTTCTTCAATTTCCGGCAAAAAATGTTGCCACGGCCAACGTTCGTAGAACTTAGTTTAGTCAGACCTCAATATTTCCCTTTGGCACACCCTACAGGGTACATTTACGATCAGATTGCTTTGAAACCTGGTATGCTTGTTTGGGGAGACCTCTAGATGGGAGCTATCGATTTTCTTCAATTTCTGTCAAAAAATGTTGCCGCGGCCAACGTTCTTAGAACTTAGTTTAGTCAGAAGACTCAATATTTGCTTTTGGCACACCCTACAGGGTACATTTATGATCGGATTGCTTTGAAACCTGGCATGCTTGGTTGGGGTGACCTCTAGATGGGAGCTATCGATTTTCTTCAATTTCTGTCAAAAAATGTTGCCGCGGCCAACGTTCTTAGAACTTAGTTTAGTCAAACCATAATATTTCCCTTTGGCACACCCTACAGGGCACATTTATGATTTGATTGCTTTGAAACCTGGTATGCTTATTTAGGGTGACCTCTAGATGGGAGCTATCGATTTTCTTCAATTTCCGGCAAAAAATGTTGCCGCGGCCAACTTTCTTAGAACTTGGTTTAGTCAGAAGACTCGATATTTCCCTTTGGCACACCCTACAGGGCACATTTATGATCAGATTGCTTTGAAACCTTTCATGCTTGTTTGGGGTGACCTCTAGATGGGAGCTATCGATTTTCTTCAATTTCCATCAAAAAATGTTGCCGCAGCCAACATTCTTAGAACTTAGTTTAGTCAGACCACAATATTTCCCTTTGGCTCACCCTACAGAGCTCATTTATGATTAGATTGCTTTGAAACCTGGTATGCTTATTTACGGTGACCTCTAGATGGGAGCTATCGATTTTCTTCCATTTCCGTCAAAAAATGTTGCCACAGCCAACGTTCTTAGAATTTAGTTTAGTCAGACCACAATATTTCCCTTTTGTACACCCTACAGGGCACATTTATGATCGGATTGCTTTGAAACCTGGCATGCTTGTTTGGGGAGGCCTCTAGATGGGAGCTATCGATTTTCTTCGGTTTCTGTCCAAAAATGTTGCCACTGGCAAAAAAACTGACATTGGTCCCAATGATCTTCAATTTTGCCATTTCATTTATAACTTACCAAGTTCAAGTTTGTCAAGTTGAGCTACAGTGTCATTGACACTTTCATTTTTTTTATATATTAATTATTTTTAATTAAATTTCAGAATAGTTAAATTCATAGTTTTGTTGCTGATTCTCAGATTTCTTTCTGTTACCAATATCATTAATAATTCCACGCCGTAACACCAATTATCACAATTCTTGTCTTATTTCATAATCCTTTCATAAACATTGAACATTATCCTTTTCATCAAACACAACACACAAGTTAAGCTACAGTGTCATTGACACTTTCATTTTGTTTTTTTATGCGTTTCGGTCAATTTTAAGACAAAAAAAAAATTTTTTTTCAAGCTGAAAATTTGGGGGCTGGGTGTGACTTGGAAAATTTTGGACCAAAATCCAGAAATTTTTTTTTGTTTTTTTTATGCGTTTCGGTCAATTTTAAGACAATTTTTTTTTTTTACACTGAAAATTTAGGGGCCTGGTCCGAACAAAAATAGAAAAAAATCTGTTTTTTATGTGTTTATCTCAATTTTGGGATGTAAAACTGCAGGAACTGAAAATAGAAGGAAAATCCTGTGTATTGTGTGGGCACAACTGCATCATCTAGTTGGTATATGCTTTTCTTAGGAGGGGCGTATGCAGCTTATTCAAGTCAAGTCCCTGGTTTGATAGTTTGACTACCATGTCAGGTGAGTGCCCTCAGGCCCCCTTAGGCCTCTTGTTTAAAAAAAGCCAAGTCTGATGCGGCCATGTTGTGACATCATTTTCATTGTGATGTGTGTGTTAGAGCACATATGCAACAAAGGTTGTTAGGTAAAACAACACACGTTGTTAATTCACTCAGAATTGAACAGTTTAGTCATTGTCCACTTGTTTCTCCTCTTTGATCTTCATTCTCTTTAGTTTTCTTTAAACTTTGTTTTATTCAGTCTACTTTGTTCTCCATTGACTTTCTTTGTGTATAGTCTTTGATCTTTCACATAGTTCTCTTCAATCTTTTTTTCTTGTTCCTTCATAGCTGGAATATGGTGGTACAATGATCTGGCTGGTCTTAACATTTTCTACTTGAGGTTTTTGTGTTCTGGGATTTCTGACCGATTGAACATTTTAATACAGCTGTTCCATTGGTACCATTTTGTTTATTCTGGGTTCATCTTATTCTCTTTGAGCCATAGAAATATGTGCCGAAGAATTTGTAACTGCTTCTCTCTGTTACAGTAATTCCATTAATTTGTTGTGTGCTTTTCTTGTGTCTGACACAGTTGCCTTTTTCTGTTGAATGTTTTGGGGCATCCAGTGCATTGGTAGATTCTGGATCTGTGGGAGGTCTTCTTATGGTGAAAATGAGGCATTTCTTTGTGAACATCTTCTGGCACTTTATAGCCATGATGTCAACCATTGCTGGTCAGAAGCACATTACTAAGTTGTGGGATATCTTCACTTTTACACCCTGGTATCAACTGCTATCCTTCAATATAAATCCTCCAATAGTATATCACAAGTACATGTAGCCTCAGATACCTGGAGGTGCCCAGGGACTATATTTTGTTTTAGGTACATTGTGTACTGCAGTACACAATGTGAGAAAGGTTACAGTCGTAAACTTCACACAACTGTAAACGGAAGCTCAATAAAAGTGGAGTGGGTAAAATTTACAGTGCTATCGTGTTTCGACCCAGTGTGAGAAAGGTTACAGTCGTCTATCGGTAAATGTACCATGACTCACTTTAGTCTCTTTTGTTTAGATGAATATGCTGCTGTGTGGTCACTGTCTTGTCCATTTCTTATCAACCTGCCTTACAATTGTTTACAACAGGCTTGCAATACATTGGAAGTCCCTAACTCGGATAAATACTCTCTATTTTCTTCTTTCCCAGGCGATTTAAGAAAGAAAAGTGGTGCAAAAGCACCTAGAAAAAATAAGCCAAAACTGGGTCAAGTGTGGCCGGCGCACACCCAGTAGGGGACACTCTTCTCCTTGTACTAATCCTGTTAATTGAATAGCCACTTTGCCAATAAAAATTATTCAATTAACATGAGCATTCAGTTAACAGGGATTGTGTCACTTCCTGTATTCTGGAGGTAAAGTTAGCATTTATTCTATTATATCTTGTTTGACGGAGCTCCATGAGCTCCGTCAAACAAGATATAATAGATTAAATGTCTATTGGATGTACTGAGGCCAGGCCAAATAGGTCTAAAAACAAAGGAAAAATGGGGAAATTCAGGGTAATTTTTCGAAAGGTTACAAGGTTTTTTTTATTCAATTAACAGGAGTTTACTCTATAACCTATATTCAATTAACAGGTCAAATTTGTACTGGAGGTATGGAAAATGGTTTTGTGGTGGAAAATTATATTCAATTAACAGGGTTATTCAGTTAAGAGATATCCTATTAAGTGCCCTCCACTGTATCACATAAGCAAATCTCGGCACATCACGTACCTCTGTTATGTGTGTATGTGCGGCATGTGTTCTGTGTAAACAGGTAGTACCTGTAGGTGGAAATCAGACTCCTGTTAACTTGTTAAAAAAAAAATGTTTAGATTGATCCTGACGCAACAGGCCAGACCCCGGTGATCATGGATAACTTGGTAGTAATGGTCTAAGACTTGTGAAGGCTGTAGGATGGTCTAGAAGCTAGGTGCTAGAAACAGGAAGTCACAACTATCCTCAAATAAACTTCACACAACTGTAAACGGAAGCTCAATAAAAGTGGAGCGGGTAAAATTTACAGTGCTATCGTGTTTCGACCCAGTGTGAGAAAGGTTACAGTCGTCTATCGGTAAATGTACCATGACTCACTTTAGTCTCTTTTGTTTAGATGAATATGCTGCTGTGTGGTCACTGTCTTGTCCATTTCTTATCAACCTGCCTTACAATTGTTTACAACAGGCTTGCAATACATTGGAAGTCCCTAACTCGGATAAATACTCTCTATTTTCTTCTTTCCCAGGCGATTTAAGAAAGAAAAGTGGTGCAAAAGCACCTAGAAAAAATAAGCCAAAACTGGGTCAAGTGTGGCCGGCGCACACCCAGTAGGGGACACTCTTTTCCTTGTACTAATCCACGGCTTCTGGAACCAATACAGAGATGTATAACCAACGTGTCATTCTATTTTTTTTTGCCATCTTAACAGGATGCGGATCGTTTTGCTCTTCAACAGTGATATCTTTTGACTCAATGTTAACGATGTTTCCTGTTCTGAATTGTGGATTCATGGCTGTTTCTTCACTATCCAGACATACACTCACATACATGGCTGTATTTTTAAACTTTTTATATATTCTCTCGATTATTCACTGCATAATTTGTGATAAATCTCTATACCAATTTCGCCGTAATTTTCACGTACCGTGCCATTTTGGTCTTTTGTTCATTAATGCTAAGCCTTTGGGTTCTGCTTTTTACTGAGTTGGGTGTCAGCTGGAGCAGTTGTAGCAGCTTTTCTCTTCTCTGTTGAAGGTAGAATGCCAGTTCCCTTTTGGCTGTTGGGGTACTTTTCTATTCCCATCCGGTCTTTGTTTCCCACCACCTTACTCTGGTAGCTGGGGGTGTCCTGATTTATTAGCTCAACATGACAAAGTCAAGCTGAGCTATTGCCATCACTTCTCGTCCATCGGCGTACGTACGTACATACGTATGTACGTTAGTACGTACGTCCACAATTTCCTTTGGCACACCTCACAGGTCACATTTATGATTAGATTACTTTGAAACTTGGTATGCTTGTTTGGGGTGACCTCTAGATGGGAGCTATCGATTTTCTTCAATTTCCGTCAAAAAATGTTGCCGCGGCCAACGTTCTTAGAACTTAGTTTAGTCAAACCACAATATTTCCCTTTGGCACACCCTACAGGGCACATTTATGATTTGATTGCTTTGAAACCTGGTATGCTTATTTAGGGTGACCTCTAGGTGGGAGCTATCAATTTTCTTCAATTTCCGGCAAAAAATGTTGCCACGGCCAACGTTCGTAGAACTTAGTTTAGTCAGCCAACAATATTTCCCTTTGGCACACCCTACAGGGCACATTTATGATCAGATTGCTTTGAAACCTGGTATGCTTATTTGGGGAGACCTCTAGATGGGAGCTATCGATTTTCTTCAATTTCTGTCAAAAAATGTTGCCGCGGCCAACGTTCTTAGAACTTAGTTTAGTCAGAAGACTCAATATTTCCCTTTGGCACACCCTACAGGGTACATTTATGATTGGATTGCTTTGAAACCTGGCATGCTTGTTTGAGGTGACCTCTAGATGGGAGCTATCGAGTTTCTTTAATTTCCATCAAAAAATGTTGCCGCGGCCAACATTCTTAGAACTTAGTTTAGTCAAACCACAATATTTCCCTTTGGCACACCCTACAGGGCACATTTATGATTTGATTGCTTTGAAACCTGGTATGCTTATTTAGGGTGACCTCTAAATGGGAGCTATCGATTTTCTTCAATTTCCAGCAAAAAATGTTGCCACGGCCAACGTTCGTAGAACTTAGTTTAGTCAGACCTCAATATTTCCCTTTGGCACACCCTACCGGGCCCATTTATGATCAGATTGCTTTGAAACCTGGTATGCTTGTTTGGGGAGACCTCTAGATGGGAGCTATCGATTTTCTTCAATTTCTGTCAAAAAATGTTGCCGCGGCCAACATTCTTAGAACTTAGTTTAGTCAGAAGACTCAATATTTCCCTTTGGCACACCCTACAGGGCACATTTATGATCGGATTGCTTTGAAACCTGGCATGCTTGTTTGGGTGACTTCTAGATGGGAGCTATCGATTTTCTTCAATTTCCATCAAAAAATGTTGCTGCAGCCAACATTCTTAGAACTTAGTTTAGTCAGACCACAATATTTCCCTTTGGCTCATCCTACAGGGCACATTTATGACTGGATTGCTTTGAAACCTGGTATGCTTACTTACGGTGACCTCTAGATGGGAGCTATCGATTTTCTTCCATTTCCGTCAAAAAATGTTGCCACGGCCAACGTTTTTAGAATTTAGTCTAGTCAGACCACAATATTTCCCTTTTGTACACCCTACAGGGCTTTGAAATCTGGCATGCTTGTTTGGGGAGGCCTCTAGATGGGAGCTATTGAAAAATGTTGCCACTGGCAAAAAAAAATGACATTGGTACCAATGATCTTCAATTTTGCCATTTCATTTATAACTTACCAAGTTCAAGTTTGTCAAGTTGAGCTACAGTGTCATTGACACTTTCATTTTTTCTTTGGGTTCACCTTCCCATCTACATGTACATTGCTCTCACCATATATGCCTAGGAAGATACCTTGCGGGCCATTTTTGTTGTCTTAGCATGTTAAAGTTTCCCAATATTCATGCTCCACTTTATTTGGGTGTTCTATTGAAAGACCCTGTGGGCTGGGTGGTCTTCCACCATTTGGGCTTCCATCTCGATTATTCACTATATTTTTTGTGATAAATCACTATACCAGTTTCACTGTGATTTTCACGTACCGTGCCATTTTGGTCTTTTGTTCATTAATGCTGAGCCTTTGGGTTCTACCTTTTACTGAGTTGGGTGTCAGCTGTTGTTCGTAGTTCAGGCACGTGGCATTTTTCTCCGGTGCCCACGGGAAGGGGAATGCAGTTGTTTCTGGGCCTCCTGATTTGACTCTGTCTGGAGAGAGTTCTACCCCCTTTCTGGGGGTTTTGCAGTCTTTTTATGTCATGGTTAACTCGGTAGCCGCTGACTTTCTGGCGAAGAGATGCCTGGTTTTGGGACTACTGTTCCCCTCCAGTCGACATCTGAGGCTGTCACTAGGGTTGTGACTCCTCTTTTGGAGCCGAGCTCGGTAGTTCTCGCCACTTTTCTGCCTTTGTCAGCAGCTTCTGATGTGTCCGCTCCTGCTGCTACTCTGTTGGTGACGACATCAGTCTCCATTTCAGCCAGCCTCGGCTTATCCCTGCAGGGATTTCTGCTTCTTGGACATGGGATATCTGCTTCAACCTTCCCTGGCTTCAACTCGGCGAAGTCAGAGGTGGTTACCGACTGATCTCTCAGCTGTCGAGACCAGCAGGTTTTCATTTGGATTCAGATGTCCATGGTGAGGTCACCATGGACTCTGTTGCACTTCCGTCCATGCACTCTGGTCGTTCGGATCAGTTTTGTGGGACCGGCGCATTTTTGTGCAGCTTAGACCTTCCCGCACTTAAGATCCTCAGGGTATTTAATACCCCTACAAGCATCTGTATTAAGATGTTTTGGCAGCCACCTGTTACCCAGCGTCAGGTGTTCTAGAGGATTGTGACCCTTCACTGGTTTACAGGGTCAGATGCGAAGCCACTTTGTTGGGGTCATTCCCATGTCGAACCGGCAGATATGGGTTGTGAGCTTAGGGAGGCCCCTCTTTGCTCACACAGATTCTTTCCAAGAGCCTTCCTGTTGCCTCCAGCGAGGCTTCTAGTGGCTTTCAGATGTCCTCCGCAGCTCCACCTCTGGGAATTGGAAGCAGGCAGTTGCTTTCTGATCCCCCTGGTTTTCCTACACCATGAGTGGCATTGGCTGGTATGCCCGACATGGGCTATTTGTCTTCCGACTCAGATGACGGGTCAGACACACCTGATGTTGAGAGCCATCAGTCTTCTGACTTGGGGGTGGCTCTTGACTTTATGTTTAAGTTCCTTCAAACTGTCAGATCAGCTGGAGGTTTTAGCCAGGCCACCATCATCAGTTGTGTGCCTTCAGTCTGTGGAGCAACCTGCTTCTGGGTGCCTTCGACCGTACCAGTCGGTACAAGTGGTAGAAACTTTTGCCGCATTGGACTCGCGTTCTTCACTAGGCTGATACCTTTTTGCCTCCTGTGCGTAATCAGTCCTACGATTCTGCCCATCTGTCGGTCTGCAAGACCTTGACAGTCTTGGATCAGGACTCCAAGCCCAAGTCGGCTGTTATTCCTATGGCGACTTTGGAGTCCATGGTGGGCTTATCCAGAGAGATGCTAGGCATGCTTTCTCTCTCGGATCACGTCGTCTCTGCCTTGGCTGCTTATCTGCCTCCAGATGAGTTTGATGACATACAGGCTCCTTTGTGTGTGATCTCTAAGACACTCATGCATCTTACTCACATGCATGCCTGTAACACAGCTATTTTGGAATTAGTTCGCTGGGACAGTGTGGTGGTCACAAGCCATTACGTTCCTGAAGGGCAGGGCGCTGCTTTTCGATCTGCTTCTTTGGTGGGTCCGCGACTGTTCCATGATTCTGTGGCAACGGTCCGGGATGGCGTCTGGCACCATTCCAAAGATCAGCTGCTCCTTCACCAACTTGATCCACCTTCTGTTGGAGGCCGGGTCATTTCAAGCCTAATAAACGCCCTTTTGGAGGCCGGGCCATTTCAAGCCTAATAAATGCCCTTCTGCTCCCTTTGTGAAGCCAGGGGTTGATCCTCCTGCTTCCGCTTCTTCCTCTTACTCACATGGTAAGGGTAAGCATCGGCAGTCCAGAGGGAGGTCTTAGGATCCTTCATCTAACAGAGGAGGTGGTTTCTCCTCTCACGGGCCTCTTCAGTTCTCAAAATGAAGGTCCTCATCGTGATTCATCCCAGGTTGGAGCAGGGATAGCCAAGTTTGCAGACCGTTGGGCCACGATCACTCTGATCCTTGGGTGTTAGATGTTCGGTCCAGTCTGCTGATATCCTTTTGGAGGCACCCCACTCTGTCGAGAGTTCCTTTAGACTTCCTTTAGACATTTCATGTCAGGAAGTTTTGATAAATGTCAGACCTCAACCGGATGCAGTTCATTAGGAAAGACAGGAAAAGATATATTTCTGTCTCTTATCCCTGGTCGACAGAAGATCTCTCCTCTATTTCTAGATGTATTTGTCTTGCTATTCGCATGTTATATGCTCATCTAGCGACTGATGATTTTATTACCAATCGTTTTTCTACCCACGAGGTGCGTGCATTGTCTGCCTCCTGGCTAACTGTGTCAGTTTTTGATGCTATGCAGGCAGCCTACTTGAGAAATGCTTCTACTTTCTCCACTTATCTGCATCAGTTGCAGGAGCAGTTTGAGGACCTTTTTTCTTTAAGCCCTATTTTCTTCTGCTCTGGCTGCATCGCCCCTAGCCATTAGGACTCTTGCAAGTCAGTTCCAGCCCTGTTCTTGGTACTGTCCTTTCTGTCTGTGTGTCACACAGAGCCATATGCCTCATCTCCCATTGTCATTTACTAATGGTTGTGATGTTATGGTTTTATAGGCCTGGGGAACTCTTCTTCTGTCCACGGTTCCAGCACTGTTGGGTTATGTGATTCCCTCCTCCTGTTGTCTATTCAGCCTGTTGTAAACAATTGTAAGGTATGTTGATAAGAAATTTAAATTTTATAGTAAATTTTCTTATTATACCTACTGTAGTTGTTTACGTGGAGGCCCTCCCGTCTTCTTTTTGGAGTAAGAATCCTTCCTCCCCGCTAATCACATAACTTCAGTGTTGGCAGATTCAATAGAATGACATGTTGGTTATACGTCTGCGCACTGGTTTTGGAAGCAGTGGATTAGTACAAGGAGGAGAGTGTCCCCTACTGGGTGTGCATCGATCGCACTAGACCCAGTTTTGGCTTAATTTTTCTTGGTGCTTTTGCACCACTTCTCTTTCCCAAATCGCACGAGAAAGAAGAAAATAGAGAGTATTTTTCCGAAATTAGGGACTTCCACTGTAGTGCAAGCCTGTTGTAAACAATTGCAGTAGGTATAATAAGAAAGGAAATTTATGATAAAGTTTAAATTTCTTCTACTTCAACTATCTAAGTGAGCAAAAGTGGGTTTCTTTGGCTAAATTTTGTTTGTATTTGCAAATGTTACAGGAACGCCTTATATTGACATGTTTGCATGCACCCATTTTAACTCATTGTGTAACTGCGAAACATATCTCTGGAAAAAAGTGGAGGGACATGTGTCCCCCCCATCTCTGATAGGAGATTGTGTCACATACATGTACCTGTGTCTATAACTTTGAACTGGCTCTGTAACTTCAAGGCCATGGCAAATTTTAAAGGTTACACAAAAATCTGTCAATATGTCTCAGCCATAACTCAGAAAAAACTAATTAAATTAAACCCTTCCGATCAACCTTCATACAAATGTTAAGGACAATGAGAAGGTGTGTCTCGAATATGCATTGCTTGTGCAGTTTCAAGGTCAGGGTCATACTTGAGTGTCATGTGTTGATGATAAATCATGTCCCAGTCAAAACTCAGAAACTGTTTGGGCTACAATCATCAGTCTTCACACAATTATGTAGCATGATAGGGGGATGTGTCACACACCATAGCTGGGTCCATAACTTCAGTGTCACGGTCACATTTCAAGGTCACACTTAAAATCTGTCAATGTCACACTTTGAATGTTGAAAATGGTATCGGTCGTAACTTTGAAACTAATCTAGCCACAGTTATCAAACTTCATACACATGTTAAGGCCAGTTAGAAGGTATGCATGTAAAGCATATAATAATTGCTTATGCATCTTCAAAATCAGTGTAGTACGTGAGTACTTCTGTGGAAGGTTGCATGTCATGTCCTAGCCATAACTCATGATCAGAAACCATGCTTCCCACTAGAGCTGTAATGGTTAACCGATTAATCAATTAATCAGTGATCAACATCTTGATCGATCCAAAAAGTAACTGATCGATAAACCGTTACCGTTTACTACTGTATTATATGGGTTAACAAAGGAACAAACATGCTCCAAAACAGGCGAACATTGTCACACTGACTCACATCAATTATATGAGACAGAGTAAAGCATGCAAGTTACTTGCTGACATACTTGTTTACTTGCATGATCATCAGTAGCTGGAAATGGTCATTCTTAACCCTTTAACCATTATGGGTAGCAGACGATACTTGCAAAATAAATTCATGAATTACTAAATATTTTAAATTTTTGTCTCAAAAACATAGCTTATGACCCCTCATTGGAATGAGCTCAACAAGCTCGTTCCAATGAGGGGTCATAAGCTATGTATTTGAGACAAAAATCGAAAACATAATAAAGTTGAATAGAGATTTTTGTATATAGGCCTAATCGGTTTTGCTTGTTACGTTGGGTAAAGAGTTCATGCTGTAAATCATCAACGGTATGGCAATTATTCAGATATCTATTTGGACAAGTGATTAATCGGTTAACCAAGGTTAATCCACGTGATTAATTGATCAAGAAAACCTCTTAACCGTTTCAGTTCTAGTTCCCACTCATATGAAATGTCCTTGAATTTTGGCCCCTTCCTTGAAATGTAATTGACATTGTTTCTAGCCTTGAAAAGTACTTGATTTTCCATCACTCATTTTGAAAAGTACTTAAATTCAGTTTACCTATAACCTCAGAGAAAATGAGTCTTGAGATAACCCTCCCCACATGGATATGAGATGTCACACAGTTGGTCAGGACTCACATTTCTGTGATCTCTATATTGTCCCTTGAGTGTAACAAGGCGACATCTGCCTTATTAAACTCAAGGAATAATATATATCCAGCGATGTGGGTTTTCCAGCGATCAGGTCCTTGGGACTGAAATTTTTTGTGTTGCTGTGTTATTGTACGTTTATATCAAAATTATAACAGTCCTTGAAAATCATAGTCAGAGTCCCTGAAAAGTGCCTAAATAGTGCCTCAAATTTGATTTTCTGTTATCAGTGGGAATCCTGGAAACTGATGGCTGATGGGGCTACAACAATCATCAAACTTCTGACAGTTATTTAGGTTAGATCTGTGTAGTGTTTTTTTTTATTTGTGGAGGGTGGGGGATGGGGGGTGCATGTGTTACTCCCGTGACATTTCTTCACTGGCCTCCATAATCATATCCTTCCCTTCTGTCTTCTTTTATCTAAGATTATGTCACGTCATATACTTGAAAGTTACTGATGGGGAATTTTTCAGACTTTATAGTTTGTTTTTAGAAACAGATGTAATCTTTCCATCCATCTGTGTTTCAATCTGCCCATCCAAAATTATATTCCAGCTATAACCCAGAAAATACATAAAATTAATTACCCACATGTAAATTCCTGAAAACATTACATCCACCAAAATGTTACGATTAATGAATAGCATTGTGGTTGACCATCTCTTTGTCTGCATTTCATCCCAAAATTGTATGCCAGCCTTTACTTGAAACTACTGACTGTAAATTTATTAGACATTTCACACAGATGTTCAAAAAATGTTTAGCACAGTGAGATATTTTCCAAGCAAGTTCGTGTCTGTGCCACTGAGGACAAACCATTCATGAAAATCTTTGAACATCAATTTAAAACACTTGATATTTTTTATAACTGGTTTAATTGATGTGATGTGTTTTTCTTCAAGATCGACAGTTCATATCAGCTGGATGAAGATGGCCATTGTGTCATGCGTGGAGTTTGTCAGATAGATAACATGCCTGATGGGGTAGCTTGTGTTGACAATGGTACAGCTTCTGAATTGAATGATACAGAAGGAAGAAAACTGCTGGAACAATATTGTCCTCAATATACTCACGGTAAATTACAGTTGAAATATGGAGGATCTCTAATCAGTGATGATTTGATATGAAATTTATGAACTGTGTTCACTACAGTCATCGTGGACTGGTCACTTTCCACTGGTGGGCAATATTTCCATGAATGCAATAATATTAGATTCCAAGCACTAATTACAGGAATAATCATCAAAATTTTAATTAATGAACCACCGGGTAGAAACCACAGGTACTCAGCACAAGCTGGGAAATCGAAAGAAAAATGATATTTGATACCATTTCTGAATCTATGCTGACGTGCCCCTGTAATGGTATATAAATATTAACAAGATAAACAACTTTTCGAAAACGATAGCACTCATCTTCGTTTTTCCCCCCTCAAATTTGATTCACACAATGTATCCAACAGTACCCGGTATCAATGGAAAGGGGAATGAATAAGCTTTACAGTGGTGTATTACACGACCGTTGGGTGTTCTTGGGTTGTTCATGATAACTGGGAGAAGTCGCAGAAAAGGCCGAAAAACATTTAGTCGGACAAGATAGTGCACAGTGGAATGAGGTTTACGAGCGACAATTATCTGATTTATTATAAATAATTCGAGGTCCCATTGTCTATGGAGGGCAGATTCAAATATTAACCATATGCCTTTATCAATTACTAATCTCAGATCCACATTTAATCAATTCTGGAGATAACATTTGCCGTTTATACATTTTTTTAACCTTTCCTTGGAAACTAAACAAGCTAACGGCATCCATAGAAGCACAATGACATCCCGTTGGCTACTATTTATACCGAGAAAATCATCAATGAAAATAAGCCAATGGGGAAAGTTTTTTCGCAGGTCGCGTATCTATGGACGCCATCAACTCAGGTCAACTTGGGAAAAGATGTCAAAGTTACGGCTAAAAAGTTTATAAACGTTAAATGTGAACTCCAGAAATGAATAAATGTGGATCCGAGATTAGTAATTGATAAAGGTATACTGTTAATATTTGAATCTGCCCTCCATAGACAATGGGACCTCGAATTATTTATAATAAATCAGATAATTGTCGCCCGTAAACCTCATTCCACTGTGCACTATCTCGTCAGACTAAATGTTTTTTCGGCTTTTCTGCGATTTCTCCCAGCTATCATGAACAACCCAAGAACACCCAACGGTCATGTAATATACCACTGTAAAGCTTATTCATTCCCCTTTCCATTGATACTGGGTACTGTTGCGTTGTGTGAATCAAATTTGAGGGGGGAAAAAACGAAGATGAGTGCTATTGTTTTTGAAAAACGAGTTGTTTACCTTGTTAATATTTATATACCATTTCAGGGGCACATCAGCATAGATTCAAAAATGGTATCAAATATCATTTTTCTTTCGATTTCCAAGCTTGTGCCGAGTACCTGTGGTAAAAACTGGTCCTCCATTAATTAAAATTTTGCTGATGATAATTGTGCCCACACGTGGATTACGACCAGTCCACGGTGACTCTACTGTAGATTGATTAGTGAACAAGGTTAAGAAAGTTCACAAGAAATCGTGGGGAATTTGAGATTTTTTTTTATCTCATAATCTGTAATTTAACCTTTTACCTAATGTAATGATCAAACTGACCAGCATTAGTCACAAAAATTACCAACCAAATTTTATTATTTTTTTGAAAATATGTACGTATATCCTGAATATGGTTTCCAGATGATAACTTTAGTATGACTGAACGATCCCCGTGGGAACCCCGGGAAGTAAGCAGCACTTGTTTACTGTGGTAAACCAGTTCCGCTTTACTAGAGTATTTTCCGAAACATACTTGGCGAAAGACTGTATCGCGTATCTCCTGTTCTGGTTGTTATTCAATTATAATCAACCACTCAAATTAAAGAATAGATGAAGGAGACAATTTTCGCATTACTACCTTATCGGTGGGTCTTCATTTTCCCTTGATTTCACTCAAAAGCTCACCGTTGTTGTCATTTTACACCAGCAGCCGACATGTTTGTTTACCAATGACGTAACGGATAGCATAATCTATTTTTACCTGGGGGTTGTTGTAAGGAGTTGTTTTTTGATGGATTTGGATACAGATCAAAACATAAATCTGAACCGTTCCACAACATCGGTACGTTTGTTGCGAAATTCGGGCCCAAGTGAAACTTACGATCACAAAGTGATGACCGTTTCTGTAAAATAAATAAAATACATCGGAAAATAACTGTTGAGGCTTTCTAAATAAAATTTTGAAGTTCACCCTGATAAATTTTGTAACAGCTTTAGAAACATTGTGCACGAAAGCAGACTTGTGATTTAATAATGTTTTTCTGCCGAAAATTCCTTTTCGATGAAAATTCTTTAGTAGAGTCGAAGTTTATCGCCGATTGGGGTGGGGATAAACCCCATATTTTTCAATATATGGGATTTATCCCCACCCCATTCGGCGATAAAACACCGATTTCAACAGGTTTCTGATTGAAGACCAAAACACTGATTTGAACAGATTTCTGATTGAAGAACCAAATTATGTACCGTTTTTAGTTAGTTAGTTATTGGTGTAATAAAGCCACATATTTATGCACAATGGCTAATCATGACCACGACATTTTTACGGACAGAGGAAGCCGGATTACCCGGAGAGAACCATCGAACAAGCAACTCTCAGCTCCACAACATGGTAACTCCACACAAGCAGGGTTATAACATTGGTTGAAGACAGGTGCTCCATCCACGAGGAGCAGTAGGCCTTAGTACACAACGCCACCATGCCCCAACGTGGGCAATGGGGTGAAGTGTCTTGCCCAAGGACACAACCCGGTTGCCGCAGGTGGGGTTCGAACAGAGTACCTCTCGGCTTGCAGCCTGTACCCTACCAACTGAGCCACCGCACCCAGATATAATGTTTTTTGCATCCAACGCGGATTACTTAGCGAAAAATCAAGCTCTAAAGTATGTTGCTGTCAGAATACCGGCTTTTACTTCCATTTCGCCAAATTTACCAACATGAAACCTAAAACAACCCTCCCCCCCCCCCCCCCCCCCCCACCTCCACCACCTGAAGTCCACTCCGGCACTGTCCTGCCCTTGAACTGCGTAGAATATAATTAAGTCAAGCGAATCGCATTGAAATCAAGTTTTGGGAAATGGGCTAACCATCTTTGGTTTATCGCATATATGTGTCTTGCAAGGAAACAGATTCAAGACAGTATGGGGTTGAGATAGCTGGCGGCAGATCCTCGATCTGGCAACACTGACTGTGTACACGGTGCTCACAAAAAATGCACTCCACCTCTCCAAGTGACATATAGACACACGTTCCAATTTTTCTCTGCCAGTGAATTTATAGCCCATACTCTTTGAAGTCTGGGCAGAGCATATAACTTGAACTAAATTTTAAAAGATTAACATGGCTATTCAGGACGTGTCATGTTTCGACCCCCCCCCCCACACCCGTCCGAACCAGTTCAATAACATTGAACTTGGACTTCGCCAAAGTAATTCGCGTTCGTTTTTTACATATGTTTTGGGTCGTCGTCCTTTAATACCATTCAAATAATCGTTAGAAAAAAAAAATGTAACATACTTCGCGAGGGTAGGTTAATTTTAGGCTTGTAAAACTTACCGTAAGTAGTTTTCAGTGTGCGTGGATTATCTCTCTTCCACGTTACTAAGAGGAAAAGTTACAACGTCTTAGTTATAGCTCAAAGTTTTAACTTTACAAACAAAATCTTCAATATGAAGAAATAAAGAATATATAAATCGAATGCAAAGTCACAGGGCGGAGGCAGGGGGTGAGATATTCCGTCATGGCCTGCGTGTATCTTTTCATCTTCCACCAGTCTTGGGAGCCAGAAATAAGCTTTTTAAAAGCAAATGTTTTTTTTATATTTAGAGAGGGGAAACACACAAGATTTTATCCTATCGGGTGGGGGTGAAATGTAGGGAGAAAGTTAAACGGCTACACCAGAACTGACACATATCATTAATTAACGGGAGGTCATTTGAATTTGTTCCAAGAACCATGCGCGCATGAGACGATTGGGGGGGTGGGGGGGTGGGTGGGGGTGGGGGGGGGGTGTGGTTACCACCCCTCTTGGTCACAGGGAATTCAGCTATAATCATTGTTCCATGTATGTCGTAAAAACGTCACGTTTCTCTAGTCTAAGTTGAGTTTTAAAAGTTATTTCAAATTGATCACCAGTCTTTCTCAAATTTATTCAATCTGCCTGAATCTGCGCCAAATTTCATCCACTATGCCTGAAACGAGCAGATGAGGAGGCAAATATTCTAATCTATTTTACTAGTGTACCATCAACTCACAGTGGATAAGTCGTCATAAGTGGAAATTACAGAAACCGAAAGTTGGAACTTACGAGGAGGAGAATATTTTTCTCCACCCAAATGGGAGTGGTCTGTTTGAGTGGGTTCAGGGGGCATCCAGAGTCGCCCCCCCCCCCCAAAAAAAAAAAAAAATATGTGAAACGGTAAAACAATTGAGAGAAGAAAAGGAAGTATGCCAAAAAAGAAGGCGGACTGTTTTTATATGGGCCTACGAGCCTCATCGTTCGGACGCCGAACACCGACATTTTCTGTCTGATGCCGATTGGATTTGCAGCAGCAAATTCAGTTTCATACGCAACCGCACACATGTGCCGATGTCAATGAGTTCCTAAATCAGTTTTCTCTCTGACAAACGCTTCCAGTAAAAATAACACATCGGACCCCAGATCTATTGCCGCAACTGCAAACATGTGCGCTTAGCTTCACTTACAAGCCACACGGAACGCGCTGCGTGGCGCAGACCAATATGCCCAGGTTTTGAATTTGAATTCGAGAGTGAAACAAAGTTACAGGTATCATGGAACAAAATATTTCCCACATGCGACAATAGTAACGTTCAGAGCGAAAAAATATGATCGCACCACTTCAATTTTGCCATTCAAATATCTTTGTCAAGTATAGCCCTTCAGACAATTTTTTCTCACCCGAGAACAGGGGTCATGCAACAAATAAAAGAGAAAAACTGACACGAAAGGAAGTACAGGTCACATGCATTTTTCAGGCAATTCCCTGCAAAAACACACACAAAGTAAATTGTATTTTTTAGGTCTGAGAGTCATCAAATCACCCTCTTTTTATCAGGCATATTCAACAATAGTGCAAGATGTCAATAGAATGTTTCAAACCTTTATTGAAACAATATATTTTCCAAAGGCTGTTTATTTTTAGCGATTGTGTTGCGAAGTTGGCCCACAGAAGTTAAGCAAGCTCGAAAGAAGAGCTATAGTTCTTCCATGGAAATTATAGAAATAACAGGACAGTTTTCTATTAGTTTGAATGGGACTCATATTATTGCTGTTAATTTTCCTCAGAGCCGATATTCGTAGAATTGGATAAACTAATAAGAAATACTCTGTCTAACACTCGACCGACTGACCTACACTCAGTGGAAGAGCTGATCAGAGATAACGCCGGAAGTCGAGTTTTAGTTGATAAATATAACGGGCGGAAATCTCCGAATTGGTACTATTTGAACTGTCATAGCTGTCATCAACCCATAAATCACACTCCCAGAACAAATGGGCATCACATAATGCTAAAGTTGCAGAACTGTAAATTCTATCACACAATTCCCCCCGGTCAACAGAACCACGACGGAATGTGTTTGTGGAACAACCACTCGATAGATTGCATGCAGATTGCCGACAGTCTGCATGGCAGTACAAGCATCTAACAATGGTGACTGCCACGTCCTGGGAACTTTCCCTAACTATTCCGCTGACTGGTAGTCAAGTGATCAGGTTTGCCAGTTACGTCAAGTTTGGTTGATGTGCTAGCCCGCGTGAGCGGTCATCTTGTGGCGTCATTTCATAGTGATACGTGGTCTTAGTGCGCATGCGCAACTCGTGTTGTTAGGGTGATACGCTCTTCCGTCGGGCATTTTGTATACTGGCTTTCCTCAAATACCTAAATGAGTCGAAGAAAGTATATTCGAGTCACTCGAACAAGCAATTGTTCTATAGCTCATTTGCTCGATGGGATTCGAGTCGCTTGAGCAATGACTTTTCAGTAACTCTTCGATAGATTCGTGGCTATAAGAATCATATAGGCTTTCGTTATACACACTGAAGATAACTCTGCATACATGTTATGGGAAACCAAGCACTGGTGATTATAAGACTTGGACGAGGGAACGAACTAGAGCTAGTTTGGGCTAGATATACTGCTAGTGTTAGAGTAGTATCTGTAATAGGTACAAAAATAGGGTTCTTGGAAAATCTGGACCAGTACTTTAGTGTAATAGAACATACTCTCGATCCTATAGCACTACGTGCTACTACTAAAAATCCTAGATGGGGAGTACAAGTCCGTTACGGTTGTTTTGGGCGCATTTTGGTGATTTGGAGGGATTGTCGGCTTGTTTGTGGTAATTCTACAAAGTACAACTATACTCTTATACAAAGGAACGTACCTGTTATTGAAAAAAGAAGGATTCGTGAGGAATCCATATCAAATAGTCGTTTTGGGTGGTTTGGATGGATTGATGAGTCTTTCTGGGTAATCAGATTTACTCCTATTCAAACGAACAAACCCTCCGCACATACCCCCGTCTTGGTGTAGGCCATTCAGGCTCATAGCAACCACGTGCTACCTTAGAAACCAAGATGGCGGCCTCCATCAGACAAAAATGTCCGACAGAAGTACTATCACCCTAACAACACGCGCTGCGCATGCGCACTAAGACCACGTGTCACTATGGGGATGACGTCACAAGACGGCCGCTTCTGCGGGCTACCATGACAATCTAACATGAGTTAAATTGGGTCACATTACTGTGCCATCACTTCTTAGGTCCCCTCACTAGGTCCCCACAATGTGGCAAATAAGGCCAAGTGGCCGAAAGCTCCAGTTACTGATTGATTTTATTATATAAAATGTCACACCCTCTACCTACCCACTGAGAAATGTTGCAGGCTGAATGGGAACATAGTTTATTTAGTGGCCAAAAAGCCCTCGGGGATTGAAATCTCTTTTCCAATTTTCCCGGGGATACTCCCCGCCGCCATCTATAATTCTATTAGCATCCCACCTTAGGTCTTGGGCATATATGACGCCCCTTGCTAAAGTATATCCAGAGGGGAGGCACCTTTGAGCCGCCACTGGACCCAGTGGAAGTAACACAGGTATGTAGAAATATTAGACAGTCGAGGTAATAATTCATAGCTTAGGGTTTTTAAAAATTTCGTTATAATTAACTGCAGTAATGGTAGAAGTTTGTAGGGATTTATCCAAACGATGTATCGAACTCAGAAATAGAGACAACCAAAGGTAAAAAAAAACTGTTAGAGAAAGAGTCATGGGGATTGTAACCAAAATTGGCGAGAGTAGGTCAAAAGAAAGAGGTCTTTGTGTGGCCTGCTTGACAAAGAGAAGACAGGTTTTGAAGAGTACCTTGACAATGGCACCATTGTAAGGGGAGGAGTGGTCACTGTTGTTCAAGCTGAGGTCGCGATCACTGGAGATTAGGGGGAATTGCGAAAGACGGTGGAAAAGGAGAGCCAAATGTGTAACTTGGGCGTAGTGGTGACCTTGGAATATGTTTTATTAGGAAGTCCAAAATCTCAATCTTCTAGATAAAAATTTACTGGGAGTAGTATAATGAGGACGTGGGATGGGAGAATAAAGGACGTGGTTAGTGGTTGACACAAATGCGATGGTTAGTATGCTTATTGGAGGGATTGTGAAGAATGGGGGTACAGAGTGTCTTCAAGCAGTTCATCTCAGTATTGGGAGGAAAGATGCGTGGGAATCGGGAGGCAGTTGGAAGCACATGAGTAACCAAAACCTTCTCAACTGAGAACCACGGCAAATCAGCGGCCAGCCAAACTGTTATATATCGACCCACGTGAATAGTGTTAAAGCCTCATCCATCTGTAGGGTTCGATCCTCTAATGCTATGGACACACAGGCCTTACATTACACGTATTTACTCCAGCTGAATCCCGAGAAGCATATAATGTTTTATTGCGGTTGACTGATACCAGACGAGACCGCTCGAACACATTCAGTCAGGCACCTCTACAAAAGCGATCGTCTTTTCTTCCAATTACAAGGTTCGAAAGGTAGTCTGGGTTCTCTAGAAACCCTCAAGCGGATCAGATTTTTAAAAATGTTCCCGGGGAGGGTTCCTTTAATCCCACCAGTAGGAGAAGACACGCTCACGAACATCCACACCACGGCTACGCACGTAGTTACTTTTCGGGCAAAATCTTCCAGCCCCCCCCCCCCCCCCCCCTACCCCCCCCCCCCCCCCTCAGCCATGGAAAAAAAGTTGGCCCGTTGGTCTATATACGCCTGTGCTGGGTATAATCAGTGGAGTCAAAATATGATTAATATTATATAAATTCTCTGATCAACTTTGCCTAGTGATTTCTCCCTCAGAAAATTTATCAGGTGCTTGCTGAGAAATGGCAGGGGGGGGGGGGGGGGGCAGCGTGATCACGAAGTGGCGTACGTGATGAACCCCCCCCCCCCTACAATTTTCCAATAAGCTTTCTAGTGATTATACATATTCGTAAGGGCTGTATCCGAAGATGCCAATTCTCTCATGCTATTAGTTATATACTTTCTTAAAAGAAAATTGGTTAGGCCTACTTGGACTTGTGTCGGGTTATAGCGAAAGCGGCACCGTGTGAAAAACGGCACCTGGAGTAAACGGCACCGAGTGAGCGAAAACGGCAGCAATTGATTGTGGCGAGAACGGCACCAGTTCCGATGGCGAAATCAATTCATTTAAATTCTGCCTTTTTTCTGTGTTTCATTTTGAAACCGAGTATTTAGCCTATGGTTCTCTAATAAATTTGTGGAAAACTGAGCAGTTAAAAATGAGAGGATACATCTCCCCTCCCAACTATCTCATGGTTTTCTTGTTGTTTAGCAGTGACTTCTAAACATTAAAAGCAATAACACCCCTCCCCCAACCCCACCCTTTTCTCGGTCCTGGAATCTATCCAACCTGGATTCACGATACACCTCCTTCTTTATTATTTGACGCAGAAATCAGAATCTTGTGTATGTGTGTGTATGTGTGTGTGTGTGTGGGGGGGGGGGGGGGGGGGGGGCGAATTCACAGGACATGCCAAGGTAAACAAGAGGCCCCAAGGGGCCTGAGGGCGCTCACCTGACATGGTAGCCTAAATACCAACCCAGAGAAATGATTTCAACAAGTTGCATCTGCTCCTCCTAAGAAAAGCTTATACCAAATATCCAAAGATTCTGACCAGCGGATCTAACAAAAAAAAAAGATTTTTAAAGAATATTCCTCATATTGAACTAAGTTATAATTCAGGCTCCCACAGGGAGCCCACATATGAACCCAGGGACTTGGCTTTAACAAACTTGAATCTCACCAACCCCCCCCCCCCCCCCTCCCCCCCCCCCCCCCCCCCCCCAAGGATGCTGCACACCAAATATCAAAAACATTCCATCTGCTGGATCTGAAGAAGAAGATTTTGAAAGAAAATTCCTCATTTTGAACTAAGTTACAATTCAAGCTCCCACAGTGAGTCCAAATATGGACCTAGGGACATGGCTTGAACAAACTTGAATCTCACCCCCTAAGGATGCTGCATACCAAATATCAGAACATTCCGACTGATGGATCTGAAGAAGATTTTTAAAGAAAATTCCTCATTTTGAACTAAGTTATCATTCAGGCTCCCACAGTGAGTCCAAATATGGACCTAGGGACATGGCTTGAACAAACTTAAATCTCACCCCCCCTAAGGATGCTGCATACCAAATATCAAAACATTCCGACTGCTGGATCTGGAGAAGAAGATTTTTAAAGAAAATTCCTCATTTTGAACTAAGTTATAATTTGGGCCTACCACAGTGAGCCCAAATATGAACCCAGGGACTTGGCTTGAACAAACTTGAATCTCACCCCCCCAAGCATGGTGCATACCTAATATCAGAAGATTCTGCCGGCTGGATCTTGAGAAGAAGATTTTCAAAGAAATTTGCCTGAAATGCAAGTTGAAAAGTTCAAATTTGGGCACCTATACTGAGCCCCAAATATAAAACCCAGGGGGCTGATTTGAACAAACTTGAATCAGATCCACCCCACAATGTTGCATACCAAATATCAAAAGATTCTGCCTGCTGGATCTGGAGAAGATATTTTAAGAAATTTGCCTGAAATGCACTAAGTTCGAATTCGGGCTTCTATAGTGAGCCCAAATATGAATCCAGGGGGCCGATTTCAACAAACTTGAATCGGATCCACCCCACAATGTTGCATACCCAAATATGAAAAGATTCTGCCTGCTGGATCTGGAGAAGAAGATTTTTGAAGAAATTTGCCTGAAATGCACTAAGTTCGAATTCGAGCTTCTATAGTGAACCCAAATATGAATCTAGGGAGCCAATTTGAACAAATTTGAATCAGATCCACCCCACAATGTTGCATACCAAATATGAAAAGATTCTGCCTGCTGGATCTGGAAAAGAATATTTTTTAAGAAATTTTCCTGAAATGCACTAAGTTCAAATTTGGGCACCTATACTGAGCCCAAATAATAAACCCAGGGGGGCCGATTTGAACAAACTTGAATCAGATCCACCCCACAATGTTGCTTACCAAATATGAAAAGATTCTGCCTGCTGGATCTGGAGAAGAAGATTTTTGAAGAAATTTGCCTGAAATGCACTAAGTTCGAATTTGAGCTTCTACAGTGAGCACAAATATGAATCTAGGAAGCCGATTTAAACAAACTTGAATCAGATCCACCCCACAATGTTGCATACCAAATATCAAAAGATTCTGCCTGCTCGATCTGGAGAAGAAGATTTTTTAAGAAATTTGCCCGAAATGCACTAAGTTCGAATTCAAGCTTCTATAGTGAGCCCAAATATGAATCTAGGGAGCCGATTTGAACAAACTTGAATCAGATCCACCCCACAATGTTGCTTACCAAATATCAAAAGATTCTGCCTGCTCAATCTGGAGAAGAAGATTTTTTAAGACATTTGCCCGAAATGCACTAAATTCGAATTCAAGCTTCTATAGTGAGCCCCAATATGAATCTAGGGAGCCGATTTGAACAAATTTGCATCAGATCCATCCCACAATGTTGCATACCAAATATCAAAAGATTCTGCCTGCTGGATCTGGAGAAGAAGATTTTTAAAGAAATTTGCCTGAAATGCATTAAGTTCAAATTTGGGCTCCTATACTGAGCCCAAATATAAACCCAGGGGGCCGATTTGAACAAACTTGAATCAGATCCACCCCACAATGTTGCATACCAAATATGAAAAGATTCTGCCTGCTCGATCTGGAGAAGAAGATTTTTTAAGAAATTTGCCTGAAATGCACTAAGTTCGAATTCAAGCTTCAAAAGTGAGCCCAAATATGAATCTAGGGAGCCGATTTGAACAAACTTGAATCAGATCCACCCCACAATGTTGCATACCAAATATCAAAAGATTCTGCCTGCTGGATCTGGAGAAGAAGATTTTTTAAGAAATTTGCCTGAAATGCACTAAGTTCGAAATCGGGCTCCTATACTGAGCCCAAATATGAACCTAGGGGGCCGATTTGAACAAACTTGAATCAGATCCACCCCACAATGTTGCATACCAAATATCAAAAGATTCTGCCTGCTGGATCTGGAGATGAAGATTTTTTAAGAAATTTGCCTGAAATGCACTAAGTTCGAAATTGGGCTCCTATACTGAGCCCAAATATGAACCCAGGGGGCCGATTTGAACAAACTTGAATCAGATCCACCTTGCAATGTTGCATACCAAATATGAAAAGATTCTGCCTGCTGGATCTGGAGAAGAAGATTTTTGAAGAAATTTGCCTGAAATGCACTAAGTTCGAATTCGAGCTTCGATAGTGAGCCCAAATATGGATCTAGGGAGCCGATTTGAACAAACTTGAATCAGATCCACCCCTCAATATTGCATACCAAATATCAAAAGATTCTGCCTGCTGGATCTGGAGAAGAAGATTTTTTAAGAAATTTGCCTGAAATGCACTAAGTTCGAAATCGGGCTCCTATACTGAGCCCAAATATGAACCCAGGGGGCCGATTTGAACAAACTTGAATCAGATCCACCCTACAACGTTGCATACCAAATATCAAAAGATTCTGCCTGCTGGATCTGGAGAAGAAGATTTTTTAATGTTTTTCCCATTGCCTACAGTGTTAAAAAGTGCTGACTCAGCACTTTTTCAAAGTCCCGAAACTGTAACCAATGATAAAACCGATGGCAATTTTTTTTTACCAATCCTTTCTGTTGGTCCTAAGGAAGCTTCACACCAAATAAAAATTCTCAGTGCCGTGCAGTTTTGCAGATATAGGCGTTTTATATTTTTTCTATTTTCAGCTCCTAAGGTTCCCACGGGGCTGCGGGAAAAATGTTTTTGGCATAAATCAAGTACTTATGACCCAATAAGTCCTCACATTAAATTTGGTTCAAATCGGCCTCTCGGTTCAGAAAATAGAAATTTAGGGCGAAGCCAAAATTTTTCCCCCTCCCATAACAACGCCAAATATTATCCCTCGAACTTCTCTTGAACAAATCTGAGTCTACACTTCAAAAGGAAGCTGCATACCATATATCAAGTGTCTGCTACTGCTGGTTCTTGAGAAGAAGATTTTCAAAGATTTTGGTGCCCCTTGGGAACGTGGCCCCACCCAGGAGGAGGGGCAATTTCATTTTAACAAATCTGAATTGGCATTAGGTAATAAATATTTAGCCAACATTTTGAATAAAATTGGGCTAGTGATTAAGGAGAAGTCGATAATGTAAAATTAACGCCGGACGGACGACGGACGACGGACGGATCACGATCAGTAAAGCCCCCGCTGAGCTTCGCTCAGGTGAGCTAAAAATTAAAACAAGGTCTTTTAGGCCATATTTTGGGGGCAGTCCAAACCCAAGAAATCCGGACTCCTGTGCCAAACCGAAAGTAACGGGCCCCGGTTTTCACACGGTGCTGTTTTCGCCTGTACCCGTGTCACTGTCACACAAACAATCAAAGCCTAAATGGAGGTTTGTAGCAACATACTGAGGGCAGTTGTCGGCAAGACATGACAAATTTGGAAAACTGGTGCGGCACGTATTAATAAAATAATTTACGTCACGACTGCAATTCATGTATATTTTATTTATTCACTAATTCACTAACTCGTTTTGAACAAGACTTGAGTTTTATTTTGAACCATCATCACGACGAACTGATATTCCAACTTCGTCAAAACACGCCTTCTGCAAAGGCAAGCCGTGAAAATTCAAATTTACCTGTTCTCGGTCCCAATTACGTCACTTGTGCATTGTTGCAAAATGGACGCTCTTCTGAAAATACACACAAATTCCCATAGAGAATTAAAAAATTCGTTCATATAATTTTTGAGCGAGCTAAAATCACAGAAACGTAACGACGGTGAAGTTAAATATATTACACGTAATCGGGAGCTGAAAACTAAAAGATATTTTCTTGATTTTGTATTATTCCAGAGTTTATTTACCATTGGGGGGTTATGGAAAGGACAATAGTAAAATAGGACCCAGTCACCAATGCTTGGGGTGAAAGTCCTCTAAAATGGGCAACATGTTGATCAACGATTGACTAAACTTGACTTCATCTCCATGTTGTGTCACGATTAGCCATGGTGCATAAATATGTGACGTTAACCACCAACAAACAAACAAACAAACAAACTGTCTGAACGAAATGAAACAAAATTGTATATATAGATTTATAACTACATAATACACGTTTGGATTGATAGTGGGCCCGTGCCAATATTTTTTGGCATAGTTAAGGCCCTCTTCTTACTTAGAAGACATGTTGATATTGGTTTCTGGATGATAACTTTAGTTTGTCTGAATGAAATGAAACAAAATTTTATGCATAGATTTATAACCATACAATACAGATTAGGATGGATAGTGGGCTTGGTCCGATATTTTTGGCAGAGTTATGGCCCTTTTCCAACTTAAAAGACATGTTGATATTGGTTTCCGGATGGTGACTGGAGTTATAGGTGTCCGACTTCAATCAAACTTGGAATATAGCTTACTGTAGACAGTATAGCAGATGGGTTTGATTTTGAGTGTTGTATGATACTTTTTGTCGGGAGTTATGGCCTCTTTTTGGACTTTGTTAACTGCTGAACGTAGTTTAATCCCATTGGCACATTTGGTGGCCTGCTGTATTGGTACTATGGACTAATGGAGATAAGATAAGATATTTATTTATTCAGTATCAACAAAGATAAATGACTAGAAACTCATGCTTGGCAGTGGGGTGGGGGTTGGGGGAGCTTAGCCACCCTTGGCACTACACTTGGTTGTTCATGAAATATTTCTTTGCAAATATTGTCTGCTACTCATATTAGATGAACAGCTAATGGAATACTAGAGGAGATTAATTTAATTCTACTTCCGAAACCAACACGCTAACAATCTCATGATGTTAACGTTCACTTCTGATATCACACACCATTTATCAAACGTGTCGTGAATGATATTTGTGTAATGACCCATTTGATGGTGATTATGTGATAAAATTTATTCTGTGAAATTATTCATTGGAGTGGGGAATATAATTTTTATCCCCGCATTTTCAAAAATGCGGGGGATATAGTCGTGATCTCCATCTGTACATCCGTCCGTACGTCCGTCCATCTGTCACACCCTGAAAGGCTCCTAGGATATTCAATTCGAAACGTTTTAAACTATGCTAAGGTGTTCAGGTAGCATCTCTAGATGTGCATGAAGGTTTCGGAATTTTAATTTGGCCCTGAGTGGTTCTGGTGGCACCACTTTTATCGTTAGAAAATCAGTTTTCATCAAAAGTCTCCTAGGGTATTTAATTTGAAATGTTAAAACTATGCTAAGGTTTTCAGGTAACATCTCTAGATGTGCATAAAGGTTTCGGAATTTTGATTTGGCCCCGAGTGGTTCTGGTGGAACCACTTTTATAGTTAGAAAATCAGTTTTTATCGAAAGGCTCCTAGGGTATTTAATTTGAAACGTTTAAACCATGCTAATGTGTTCAGGTAGCATCTCTAGATGTGCATGAAGGTTTCGGAATTTTGATTTGGCCCCAGGTGGTTCCAGTGGAACCATTTTTATCATTAGAAAATCAGTTTTCATCGAAAGATTCCTAGGGTATTTAATTTGAAATGTTTAAACTATGCTAATGTGATCAGGTAACATCTCTAGATGTGCATGAAGATTTTGGAATTTTGATTTTGCCCCAGGTGGTTCCAGTGCAACCACTTTTATCATTAGAAAATCAATTTTCATCGAAAGGCTCCTAGGGTATTTAATTCTAAACGTATAAACTATGTTAATGTGTTCAGGTAACATCTCTAGATGTGCATGAAGGTTTCGGAATTTTGATTTGGCCCCGAGTGGTTCCGGTGGAACCACTTTTATCGTTAGAAAATCAGTTTTCATCGAAAGTCTCCTAGGGTATTTAATTCAAAATGTTAAAACTATGCTAAGGTTTTCAGGTAACATCTCTAGATGTGCATAAAGGTTTCAGAATTTTGATTTGGCCCCAAGTGGTTCCAGTGGAACCACTTTTATCGTCGAAAAATCAGTTTTCATTGAAAGGCTCTTAGCGTATTTAATTTGAAATGTTTAAACTGTGCTAATGTGTTCAGGTAACATCTCTAGATGTGCATCAAGGTTTTGGAATTTTGATTTGGCTCCAGATTGTTCCAGTTGAACCACTTTTATCGTTAAAAAATCAGTATTTTTATACTGTACCAATGTCCCAGACTTAGCTGGTGCTAACTCTAATATTCTAGGGCCAAACACAAATTTTGCGCAGAACTTCCACATGAAAGCTCTGATTTGAATAATTTTTTGTGTGAATGTTTGGTACCATGGGATACATCACATATAATACGGGTTTTTTTCTCGTGCAGAAATTATGCAAATTAGATGAACTTTGAATTTTTCAGTGCTACTTACACACAGTAAGTACACATGTCAATAGGGCTCGGGCTAGAGGCTGTATTTATCAACCGATCTTCACAAAACTTCTTCGGTACCTCTGCTATCACCTTGGGACGAGAACAAGTGTTTCTGAGTGCGGTCCAAAATTCAAGATGGCTGCCAGTGGCCATTTTGTACCGAAATTAGGTCCAGTCAGTTTTTTGTACACAACTTCTATACGTCTCAGGCTAGAGGCCGTATTTATGAACCGATCTTTACGAAACGTCTTGGGTACCTTTGTTATCACAGTGGGTGTTTTTGGGTGTGGTCCGAAATTCAACATGGCCACCAGCAGCCATTTTGTACCAAAATTAGTGCAATCAGTCTTTTATACGGAACTTCTGTATGAAAGTTCTGATTTGAATAAATGTTTGTATGAATGTTTAGTAAAATGGAATACATCACATACAGTACGGGTTTTTTTCTCGTGCAGAAATTATGCAAATTAGATGAATTTTGATTTATTTAGTGCTACTTATACACTGTAAGTGCACATGTCAATACGGCTCGGGCTAGAGGCTGTATTTATCAACCGATCTTCACGAAACTTCTTGGGTACCTCTGCTATCACCTTGGGATGAGAACAAGTGTTTCTGAGTGCGGTCCAAAATTCAAGATGGCTGCCAGTGGCCATTTTGTACCGAAATTAGGTCCAATCAATTTTTTGTCACAACTTCTATACAGCTCGTATTTATGAACTGATCTTCACGAAACTTCTTGGGTACCTTTGTTTTCACCTTGGGACAGGAATGAGTGTGTTTTGGGGTGCCTTTGTTATCACTGTGCTATGAGAACAAATATTTTGGGGTTCTGTCAGACCCACTCTGGGACTCAAAGATTTCTTTTCTAGTTTAGCATCTGACTGTCACCCACCTTTACAATACTTTACCTATACATTTGTTACAGGCTATGGTCAGTATTTATGTACAGGCCGTTACAATACTTTATATGTACCTTTGTTATCAGGTCATTATCTAGATGTTTGTCATTGCTGTGTCACATACTATACATGTACATGTCTTGACAAGTTGAGCTACAGTGTCATTGACACTTTCATTTTCATTCAGTGCTACTTTCACACAGTAAGTACACATGTCAATACGGCTCGGGCTAGAGGCTGTATTTATCAACCGATCTTCACGAAACTTCTTGGGTACCTCTGTTATCACCTTGCGATGAGAACAAGTGTTTCTGAGTGCGGTAAAAAATTCAAGATGGCTGCCAGTGGCCATTTTGTACCGAAATTAGGTCTAATCTGTTTTTTGTACACAACTTCTATATGGCTCTGGCTAGAGGCCGTATTTATGAACCGATCTTTATGAAACTTCTTGGGTACCTTTGTTATCACCGTGGGATGAGAACAAGTGTTTTTGGGTGTGGTCCGAAATTCAAAATGGCCACCAGCAGCCATTTTGTACCAAAATTAGTGCAATCAGTCTTTTGTACAGAACTTCTGTATGAAAGTTCTGATTTGAATAAATTTTTGTATGAATGTTTAGTAAAATGGAATACATCACATACAATACAGGTTTTTTTCTCGTGCAGAAATTATGCAAATTAGATGAATTTTGATTTATTTAGTGCTACTTATACACTGTAAGTGTACATGTCAATACGGCTCGGGCTAGAGGCTGTATTTAACAACCGATCTTCCTGAAACTTCTTGGGTACCTTTGTTATCACCTTGGGATGAGAACAAGTGTTTCTGAGTGCGGTCCAAAATTCAGGATGGCTGCCAGTGGCCATTTTGTACCGAAATTAGGTCCAATCAGTTTTTTGTCACAACTTCTATACAGCTCGTATTTATGAACTGATCTTCACGAAACTTCTTGGGTACCTTTGTTTTCACCTTGGGACAGGAATGAGTGTGTTTTGGGGTGCCTTTGTTATTACTGTACTATGAGAACAAATATTTTGGGGTTCAGTCAGACCCACTCTGGGACTCAAAGATTTCTTTTCTAGTTTAGCATCTGACTGTCACCCACCTTTACAATACTTTACGTATACATTTGTTACAGGCTACGGTCAGTTTTTATGTACAGACCGTTACAATACTTTATATGTACCTTTGTTATCAGGTCATTACCTAGATGTTTGTCATTGCTGTGTCACATACTATACATGTACATGTCTTGACAAGTTGAGCTACAGTGTCATTGACACTTTCATTGTAATTATTTTACAATTAAATTTCTTGGGAGTTTTGGCTTGGTAACAGAATGATTATTCTGTTTTTCCCCATGGTTACGTCCTCACCCTAGGGTGGTTAGGCATTTCAGTCATGCATCTACCATCCGATGTACTGCAGTTTCTTCTCCGGAAGCCTCTGTTTTACATCGGATAGTGTTAGAATTGGTTACTGATTTCGGGCCATATTTCAGTGCCTGGAGTCTTGTTTCCAGTTTTATTCACTTTTGTTTACATTGACAACGGTTACTTCACACAGTGATTCATTGTCATCTATTAAGTTCTGCTCATAGCCAGATGCATAATATTGTCCGTAAGTGTAACATTAATTTTTAGACATGATTTAAAATTTTTGTCCCCACTTAGGCTTTTTTGAGATCCATTTGGGCTCATCGTTCCCATTGGGAACTTGGGCTCAACTTGAAAATTTTTTCAAAAATTTTTTCTTTCGAATTATTTTTCGAAATGTTTGTAATGGATTATATTATTATCATGTATCTTGTTTTCAAGGGTTAGTGCGAGTACGTTGACTGTTTAACTTTTTTCAAAATGAAAGAAATTTGTTCAGATTGTAATTCGAGGAAGTCTTCCTCTGATTCTCATGTTCAGTGTATTAATTGTAGTCAGTGTACTCGCACTAATGCTTGCTCTCTGTGTGCCAATTGGAATGACAAACTTTGGAGACATGTGTCACGGTATATTGTTAGTGGTGAGAGGTCCATGCCGGTCCTCTCGCCACAGGGTCACTCTAGTTTTTCAGTCTCTTTTTCAGAGGAACAAAAACAGGGTGATGTTTCCGTGATGTCTTCACAAAGTGTGCCTCCGTCGTCTCAGATAAATGAAGAGCTAGCGGAAAAAGTGCTCAATGAAATGCGGCAAATGCCTAAGAGGTCCCACGTAGGATCGACGGCACTGTCGCCTGCTAGCTCGCCCGGTGAAGCAATCATTCACAAAATGGTTGTGAAGCCGGGTTCGTCCGTTGCAGTCCAGGAAAAGAGATTGTGTGTTGCGAGCACTACAAACATGGATTGTGCACACCCGGCGATGACGGATCCGAGGATAGTACGGAGGAAGCCAATCAGTTCGGTACCTAGCTCGTCCAGGTCTGCCCAGACCGTGAGCGAGAGAGGCCCCTCTCTCTTACAGCAACATCTGGGACCAGATGTTGTTGTATGTAATGTTCGTCAGTTGGAGCATACTCCACCCATCGGGACGCTCCGTCGTATAGACAGTCCGGCGCGAATAGTCTATTGGCTTCCTTATCCTGACGGCATCACACACGACCGCAACTTGGCTACGTGACTTCTGATATACAGCCTGCTTCACCGACCAGGGATTCCACGTCGATCAGGTCATGCCATCCGGTAACCAAGGACATGAGACCTTTCCAGTTGGGACGTTTGATAAAAGAAGTATGCAGGAAGTAGCGTCCCAGGAGCTCCCAGCGGCTAAATCACGTAAGACCGCGGCTCCACAGGCCTCCGTGATGGACTTGCTATCACAGATAGCTCAACTCATTGCAGCATCCCAGCAGCCATCAGAAACCTTTTCGGAACAGGAATTGTCTGATGAAGCTGGGTAGGTTTGCTCCCCTGCAGAGACACGAAGAGACGACCAAGAATCTCATATGGTCCAGTCGGATGGCGAAAGGGAATCAGCAGAGCTGGAATTTTCCCTTTCTGAACAACATAAGGTGGACGTAGATTTCATCCGGCAACACCTTCCAGATGTTGTTCCTCCGGACCAAAATGCTGCATTACCGGATAAGAGACTGATAGCGTCACTGGACACAGACTTTTTCGGCCGGATTAGGGACACTGTCCCTGAGTTTCCGACCCAGTCCAGAAATGTCACACGGACATTTGAACTTTTGAATGACGCTGTATTCAAGCTAGCCTCTAAAACTGGCAAATCCGGTTTCTTATCACCTATCGCTATACAGCTGCCTTTCATCAATGCTAGACATAGATTTGAAACGGCAGGACAAGGCATGCCGAGAGTTCCTCTGCGTTTGGACGACCAGGCTGAAGACTTGGAGTTGTCATTGCCGGCGTCCATGTCTATTAACTTCAGTATACTGGAGACGACAATCTCGTCTAATAGAATTAATTTATATGCCTTATCTTACGCAGATCACCTTACCAGAGCGTTATCATTACGTTTCGAAGGGAAAGAATTCCAGGATGTTCAAACTTCCTTAAGAGTTTTTTCACAGGCTATAGCATATTCTACGTATAACTCTGCCCTTTCAGTGGCAAATCTGGAGTTAGTCAGACGTGATGCTGCCCTGGCTGCGTCCACAAGAGTGGACAGAAAGGTGAAATCTCTTCAAGTCGCTCCGGTCTCCGGAGAGCTTCTTTTCGACTGAAAGCTTTCTATTATCTATGATCAGATTACTAAGAAAGCTTCGGACTCTCTGCTTTTTAAATCCGCTTCAAAAAAGTCAGACTCAGCAGAGAAGAGTATGGCAGGTACTTCGGGGGCGAATACGTCCAAGGGAAGTTCCTATAGAGGATCTAAGAAAGCCTCTACGTCTTACTCCAGAGACCGTCAGAGTAGCGACTCAGGTAGGGGCCGTTATACTGGCCGAGATAACCGGTCAGATGCCCCTAGGTCGACGGGACGAGGTGCGTGTCATGGAGGACGTGGTTTCTCCTCCCGCAGGCCTCGCAGGGCCAGGAGGTGATGGTGTAAACCTCTATTGCATTCCTGTCGGTGGAAGGCTGTCGAGATTCTTAACCAATTGGTTGTCAATAACGGACGACCCATGGGTGCAAGGGGTGATTTCCGAAGGTCTAAAACTGTCCTTCAAGGAAAAACCCCCTTTAACTCGAAGTCCACGTTGGACTCATCTTCCGTCAAATGTTCAGAAGAGAGAATCGCTTCTATCAGAAGTTCAATCTCTTCTGGACAAGAACACTATAGAGGTCGTAGAAAACCTGGAATCTCCAGGTTTCTACAGTCACCTGTTTCTGGTTCCAAAACCAGATGGCTCGTTTCGTCCAGTCATAGACCTGAGCTGGATAAACAAGCTGATCGTGGCTCCGAAATTTTATATGGAGACCATCCAATCGGTCAGAGCGAGCATTCGAGTGAACGATTATGCTGCGAGCATAGATCTCAAAGATGCGTACTTTCACGTCATGGTACATCCAGCGTTCCGAAAGTATCTTCTCTTCGCTGTCCTAGGAGTCGTTTATCAGTTCCGAGCGATGTGCTTCGGTCTGAATGTAGCGCCCTGGGCATTCACTCGGTAATGACTCATTTCCGAGCTCATTCGTCTGTAGTAACATCGGCCTGCCTGGACGACATTCTTCAGAGGTACGGCAACGAGTTAACTCTTCAGAACGATGTTCAGAGTCTGCTTCAACTGCCCCGACGTCTCGGTTTCATAGTAAATGAAAAGAAGTTGGATCTAGTGCCGTCCAAGTCATTCACCCACCTGGGAATGAGCTTCGAGACGCACAACAATCTCGTTCGTCTGCCATTAACCAGAGCCAAATTAGTCAGTTGTTACGCTCGCTTTTGTCTTCACTCAAAAGTCTTATTCCGATGGGGCAGCTACGCACTCGTTCACTGCAGATATTTTTTACTCAAAATTGGAGTGTGAAGACTCATTCGCTCGAATTGAACATCGTCTTGTCAAATCAAGTAAAACAAGAGATTCACACTTGAGCAGATATTCAGTGGTTAACTCAAGGAGTACCACTGCAACTGCCGGATCCGAGTTTTATGATATTGACGGATGCGAGTCTAACAGGTTGGGGCACAACTCTGAGCCCAACGGATTCAAGGTGCCAGGGTCTTTGGGATCCAGAGTTCCTAAACAAGCACATAAACATCAAAGAGATGATGTCAATATGGCTTGCGCTACGTCAATGGATGAACATTCTTCAGAATTCGCATGTTCAAATTCTGTTCGACAATTCGACAGTACTAGCGTACATTCTGAACCAGGGAGGCACTCATTTCATTCCGTTATTCAACTTAACTGAAAGGATCCTTCTGTTTGTCCTAGAGCATCAAGTTCTTCTATCAGTCTGTCATATACCGGGTCGTCTGAACGTTCTAGCAGACTCCCTTTCTCGGAAAGGTTGCATGTTGCCGTCAGAATGGACACTCAACAAACGAGTATTCAATCAGATTTGCTACCAATGGGATCGTCCAATGATAGACTTATTTGCGACGCATCTCAACAATCATTTGCAGACATATGTGTCTCCATGCCCAGATCCTCGAGCGTTTGCAGAAGATGCTCTCTCGATCTCTTGGGACGGAATGAAAGGATATGCATATTCTCCAGCTCCGTTGATTCAGCAGATATTGCTAAAAATCAAGCAATCTCACTGCAAGATTCTGTTGGTAGCATCTCTGTCATCCCAGAGACCATGGATAAATCTACTCAGGTGTCTGATGTGAGACATTCCACGGAAGCTTCCTCCACGGGAGGACCTTCTTTTGCTGGGGAAATCGCGCACACTGCATCACAACCCGCAAGGTCTCAACCTTCACGTATTTCCGTTGTGTGGTCCTTCTTGCACGGCAAGCATTTTACAGAACGAGCAGTGGACGCAATTTCTAACTGTAGGAGGACCTCCTCTTCACTAAATTATGCTGCTAAGTGAAAGGTTTTCTATAGGTGGTGTAGGGATCATTCTATTGATATTTATGATTCCTCCATTCCAGACATTGCTAATTTTCTGGTCTACTTGTTTGACGAGATCAAACTGCAGCCATTAACCATTAAGGGTTATAGGTCTGTGCTATCGGATACCTATGCTCATCATGATAGGTTACAGATTGGATCTAATGTCTCTTTATCTAAGTTAGTGAAAAACTTTTCGATAAATAGACCAAGAACCCTTAGGTTAATTCCTAAGTAGAATTTAGCTTGGGTTCTTCTGAAGCTAAAAGAAGTGCCATTTGAGCCTCTTGATACAGTGGACTTCAAATTCTTATCTTATAAGACAGCTTTTCTCTTAGCCTTCTCTTCTGCCAGAAGAGTTAGTGAGCTTCATGCACTATCAGTTGATGATTCTCACTGTCGTAGTGTTGGTAATACTATTACTTTAACTACTAATGTTGGATTTTTGGCTAAGAATCAGGCTCCTAATAAGTATCATGAACCTATTGTTATTAAGTTTCTGCCGTCTTCAGATGGTCATAGGCCTTTGCTCTGTCCAGTTAGAGCCATGCTTATTTACAAACGTAGATATGAGTTTATCAGAAAAGGACGTAAGCGTTTCTGTCTGTCTCTGCTGCCTAATAGAAAGGACATTACAGTCCATTCTATTGCAAGATGGAGTCAACTATCCGTACTGCTTATGAAAAATTATCTTCAACTCAGCAGTCTGTGCTTAAGATTTTGGCGCATGAAGTAAGAGTGCTGTCTACATCTTAGGCTTATGTTAATAGTGTTGCTATTACCGATTTGATGAAGGTTGCATATTAGTCTCAGCCTTCCATGTTCACAAATTTTTACTGTTACTCAGAATGTCGTCCACTAAACAGTTGCAACTATAGTCATGCAGGATTTCTGTTCCGGTAGTGACTCTGTCCTGCTGCCCTCTTCGTTCTGGGGTATTTCACCCAGAGCAAGGGGAAGGGGGGGGGGGGGTGAGGGGTGGGGATGGTGTTCCCTTATATCACCTGCTTTATAGTGAAAAGCAAGGGAATACCTCCTCTGGAGTCAGTAATTCCAAGTCGGGGCCGGGATGGTTTTAAAGTGTAAAGCTAATGTCTATCTCATTTATGTCATAATTTTAAAGTGTAGCTTGGTGTGAAGCATTTGTATATGTCATGTGTCATACGAGCGTTAATATAAATCCTCGGACACTTTTAAATGAGTATAAAGAGTCTCATTCTCTGGACTATCTTTATTTATTGGCTTTCCTTTAATAAATTAGTATAATGGGTTATACTGGATGTTAATAGAGATCATTGATGTTATTGTGCTCAATTACGGAATGGTATTGTGTCTTTCTTTTTTGGTACAAACAAGAAAGATACATGTAAAACCTGTTCTCCTCTTCTCCTTGAGGGGATAATTCTGTTTACATGTAATTGAGCCTATTGGATTTTCCTTTATGTCCTAGGCCCTCCAGCCTTTTTTCTAATCAGCTAAGTCTGGGTCATTGGTACAGTATAAAAATGTTAAAAAATTTATAGTAATTTATATATTTTTTATACTTACCAATGACCCAGATGGGGATGGCCCTCCCATGAGTTGGGAACACATACCTCCCCACTGATTACATAACACTTACCAGGCACTGGTTGTAAGAATGAGGATTTGGCTCCAATTTCGAACTTTCGTGACTACTGCGCATGTGCAGTGGATAAATGTATGGAGGACCACATAGGACGTCTAATTTTTGGATCTTGATGCAAATTTTGGGGATTTGGGAGGCAAAATTTGTGTTTGGCCCTAGAATATTAGCGTTAGCACCAGCTAAGTCTGGGTCATTGGTAAGTATAAAAAATATATAAATTACTATAAATTTTTTAACTTTCAGCGAAAGGCTCCTAGGGTATTTAATTTGGAATGTTAAAACTATGCTAAGGTGTTCAGGTAACATCTCTAGATGTGCATGAAGGTTTCAGAATTTTGATATGGTCCCAAATGGTTCTGGTGGAACCACTTTTATCGTAGGAAAATTAGTTTTCATCGAAGGGCTCCTAGGGTATTTAATTCGAAACATTTAAACTATGCTAATGTGTTTCAGTGGAAATGTGGGGATACACCATTATGTGCTTTGCACACAAATAACTCAAAGTTTCGACCATGGAATTTCAGGCTTGTAGTTTTCAAAAACACATGCAGGCTAATAGCGCTCTCCTGTAATAAAGCTCAGGAGAGTGATTGCCCCCATAGTTCAGTAGTAGGATGGAAAACATTGTACCATCCCATGGAGTCCATTAGAGCTGTTCATAACATTTAACCCTTTAGGGCCTAATTCCAACCCTGATCTATTTTTGTATTTGAGAATTAAAAGAATCATTGCAGTGGTTTGTAATCACGTTAAGATTGCCAGGAATGGTAAAAAAGTTGTCCCGGCCTTCAAGGGTTATTTATTTATTATGGTTCAACGACACTTTAACAGCCACGGTCATATTGTGTTGGTGACAGATTTACGGGTGGAGGAAGCCGAGTACCCGGAGAGAACCACCGAGCAATAACAAGCGGCTGCCAGCTTCCCAGCATCGTAACTCCGCACTGCAGCACAGGTAGGGTTAGATTGGTTGAAGTCATCTGTGCACCATCGACATGCACTACACATTAGTACACAGCGTCATCGTGCCCTCATGTGGACAATCAGAGTTAAGTGCCTTGCCCAAGGACACAACGTTGGAGTCCAAATCGATCACTCAGACAGTCACCCATCCAAGGACTAACTGGGTTCGATATTGCTTAATTTCGGTGATCTGACAAGAACCGGTTACTGCAAAGCCACCGCGCCCCTTGCCTTCAAGAGTTAAAAACCTTTGTCATATTTATGGAGACATCTTATATAAAACATAATGCTTGCTGCGGAATTCCAATTTCAGGTTTTGTATTTACGCGACATATGTATCTCTCTTGTTACACATATGCATTTATTTGTACCAGACAGAAATGAAATATTGTTTAATAAACTAAAAACTCTTTTCTGATTTTGTCAAGCTGTGTTGCCTAAGAACAGGCACTCGATTAACATAAGCCAACTTCTGCAGACAAGGTCAAAGTACCTTGATTGGGGTTTCTAGTCAAGTCTGGGCTGTGGTTAGTAGAAATCACCACTGAGTCACTAGATTAACCCTCTACACAAGAATGTCAGAATACATTTCAATTCACAATTTTTCCCATAATGCAACTAGGAATTTAACCAATTCTATCTCGTTTCACAAAGCTCAATGAGCTCTGAAATCATGGTTGAATTGGTTAAATTCTTAGTTGCATTATGGTAAAAATTGCTCATATATCTTGACATTTTGAAATTTCACTATCAATGTGTAAGAGATTAATAGCTTTTCTTGTCATCACTAAAGCATTTTTTTCATGTGTTTCAATTCCATTCGTGTTTTTCTGGGAATAGACGGCCCAACAGTTAACAGTCATCAACAAAATGAAATAAAAATACTGTGATATAAAATACGTCCATTGTGTATACATTTTCAGCATCCTAAGCGACGTAACCTACTTTCAGACTGGGTTATTTTGTTGAGTCGTGTAAGTCACCTATTTTCGTTTCGACACTTGAAGCTCTGACTGAAACGCAACAAAATAGAAATAAAAAAATTCGCCAAAACGACAATGGACAATTGATTGTCGTGTGATTTCAAATAAATGGACGTTTATTTGCCAAATTAAAATTCCCATTCATCGCACTCGAGCACATTTCGATTTTTGAAAATAATCGTTTTCATGTAAACCTTGCATCATTCAGTTCAGCCTTTCCTCATGCTGGCCAATTTTTAGAGGGCGACTTGTAATCGCCCCGACTATTTTTCTAGGCGACTTTGGGCTTAGAAGGGTGACATAATCGCCCTAATCGCCCTCACGGCTGGTCCCTGGCTGTGATGTGGGAGAAACTCAAAAATTCACCAGATCCATAAGGTTTAAAAAGAGTCCTGGTGTGTTTATAGAACATATATTGTGAAACACAGATTTTAGAATTTGTTGGGTCATTAGAGATTTTCAAAGTGGGCAATTAATATTACTGCTCTCCTTTTTTTCCAAGTCAGATGAGGCATTGAGACTGGTCACTGATCTCAAAACAGCAGGTCTAGAATTTCTAACTTAACCTATTGAAGCAAAATATGATTAAGTGCTATGAGTAAGAGTTGGGTTATACTGAAATTTTAGGCAAAGTGTCCAAGCCTAACATTTCAGCTGAAGGCTTCATGTTGAATATTATCCCTCTGCCCAAATCGATTGAGTGCAGTAAAAACTGATAGTTTGAATGTGTGTGGTGTTCTGTATTTATTGCATGCCTACAGTTTACTAGAAAGTTATTAATCGACTTTGATGGAGGGATAATATTGAACTCGAAGACTTTGGCTTCTTGTTCAATATTATCCCTCAATCGAAATCTATCTTGTGCTGTAAAAAGTGACAGTTCGAATGCGTGTGCTGTTCTGTATTTATTGCATGCCTACAGTTTACTAAAAAAAATATTAAAAACACAAATTATTGCCAAAAATAACCCAAACATAAAGAAAGAAATAGTTAAATAGTCGGCGCACATGATCCATATTGTTCAAGGACAATACAAAAATAAATTTTGTTCGCTTCGCTTTTTGCAGAAAAAGTGTGTATTTTATGAAAATAAAAGTATAGGCATGCAATAAAAATTTTTTACTTCTGAACTTCATACCCAAATTCTGGACATGATGATGACAGTGAATTAGATTCAGAACCACAAGATCAAACTTTTTCGTACAATGAAGATGATAGCGATTGTGATGCAACTCTGATTATGATTCTGGCTGTCATCAGTTGGCATACCCACTCGCATTTTGGCAGTTACCTTTGCATAAATGAAAGAAGTGATACCAGACTAAATTCCATAAGGTTCGTGGAGTTGAATTTGTGAATGATTACATAATATATAAAAAATCATTACCCCCACTGATAAAAACGTTGAATGAGTTCTCTAGAATGCTTTTAAAATTATATAACTCTTGAGTCTTATAACCCATAATTTGGTAAAATTCCAGAAAAATATTGCACACTGAGAATACTGTTTCTCAGAATATTCTGAGCCCAATGAGTTAAAGATCAGTTGTTCAGAAAATTCATGAATTCTCTTTGGAATAGGAGTTATATGGCTTTTTGAAAATGCGTAAAAATGTTTGAATTTCAAAACTAAAATTCCAGTTCTTTGACAGTGCTTGAAACTTGGTCTTTCTTGGTAAAAGTCACAGACATTTTTTGAAAAATAGACATGAAGTAATTGTTTGACTCATTTTTGTCCCTGTAAGCTGTTGTATATGTGTTCTTTTGTTGCTTAAATTGCATTTTTGCTATCCACTGAAGTAATACTTGTTTCCAATAATGATTCCTGGGATGCTCTATTAGAGAGATCAGTGATGGACTCTGGTATTATTATCCCCCTGCAAGAGACGGATCAAGCAAGACCTCCATCTGTCCTTCTGTCTGTTCATCTGTCTGTCTGCTCCAACAGATCAGGCGTATGTGCCTAGTTGTTGGTACACAGCACTGTTATATGTCTAGTCTGATTTATGTGACCAGCCACATAAATTTCAACTAACAAATTGTGTGTATGTGTCTAAAAAAGTGGGTTATGTGGCTGAAATTGTTTTTTTATGCTGCTAAAATGGTTTATGTGGCTACTAAGTGACAAAAAGTGGGTATTGTATTTTCAGGAATTTTATATTAGGGTAAGGGTTAGAGTTAAGGTCAGTAAGCTGAAAGGGTTAGGGTATGCTACCACCCAGAAATTAGACTTAAAAAAGAGTTTTTAGTGGTAGTCCATGCATTTTAAATTCCCCAAAATATTTTAGCCACATAAACCCTGATTTTAGGGGTGTCCATCCGTCCATCCATCTGGCCATTCCAGCTTTGTTTATGATATAACTTGAACAATAGTTAACGGATTTCAATTCTTTTTGGTATATGTCTCTATAGCAACATTGTTTATGTCCAGTTCGATGACCACCAATTTTTCTTGAAAATTGTGGGAGTCATGGTTCTTTGTTATAAAAATATCCTGTAAAACTTCTTTATGGCATAACTTGAACAATAGTTAATAGATCTCAATTCTTTTCAGTATATCTCTTTACAGTAACAATGTCTTCATCAAGTTTGATGACCACCAATATCTGATGAAAATTATGGGAGTTATTGCCCTTTGTTTAAAAAATATCATGTAATGCCTGTTATTGACATAACTTTAACAATAGAAAACAGATTTCAATTCTTTTCGGTATATGTATCTATAGCAACAATGTCTGTGTCAAGTTTGATGACCAGCAATATCCAATGAAAATTATGGGAGTTATTGCCCTTTGTTAAAAATTTAAATTTGTTTGTAGCCTGATTATGATTGATTTCAAATATATTTGCGGAAGGGATTGGAATCGCTTTGCAATGCTTTTCTTGTTCATTTTAAATTAGGGCCCTGCAAATGTCAAATTTGGAGTTGAATCGAATCAGACAGGATTTTGAATCAAATCAAATCTTGAATCGAAGTTTATGACTCTCCAAGTTGTAAATTTGCACCTTCTTACAACCATAAATATTTCCAGTCTCCCCTTTATTTCGTCTGTTTGAGAAAGTCAATAAAAACCCCCAAATATTCCTGAATGGAATCTGGAGTACAGTAGAACCTGTCTTGAGAGACCTCATTAGAGGTTTTCAATGGTCAGTGAATGACCAACCAGACAATATTTGTTGTAGAAATGGAGAAGAATTGATTTTTCAACCTTTTTTAGCCCAACTGTTTACAGTGAGGGCAATAGTAATGACTTTTATACATCTGTCCGTCTGTTTGTCTGTATGTTAACATTTAGAGTTTTGGTTAAAGTTTGTGGTTGAAGTTTTTACTGAAGGTTCAAGTGGGTTTTTTTTTCCTGTTTAGTTGACATTTGGAGTTTTGGTTAAAGTTTGTGGTTAAAGTTTTTTATTCAACCTTCAAGTACAGGCCATACCCGGTAGTTCTTGTCTGATCATCACGAAATTTCACATGCAGGTTTTAGGTCATGTCTACATGAGAACGTCCCCTTTTGGTCGTGATCGGTCAACCGGTATGGCTGCCCGAGCCCAAAACCCGAAAACTATTAGCACAGTCTACAGGTCGTATTTATGAAGGGATTTCATTGCAATTTCATAGAATGCCTCTGTATAAAGCCTAGATGAGAACGTCTCCGTTTGGGCCTGATCTGTCAACCGTGATGGCTGCCCAAGCCCGAAACCCAAAACCTTTTAGCACAGTCTGCAAGTCATGTTTCATATGGACGGATTTCATTGTTACTTGATACGATGACTCCGTATGATGTCTACATGAGAATTTCCCCATTTGAGCATGATCTATCCACCGTCACGACTGCCCGAGCAAAAAAAAACCCCAAAAACCTTTAGCACAGTCTACAGGTCATATTTATGGAGGGGAGGGATTTCATTGTAACTTGATAGGTTGACTTCATATAATATCTACATGAGAAAGTCCCCTTTTGGACGTGATTGGGCAACTGTGACGGCTACAGGTGCCCAAAGCCCAAAAACCTTCAGCACAGTCTACAGGTCATATTTATGAAGGGATTTCATTGTAACTTCGCAGGATCAATCCACGTGATGCCCAGATGAGAATGTCCCCTTTTGGTTGTGATCATTCAACCATGATGGCTGCCCGAGCCCAAAGCCCGAAAACCTTTAGCACAGTCTAAAAGACATATTTATGGAAGGATTTCATTGTAACTTGATAGGTTGACTTCATATAATGTCTAGAGGAGAACGTGCCCTTTGGGCAACTGTGACGGCAACAGGGGCCCGAAAACCTTTAGCACAGTCTACAGGTCATATTTATGGAGGGATTTCATTGTAACTCGATTGGTTGACTTCATATAATGTCTAGATGAGAACGTCCCCTTTTGGGCAACTGTGACGGCAACAGAGGCCCAAAGCCCGAAAACCTTTAGAATATTGCACAGGCCATAATTATGAAGGGATTTCATTGCAGCTTGGTAGGATGACTCCAAGTTTGTGGTTTAAAAACCCAGAAAAACATCACCATCCCCTACCCCCACCCACCCCCCATTAGGCTTTTTTTTTTCTTTTCTCCAGTATGCATTTACTGTCACTACATGCGGAACCTTTTTTTTAAGCTTACGTACCCCCCCCCCCCCCTCACACCCTGCATACCCCCACCCCACCCCACCCCCGCCAGGGGCTAACTAGGCACTTTTTTTTCTTTCGTCAGAAATGCTTGTTTACAGTTTTGGTTAAAAACCCAGACAAACACCACTGCCCCCCCCCCCCCCCCCCCCCTTCCCCTCCAATTAGGCATTTTTTTTTTATTTCCTCCAATATGCATTTTGAACTGTTTACAGTCACTACATGCAGAACCTTTTTTTTCCTTTTGTCAAAAATGCTTTTTTACAGTTTTGGTTAAAGTTTGTGGTTAAAAACCCAGACTACACCCAACCCAACCCCCACCCCCATGCCAGTTAGGTATTTTTTTTTTTTCTCTGCTCAAAATGCATTCTGAAGGATTTAGACTGACTACATGTGGAAAAAAAATGGACTAACACATCCCCACTCTTCCCCACCCCTCACCCCCTACCCCACCTCCTCCTTACCCAGAGCCATTCATGCAATATTTTTTCTTTGGGACAAAATGCATTTTTAGGCTGACTGATTATAGTCAGGGCGATAGTCACGACTTTTGTCCGTCCATCTGTCGGTCCATCCATCTGTCTGTAAACAATTGGTATCTGACTGATAACTCCAGTTTGGATTATTAGTCCCCTACCGGCATCGCCGGAGGGGACTCTAGGTTTGCATTCTGTCTATCCATCAGTCTGTCAGTCTGTCCGTCTGTCAGTCTGTCAGTCACACTTTAGTTTTCCGGAGTTTTTTTGGAAACGCTTCAACGGAATGATTTCATTTTTGGTAAACTACTATAGAACGATGACTCACAGATCAAGTGTGAGTTTCATGCTGATTGCATTTTTCTTGTGTGAGTTACGCCCCTTGGAAATATGGGAAAAAGCACCAAAATATCAGTTTTCCAGAGTTTTTTTGGAAACACTTTAACGGAATGATTTCATTTTTGGTAAACTACTATAGAACGATGACTTACAGATCAGGCTTGAGTTTCATGCTGATTGCATTATTCTTGTGTGAGTTACGGCCCTTGGAAATATGGAAAAGCACCAAAATATCAGTTTTCCAGAGTTTTTTGGGAAACGCTTCAGAGGAATGATTTCATTTTTGGTAAACTACTATAGAACGATGACTTACAGATCAAGTTTGAGTTTCATGCTGATTGCATTATTCTTGTGTAAGTTACGGCCCTTGGAAATATGGAAAAGCACCAAAATATCAGTTTTCCGGAGTTTTTTTTGGAAACGCTTCAACGGAATAATTTCATTTTTGGTAAACTACTATAGAATGATGACTTACAGATCAAGTTTGAGTTTCATTCTGATTGCATTATTCTTGTGGGAGTTATGGCCCTTGGAAATATGGAAAAGTGCCAAAATTTCAGTTTTCCAGACTTTTTTTGGAAACGCTTCAATGGAATGATTTCATTTTTGGTAGCCTACTATAGAAGGATGACTTACAGATCAAGTTTGAGTTTCATGCTGATTGCCTTATTCTTGTGTGAGTTATTGCCCTTGGCAATATGGAAAAGTGCCAAAATATTAGTTTTCTGGACTTTTTCAGGAAACGCTTCAACGGAATGATTTCCTTTTTGGTAACCTACTATAGAACGATGACTTACTGATCACGTTTCATTTACACTCTGTCCATCCATCCATCAGTCTGTCAGTCAGTCTGTTGGTCGTACTTTAGTTTTCCGGACTTTTTTTGGAAACGCTTCAACGGAATGATTTCATTTTTGGTAACCTACTATAGAACGATGACTTACAGATCAAGTTTCATTTGTACTCTGTCCATCTGTCAGTCTGTCAGTCAGTCTATCAGTCATACTTTAGATTTCCGGACTTTTTTTGGAAACGCTTCAACTGAATGATTTCATTCTTGGTAACCTACTATAGAACGATAACTTACAGATCAAGTTTGAGTTTCATGCTGATTGCATTATTCTTGTGTGAGTTATGGCCCTTGGAAATATGGAAAAGCACCAAAATATCAGTTTACTGGACTTTTTTTGGAAATGCTTCAATGGAATTCATGCTGATCACATCTAGGTTATAAAATTTGTATAATTGTTAATGCTCATTAGTCCGGTAGGGGACATTGTATTGCTTCAGCGATACGAGCACTCTTGTTTGATTTCAACCAAAGTTGATATGTGTATTTTCCAGCTAGTAATACAGGCCAGGTTTCAATATAGGTTCCAAAACTCTCTCCCCCCCCCCCCCCCCCCCCCCCCCACCTACACACACACATACACACACACACAAATGTGTCACTTAGGCAATTATTCCCAAAATGCATTTTGAAGGATTGCGAGTTATTATATGCAAAAAAGAAAATTGACTCATATAGCCCAACATTGCTTTATGTACTGCATCTTTTATCCTTTACCTAACACAAGTTGAAGCCAACAGTACAAATTATTTTTCTGAAACATCAGATTTTTTCATTTTTAGCTTAACTTGACATAGTCAAGATAAGCTATTGCCATCACGCGTGCGGAAGTCTGTTAGTCTGTGAGTCTGTGACGTCTGTTCACATTTCCTTTAGCACGGACTACACCCCGCAGTTCTTGTCTGATCATCACGAAATTTCATATGCAGGTTTGGGGTCATGTCTAGATGAGAACGTCCCCTTTTGGTCACGATCGGGCAACCGGTATGGCTGCCCAAGCCCAAAACCCGAAAACCATTAGCACAGTCTACAGGTCGTATTTATGAAGGGGTTTCATTGTAACTTGGTAGGATGCCCCTGTATAGTGCCTAGACGAGAACGTCCCCTTTTGGGCATGATCTATCAACCGTGATGGCTGCCCAAGCCCGAAACCCAAAAACTTTTAGTCTGCAGGTCATGTTTAATGTGGAGGGATTTCATTGTAACTTGGTAGGATGACTCCTTATGATGTCTAGATGCGAATTTCCCCATTTGGGCATGATCTGCCAACCGTGACGACTGCCCGAGCCCAAAACCCGAAAACCTTTAGCACAGTCTACAGGTCATATTTATTGAGGAATTTCATTGTAACTTGGTGGGTTGACTTCATACAATGTCTAGATGAGAAAGTCCCCCTTTGGACGTGATTAGGCAACAGTGACGGCTACAGGAGCCCGAAGCCTGAAAACCTTTAGCACAGTCTAGAGGTCATATTTATGAAATGATTTCATTGTAACTTGGCAGGATGACTCCAAATAATGTCTAGATGAGAACGTCCCATTTTGATCGCGATCATGCAGCCTTGATGGGTGCCCGAGCCCAAAAACCTTTAGCATAGGCAAAAGGTCATATTTATGGAAGGATTTCATTGTAACCTGTTAGGTTGACTCCATATAATGCCTAGATGATGACATCCCCTTTGGGTCGTGATTGGTCAGTTGTGATGGCTACAAGTGCCCGAAGCCCGAAAACCTTGAGCACAGTCTACAGGTCATATTTATGAAGGGATTTCATTGTAACTTCTTAGGATCACTCCAGATGATGCTCAGATGAGATTGTCCCCTATGGTTGCGATCATTCACCCATTATGGCTGCCCAAGCCCGAAGCCCGAAAACCTTTAGCACAGTCTACAGGTCATATTTATCTTCGAAGGGATTTCATTGTAACTTGGTAGGTTAACTTCATATAATGTCTAGATGAGAACGTGCGATCATTCACCCATGATGGCTGCCCGAGCCCGAAGCCCAAAAACCTTTAGCACAGTCTACAGGTCATATTTATGAAGGGATTTCATTGTAACTTGGTAGGTTAACTTCATATAATGACTAGATGAGAACGTCCCCTTTTGGACATGATTGGGCAACTGTGACGGCTAAAGGTGCCCGAAGCCCGAAAACCTTTAGCACAGTCTACAGGTCATATTTATGAGGGGATTTCATTGTAACTTGGTAGGATGACTCCAAATAATGTCTAGATGAGAACGTCCCCTTTTGATCGCGATCATTCAGCCTTGATGGGTGCCCGAGCCCAAAAACCTTTAGCATAGGTAAAAGGTCATATTTATGGAAGGATTTCATTGTAACCTATTAGGTTGATTCCATATAATGCCTAGATGATGACATCCCCTTTTGGTCGTAATTGGTCAGCTGTGTTGGCTACAAGTGCCCGAAGCCCAAAAACCTTGAGCACAGTCTACAGGCCATATTTATGAAGGGATTTCATTGTAACTTCATAGGATCATTCTAGATGATGCCCAGATGAGATTGTCCCCTTTGGTTGCGATTATTCAACCATGATGGCTGCCCGAACCCAAAGCCCGAAAACCTTAAGCACAGTCTACAAGTCATATTTGTGAAGGGATTTCATTGTAACTTGGTAGGTTGACTTCATATAATGCCTAGATGAGAACGTCCCCTTTTGGACATGTTTGGGCAACTTTGACGGCTAAAGGTGCCCGAAGCCCAAAAACCTTTAGCACTGTCTACAGGTCATATTTATGAAGGGATTTCATTGTAACTTGGTAGGTTGACTCCAAATAAGGTCAAGATGAGAACGTCCCATGTTGGCCGTGATCATTCAGCCTTGATGGGTGCCCGAGCCCAAAAACCTTTAGCATAGGCAAAAGTTTATATTTATAGAAGGATTTCATTGTAACATTGTTAGGTTGACTCAATATAATGCCTAGATGATGACATCCCCTTTTGGTCGTGATTGGTCAACTGTGATGGCTACAGGTGCCCGAAGCCCGAAAACCTTGAACACAGTCTACAGGTCATATTTATGAAGGGATTTCATTGTAACTTCGCAGGAACACCCCGGATGATGCCCAGATGAGATTGTCCCCTTTGGTTGCGATCATTCAACCATGATGGCTGCCCGAGCCCGAAGCCCAAAAACCTTTAGCACAGTCTAAGGTCATATTTATGAAGGGATTTCATTGTAACTTGGTAGGTTGACTTCATATAATGTCTAGATGAGAACGTCCCCTTTTGGACACAAGTGGGCAACTGTGAGGGCTTCAGGGGCCCAAAGCCCGAAAACCTTTAGAACAGTCTACAGGTCATAATTATGAAGGGATTTTATTGTAGCTTGGTAGGAGGACTCCAAATAGTGTCCAGATGAGAACGTCCCCTTTTGGTCATGATCATTCAGCCTTGATGGCTGCCCGAGCCCAAAAACCTTTAGCATGTCTGTAGGTCGTATTTATGGAAGGATTTCATTGTAACTTGTTAGGTTGACTCCATATAATGCCTAGACATCCCCTTTTGGCCGTGGTTGGTCAACTGTGATGTCTACAGGTGCCTGAAGCCATCACAGTTGCCTGAAGCCCGAAAACCTTTAGCACAGTCTACAGGTCGTATTTATGGAGGGATTTCATTGTAACTTGGTAGGTTGACTTCATATAATGTCTAGATGAGAACGTCCCCTTTGGATGCAATTGGGAAACTGACGGCTACAGGGGCCCGAAGCCCGAAAACCTTTAGCACAGTCTACATGCCATATTTATGAAGGGATTTTAATGTAACTTGATAGGATGACTCATTTTGGAATAATTTCATTGTAATTTTGTTGATATATGTTAACTGTGAGGGCCACATATATTAACTGTGAGGTCATATTAACCCACCCCTCAGATCTTTAGTACAGTGTACACCTCATATTATTTTTATCATAAACATAGCATACAGGGAACAGAAATGAACATATTCCCAATTATCACAATTCTTGTCTTATTTCATAATCCTTTCATAAACATTGAACATTATCCTTTTCATCAAACACAACACACAAGTTAAGCTACAGTGTCATTGACACTTTCATTTATTTACTTCTGACCATGGCTTATTACTCCTCATTGGAACAAGCCCATCAAGTTTGTTCCATTAATAGGTCATGAGGTATGTTTTGAAGTAGAGAAATGAAAAAATAAAATTTGAATAGCAAATTTTATATATCATGAGTGCAGATATGGCAGATTCATTAGGTAAACTGTTAACAAAAAATGGCTCTGACTATTTTGCGTCTAAGCATTGCCATTCCTGAGACAGTCGGGCTGCATGCGTGACATCACTCTAGTTCATTATTGTTTTATTTTAATTCAGTTTTAATACAAGTGCAGAGGCATTCTTTGAGAAATTACCGTTAAAAGTATATAAATTGAAAAATGTTTTGAGATAATGATGTGAAGGGGCTGGTTCATCCAAAATAGTAATTTCTTACTTTATACAAAAAAACTGTTCTGTCAATATTTTCAAGTTATTTTTATAATAATTTACAGTTATACCTTGAAAAGTCCATTTTTGTGTCTCTCCAGTTTGTTTTAATAGAAATTTCAGTTATGCTTTAAGTAAAAATAAACTAACCAGGGTGTTTTAGTTTGCTCAATTCTCTTTGATTTTGTCACACTTGAGCAAATAATGGACATAAACTAAGTTTGTTTTTTTTTACATTGATCTTGAAATTTTCAAAGAGATCTTGATAAAAATTTCTCAGACTTGAAGAGTTATACAAATGAATAACAGTGTAATTGAAAACCAATTAATATAGTTTTCAGACTGTCTACAGTGAAATATATTTGTCATACAAATGTATGATTTCAGATATTAAGGTTTTAGGAGACAATTGTCCTGACTATGGCTTCACGGTATTTCGGTATTCCACCGAAAGTCGGTAATTTGTTTAATATCGAGTCAATACCGAGATCATTTTACTTTAGTCGGTATACCGTGTCTCACTGTATTTCAAACAATTCTGATGGTAATCTGAGTAAAAATAAATAAAATGTTTGTAAGTTGTAAAATGTCTCCAATTAATTGTCAGTAGGGTACAGCCTGTACAGTTTGTTTGACTGCTGCACCCTTGGAGAAAAATTGAATGGATGAAAGGAGGACCTCTGCAATGAATTGTCACCAGGGTGGTGTGTGTGTTTAACACTTACTAACAAAAAAAGCCATGCCAGTTGGGATTGTTTTGACAGCTGTTATGAAGACAACTATTCATTAATAAATGTTAATAATTAAAAAATAATATAAAAACAAAGCATACTATTAGTCTCTGTGAAACACACAGACTATTGTTTTTGCACGGTTTCTTTTTCTTTTTTTTCTTTTTCTTCTTCTTATTCTTCTTCTTCTTCTTCTTCTTCTTCTTTCTTCTTCTTTCTTCTTCTTCTTCTTCTTCTTCTTCTTCTTCTTCTTCTTCTTCTTCTTCTTCTTCTTCTTCTTCTTCTTCTGTGCACTTCCTTGTCCACAAGATAACTCGAAAACGAATTGCCCTATCTCGTTGATTTTTGCATGCTGATAGACAGCCACAAGTTCTCGGCCACCTATGTTTTTCAGGTTCCTGGGGTATCAGGGGTGTCTGTAGGGGTGTTTTGAAAGTGGGTCACCCCCATATCTCAGGTGTGGTATGACGTATGGACCTGGGACCAACACCAAATGAGTCAACACTCGACGGAGATTCAAAATATGGGTCAAGGTCACAGGGGTCACCCAGGGGTCATTGGGTGCATTTTTCATAATTGCTGGAAATCACATTTTTGACCCCCTAAAGCATTTCTGACATATACATATGCATTTTTTACATTAAAAAAGTGGGCGTGGCCAAAATTTTTGAAAGTGGGTCACGCCCATATCTCATGCATGGTATGTCGTATGGATCTGGGATCAATACCAAATGAGTAGACACTCAGTGGAGATTCAAAATATGGGTCAAAGTCACGGAGGTCACCTAGGTGTCATTGAGTGCATTTTTCATAATTGCTGGAAATCACATTTTTTGCCCCCCTAAAGCATTCCTGACGTACACACATGCATTTTTAACATTAAGAAAGTAGGCGTGGCCAAAATTTTTAAAAGTGGGTCACGCTCATATCTCAAGCGTCGTATGCTGAATGGACCTCGGACCAACCCCAAATGAGTCTACACTCGATGGAGGTTCAAAATATAGGTCAAGGTCATGGAGGTCACCTTGGGGTCATTAAGTGCATTTTTCATAATTGCTGGAAATCACATTTTGTAATCCCCTAAAGTATTCCTGACTTACACACATGCATTTTGACGTAAAAAAGTGGGTGTGGCCAAAATTTTTGAAAGTGGGTCATGCCCATATCACAGGCGTGGTATGACGTATGGACCTGGGACCAACACCAAATTATTCGACACTTGATGGAGATTCAAAATATGGGTCAAGGTCATAGAGGTCACCTAGGGTTCATTGAGAGTGCAGTTTCATAATTGCTGGAAGTCTCATTTTTAACACCCCCAAAGCATACCTGACAAAAACAACTGCATTTTCATGTTAAAAAAGTGGGCGTGGCCAAAATTTTTGAAAGTGGGTCATGCCCATATCTCAGACGTGTTATAATGAATGGACCTGGGACTAATACCAAATGAGTCGACTCTTGATGGAGATTCGAAATATGGGTCAAGGTCACGGGGGTCACCTAGGGGTCATTGAGTGCATTTTTCATAATTGCTGGAAATTACATTTTTTTACCTCCTAAAGCATTCCTGATGTATATGCACACATTATTACATTAAAAAAGTGGGTGTGGCCAAAATTTGTGAAAGTGGGTCACGCCCATATCTCATGCGTGGTATGACGTATGGATCTGGGACCAACCCCAAATGAGTCGACACTCGATGGAGATTCAAAATATGGGTCAAGGTCACTTAGAGGTCATTGAGTGCATTTTTCATAATTGCTGGAAATCACATTTTTTGGCCCCCTAAAGCATTCCTGACGTACACACATGCATTTTTTACATTAAAAAAGTGGGCGTGGCCAAAAATTTTGAAAGTGGGTCACGCCTATATCTAAGGCATGGTATGATAAATGGACCTGGGACCAACACCAAATGAGTCGATTCTTGATGGAGATTCAAAATATGGGTCAAGGTCATGGAGGTCACCTAGGGGTCATTGAGGACATTTTTCATAATTGCTGGAAATCACATTTTTTGAAACCCCAAAGCATTCCTGAGGTTCATACATGCATTTTTATGTTGAAAAAGTGGGCGTGGGCAATATTTTTTAAAGTGGGTCATGCCCATATCTCAGGCGTGGTATGACGTATGGACCTGGGCCCAACACCAAATGAGTCGACAATCAATGGAGATTCAAAATATGGGTCACGGTCACGGAGGTTACCTAAGGGTCATTAAGTGCATTTTTTATAATTGTGGGAAATCACATTTTTTTTAGCTCCCAAAGCATTCCTGAGGTCCATACATGCATTTTTATGTTAAAAAGTGGGTGTGGCCAAAAATGTTGAAAGCGGGTCATGCTCATATCTCAATTGTGGTATGATGAATGGACCTGGGACTAACACCAAATGAGTTGACACTTGATGGAGATTCAAAATATGGATCAAGGTCACGGAGGTCACCTAGGGGTCCGTCTGAAAGAGGTCACCAAAATCATCAAGTGCATATTATTCAGAAAGACTGGGAAATGCATTTTGTTACACCTTAATGCATTTCTAAAGTTTATGAATGTATTTTATCACTCAAATTAGTGGGCAGAGCCAAAAATGTCCATTTCTGATTTGTGTATAGAACCCTTTGAATGCTGGTCACATATATGCCTTTTCTGGTTTCTTATAAAAAATTGTTCTGATTCCAGTATGAATATCTAAATACTATTAACGAAAATCCATTTCTGATTTGATTAAAAATATTTTACTCCTGAAAATAAGCCTCCATAAATTCTCTTTCTCTATAGTTCATTCCTGATACTTTAAGCCTTTTCACACAGACTTGAATTTACTGGGTGCAGTAAATTCTGTTTCTCTAATTTTATATTATTTTTCATGTATATTAAGCTGGAAAATAACACTTAACACGTACTGGTTCATATATAAATTATTCATGAGTGGTTTGTATTATGGGCATGTTTAAGGAATAATTGACAAGTGAGAGAGCATGTTGTCAAGTTTGTTGACCTTCATCAAAGTGAATTTGTGAAAATAAAAACAACACCATTTTCGCTTTGGAATGAATTTTATTTTAACAAAATAAAACCATTCACCTCATTTTGACATATCAAGACATGCAACAATCCATTTTTTAAACTTAAGATGGAAATGGAAATCATCAATGTCTTCTGAGTAATGATAACACATTGCTATTCGCCTAATTTCGTTTCAAATTCACCTATGAACTGGCGGACTGTTAAAGTTTTTGAAATTGGGGGAGTGGGTTTGAGCACGTAGATGGCACCTTGTTTTAGACATGCCAAAGTGTTTTTAGCTCAACTTGAAAAAGTCAAGCTGAGCTATTGCCATCACTTCTCGTCCATTGGCGTACGTATGTACATCTGTACATACGTGCGTCTGTACATATGTACGTCCACAATTTCCTTTGGCACACCTCACAGGTCGCATTTATGATCAGATCACTTTGAAACTTGGTATGCTTGTTTGGGGTGACCTCTAGATGGGAGCTATCGATTTTCTTTCATTTCTGTCAAAAAATGTTTCCACAGCCAACGTTCTTAGTTTGGTCAGACCTCAATATTTCCTTGTTTGGGGTGACATCTAGATGGGAGCTATCAATTTTCTTTTATTTCCGTCAAAAAATGTTGCCGCGGCCAACGTTCATAGAACTTAGTTTAGTCAGACCTCAATATTTCCCTTTGACACACTCTACAGGGCACATTTATGATCGGATTGCTTTGAAGCCTGTCATGCTTGTTTGGGGTGACCTCTAGATGAAAGCTATCAATTTTCTTCCATTTTAGGCAAAAAATGTTGCCACTGCCAACGTTCTTAGAACTTCGTTTAGTCAAACCTCAATATTTCCCTTTGGCACACCCTACAGGGCACATTTATGATCGGATTGCTTTGAAACCTGGCATGCTTGTTTGGGGTGACCTCTAGATGGGAACTATCGATTTTCGTCCATTTCCAGCAAAAAATGTTGCTGCGGTCATCGTTCTTAGAACTTAGTTCAGTCAGACCTCAATATTTCCCTTTGGCACACCCTACAGGGCACATTTATGATCGGATTGCTTTGAAGCTTGGCATGCTTGTTTGTGGTGACCTCTAGATGGGAGCTATCGATTTTTTTCCATTTCCGCCCGTCAAAAAATGTTGCCGCTGGCAACGATCTTTGAACTTAGTTTAGTCAGGCATCAATATATTCCTTTGGCATGCCCTACAGGGCACATTTATGATCAGAACGGTTTGAAACTTTGTATGCTTGTTTGGGGTTACCTCTAGATGGGAGCTATCGATTTTCTTCGATTTCCGACAAAAAATGTTGCCACTGGCAATGACCTTCGATAAACATAGTAAAAACTTAGTGCAGTTAAGCATCAATATTTCCCTTTGACACACCCTGCAGGGCACATTTATGATTGGATCGCTTGCAAACTTGGTGTGCTTGTGTGGGGTGACATCTGTATGGAAGCTGTCGATTTTCTTCCATTTTTGTCAAAAAATGTTACCGCTGACCTTTGAACTTAGTTTAGTTAGACCACAATATTTCCCTTTTACACACCCTTCAGGGCACATTTATGATCGGATCACTTTGAAACTTGGTATGTGTGTTCGGGCTGACCTCTAGATGTGAGCTATTGCTTTTCAGCTCAACTTTGGCGAAGCCAAATTTGAGCTTATGCCATGGCCCGTCGGCCATCTGTCCGTCTGTCCATCAACAATTGGATACGGCTCGGGCTAGAGGCCTTATTTATGAACTGATCTTTACGAAACTTCTTCGGTACCTTTGTTATGACCGTGGGACGAGAACGAGTGTTTTTGGGTGCGGTCCGAAATCCAAGATGGCTGCCAGCCTCCATTTTGTACCGACGATGCAGAAATCTGTTGTTTGTACAGAACTTCCATATGAAAGCTCTGATTTGAATAATTTTTTGTATGAATGTTTAGTACCATGGGATACATTACATATAATACGGGTTTTTTTCTCGTGTGTAAATTATGCAAATTAGACTAACTTTGATATTTTTTGGTGTTACTTTCAGCACTGTAAGTGCAAATGCCAATACGGCTCGAGCTAGAGGCCGTATTTATGAACCGATCTTTACGAAACTCCTTGGGTACCTTTGTTATCACCTTGGGACAAGAACGAGTGTTTTGGGGTCCAGTCCGAAATTCAAGATGGCTGATGGCAGCCATTTTGTAAAAAATTTGGTGCAATCAGATTTTTGCACAGAACTTCCATATGAAAGCGCTGATTTGAATAATTTTTTGTGTGAATGTTTAGTACCATGGGATACATCACATATAATACGGGTTTTTTTCTCGTGCAGAAATTATGCAAATTAGATGAACTTTGATTTTTTCAGTGCTACCTACACACAGTAAGTACACATGTTAATACGGCTCGGGCTAGAGGCTGTATTTATGAACCGATCTTCACAAAACTTCTTGGGTACCTTTGTTATCACCTTGGGACGAGAACGAGTGTTTCTGGGTGCGGTCCAAAATTCAAGATGGCTGCCAGTGGCCATTTTGTACCGAAATTAGGTCTAATCAGTTTTTTGTACACAACTTCTATACGGCTCAGGCTAGAGGCTGTATTTATGAACCGATCTTTACGAAACTTCTTGGGTACCTTTGTTATCACCGTGGGATGAGAACGAGTGTTTTTGGGTGTGGTCCAAAATTCAAGATGGCCACCAGCAGCCATTTTGTACCAAAATTAGTGCAATCAGTCTTTTGTACAGAACTTCTGTATGAAAGTTCTGATTTGAATAAATTTTTGTATGAATGTTTAGTAACATGGAATACATCACATATAGTACGGGGGTTTTTTTTCGTGCAGAAATTATGCAAATTAGATGAACTTTGATTTATTCAGTGCTACTTATACACTGTTAGTGGACATGTCAATACGGCTCGGGCTAAAGGCTGTATTTATGAACCGATCTTCACAAAACTTCTTGGGTACCTTTGTTATTACTTTGGGACGAGAACAAGTGTTTCTGGGTGCGGTCCAAAATTCAAGATGGCTGCCAGTGGCCATTTTGAACCAAAATTAGGTCCAATCAGTTGTTTGTCACAACTTCTACACAGCTCATATTTGTGAACTGATCTTCACGAAACTTCTTGGGTACCTTTGTTTTCACCTTGGGACAGGAATGAGTGTGTTTTGGGGTGCCTTTGTTATCACTGTGCTATGAGAACAAATATTTTGGGGTTCAGTCAGACCCACTCTGGGACTCAAAGATTTTTTTCTAGTTTAGCATCTGACTGTCACCCACCTTTACAATACTTTACCTATACATTTGTTACAGGCAACGGTCAGTATTTATGTACAGACCGTTACAATACTTTATATGTACCTTTGTTATCAGGTCATTACCTAGATGTTTGTCATTGCTGTGTCACATACTATACATGTATATGTCTTTGTCTTGACAAGTTGAGCTACAGTGTCATTGACACTTTCATTTTCATTTCCATAAAAAAATTATTGTCATTATCACCAGCCTTTGAACTTACTGCATTTGTGCATCAACTTATCCCTTTTGCACTTTCTGCAGGGTATATTTATGAATTTCCATAACCCCCCCCCCCCCCCAAAAAAAAACAAAACAAAACAAAAACCATTGCCACAAGCAATGACCTTCTAATTAGTGCATTTGTGCATTAACATCTTCCTTTGGCATGCCTCAGAGGGCACATTCATTATCAGGTTGTTTTGCAACTTTGTATGCTTATGCAGGGTGACAAAGATAGGAGCTATTGATTTTCTTTTCATTTCCATCAAAAACTGTTGCTGTTAGCAACAATCTTTGAATTTATTGCATTTGTGCATCAACATTCTTTGACATGGCCTACAGGCCACATTTATCATAGGATTGTTTTTGAACTTGGTGTGCTCATTAGGCAAGACCGTTAGATAAGAGCTATTGAATAGCATTCATTTCTGTGAAAAAAGTTGCCATTTACAATAACCTCTGAACATACTGCATTTGTGTATCAGCATTCTTTCTTTAGCCAGTCTTACAGTTTACATTTAAAAATGCATGGATTACTCTGACGTTGTGCACACACAATGCTGTTATGTTGAAATTTCATCAAATAACATTGGTATCAATGATCTTCAATTTTGACATTTTATTTATGACTTACCAAGTTCAAGTTTGTCAAGTTGAGCTACAGTGTCATTGACACTTTCATTTAAGAAAAGTGGTCTAATATTTGTAAGTTACGGCCATATTCGGTATTCAATCATACCACGGTATTTTTAACATACCGAACCTCGGTATCGAATATTGAATACAGTGAAGGCCTAGTCCTGAAAATTTTACCATTGGGCAGATGTCGTGGTTACATTTTTGAACTATTGATTTCTGTACACATTGCATTGATCTTAATTGATTTTAATACTCTAAAATTGCAAAAATTGTTTTTCCGGTTTCTCAAAACAGGTGAGAAACTGAGTTTTTGACACAGTTTTGCAGTTTCTCAAGATAGGTGGTCTCTCATGACAGGCCCATTATAGAGTGAAACCATTCGGTGCATGGCCACAGTGGTCTCAATACAGGTTTTACTATAGTAATTCCAAGGAGGAACCTTCTTGAACTCTTCTCTCACCAGGTGTCTGGAGTTTATATTTAGACGAGAATCTGAGAATCGATTCACACAAAGATTCATGCAACAAAACCAGCAAGAATCCATGTAGATTCTGGCTGCACTTCTGCTAGGATTTGCGTGAAAAGAATTGAGTCAATTTAACCCTTTATCTAACACAATTGCAGCAAATCAACCAATACAAGGCTAACATGACCTGAAATATCCTGACACTTTGTCAGTAAAATTGTGCAAATATGGCTGTCATTGGAACCGGCTCATTGAACCAGTTCCAATGAACACCATATTTGTATGGCTTTAGTGGTAAATATTGTTTATTTTTTAAAAAATTATCAAATTTAGTTTAGGTTTAAAAATTAAAAAGCTGTGTTGGTTAAAGGATTAACATGTGTTATCAGTATACAACAAGGGTTCAACCATGGTGGCCTCATGGGAGCCGGGACACTCAGCAGGTATGGATTCTCACAACCATTTTCGCGATACTCCAAATGGATTCTCCCAAATTTAGAAGAAATGTAAGCCCTGAGTCTCATGTAAAGGAGACCCGGTGGTAGAAGAAGAGTACAAGAGGAGACAGTTGGTAGGATTTTGAGAACATCTCAATGATCCAATAATTTCTGAATCAGTGCAATGCTAATTGAATTCAGTCAAAGCATCAGGATGATTTTGAATCAAATCAAATTTTGAAGCTTCTCAGGGGCCCTAATTGGAATATATGTATAAAGTATCAATTCTTTACTGTATTGTATATGTTCACAAACTCAGAGATGATTAAAATAGTTCTAGTTGATGGTCGAGGGAAGTGCTTGAAAATGGTGGTTTTCTTTTTTCTCAGATGTGTATCATATCTGTAGAAATAAACTAGTGAAGTCTTAAATTTGAGTTCACAAGGAGATCGAAAAATCCTTGGACATTTACGAATTTCTAAAAATGTACAGAAATCTCAAAAGAGTACAACAGGTCTGTGTTTTTTTTTTCAGATTATAAAGTTTGCTGTTCAACACATCAACTCAAAGCAATAGATGGCAATTTTGCCTTACCCAAACAGCTTTTTGCTAGGTGTCCTTCATGTTACCATAATTTTGTTATGCTTTATTGTGAAATGACATGTTCTCCAACTCAGAGTAATTTCATGTTTGTTAATGAAAGTGTTGAAGATTCAGCTAAGACTGGACTATCAGTATCAAAACTGGACTATGTTCTGAATCCTAGTTTTGGCAATGGTTTGTTCAATTCATGTCGAGATGTTGAGATGCCTTCTACTGGTGAGCCTGCGATAGGCATGATGTGTGGAAGTTTAAATGAAAAGTGTGATGTTTATCAGTGGCTTGGATATATGGGAGATGTAAGCAATCATAAAACACCTTTTCAGATTAATTTCTACATAAATGTGACCAAATCAGAGTTAAATAATTCCCTTGTTTTACATGGATTGAATCGAACAATCATACCCTGCACAAAAGCTGTAGACCCTACATCAGAAGCATGTAGTTGTCAAGATTGTCGTGCTCAGTGCCCTCCAATCCCTCCACCAACACCACCTCCAAAGCCATGGACTGTGTTAGGTATAGATGGTTATGTCTTTATCATGTGTTGTATTTTTGGAGCTTTTGTTATATTTTTTGGAACGTATGTTGTTTGTTACAATATCAAATGTCGGGATGCACTGAGTATGGATGTACGTCAAATGGAATCTGTGCAGAAGAACTGTTTGAGCCCAAAATATTCTGTGAATGGTAATAAGGAAGATTACAACAGCATGTCTGGGAGTTCTAAGTCAATTCCAGTAGAACTTGAACCAGTGACTGAAGCTGATATAAACTGCCTTCAGAAATGTGGAGCAATAATGGAGGAGGTGATGAGAAAGAAATTTACAACATGGGGAACATTTTGTGCTCGCCGTCCAGCTATAGTTCTCAGTACTGGCTTGCTGATATGTATCATTCTTTCCTGTGGCATTGCCTTATTCAAAGTAACTACAGACCCTGTACAGTTGTGGGCATCAAAGGATAGCAGGTCTCGTGTGGAAAAACGATATTTTGATGAAAACTTTGGGTAAGTTTTTTTTAAAATATTTATTTAACCCTCAAGGGCCCAGAGATGTTAACATATTTTTGCTACACTTTGTTCATATTTTTGCTACACTTTGACAGCTTACATGCTGTGACTTTGCTGCTGTTTCTTTGCAAGTCTTGGCAGCCTATATAGGCTGCCAAGACTTGCCTAAAAACAACTACTAAAGTACTTAGAGTATAACTTGTGAGTTAACCCAAAGACTGCATGTAGGGGCACCTGTTCTGTTATAAAAAAGTGTGATCAAAGTCAGAATTAGACCCTCAAAGGTTAAATGAATTCTTTTGCCAAATGTACCAGTCAGGACAGTTTAAATAATAATTCCATCTCTCTAACCAGCTGAGTGCTAAATTCCAAATCTAGTGTGGAGTTTGCTTTGATCCTCATTGGAGCCTGTTCGGCAAGCTCATTTCAATAAGGAGGTCGAAAAATTTATTTTGGAAGCAAAAATTAAAAATTTGTTAACAATTTTCATGGTCTGGCAACACCCTCCCCCTCAACCCCCCCCCCCCCCCCCCCCAATTTTTGCTTTTATGTGAATTCATTGGGCGCACATATAGTACAGAAGTAAATTTGTAGATAACCATCCAAAAGAATTATAATACTGTCTCAGTTAGTAAGTCATTTGACTTGTCATAATGGTGTCCAATTAGTTGGCTGGTGGCCATCCAACTATATCAACATGCAACACAGCACTGCAGGAAGTAAAGTGCATTTTTTAGGCTATTCTGCATTGGTGTAGATTTTTTAGCTCACCTGACTTTCAGTCAGGAGAGCTATAGTGATCACTCACCATCCGCCGTCGTCCGTGAACCAGGGTTGGACTATTCGAATTTGTATTCGGTATTCAGTCGTATTCAATACATTTTTTCAAGTATTCAAATGTATTCAGTATTCATGCAGTTTTAAAGTATTCGAATTCGTATTCGAATACAGTCAAATTTGAGGTGTATTCATGAATACTTTTTAAATACTTTTTGAATACTTTTCTTGTTTTTAATACACATGTACACAGTATTTGTAAAAAAGATATTGTGATTATCTCTATAAGAAAGTAGTAAAGAATTAAACTAATACTTTTGAAGTGCACATATCAGGTCCATCAAATAGTACATCAAACTTCATACTACACATGAAGGTAAGTTCAATTTTTTATCTGCCTTTTGATAGCAAACTCTTCATTGTTCAAAATTTGTTTCATTGTAAACTGAACATTGTAATTGTACAGATTATTCTTTGGACAAAGGATATCAGTCTGGCCAAAGTATTGATTTTTAATCCATAAACAACTCCATTATCCAATTAATACTAATCTAATATTTTTCTACAGTAATAGTAGAAATAAGGTGCAGACTGATAGATCTTTAAAATTATTGTGCTTGAATTACAACATTTGTCCAATAGTGCAGTAATTGCTTAATTGATTTTTATGAATAGCACTGGCCAGTTTTTAGCTCATCTTGACAAAGTCAAGCTGAGCTGAGCTAATCTAATCGCTTCCCGTCCGTCGTCCGTCATCTGTCGTCCGTCGTCCGTCAACACCATGTTTTGGTCTTCTCCTCCAAAGCCACTGGGCTAATTCAAGTGAAAGTTTGTGTGAGTGATGGTTCCAAAGGGGCATTTCATTTTTGTTCAACTCAGTATGCCCGGCCCCATAGGGAGGGAGTGGGGGAAAATGCCCCAAAATATTTTAAAAATCTTCTTCTCAAGAACCAGTGTGTGAAATGACTTGATATTTGCTATGGAGCTTCCATATGAGGTGTAGAATCAAGTTTGTTCAAACGAAGTTCGTAAAGTAATATTTGGCTTTGTAATAGGAGGGGTAAGATTTTTGGCCCCGCCCAAAATTTCTATTTTCTGAACCGATGGTCCGGTATGAACCAAATTTGGTTTGTGGTAGTATTGGGTCATAAGTACTTGACCCATGCAAAAAAATCCCGTGGGAACCCTGGGAGCTAAAAATAGAAATATTTTCAAACGCCCATATTTCCCAAACCCCACGGAACAGAGAGCTTTTATTTGGTATGAAGTATCCTTATGACCAGTAGAATTGAATGGTAAAAAAAAATTGCCATCTGTTATGTTAGGGTGTTCTGTAATGGGCATCGAAAAAATGCTGAGTCAGCATATTTGCAAAAATTAAAAAAAAATCTTTTCTCTGGAACCAATCATCAGAATCTTTTGATATTTGGTATACAGCATTCATAGGGGGGTCAGATAAAAGTTTGTTCAAATAAAGCTCATTGGTTCATATTTGGGCTCTCTACAGGAGCCCGAAGTTTTAACATAGGGTAATATGGGGAATATCCTTTAAAAATCTTCTTCTTCAGAACCACCAGTCAGAATCTTTTAATATTTGGTATACATCATTGTTATGAGGGTCAGATTCTAGATTGTTCAAACCAAGTCCCTAGGTTAATACCTACGGAAGCCCAAATTTTATCTTTGTTCAATATGGAGGGTAATTTAAAAAAATCTTCTTCTTCAGATCCATCAGTCAGAATGCTTTGATATTTGGTATGCAACATCTCTATGGGGGTCAGATTCAAGTTTGTTCAAATCAGATCCCTAGGTATATATTTGGGCTCACTATGGTAGCCCAAATTTTTACTTAGTGCAATATGGTATACAACATCTCTAGGGGGGTCAGATTCCAGGTTGTTCAATTCGAGTGCCTAGGTTAATATTTGGGCTCCATATGAGAACATGAAATCTAACTTAGTACAATATGAGGGAATTTCTTCAAAAATCTTCTTCTTCAGATTCACTTGTCAGAATGCTTTCACATTTGGTATACAACATCTCTAGGGGGGTCAGATTCAAGTTTGTTCAAATCGGATCCATAGGTCAATATTTGGGCTCGCTATGGTAGCCCAAATTTGAACTTAGTGCAATTCGAAGAAATTTCTTTACAATTTCTCTTCTTCAGATTCAACAGTCAGAATGCTTTCATATTCAGTACACAACATCTCTAGGGAAGTCAGATTTAACTGTGTTCAAATCAAGAGCCTGGGTTAATATTTGGGCTCTCTATGGGAGCCGGAATTGGCCATTTTGCTGAAGAATTAAAAATTTTGTATTCAGTACCCTCTAGAGGTACTAAGATTAATCCACATAGGTTGTATCAAGGGGCTTCATAGGGGAGCTCTGCATTTTACTTATGATCAACTGAAGAAAAGGCATGAGGCCCAGATTATTTTTGTCACTCCTGAGGGACTCAAGGATTGACAGTGTAGCCTATGGAGATGGCTTGCTTAATGTAGACTCATTCTTGGACTCTGTTTAAATTGTGTTCTGTACAAGATGAGCACTTCAGGCCCTGTGGGGCCTCCTGTTTTTTATTCTCACCAGTAATGTATGTTTAAATATTAATAAAAGACATGAAGCAAAGAAGCCACAATTAGCCACAATTAATAGACATTATTGGCTGTCATAAAATGCAGTTTAGAAGAAAAAAACTTTAAAAAATACCCCAAAATTTGTGTAAATTTCTCACAGTTCTCTATTTAATGATTACTGTGTATGGACTAAACAACAAAACATTGGATGAGTACTGTGCACAATTTGCTAATTGTTTTCTAAATAAATTGATATTTGATTTTTAGCTCAACTTTGACGAAGTCAAATTTGAGCTATTGTCATGGCCCGTCTGTCCGTCTGTCCGTACGTCAACAATTGGCTATGGCTCGGGCTAGAGGTCGTATTTATGAACCGATCTTTACGAAACTTCTTGTGTACCTTTGTTATGACCCTGGGACGGGAACGAGTGTTTTTAGGTGTGGTCCAAAATTCAAGATGGCTGCCAGTGGCCATTTTGTACCGATGATGCAAAAATCAGTTTTTTGTACAGAACTTCTGTATGAAAGTTCTGATTTGAATAAAGTTTTGTATAAATGTTTAGTACCATGGGATACATCACATATAATACGGGATTTTTTCTCGTGCGTAAATTATGCAAATTAGACTGACTTTGATTTATTTAGTGTTACTTTCAGAGCTGTAAGTGCAAGCTGCTATGGCTCGGGCTAGAGGCCGTATTTATGAACCAATCTTTACGAAACTTCTTGGGTACCTTTGTTATGACCCTGGGACGGGAACGAGTGTTTTTGGGTGTGGTCCGAAATTCAAGATGGCTGCCAGTGGCCATTTTGTACCGATGATGCAAAAATCAGTTTTTTGTACAGAACTTCTGTATGAAAGTTCTGATTTGAATAAAGTTTTGTATAAATGAATAGTACAATGGGATACATCACATATAATACGGGGTTTTTTCTCGTGCGTAAATTATGCAAATTAGACTAACTTTGATTTATTTAGTGTTACTTTCAGAGCTGTAAGTGCCAAGCTGCTATGGCTCGGGCTAGAGGCCGTATTTATGAACCAATCTTTACGAAACTTCTTGGGTACCTTTGTTATGACCGTGGGACGAGAACGAGTGTTTTTGGGTGCAGTCCCAAATTCCAGATGGCTGCCAGCATCCATTTTGTACCGACGATGCCGAAATCTGTTTTTTGTACAGAACTTCCATATGAAAGCTCTGATTTGAATAATTTTTTGTATGAATGTTTAGTACCATGGGGTACATTACATATATTACAGGTTTTTTTCTTGTACGTAAATTATGCAAATTAGGCTAACTTTGATTTATTTAGTGTTACTTTCAGCACTGTGAGTGCAAATCCCAATACGGCTCGGGCTAGAGGCCGTATTTATGAACCGATCTTCACGAAACTTCTTGGGTACCTTTGTTATCACTGTGGGACGAGAAGGAGTGTTTTTGGGTCCAGTCTGAAATTCAAGATGGCCACTAGCAGCCATTTTGTTCAAAATTAAGTGCAATCAGATTTTTGCGCAGAACTTCCAAATGAAAGATCTGATTTGAATAAATTTTTGTATGAATGTTTAGTACCATGGGATACATTACATATAATACAGAGTTTTTCTCGTGAATAAATTATGCAAATTAGGGGTCTGGGTGGGACTTAGAAAATTTTGGACCAAAATCCGGAAATTAGTTTTTTGGTTTTTTATGCGTTTTGGTCAATTTTAAGACAAAAAAAAAAAAATTTTTTTTTACACTGAAAATTTGGGGTCCGGGTGGGACTTAAAAAATTTGGGACCAAAATCCGGAAATTAGTTTTTTGTGTTTTGATGCATTTTGGTCAATTTTAAGAAGAAGAAGAAAAAATTTTAGTCTGAAAATATTTTGTTTGGGACTGAAAATTTCCACACAAAAATAATAATCTACAATGATTGGTCTTAATCTGTAGTCCATTACAGTCACCTTGTTATTCTTTTATTATTGTTGACTGGGCCAAAACAAATACTAATTCCTGTCATATTCATTATTCAGTTGTCTTGATCACAGCAAGTACTAATTCCTGTCATATCCAAGTTGAGCTACAGAGTCATTGACTCTTTCATTTTTTTTTTTATTTCTTTTGTTTGTCATTAATACCAACGTATGTCTGTTGATTGGATTCCAAAGGATTAAGAGATCCACCCTCTGAAAAACTAATTCTTCACCTATAATCCCTTATACCCTTAATCCCAATAAGAATTATCAAATTATCATCCATTTACAAGAAATAATTTTGAAAAGTATTCAAGTATTCATATTTGTATTCATGAATACATTGTAAAGTATTCGTATTCGTATTCAGTACATTTGAAATTTGTGTATTCGTATTCGTATTCATACAATTTCAAAGTATTCGTATTCGTATTCAATACATTTACAATGTATTCGCCCCAACTCTGCCGTGAACATGGTGTTTGCGTCTTCTCCTCCCAAACTGCTGAACCAATTTAATTGATATTTGAGATAATAGTATGTTATGACATCGCAATTTGATTTTGTTCAACTCAAGTTGCCTCGCCCGTGGGCCACACCCAAAAAGTGTGCTGAAATCTCAAAAAATCATCTCATGAACCAGCAGTAGCAGAGACTTGATATTTGGTGTGCAGCTTCCTTTTGAGGTGTAGACTCAGATTTGTTCAAGAGAAGTTTGTGTGGCTATATTTGGCGTCGTAATGGGAGGAGGGGAAAGAATATTTGCCTCTCCCAAAATTTCTATTTTCCAAACCGAGAGGCAAATTTTGAACAAATTTGACATGAGGGCTTATTGGATCATAAGTACTTAATTTATGCCAAAAAAATTTTTCCTGTTGCCCCATGGGAACCGCAGGAGCTAAAAATAGAAAAAAATTAAAACACCCATATCTCCAAAACTACACGACACTGAGAATTCTTATTTGTTGTGAAGCTTCCTTAGGACCAACAGAATGGAATGGTAAAAAAAAATTGCCATCGGTTTTATCATGGGGACTTTGAAAAAGTGCTGAGTCAGCATTTTTTAACACTGTGGGTAATGGGAAAAACATATAAGACTACTTTTCTCCCAAACCACTGCTCCAAAAGCTTTCAAATTTCACATATAACATCTTTGGTAGATTGTTTCACATGTTTATTGAAATCAATTGCCTGGGTCCATATTTAGGCTCTCTATGGGAGCCCATATGTTTAAATTACTGCAGTATGAGGAGTATTTTTTAAAAATCATCTTCTTCAGATCTACCAATAAAAATCTTTCGATATTTGGTATGCAGCATCCTTTGAGGGGTGAGATTCAAGTTTGTTCAAGCCAAGTTCCGGGGTTCATATTTAGGCTGAAAATTTGGGGTCCCATTGCAGACTTGGAAATTTTGGACCAAAATCCTGCAAAATCCGGAAATTTTTTTTTTGTTTTTTATGTGTTTCGGTCAATTTTAAGAGAAAATAAAAAAAAAAATTTTACACTGAAAATTTGGGGTCCGGGTGGGACTAATTTAAGACCAAAATCCGGAAATTTGTTTTTTTGTTTTTTATGCGTTTCGGTCAATTTTAAGAGAAAAAAATTTTTTTTTTTTACACTCAAAATTTGGGGTCCCGGTGGGACTTGGAAAATTTAAGACCAAAATCCGGAAATTTTTTTTTTGTTTTTTTGTGTTTCGGTCAATTTTAAGAGAAAAAAAAAAAAAAATTTTTGTTTTTGTTTTTTATGCATTTCGGTCAATTTTAAGAGAAAAAAAATTTTTTTTTTTACACTCAAAATTTGGGGTCCCGGTCCATAAATTTTTTTGTCGTTTTTTATGTGTTTCGGTCAATTTTAAGAGAGAAAAAAACAAAAAATTTTTTTACACTGAAAATTTGGAGTCCAGGTGGGACTTAAAAAACTTTGGACCAAAATCCGAAATTTAGTTTTTGTTTTTTATGTGTTTCGGTCAATTTTAAGAGAAAAAAAAATTTTTTTTTTTTACACTGAAAATTTAGGGTCCGGGTGGGACTTAGAAAATTTTGGACCAAAACCCGGAATTTTTTTTTTTTTTTTATGCGTTTTGGTCAGTTTTAAGAGAAAAAAAAAATATTTTTTTTTACACTGAAAATTTGGGGTCCGGGTGGAACTTAGAAAATTTTGGACCAAAATCCGAAAGTTTTTTTTGTTTTTTATGCGTTTCAGTCAATTTTAAGACAAAAAAAAAAATTTTTTTTACACTGAAAGTTTGGGGGCCGGGTGGGACTTTTATCTCAATTTTGGGACGTAAAAGTGCAGAAACTGAAAATAGAAGGAAAATCCTGTGTATTGTGTGGACACAATCGCTTCATCTAGTTGGTATAGCTTTTCTTAGGAGGGGTGTATGCAACTTATTCAAGTCCCTGGTTTGATGTTTAGACTACCATGTCAGGTGAGCGCCCGCAGACCCCCTGGGGCCTCTTGTTCTTTTTAGTGGTGGGTTGAGACCAAAACATTTCTGTCTAGAATCTTCATTGCAGTACTTTACAGCCTGTACTGCATTAATTTATCTTGGAAATTTTGTGGCCCTCTATATCTGCTTTTTTTTTTTTTTAATTTTTATACAACAACCAATGGCCCAGACTAGCTGGTGCTAACTCAAAAATTAATCCAGGGCCAAACACAAATTTTGCCCCCCAATCCCCCAAATTTGCATGCAAAACCGAAAAAATCAAGTCCAGTCAGGTCCTCCATACTTTTGAGATCTGCGCATGCGCAGTATCCAGGAAGGCACCGAAATTGGCGCAAACCATCATTCTTTGTTTGATCCTAAAGTCAGCAACATTCAACTGACATCTGTGCTTTTAAATCTCATTTTGTGAGGATGCCAGTCACAAATCAATGGTATAATTGGTGGATCCAAGGACATAAATGGATGATGGAAGTGAATAGTGGTTAGGAACATTCAGGGCTGTAACTTTATAATTTTTATCAAAATTATTTCTTGTTTCTCAATTTCGGGACATGTGCCTGGCGTCATCATTCTTGCTAATGATTTATCGACTGTTTTGTTAAGTGTTCCTTCCCTATCCTTCCTTGAAGCCCTCCTGTTAAACTCCCAAGCTTTTTGGCTTATTTTTATTGAATTTTTTTAAAATTTCTTGGGAGTTTAACATGTATTACAGAATGTTTATTCTGTTTATCCCCATGGTTAAGTCCTCACCCTAGGGGTGTCCGGTCATTTGGGTCATGCTTCTTCTATCCAATGTATTGTATTTTTCTTTGTTTGAAGATCTTGCTTTACATCTGGTAGCTTTAAAATCTGTTACTGACTTTAGGCCTTTTTTCTGTGCCTGATATCTTGTTTCTGGTTTTTTCCTTGACATTGTTTATCTTGGCAACATCCTATATATATGTAGTGTTTAGTTATTATTACTGTAGGATTATTGTAAGATTCATTAATTAATATTCTTAGGCTCTATCGGGATGTCCTTGGGCTTTTGTCAACATTTTTTCGAAAATTTTTTTGAATTTTAATTTTTTTGATTTCGATTTTGATTGTTGATTATTATGTATCTTTATCATATATTTATTGTGGAGTTTTGTGGGAGTTCGATCGACTTAGTTTTGATTAATCATGAAAGTTTATTGCTCAAAATGCAAGGCGAGGAAGTCTTCCTCAGATTAACATGTGTGTTGCCTTGTCTGTAGTCAATGTACTCCTACGAATTGTTGTCCTACATATGTTGATTGTGATGACAAACGTTGGACGCAGGTGTCACGGTACGTTGTTAGTGGTGAGAGGCCGACGCCGGTACTCTTGCCGCAAAGTCATTAAAGTTTTTCAGTTTTTTTCTTCAGAGGAACAAGAACATGATGATGGTAATGTGACACCTACCAAAAGTTTGCTACCGTTGTCGTGCTCTGATGAGCAAACAGAGCTAGCTGTTAAGGTGCTCTTGAATATTTGGCAAGGGATAAAGCCACTTGGTGGTGGTTTTAATCCTTTGCCAACAGCTAGCTGGACTGGTGAAGTGGTTACTCCGTCCGTGGGAGCTGTAACACCGCGTATGTCTGTTGCGGTCGAAGGAAGTGTAGTGAGTAGCGCGAGCACCTTAAAAACAAAACAAGCTCACCCAGTGACGACGGAAATAGGGAGGAAGCCAGCAAGTTTCTTGTCAGGAGGCTCGGCGAGGTCTGAAAAGGCTGCGAGCGGGAGAGGTCCCTCTCTAACCCAGCAACATCTGGGGCCAGATGTTGTTATGAAAAACTTGCACGGCCTGGCGCGTACATCCACACCTGCCACTTGGGATGCTCCGTCTGGACTGCAGCCGGTCTCGGCTACAAGTCATAGCTTCTTCTGCTACGATCATTACGCACACACGACCGCATCCTAGCTACCTGACTTCGGATATCCAGCCTGCTGCGCGAAGAAGGAGCCACTCTTCATCTGTGAAGTCAGACCATCCGGTAGCTAAGAAGCCGAGGCCTTGATCATCGGGACGTTCGGAGAAGAGATCCATCTCCGGAATGCCGTCCCAGGAGCAGCAAGCGGCTAAGAAACAGAAAACCGCTACTCCTCAGGTCTCAGTGACGGACTTGCCGTCACAGATTGTGCAGCTGATCTCAGCATCCCCGCGAGTGCGGGAGCAGCCTCCCTCATACTCAGAACCTGAGCTGTCGGACGGTGCTGAGTCGGTCCAATCATCTGTTCACGCAGATGTAATGGACCGAGATTCTCAACTGATTCACCCGGATGGTGAAAAGGATAAGGAAGAGGATTACCTTTCCCTTTTGGAGCAACACATGGTTACGATGGATTTTTATCGATCAATACTACCCTGAGTTTGTTCCATCGAAACAGCAAGCTGCAACAACAAGAGAGAAACCGCTGGCGTTTCTAGACACAGACTTTATGTGGAGGAAGGAAGAAGATCTTTCATTCCCGAATCAGTCTAGACAGGTGTCGCCATATTTAACCTCTCGAGTGCAACGAAAAGAGGCAGTTTCTTATCAACATCTTCCATAAATATACCGTTCCTTGGACCATGTTCATTTAAAACGGTTGGAGAAGATTCCAGAGAGCTCCAGTGTGTTTGGATGAGCAGGCCGGAGATTTAGATATATCCTTACCTGCATCATTCAGCATTCGCTCAGATGTAATCGAAACTCCAATTTCATTGAATAGAGCGAATTTGGACGCAATATCCTACACAGATCACCTTACCAGAGCTATGGTGCAATGTCTCAATGGGAAGGAATTTGAGGATATGTGTACCTCTCTTAGAGTTCTTTCCAGAGCAATTATGTATGCTACGTATAACTCTGCTCTGACAGTGACTAATCTGGAGTTAATTAGATGTGATGCTGCCCTTGTGTCGTCATCACTTATAAATGACAAAGGTGAAAAGCTCTCTCCGGGTCGCTCCAGTCTCCGGACATACTGTATTTGATGACAAGCTTTTCATTAGTATACGAACAAGCTACTAAGAAAGCGTCCAGTGCTCTGCTATTGAAGTCGGCATCTCAACAACCCTCTTCAGCAGACTGGAGTAAGCAAGGACGTTCCAAATCAAAATCATCAAAAGGGAACTCCTCGCGAGGGTACAAGAAATCCTCATACAATTACTCCGGAGGTCGTCAAGATAGCGACTGAGGAAAGGGGTGTAAGTCTGAAAGGGACTATCAGTCAGATGCCCCTAAGCTGACGGGGCGAGGATATTTGCGGGGAGGACGTAGTTTCTCCTCCTATAAGCCTCTCAAGTCCTACAGGTGATGTTGAAGACCTCTATTGCTTGCCAGTTGGCAGAAGGTTATCAAACTTCGCGAGAAACTGGATAGTAGTCATGGAAGATCAGTGGGTGGGAAGTGTCGTCTAGGACGGCTTACGGCTATCATTCCAAGCTAAACCCTCACTAACAAGATGTTTGTTTTGGACAAATCTTCCGGCGGATCCTTTCTAAAGAGAGTCTCTCCTAGCGGAAGTACAGGCTCTCTTATTAAAGGAAGCAATAGAGGTCGTCGAGAATCAAAATTCTCAGGGTTTTTACAGTCACCTGTTCCTCATACCGAAGCCAGATGGCTCGTTCCGACCGGTAATAGACTTGAGCTAGATAAACAAGCTTATCGTGGCTCCAATGTTCTATATGGAGACCATTTGGTCTGTAAGAACGAGCATTCGAGTGAACGACTATGCGTCAAGCATAGATCTGAAGGATGCTTACTTTGATGTCTAGGTACATCCACTTGAATAATGAACTTGGTAATGTCATACTTCCGAGCTCATTCGTCTGCGGTAATGTCGGCTTACTCATCGGGAATGAGCTTCGAGACTCACAACAATCTGGTTCGTCTGCACTCAGACGCATTAACAGCGAAGGAATTCATGTAACTGATGGGGCTGTGTGGAGCGGCTGCGGATCTTATTCCGATGGGCCGTCTGCGCAAGCATCCCTTCCAGATATTCTTTACTCAGAATTGGAGTGTGAAGATGCATTCGCTCGAAACCAGTATTGTTTTAACAGACCTCGTAAAACAAAGGGTTCAGATTTGGGCAGATCTTCAGTGGTTAACTCAGGGAGTTCCATTGCAACTGTCAGATCCGGCTTTCATGATTATGACGGACGTGAGTCAGACGGGCTGGGATGTGACCCTAAGTCCCGCAGACTTGAAGTGTCAGGGTCTTTGGGACTCTCGGTTCCTAGAGAAGCACATAAACATCAAAGAGATGATGTCAATATAGCTAGCACTTCAGCATTGGATTCGCCTAATAGCCAACGTCCATTTTCAAATTCTGTCGGACAATTCGACTGAAGTTGCTTACCTCAGGAACCAAGGCGGCACTCATTCGATTCCATTATGTGAATTAACGGAGAGGATTCTCCTATATGTCATGAGTCATGGTGTTCACCTCTCAGTCCATCATATACCGGGTCGCCTGAACGTACTAGCAGACTCGCTCTCTCGGAAAGGTCGCCTCTTGCCATCGGAATGGACTCTCAACAAGCGAATATTCAGACAGATCTTCGGATCAACGTTCTATTAATATGATATCAGCGCACAAGGTTAGAGCACTGTCCACTTCTTAGGCTTACGCCAACAGTATAGCCATCACTGATCTCATGAAGGCTGCATACTGGACACAGCCCTCTTCATTTACCAAGTTTTACCTGAGAAATTTAGAGTCCATGTCTGGTGACCTTAGATCTTTGGGTCCTCTTTCTATATGTATTTAGGTAGTCAGTCCGTTCCAGCATTGACTCTGTTCCGTTGCCCTCTTCTTTCTGAGGATATTTACCTCAGAACAAGGGGAAGGGGAAGGGGGCGGGTCCCTTATGATCATCTGGCTTTCTAGTGAAAAGCAAGGGAAGACCTCCTCCGGTGTCAGTAGTCCTGAGTCGGTGCTGGGATGGTTTTAATGTGTCACGTGTCAATCAGACGTTAATATACAATCCTCGGACACTTTTAAATGAGTATAAAGAGTCTCATTCTCTGGACTATCTTTATATATTGGTTTTCCTTCACCGAATTAGCATAATGGGCTATGCTGGCATTAAATGGAGAAGTGATATATTATGTAATACTCAGTCACATTGTTGGTGTTATGTCTTTCACTTTTCTTGTAAAGGAGAAAAACATATATAATTCCTATCTTTTCCTATTCTCCTGTAGGAGCTATACTTTACTGAAGTAAGTGAGAGATTGGATTTTCATTTATGTCCTAGACCCTCCAGGCTTTTTACATTCAGCTAGTCTGGGCCATTGGTTGTTGTATAAAAATATGATAAATTTTAAGTAATTTGTATATTTTTTATACTTACTAATGGCCCAGACGGTATGGCCCTCCCATGAGTGGGCACTCATACCTCCCCGCTGTTTATAACATTTAACAGGCCATCTGTAGAAAGAATGATGGTTGGTGCCGATTTTGGTACCTTCCTGGATACTGCGCAGATCTCAAAAGTATAGAGGACCAGATAGGACTTGATTTTTTTGGTTTTGCATGCAAATTTGGGTGGCAAAATTTGTGCTTGGCCCTGGATTCATTTTTGAGTCAGCACCAGCTAGTCTGGGCCATTCGTAAGTATAAAAAAATATACAAATTACTTAAAATTTATCAGTTTCGTTGAGATGTTAAATTCGTGATGATGGTTGTGATGTATCAGAAAAAACCCTGAAAATTTGTATGCCATGAAAAAAAAACATTTACAGTAGGGGCTTTTGAAATTTTTGTCTAGTTATAGTACATGAAGTCCTTTCAGTTTGGCAGAAAAAAATGGCTCTCACTCTTCTTTTAAGCTTTTATCAAGTAAGTACATAATTTGAAAATAATGTTTAAATAATACATGATGCTGGTAGGACCAGTTCCTGAAAATAATACTTCAAAGCCTCCCAATATTTTTGTTTTGAAGAAAAATTCAGTTTTCAGCCTTTATTTCAGGTTTTATGATGTAATGCAGCAGAACTATCAGATTAACCAAAAATGACAATTGTGCATGTCTTAAAAAAACTTACTTTTGGTTATATGTATTTACATTTAATTCTCAGTCATAGTCGAGAAAGTTGTGTCTATCAATAATGAAACAAAACATGCTGGAAAGGATGATAAATGTCCTGTGTGGATATACTTAAAAAAAAACTAAAAAGACAAATACGCCACATAAACTCTGTAAGAAGAAGATTACGGTAGAATATGTAAACACCGTTCACTCGAAAGTCGAAACACAACATTGAATTGAAGCACAGAGTTGATTATGCAAACCTGAAGTGTTTGGAAGCGAAGATGGTTTTAACGAGCAGACTGAACGTGAATGCAAAATTTCCCCAAACACCACCTCCCTGTAATAAAGTATACCAGTACTGGTCTGGTAGTTTCAGTATACACAGAGCCAGGGTCATCTTTCGATTCTATTCTGCAAGTAATTGGTGCTAAACTACTCAATGTTAACATTGACACTTTGCTGTGTCAGCTGACCTTGTTAAAAGTTAACAAAATTTGCTGTTGAATCTGACTAGGTTGTAATTCCCATTCAAATGTTCAGAACACCTGTGATCATCAGTATTTGACTGAAATTACTGCCAAGGATTTTCAGAATCAAATACTTGTGTGACATTATTTGAATGCCATTTGCAGTATGTGCATATCAAATCAAGTCAAACACAAAAGGAAGCAAAGAAGCTGGAATCAGGATCGGAGGAGATTGGGGTTGTGGGGGGGGGGGGGGGGTTGATTGGGTTCCACACTATTAGGGAATGGTGCTTGTCCTGTTTACTTTCTACATTGTACAATGTATGAACATATAACAACCATATCGTGAACTCTACGGGAAGCCTTTCAGTTTAAAAAAGTGGCTATTGTTACTGTTTCAGTAATTCATTGAGTTTTGGATCCACACAATTAGGGAATGTTACTTGCCCTGTACACCGCTATGTACATATAATAGCACTTCACAGGTCCATATCATGAACTCCCTGGAAAGCCTTTCAGTTTCAAAAAGTGGTTTTTGTTAGTTTTAGTTTTTCATTGAGTTGAGTTTTCCTGTTTGCTTAAATAATTTGAAATAAAAACCGAAACCGAATTGCATATACAAGTAGGTTATACAGAAAACTCCTGTTAATTTAATAAAAAATCTTGTAATTGTTTAGGAATTACTCTGACATCCACTGCCTTCCCCAGATTTGTAGACATTTTGGACCTTAAAACATCCTATATAATTATTTAATCTATCGTGTCTTGTTTGAGAGAGCTCAATGAGCTGTTTATATTTTTATACTGTAACCAGTGACCCAGACTTAACTGGTGCTAACTCTTAAATATTCAGGGCCAAACACAAATTTTGCTCCCCAAATCCCTAAAATTTGCATCCAAATAAAAAAAACTGATGTCCTATATGGTCCTCCATACTTTTGCCTACTGAGCATGCGCAGTGTCAAGGAAGTACCGAAATTGGTGCCAAGCCTCATTCTTTGTTTGGCCCTTCTGTCAGTAACATCCCACTGACTTCTGTGCTTATAAATCTCAGTTAAAATGATGCCAGACACAATATCATGATGGAAATGGTGGATCGAAGGATGCAATAAGAGGATGAGAGGAAGAAACAGTGGTTGGATGTGTTCAGGGCTGTAACGTATAATTTTTATTGAGAATTATTTCATGTTCCCTACTTTTGGGGCATGGTCCTGATGTTTTCATTCTTGCTATGAAATCTCCACTGTTTGTTTAGTGTTTCCTCTCTCCCTTTCCTTGAAACTCCCCCTAGTTAATCTCCCATGCTTTTGGAATATTTTTTGAAATTTTTTTCTTGAAAATTTCTTGGGAGTTAACTTAGTTACAGAATGTTTATTCTGTTATCCCCATGGTTACGTCCCCATCCTTTGGGTGTTTAGGCGTTGTTGGTAATGCATCTGCCATCTGATGTATTCCAGTTTCTTCAGATGAAGATTCTGTTTTACATCGGATAGTTTTAAGTGCCTGGAGTCTTGTTGTTTCCGTTTTTTATAATTCTTTGTTTACGTTGACAACGGTTACTTTCCTTAGTAATCTCTTGTCATCTGTTAGGATATATATGTAGTCAGATACATTAATATACTCCATAAGTGTTACATTAATCTTTTAGATTTTTAGATTGTAAAAAAATTTTTGTCCACACTTAGGCTCATCGTTCCCATTGGGAACTTGGGCTCATGTCAAAATTTTTTTTTTTAATTATTTTTCGAAATTTTGTTATGGATTGTATTATTATCATGTATCTTTGTATTATAAGGATTAGTGTGAGTACTACAGCTTAATAAAATTTTATAATTATGAAAGAATTTTGTTCAAATTGTAATTCGAGGAAGTCTTCCTCGAATTCTCATACTCTTTGTGTCTGCTGTACTTGTACTAACTCTTGTTCTGTTTGTACCAATTGGGATGACAAATGTTGGAGATGTATGTTACGGTACATTGTTAGTGGTGAGAGATCGATGCCTGTTTTCTCCCCACAAGGTCACTCAAGTTTTTCAGTTTCTTTTACAGAGGAACAAGAACATGGTGATGTTTCCGTGATGTCTCCAGGAAGTGTGCTGCCGTCTAGCGGCAAAAGTGCTTAATGAAATTAGACAAGTGCCTAGGTCCCAAAAGGGATTTACGGCCTTGTCGGAAATTAGACAAGTGCCTAGGTCCCAAAAGGGATTTACGGCCTTGTCGCCAGCTAGCTCGACCGGCAGGTACATCACCCCTCAAATGGGTGGTGTGACGCTGGGTAAGTCCATGGTGGTACAGGAGAGGAATACGGGTGTTGTGAGCACTATAATCTTGGATGACGCACACCCTGCGACGACGGAACGGAGGTTGGAAAGGAGGAAGCCACTTACTTCGGTAGTTTGCTCGTTCAGGTCATCCCAGACCGCGAGTGAGAGAGGCCCCTCTCTCGTACAACAACATCAGGGGCCTAGATGTTGTTGTTCATAATGTTTGTCAGTCGGAGCATACGTCCACATCTCCTGTTCGGGATGCTCCGTCTTATAGACAGCCGGCCTCGGCTACCCTATCGGCTTCCTCTTCCACATATCAGCACACACGACCGCACATTGGCTTCATGACCTCAGATATCCAGCCTGCTTCGCCGACAAAGGATTCCCTGTCATCTAGGTCATGCCATCCAGTAGCCAGGGATACGAGGCCTCATCAGTTGGGACGTTCACATAAAAGAATTATGTCGGACACACCGTCCCAGGAGCTTCCAGCGGCTAAGCAACAGAGGACCGCTGCTCCACAGGCCTCCGTGACAGACTTGCTATCACAGATAGCACAGCTCATCGCAGCATCCCAGCAACTTACAGAACATCCTACAACAGTTTCCGATCAGGAACTGTCGGATGAAGCTGGGTCGGTTCGTTCCTATGCTTGGTCGGACAGGGACGACCGAGATTCTCATCTGGTCCACTTGGATGGAGAAAGGGAAATAACGGAGCTGGATTCTTCCCTTCGGGAACAACATAAGGTGGTGATGGAGTTAATCCATCAAAACCTTCCGGACATTGTTCCATCGGGCCAGGTTGCTGCGACAGTGGATAAGAGACTGGGTCATTGGATACTGACTTCTTTAGCCGGGTTAGGGAAGATGTTCCTGAATATCCGGCCCAGTCCAGCAATGTCAATTGCTGAATGATGCTATTTTTAATTTAGCCTCTAAGACAGGTAAGAACAGTTTCTTATCACAAACTGCTCTGCATCTGCCGTTCATCAATAGTAATAATAGATTTGCAATGGCAGGACAGGGCATACCGAGAGTTCCTCTGCGTTTGGATAGTCAGGCTGAGGACTTGGATTTATCTCTGCCTTCATCTTTTTCGATCCTCCCTAGTACTATAGAGATGATGATTTCGTCTAATAGGGCGAATTTAGACGCACTATCATATGCAGATCACCTTACCAGAGCGTTAGCGCACTGTCTTGATGGTAAAGAATTCAAGGATGTTCGTTCCTCATTAAGAGTTCTTTCGAGGGCTATTGCATTCTCCATGTACAACTCCGCTCTATCAGTTGCTAATTTGGAGTTGGTTAGACATGATGCGGCCCACTATAGTGGATTCAAAGGTGAAAAACTCTCTTCGAGTCGCTCCAGTTTCCGGGGATTTTCTCTTCGATGGTAAGCTTTCTTTTATCTGTGATCAGATTACCAAGAAAGCTTCAGATTCTCTGCTTTTTAAGTTGGTTTCTAAAAAACCTGACGTAGCAGAAAAGAGTAAGGCAGGAGCTTCTGGTGCGAGTACGTCTAAAGGAAGCTCCTATAAAGGGTATAAAAAATCCTCCAGTTCTTACTCTAGAGACCGTCAGAGTAGCGACTCAGGTAGGGGACGTGGTTCTGGCCGAGACAACCGGTCAGATGCCCCTAGGTCGACAGGACGAGGCACTGGAAGGGGAGGACATGGTTTCTCTTCCTGTAAGCCTTGAAGGTCCAGGAGGTGATGGTCAGAACCTCTATTGCAGTCTGGTGGGCGGAAGACTGACAAAGTTTTTGACCAATTGGTTGTCAATTACAGACACCATTGGGTAAAAGAGGTTATCTTGGATGGCCTAAAACTATCTTTCCGAGAAAAACCTCCGCTAACACGAAGTCTGCACTGGACTCGGCTTCCATCAAATCTTCAAAAAAGAGATTCACTTCTAGCAGAGGTGCAATCTCTTTTGGAGAAGAATGCAATAGAGGTCGTGGAAAACCAGGAATCTCTGGGTTTTTACAGTCACCTGTTTTTGGTACCGAAGCCAGACGGCTCGTTCTGTCCAGTTATAGATCTGAGCTGGATAAGCAAGCTGATTGTGGCTCCAAAGTTCTATATGGAGACCATTCGATCAGTGAGGGTGAGCATTCGAGTAAATGATTATGCATCAAGCATAGATCTCAAGGATGCGTACTTTCATGTCATGGTTCATCCGGCATTCAGAAAGTACCTTCGCTTCGCTGTCCTAGGAGTCGTTTATCAGTTCCAAGCGATGTGCTTCGGACTCAATTTAGCCCCTGAGCTTTCACTCGAATAATGAACTTGGTAATGGCTTATTTCCAAGCTCATTCGTCTGTGGTAATGGCGGCTTACTTGGACGACATTCTTCAGAGATACGGCAACAAAACGGTTCTTCAGAACGATCTTCAGAGTCTGCTTCAATTGCTCTGACGGTTTGGTTTCATAGTAAATGAAAAGATGTTGGATCTAGCTCCGTCCAAGTCGTTCATTCACTTGGGAATGAGCTTCGAGACTCACAACAATCTAGTTCGTCATCCATTACCCAGAGCAAAATTAGTCAGTTGTTATGCTCGCTTTTGTCTACACCCAGACGTAGTAACAGCAAGAGAATTCATGCGATTGATGGAATTGTGTGGAGCGGCAGCGGATCTCATTCCGATGGGCCACTTGCGCACACGTCCACTCCAAATATTTTTTCACTCAAGTTTGGGGTGTGAAAGTTCATTCGCTCGAAACAAACATCATTTTATCGGACCAAGTAAAACTAAGGATTCAGACTTGGGCAGATATTCAGTGGTTAACTCAGGGAGTTCCACTGCAACTGCCGGATCCGTTTTTTATGATTATGACGGATGTGAGTCAAACAGGTTGGGGGTGCGACATTGAACCCAACAGACTCCAAGTGCCAGGACCTTTGGGATCCGGAGTTCCTAAACAAGCACATAAACATCAAAGAGATGATGTCAATTTGGCTTGCGCTATGCCATTGGATGAACATAATTCAGAATGCACATGTTCAAATACTGTCGGACAATTCGATGGTAGTAGCGTACATCAGGAACCAAGGAGACATTAATTCGATTCCGTTATTCAATCTAATGGAAAGAATTCTTCTTTCTTCTGTTTGTTCTAGAACATCATGTTCTTCTGTCAGTCCGTCATATTCCGGGTTGTCTGAACGTTCTAGCAGACTCACTCTCATGGAAAGGTCGCATGTTACCGTCAGAATGGACTCTCAACAAGCGGGTGTTCAATCAGATTTGCTACCAATGGGATCGACCAATGATAGACTTGTTTGCGACACACCTCAACAATCAGTTGTAGATGTATGTGTCGCCATGTCCAGATCCTCGAGCGTTCGCAGAAGACGCTCTCTCAATCTCTTAGGACGGAATGATAAGATATGCATATCCTTCAACTCCATTGATTCAACAGATCTTGCTAAAGATCAAGCAATCGCACTGCAAGATACTGTTGGTAGCATCTCTGTCCTCTCAGATACCATGGATAAATCTACTCAGGTGTCTGTTATGGGATGTTCCTCGGAAGCTTCCTCCACAGGAGGACCTTCTCTTTCAGGGGAAATCTCTCACACTGCATCACAACCTTCAAGGTCTCAACCTTCACGTTTTTCCATTGTGCGGTCCTTCTTGCACGGGAAGTGCTTCACAGTATGAGCAGTGGATGCAATTTCTAACTGTAGGAGGACCTCCTCTTTGCTAAATTATGCGACAAAGTGGAAGGTTTTTTCTCGTTGGCGTAAGGATCATTCTATTGATATTTTTGATCCTTCCATTCCAGACATTGCTAATTTTTTGGTCTACTTGTTTAACGAAATCATACTGCAGCCAGTAACCATTAAGGGTTATAGGTCTGTGCTATCGGACACATGCTCATCATGATAGCTTACAGATTGGATCTAATATTTCTTTATCTAAGTTAGTAAAAAACTTTTCGATAAATAGGCCTAAAACTAGGAACTAGATTAATTCCTAAATGGAATTTAGCTTGGGTTCGACTGAAGCTTAAAGAAGCTCCTTTTGAACCTCTTAATACTGTAGACTTCAAATTCTTGTCACAAAAGACAGGTTTTCTCTTAGCCTTTGCTTTCGCAAGAAGAGTTAGTGAGCTTCATGCTCTGTCTATTGATGATTCTCATTATCGTAGTGTTGGAAATACTATTACTTTAACTGCTAATGTGGGATTTTTGGCTAAGAATCAGGCTCCTAATAAGTATCCTGAGCCTGTTGTCACCAAGGCTCTTCCGTCTTCTGATGGCCATAGGCTAGGGCTTCACGGTATTGGAAATTGCAATACCGGTAACGGTATTGAAAAAAATACTGCTGTATACCGGTATATCGTCAACACTAACGAGAAGTAAGTTTCAGTTTTGAATTGAAAACAAGTCTCATGTCACGATAAAATTAAATTCTTTTAAATGACAAAATAATTATGCATTCTAGCCAAGAATGCGTAATTATTTCATCATTTAAAAGAATTCATGATTAAATAGGCTTCATGTTCAGCTGATGCAAAAACCTTTATTTACCTGACATAAACAATGTTCTATTTTATGAGCATTCGATCTCATGTGATCTCACGTGATGAAAACATGTGCATTTTGTCCCCATGTTCAGAACATGAACAGAACGTATGCCAGTAATATCAACCCCATTCTAACTCGTCACCATTGATTCTCTTGGTGCTGCGTATAGGTCCTCAGACTGATGACATTTCTGATCGTTTTAAAATATAGATCAGACAAAGTCATCAGCCAGATTTTTTTTTATTATTATTATCATGGTCAATAAACAAATATGTACAAATAAAATAGTAAAGATGCCTGAAAATTTTAAAATTTGCATTATTTTTTTCACATATTAGCAGCTAAAAATGAAATTTTGTTAATCTAAATTTGACATGGGAAATTTTTATGAAGAGTTTTCTAAAGATAAATGGGTTTCCATTTTGAAAAAGATAAAATATAGTTAATTACAGGCTATGAAATGACGCGGTCACTTTAAATGCATTCTTTGTTCATATAGTTCGAATTTCCTGAGGACGGATTAACTTGCATAATAAGTGTTTACACAAGATTCACTCAACAGTGTTCACCCAGATTGACATGTTTACGTAGTCAATGTACTTACAAATGGGTGCTTTATTATGTTAAAGATTGTATACAAAATTCTCTTGTAATATAATTTATGGATTAAAACTAAAGATTGCCCAAGGTGACAATTAATATGAACTTCCCTCACACTTTTGCCAGATTGTATAATTTCGCCTAATTTCGTTTATCAATCAAAGTTGAATTACTTAATTGTTAGCTCAACTTTGGCGAAGCCAAATTTGAGCTTATGCCATGGTCCGTCGTCCGTCTGGCCGTCTGTCTGTCTGTCCGTCAACAATTGGATACGGCTCGGGCTAGAGGCCGTATGTATGAACCAATCTTTACGAAACTTCTTGGGTGCTTTTGTTATGACCGTGGGACGAGAACGAGTGTTTTTGGGTGCGGTCCGAAATTTAAGATGGCTGCCAGCCGCCATTTTGTACCGACGATGCAGAAATCTGTTTTTTGTACAGAACTTCCATATGAAAGCTCTGATTTGAATAATTTTTTGTATGAATGTTTAGTACCATGGGATACATCACATATAATACGGGTTTTTTTCTCGTGCGTAAATTATGCAAATTAGACTAACTTTGATGTTTTTTGGTGTTACTTTCAGCACTGTAAGTGCAAATGCCAATACGGCTCATGCTAGAGGCCGTATTTATGAACCGATCTTTACGAAACTCCTTTGGTACCTTTGTTATCACCGTGGGACGAGAACGAGTGTTTTTGGGTCCGGTCCGAAATTCAAGATGGCCGATGTCAGCCATTTTGTACAAAATTTGGTGCAATCAGATTTTTGCACAGAACTTCCATATGAAAGCGCTGATTTGAATAATTTTTTGTGTGATTGTTTAGTAGCATGGGATACATCATATATAATATGGGTTTTTTTCTCATGCAGAAATTATGCTAATTAGACTAACTTTGATGTTTTTTGGTGTTACTTTCAGCACTGTAAGTGCAAATGCCAATACGGCTCGAGCTAGAGGCCGTATTTATGAACCGATCTTTACAAAACTCCTTGGGTACCTTTGTTATCACCATGGGACGAGAACAAGTGTTTTGGGGTCTGGTCCGAAATTCAAGATGGCCGATGGCAGCCATTTTGTACAAAATTTGGTGAAATCAGATTTTTGCACAGAACTTCCATATGAAAGCGCTGATTGGAATAATTTTGTGTGTGAATGTTTAGTACCATGGGATACATCACATATAATACGAGTTTTTTTCTCATGCAGAAATTATGCAAATTAGATGAACTTTGATTTTTTCAGTGCTACTTACCCACAGTTTAAGTACACATGTCAATATGGCTCGGGCTAGAGTCTGTATTTATGAACCGATCTTCACGAAACGTCTTGGGTACCTTTGTTATCACCTTGGGACGAGAACGAGTGTTTCTGGGTGCGGTCCAAAATTCAAGATGGCTGCCAGTGGCCATTTTGTACTGAAATTAGGTCTAATCAGTTTTTTGTACACAACTTCTATACGGCTCAGGCTAGAGGCCGTATTTATGAATCGATCTTTACGAAACTTCTTGGGTACCTTTGTTATCACTGTGGGATGAGAACGAGTGTTTTTGGGTGTGGTCCGAAATTCAAGATGGCCACCAGCAGCCATTTTGTACCAAAATTAGTGCAATCAGTCTTTTGTACAGAACTTCTGTATGAAAGTTCTGATTTGAATAAATTTTTGTATGAATGTTTAGTAACATGGAATACATCTCATATAGTACAGGTTTTTTTCTAACGCAGAAATTATGCAAATTAGACTAACTTTGATGTTTTTTGGTGTTACTTTCAGCACTGTAAGTGCAAATGCCAATACGGCTCGGGCTAGAGGCCGTATTTATGAACCGATCTTTACGAAACTCCTTGGGTACCTTTGTTATCACCGTGGGATGAGAACGAGTGTTTTGGGGTCCAGTCCGAAATTCAAGATGGCCGATGGCAGCCATTTTGCCAAAATTTGGTGCAATCAGATTTTTGCACAGAACTTCCAAATGAAAGCACTGATTTGAATAATTTTTTGTGTGAATGTTTAGTACCATGGGATACATCACATATAATACGGGTTTTTTTCTCGTGCAGAAATTATGCAAATTAGATGAACTTTGATTTTTTCAGTGCTACTTACACACAGTAAGTACACATGTCAATACGGCTCAGGCTAGAGTCTGTATTTATGAACCAATCTTCACAAAACTTCTTGGGTACCTTTGTTATCACCTTGGGACGAGAACGAGTGTTTCTGGGTGCGGTCCAAAATTCAAGATGGCTGCCAGTGGCCATTTTGTATCGAAATTAGGTCCAATCAGTTTTTTGTACACAACTTCTATATGGCTCAGGCTAGATGCCGTATTTATGAACCGATCTTTACGAAACTTCATGGGTACCTTTGTTATTACCGTGGGATGAGAACGAGTGTTTTTGGGTGTGGTCCGAGTTTCAAGATGGCCACCACAGCCATTTTGTACCAAAATTAGTGCAATCAGTCTTTTATACAGAACTTCTGTATGAAAGTTCTGATTTGAATAAATTTTTGTATGAATGTTTAGTAACATGGAATACATCACATATAGTACGGGTTTTTTTCTCGTGCAGAAATTATGCAAATTAGATGAACTTTGATTTATTCAGTGCTACTTATACTCTGTAAGTGCACATGTCAATACGGCTCGGGCTAGAGGCTGTATTTATGAACCGATCTTCACAAAACTTCTTGGGTACCTTTGTTATCACCTTGGGACGAGAACGAGTGTTTCTGGGCGTGGTCCAAAATTCAAGATGGCTGCCAGTGGCCATTTTGTACCGAAATCAGGTCCAATCAGTTTTTTGTCACAACTTCTACACAGCTCATATTTGTGAACTGATCTTCACGAAACTTCTTGGGTACCTTTGTTTTCACCTTGGGACAGGAATGAGTGTGTTTTGGGGTGCCTTTGTTATCACTGTGCTATGAGAACAAATATTTTGGGGTTCAGTCAGACCCACTCTGGGACTCAAAGATTTTTTTCTAGTTTAGCATCTGACTGTCACCCACCTTTACAATACTTTACCTATACATTTGTTACAGGCAACGCTCAGTATTTATGTACAGACCGTTACAATACTTTATATGTACCTTTGTTATCAGGTCATTACCTAGATGTTTGTCATTGCTGTGTCACATACTATACATGTACATGTCTTTGTCTTGACAAGTTGAGCTACAGTGTCATTGACACTTTCATTTTCTAGTTTAGCATCTGACTGTCCCCCACCTTTACAATACTTTACCTATACATTTGTTACAGGCAACGGTCAGTATTTATGTACAGACCATTACAATACTTTATATGTACCTTTGTTATCAGGTCATTACCTAGATGTTTGTCATTGCTGTGTCACATACTATACATGTACATGTCTTTGTCTTGACAAGTTGAGCTACAGTGTCATTGACACTTTCATTTACACATGAAACAGATGCAGCAAAAAAAAAAATATACCGTGACGCAGATCAGAATTTATCAGAAAGGGGTGTAAACGCTTCTTTCTGTCCTTAATTCCCAATAGGAAGGACATAGCTGTTCATCTAGATGGATTCAGTTAGCTATTCGTACTGCTTATGAGAGTTTATCTTCCAATCAGCAGTCCGTGCTTAAGATTTCAGTGCATGAAGTTAGGGCGCTGTCAACATCTTGGGCTTATTCTAACAGTATTGCTATTACAGATCTTATGAAGGCTGCTTTCTGGTCACAGCCTTCTACCTTTACTAATTTTTACCTTAGAAATATAGAGTCTATTTCTGGCGACCTTAGGTGTTTAGGTCTGTTATCTGTTGCTTAGAAAGTCATCCACTAAATGATTACAGCTATAGTTATGTAGGCTTTCTATCCCAGCAGTGATGCTGCCCTCTTCGTTTTTGTGGTGATTTGACCCAGAGCAAGGGGAAGGGAGGGGGGGGGGGGGGTGTGGGGGTGTGGGATGGTGTTCCCTTATATCACCGGCTTTATAGTGAAAAGCAAGGGAATATCTCCTCCTGAGTCAGTAATTCCGAGTCGATGCTGGGATGGTTTTAAAGTATAAAGCTAATGTTTATCTCATTTATGTAATATTTTAAAGTGTAGCTCGGTGTGAAGCATTTGTTTATGTCACGTATCATACGAGCGTTAATATACAATTCTCGGACACTTTTAAATGATTATTAAGAGTCTCATTCTCTGGACTATCTTTATTTATTGGCTTTCCTTTAAGGAATTAATATAATGGGTTATCCTGGATGTTAACAGAGATCATAGATGTTATTCGGCTCAATATTGATTGGTGATGTGTCTTTCTTATTTTTAATAAACAAGAAAGACATATGTAAATCCTTTCTCTCCTTTTCTCCTTGAGGGGATTATTCTTTATACATAATTAAGCCTATTGGATTTTCCTTTATGTCCTAGGTCCTCCAGCCTTTTTATGATTCAGCTAAGTCTGGGTCATTGGTTACAATATAAAAATATGAAAAAATTTATAGTAATTTATATATTTTTGATACTTACCAATGACCCAGATGGGGATGGCCCTCCCATGAGTTGGGAACTCATACCTCCCCGCTGATTATATAACATTTAGCAAGCACTGGTTGGAAGAATGAGGCTTGGCGCCATTTTCGGTACTTCCTTGACACTGCGCATGCGCAGTAGGCAAAAGTATGGAGGACCATATAGGACATATGTTTTTTTGATTTGGATGCAAATTTGGGAGATTTGGGGAGCAAAATTTGTGTTTGGCCCTGAATGTTAAAGAGTTAGCACCAGCTAAGTCTGGGTCATTGGTAAGTATAAAAAATATATAAATTACTTTAATTTTTTTCATTTTTTATGCTTTAACCATTTTTACACAGACTTAAATTTACTGGTGCTAGTAAAATTCTGTTTCTCTAGTTTGAAATTTTTCTTATTCTTTAAAACCACTGAGCCATATTCATTCATTTTTGGCACAGATCATCTTTGGATTAAACCTTTTCTCCTTTGTTCAAATGAAGCTGCTGCCATTTTCTGGTCGATGAAATTTACTCTTTTGATTTTTTTCCCCACAACTACTCTGTTTCTTGGGGTGGGGTTAATGCTCCATAAGCCTAAAATGCTTTTTAAAATCCTCTTTTTATAAGCCAATTGCAGTAATGCTTAGCTTTCTTGTTTGGAACTTACTAACTTACTTTAGTGATGTAGTTCACTTTTTTTCAAAGAAACTCAGTAAGTCAAAATTTGGGCTACACTCAAAATTTCTGTTTTCAGATCCAATGGGCAGATGTGAACCAAATTTGTCATGTAGTATATAACTGAGTCATAAGTATTTCATTTATGCCGGATAAATTTTTTTGTTGTGGAGGGGGGGGGGGGGGGTGGTGGTTTAGAGAGAATCACAGTAGTTGTTTTTTAATACTTCACAAAGCAGAGCTTTCTAGGAAGCTTTTCTAGTACCAGCAGAAATCAATGGCCAAAAATGTTGCCTTTCGTTCTGTCATAGCAAATCAAAAAATTGCTCTTGCTGCTGATCACTTACTGATACACTTATCTCTTTTGACAACTTGAGCCAGGTCAGCATTTTAGGCTCACTGGAGACTTTGGTTTTTGGTATACAACATCTCTGGGGAGTCAGACTCAACGTTCTTCAAATTGAGACCCTGGGTTAATATTTGGACTCCTTATGGGAGCCCAAATATTAACTTAGTGTAATATTGGGAATAATCTTTAAAAATTTTATCCTTCAGATTTCAAGTTTGTTCAAATTGGATTCCTGGGTTGATATTTGGGCTCTTTATTGGAGCCCAAAGTTGAACTTAGTGCAATATGAGAAAATTTCTTTTAAAATCTTCTTCAGATTCACCAGTCAGAATCTTTTCATATTTGGTATACAACATCTCTAGGAGGTTAGATTCAAGTTTGTTCAAACCACTCCCTGGGTTAATATTTAGGCTCCCTATGGGAGTCCGAATTGTAACATAGTACCATATGAGGGAATTTCTTTTAAAATATTTTTCACATCCACCAGTCAGAATATCTTCATATTTGGTATACAACATCTCTAGGGGGGCAGATTCAATTTTGTTCAAACTGGGCCCTTGTGTTAATATTTGGACTCTTTATTGGGGCCCATAGTTTAACTCAGTGCAATGTGAGAAAATTTCATGAAAAATCTACTTCATCGGATCTACCAGCTAGAATCTTTTCATATCTGGTGTGTGTGATGTCTCTAGGGTGTCAGATTTAAATTTGTTCAAATCGAATCCCTGGGTTGCTATTTGGGCTCCGTATGCCAGTCACTTACTGATAATACTCATCTCTTGACAACTTGAGCTAGGCACTTGAGCCTCTGATTTCTTTTATGTTCCAAATCCTGTTCTTTTTGGAGGACTGTTTTGGTTCTAGTGCAAAAAACATCTCATGGGAATTTTGTTGACTATGGTATACAAGGAGGACAAGTAGGTCCCTGTCATCGCCAATGAGTAGTAACATTTCTCACAATTGCCACAGCTGTCTGCACAATCAGCATAGCATGAATGAATGAATGAATGAATAACTTTATTTGCAGAAAACATTATAGTACAGGTATATGGTCATATAATTACACAATATTAAATATATTTTACATTTTATACCGCAGGTTTAAATAGCGTTGTCAAACTAAATACTTGTTTTCTGCAGGGGGGTGACTTAGCCAACTGGCTGTATTATTGTCACCCACCTTAGTAAAGAAGAAAGGAAAAAAAATGCGAGAGAGGAAAGTAGCAGAAGTAAGAAGTGAGAAACAAAGAGAGAAAGAGGGGGAGAAACAGAAAGAAGCGTTAGCTGGAGGATGAGGCAACTGAAAAAATATTTTAAAAGTATTTATTCTCAAAAATTAAAATCATTTCGGAACAGTTTTTGCTAAATTCGGGATATGTGGCGCATGCATTATGTCAGTTAAACTGTAATTAGGTTCTTGCACAGTGTACAGTTGATATATTAGATGTGCGGTTTTATCCAGAGCCAGTTTAGTATAGAAAATTAAATACGTTGTTGACAGTATATATTCTGGGCTAATTCCATAGTTAAAGAAATAAAACAAGAAAATAACATCTACATTCATAATTATAAATAATTTGGTAATTTCGAACTCCCGGTAGCATAGCCCATGACACCCACTGGAGCATACTCAGGCTGTCAATCCCAATGATGGGTCAAAGATTTTCTTTGGGAGAATGTGAGTGAGACAGTTGCTTACTTTGAGAGATATGTAATTTCGAACTCCTGGTAGCATAGCCCATGACACCCACTGGAGCATACTCAGGCTGTCAATCCCAATGATGGGTCATAGATTTTCTTTGGGAGAATGTGAGTGAGACAGTTGCATACTTTGAGAGATATGTAATAGTTACTAACCAAGCTGGGGGCATTCATAACAACCTACCAATCTGCGGTGACTGACAGCACCCTGGCAGGCTGTTCAAATTCAGGAACGCCGACAGCAAGGTCAGTACATTACTTGTACACCAATTGACAAAATGCACGGACCGGGTATAGTACACGTAAGTGAGTACAGGTATTCAAGTGTCGTGAACCTAATTCGGTGGGTCAGTTCTTGTTACAGACGTGCGGCCACTTCTCTGCATTCCTGACATGCCATATTGTTGCATCTGACGGACGTTTCATATGAGTCAAGAAACATATTAGTCATCACCTTTTTAAAGGAATTTCTCGGATATCTTTGAACATCTGGGTCAATGTCATTCCACAGTTTTGGAAACGTATGAAGGGGAAGATTTGATGTGAACTGTGTTCGGGGCTTGAGTCTTTTTATCAGGCCTGTCTGTCTAGTGAGTCTGTCTGTTTCGGTTGTGTTAATTGTATAGAGTCTATTTAGCGATTGTGGTAGTTTGTTATGGGCCCAGTCGTGCATAAATAGCAGAATATGTAGCCTGTGCAGATCCGCGAATTTAAGAATTTTATTTTTCTTAAATAACGGCTCGGTGTGAGTGTTTTACTTTTTATTGTTTATTATTCTAATAGCACGTTTTTGTAAGATACTCAGTTTGTTTGCTGCTGGTGCGTGTCCCCATGAGTGTATTGCGTACATCAAATGGCTTTGCACCAACGTAAAATAGAGAAGTTTTAGCGTATTGAGGAGCAAATGTTTTTTAACCCTATTAATAGCCCAAATAGACTTAGCTATTTTTGAGCTCACATTAGAGATGTGGTGCTTGAAGTTTAAATTTTCATCTATATCAACACCAAGAATTTGACCGTTCTGGCTTCGTGATTTTTTCCTACTTATATTATATGTTTATTGTTTATAGATATGAGACTAACATCTAACTTCCAAGTATCATTTGGGGGGGTGTAGTAAGATGCATTTGGATTTAGTAGCATTGAGTGATAGTTTATTGGCTGAGCACCACTCTGCAATTTTTCCTAATTCTGTATTTACTGTTTCTATCAATGCATCCAGGCTATGGTTTGCCGTGGATGTCGTAGTATCGTCGGCAAAAGACAAGAGGTTTAAAGTTGTCGATTTACTGATGTCATTGACATATAATAAAAAAAGAAGTGGTCCTAGAATTGAGCCTTGCGGAACCCCACATGTTATGTTCTGGGGGGTCGATGTGCAGTCTTCGTACTGAACATACTGCTTTCTTCCAGACAGATAACTTCTAAACCATGAGTTAGGTGTTCCTCTTATACCATAGTATTCCAGTTTACTTAAAAGTATAGAGTGGTCTATAGTATCAAAAGCTTTAGAGAAATCAAGGAAAACTGACAATGTACGATCCTTGGTAGGTTTGTCGTTGCTTAAGGCAACATTATGCAAAAGTTGTATTTTTGGATGTAGAGTGGAGTGTTTTTTCCTGAACCCAAACTGAAATTGATGGGTAGCAAACCTAGTTCTATCCATAAAATAGGACTGGTTACCATGCCTGCAGTGGAAATCATTTAAAGTGGGAACCTATGGTTTGCTAAGAGTGGAAGGTCTCCAAAACACTTGTGGAGCAAAGTTTCTAGCCACATAGTAACTAATGCTGTGCAGTATTGAAATTTCAGGTTCGGTATCGGTTTTTTTCAATTAAATACCTCGGTTTCGGTACGGTTTTCAGTATGTGCACAGAAAACAGAAATTGGTCTCAAACTGACCCAATTTCCCAACATTCAACCATACAGTAACTTAACAAGTTCTGCACTGACAGCTCATGAACTTGACAACTTGACAACTTAATTCAACACTGATAACTGATTAGTCTAGCAAGTTATTTAATGAATAATGCGATTCAGTGTGAATCATCACACTGAATTGAGTGATTTATTAAATAACTTGCTGAGCCAAACAGTTTGCCTATATGTCCTCTGTACCATGCCCCACCCGGGGGTGGATGCAGGAATTTGGAAAGGGGGGGGGGCACCAATTGACCATATGATGTACAGCCTCATCCGAGGCGCAAAGCAGAGAGTAGGGGGCATGCGCGAGAGTAGGTGTCCCCCCTCTTGCTGGTGGGTGTCTGGGAAAATGTCTCAAAAATTACACCAGAAACATGTGTTTCCTCAACTCTGAGCTCTCATTCGGATTGTAAATTGCTGCCAGAAAAATTCAGACTTTGCTCAATGCTGTATTATGACATAGCTCTGCCGAAAATAGGGGGGGGGGGGCACACACCAGGGGATGTTCCCCCACCCCTCCTCGATCTGCCCTTCCCTCCCCCAATGAATCAGAAGATACATTTATATATGTTCTTCAACTTCAAAGCTTTTCAGTAAGTTTTCACTAGTTGTAACACTTGGTCCGTAAACCCCCCCCCCCCCCCCCCCCCCCCCTCCCCCATCCTTATCTTTCAAAGTGGTAACAAGATGAATGCCCATCCAGGGAATCCAGTGCCCAGTCTCCACACAAATATGCAAGTAAATTGAAGTAATGTAGCTGTAATTAATCTTTCTATAATAATCCCAGTTGTGAAAACATTGTGCAATCATTGCCAATCATGCAGTGCATCAATGACATGGTGTCACACACTTTTCATTGTTTGGGTTCATCCTTGATAAACAATTAAAATAACGTGACATTCATCCAGTTGCAATTATAGTGTATTTGAGTGGAATCACTCTATTAGTGTTCACTTATGGTTCCTGGCTTCTTTGGCATTTCTGAAAATTCCAGAGAATCCACAATTTTCCATGATAAATAGAGTAAATTTTGATTTTCATGAGAAAAAAAAATGTACAAATCGATGATTTACTAATACATGTAGCTGCAAATCACTTTCAAAGCATTTGCTGCGCTTTGATCGATCAGATCAACTTCAATAAATTCATCATAATGCTAAATCTGATTTCGCCTGTTGACTTCCGTACATTGTTTTTATACGCCCGTTTGAAAAACGGACGTATTATGTTATGGCGCTGTCCGTCTGTCCATCTGGGGACAGTTGTTATTCCGTGCTCTACAGAGCGTGATTTCAGTCGGATTTAAAAAATATTTGATAAACTGCACAACCAGAATAAGATCTCGTGCAAGTTCGAATTTGGGTCATGTTTGACAGTTTTCCTAGTAGTTATTCCCCCTTTAATACTTAGAAATCAAGCAAATTATGCTTTCCGTGCTCTACAGACCGTCAACTTAATCAGATTCTTTTCAAATTTAATATGCAGCTTCATGGCCATAATATCTCGAACAAGTTCATATTTGGGTCATGTTCGGTTGTTTTCTTAGGAGTTATTGCCCTTTTCATACTTAGAAATCAGTCAAATTATGCTTTCTGTGCTCTGCAGTCCGTGAACTTAATCGGATTCTTTTGAAATTTAATATGCAGTTTCATGAGCATGGTATCTCACACAAGTGCAAATTCAGGTCATATTTGTCGATTTCCACAGGAGTTATTGCCCTTTAATACTTAGAAATCAGGCAAATTATGCTTTCCATGCTCTACATACCGTGCACTTAATCAGATTCATTTCAAATTTAATACGCAGCTTCATGGGCATAATATCTCGTACAAGTTCATATTTGGGTCGTGTTTGGTAGTTTTCTTAGGAGTTATTGCCCTTTTCATACTTAGAAATCAGTCAAATTATGCTTTCTGTGCTCTACAGTCCGTGAACTTAATCAGATTCTTTTGAAATTTAATATGCAGCTTCATGAGCATGGTATCTCACACAAGTGCAAATTTGAGTCATGTTTGTCGATTTCTGTAGGAGTTATTGCCCTTTTCATACTTAGAAATCGGTCAAATTATGCTTTCCGTGCTCTACAGTCTGTGAACTTAATCAAATTCTTTTGAAATTTAATATGAGCATGGTATCTTGTTTTATTTTGTGAAGACCTCGGATTGCTTAATAAGGAAATGTGAAAACAGGTGAATTACCCTTTACCCCAGACAGGGCAGGGGAATGGGCAATGATTGGGGGGGGGAGGGGGGGGGGGGGGACAGACATAGTTGAGTCAACAAAAATTTCAAACTTTCACCAGAGAAACTTGTGCATGTTCCAATTTTGATGGGCGTATGTTGCCCCGCTAGGCGGTGCTCTTGTTTAATGTGTCCTAAAATTTAGGTCAACCATGTCTTTCCAGTGTGTGCTGGTGAGCAGTATAAATTATTTATTCGAAAGAATATAAAGCAGATGATCAGAGGTATTAAAGTTTAGGGACTTGTATTTTAATAAAATGATTAGTTGCTAAAAGTATTTGCAACTTAAAATAGCAATGCTGAATTGAGAGAAATGCTATAAAAAAAAATTGTCGAGAAGCGTTAACCACAGGCCATATTACCATTTTTTTGTCAAGTTGTCACTGTTTTGAATTGTCAATTTCAGTGGATTTTTTCCAACCAATTGTCAACCAGTCAACCACATACCTGACCCCAAGTGTAGACTGAATAAATTGTACAGTAATTTTCAGAAAATATATTGAATTCGTCTGAATGTTAGGAACACTGGAACCGGGCTGTAATTTCTTTAGAAATGGAAGTACCAAGTTAACAACTTGCCATTTTTCATTTTTCTGCCATCATTTTTTTTTTCTTTCTGTAATGTGTTCGCAGCATATCCACATTGATAAGTTTACTTTCTATGTTTCGGAGAAGAATATAAATACCTGAATAAACGATATTTCGATTTGGTTTCGGTAAAGTTTTCGGTATCCCTGTAATACCAAAACCGTACCGAAAAATAAGTATACTGCACAGCTCAAATAGTAACTGTCAATTCTTGTGATAAGGTATATGAAGGACATGCATAGTATTAGCCAATGTACCTCTGGGTCAAACCCATAGGTCCAATAGCTGAAACTCTGCTTGTCCCTTTTATACATCTCCATGGTGTTTTTTTCTGGATGGAATCTCCACACCACAAGTGTTTTAGTGGTTATCAACTCTTCACGTACTGTACATGTAGGTATAATCAATAGCCAAACCCAACATTATACTTGTCTTGTGGGGGGGGTGGTGGCGTCGTGGTAACCGTTTCTCGTCAGATCACCGAAGTTAAGCAACATCGAGCCCGATTAGTCCTTGGATGGGTGACCGTCTGAGCGATTGATTTGGACTCCCGGGTTGTGTCCTTGGGCAAGGCACTTAACCTCGATTGTCCACATGGGGGCACAATGACACTGTGTACTAAGGTGTACTGCACATCGCATCGATGGTGTGCATGTATTCAACCAATCTAACCCTGCCTGTGCTGCAGTGTGGAGTAATGATATTGGGGAGCTGCTCATCATTGCTCGGTGGTTTTCTCTGGGTATTCTGGCTTCTTCCACCCGTAAAACTGACACGGTCATGATTAGCCATTGTACATAAGTATGTGACCTTAAACACCAATAAATAAATAAATAAATCTACTTGTCTTGTAGTCATGATGGAGCCATAGATGCTGAATGTGACCATACACACCAATAACTATTAATGTTAATAATTTTATTGAACAGATAGTTAAATAATTTTCTTTTCCTTCTCTTTTAGACCATTTTATAGAACTACCCAGCTCATCATAAGAAGAACAGGAAATCACTCGTGGGTAAAACACCCAATACCACCTCCTTCTCCTGATTTTGACTATTGGAATCCTATATTTGATCATGAATTTATGTTTGAGGTATGTCTAGTTATCATCATACAGGCCTGGCATTCTTAAAAATGCAGGAGGGCTAAAAATTGCTCACCTCACATGGCCTACATGTAGGGGAGTGATTAGCTCTCATGAAGCAAACAGAAGTTAAAAGTGGCAAAATGAAGTTTTACTGTTAATAAATTCTGCCTAGTTGGCTTTATAAATTTTATTTGGTGCTGCTAACAAGGTAGTCTCTGTGAGACGGCTACACTGCCAGTCCCACACCCCCAGGCCTCAGCAAGGCTTAGAGGTGTGGGAGGGGCAGTGTGGCTGTCTTACAGACACCACTAACATAGCAGAGATCTGAAAAGATGTGGGTTTTAGGAATAGGCTGTTACGGTAATCATTATTTTCTAAGGCCGGGAGGGCTAGTGTTTGCCCTCCTTAATATTTTTAAGGCAAGCAGTTGGTGAGCAAATAAATCGCTCTCCTGAAAATACCAGGCCTGATCATAACAGTGTACATAATCAAAAAAACATATATTTTGGACACACAGGACATCTGGTTTGCATGCAACTGATCTATGTGGTTGTTGGTCAACACAACACACAGATGTATGGTCTTGTGATGTACTGTGAAATCCTGTTAATTTTAAGTCTCTTTGCCAATGAAAATTATACAGTTACAAGGAGTATTCATTCATTTAACAGAGATGTGATCACTTTCCAGCAGGGTTTAATCTAAGCCCTTTTTTGGGGGGGGGGGAATAAGGCCCCTTTCCCAGTGGGTTACATGCTGTAAAATTTCTGACACAAAACACTTATCCCCAAACTTATACAGCACAATCAGGTTACAAAGCCATTGTAGTCTTATTCTAATAAAGAGTGATACCCATTTTAACCTGTATTTTCTCTTGAAAGGAGCTTCCAGGTTGGTTTATGTTTAGATGACCAATTGAATAATTTTTCTAAGACCAAGAAAAAGCCCCTTTTCCAATCTACCTGGGTCAAACCTTGCTTTCCAGTATTCCAGAGATAAACTGAACATTCTTATATTATATCATGTTTGAAAGAGCTCAAAGAGCTCTATCAAACAAGTAATAATAGACTAAAAGCCTGTATTGAAGATAGTGAGGCAAAAGAGGTCTATAAATAATGGGAATTGAGTGATAGTCAGGGTAGTTTCTCGACATATTAAATGATTTTTAGCTTAACTTGACAAAGTCAATATTAGCTATTGCCATTACGCATACGAAAATCTTAGTCTGTGAGTCTGTTCACATTTTCCTTTAGCACAGGCTACACCCCATAGTTCTTGTCCGATCATCTCGAAATTTCATATGCAGGTTTGAGGTCATGTCTAGATGAGAACGTCCCCTTTTGGTCACGATCGGTCAACTGTGATGGCTGCCCGAGCTCAAAACCCAAAAACCTTTATCACAGTCTACAGGTCATATTTATGAAGGGATTTCATGGTAACTTGGTAGGATGACTCTGTATAATATCCAGATGAGAACTTCCCCATTTGATCGCGAACTGTTAACCATGGTGGCTGCCCAAGCCTGAAACCCTAAAACCTTTATCACAGTCTAGAGGTCCTGTTGATGGAGGGATTTCATAGTAACTTGGTAGGATGACTCCATGTAATGTCTAGATGAGAATGTCCCCTTTTGGTCTCGATCGGTGAACTGTGATGGCTCCAGGGGCCCAAAGCCCAAAAACCTTTAGCACAGTTTACAGGCTGTATTTATGAAGGAATTTCATTGTAACTTGGTAGGGTGACTCCAGATAATGTTGAGATGAGAACTCCCCCTTTTGGTCACAATCGTTCCACCGTGATGGCTGCCCGAGCCCAAAACCTGAAAACCTTTAACACAGACTACATATTTATGAAGGAATTTCATTGTAACTTGGTAGGATGCCTTAGTATAATGTCTAGATGAGGACATCCCCTTTTGGTTCCGATCGGTCAACCGTGATGGCTACACAGGCCCGAAGTCTGAAAACCTTTAGCACAGTTTACAGGCCGTATCTATGAAGGAATTTCTTTGTAACATGATAGGATGACTCTTTTTGGAATAATTTCCCTGTAACTTGGTAACTTTGGTTGACATACATTAATCGTGAGGGCCACATTAACCCACCCCTCAAGTCTTTAGTACAGTCTACACCTCAAATTATTTTTATTGAAAACATAGCATACAGGGAACAGAAATTAACATATTCTCAGTTATCACAATTCTTGTCATATTTCGTAATCCTTTCATAAACATTGAACATTATCCTTCTCTGGGGTGGGGGTGTAGAGGGGCACCAAAATTTGTCTCACCAATATAGGTCTTCAAAGGGGTCTACTAGGGGTAATTTTTTACCAAGAATCTAATGGTGAGGTTTAAAAAAGTGCCGGGGTAGGGGTGGGGTTGTAGAGGGGCACCAACTGAGCCCGAGCAATGCCGGGTAACCCTGCTAGTAATAATAATAATATTCAATTCAAAGGTATGCAATCAAGTGGGCTCCACTACTGTAGCACCATTGGAATAGACAATTAGAATCACCCGATTGTGTGCCATCAGGTGACTATCATTCTCAGTAGTGAAACATTGGTTTTCAAATTGTTTGATTAAAGTGAACCATGCAGATATGGTATATTATACTATATCAGACTGTGTCACAGTTTATAGATCATGCATACATGAAAGAAATGCACAATTGTTACATCAGCAGGGAACACTTCCAAGAATGGCTATTTTCCCAAAATTTTCCACTGGAGCATTGTCGTCAATGCAGTCCCCTAATTCTGTAGTTCACCTAATCCTGTAGTCTAGTTGCTAGCAACTGCCATAAATGATGTGTGTCAGAATACAGAAGTTTTCCGTAAACAAAGTCATTCAAACAATCTCAGATAACTGACAGCTGACATCATATTCAGGGACAGACCATGTCTGTGTCACTCAGACACTGTGTACTCTTTTTCTGCTGACACAATTGCTGTGAATAAAAGGAACTGTAGTTTACATCATAGAGAGGAGATAAAACAAATCTCTGTGTGTATTGCCTCTGACAGCTTCTTTGAAATTGGATCGAAGAAACCAGGACTGTCAGGGTGTTTCAGAACTTAGGCGACTTGGAAAAGAACTCGCCTTGGATCGGCACTAAACACTGTGCATTCAATAAAAAGTGACTCTGAAGTTGCCTTGTGAAATTTCAGTCCACTATGGAATTAGGTGAATTTTGTACAAAATTTTGAGAATATAACCTCTTAAAAGACATTTCATTGGAAATATTAAATGCTGTTGAATCTAATTTTCATTGTAACTAAGAATAAAATCATCAGATAAAAACAATTCCTTTAGCACACCCTACAGGTCGCAGCTCTCACCTGATCTGTCCAAATTTCATATAGCAGCTTTGGGGCAATGTCTAGATGGGATCCATCGATTTTCCAAATTTTGTTAAAACACATGGCCGCCAGTGGCCATCTTAGATTTGGGATATAAATTGTAAACAATTCCATTAGCACACCCTACAGGCCACATCTCTCGCCCAATCTTTTTTCAAATTTCATGTGTAGCTTTGGTGTGATGTCTAGATGGGAGCTATCACATATTTCTGAATTTTGTTGAAAAACATGGCCGGCAGTGGCCATCTTGGATTCGGCTATAAATTGTCAACAATTCCATTAGCACACCCTACAGGTCGCATCTCTCACCTGGTCTTTTATGAATTTTTCATATAGCTTTTGTGTGTTGTCAAGATGATAGCTATCAAATTTTTCAGAATTTCGTTCAAAAATATGGCTGCCAGCAGCTGCCTTGGATTGACATTTGAATTCAACAATTCCATTAGCACATCTTGCAGGCCACATCTCTCACCAAATCTTTTTCAAATTCATATGTAGTTTTGGTTTGATGTCTAGATGGGAGCTCCCAAATTTTTCTGAATTTTGTTGAAAAACATGGTCGGCAGTGGCCATCTTGAATTTGGCACATAAATTGTTAACAATTCCATTAGCAGATCCAACAGGCTGCACCTCTCACTCGATCTTTTTCAAATTTTTTATGTAACTTTGGTATGATGTCCAGATGGGAGTTATCAAATTTTTCTACATTCCGTTGAAAAAGATAGCTGCCACCAACCATCTTGAATACAACATATAAATTGTCAACAGTTCCATTAGTACACCCAACAGGCCCCCATCTCTCACCCGATTTTTTCAGATTTCATTTGTAGCTTTGATGTGATATCTTTTCTGTGGAAACTTGAGTGAATGACATGACATTACTGGATCTTTCTATTAGTTCAGCCCCTTCTTGGACAAGTTGAGCTGCAGTGTCAATGACACTTTAATTCATCTATTCTTCATCAGTCCAGCACTGCAGTGGGGGATATAAATAGCCTTCAGAAATAGCTTTTGTTTTCACAAACTATATATATAGCTTTTGATTGGTAATATCCTGAATGAGATCATAAACCAGCAATGTTCAAGTATTTTTTTTGAGAGTTATTGCCCTTGTTGGACATGTTACTGTTAATTGTCATCACATTTCAAAGGAAAACGTTCCAATATTTTTTTTCAAATTCAATATATAGCTTGTTGGTGATAATATCATGAAGGGATTGCGAACCACCTGTGACCAAGTATTTCTTTGAAAGTTATTGTCTTTGTTGGACTTTGGTGGCAGGTAATTGGCCATTCCAGTTAACTTTGTGCATTTTGCAGAGATGATCGCTAATAAATTTCCAGCACACAGTCAGACCACAGATCCATTTTGTTCATTGTATTATAATTAGTCATGCGGACAATACCAGACTGCCATTGGTTGTCCTGTCCAAAAAATGGTGGTCTGGTACACGGGTAGGTGGTGTGTTTTTTTCCAAGTCGACTGATCCAGGGCGGGCCAGTGTCCATTACTGTACAGTGTTTCCAGTTTAACTGGTATATAGAGTACTAGCAGGGTTACCCGGCGTTGCTTGGGCTGAGGAGAGTATTCTCCCTTAATCTATACTATATTTTGCTGGTCGTAACTGTTGGTGCCCCGCTACACCCCCACCCCCACCCTGACACTTTTTAGCTTAACTTGACAAAATCAAGATAAGCTATTGCCATCACATGTGCGGAAGTCTGTTAGTCTGTGAGTCTGTTCACAATTTCCTTTAGCACAGGCTACACCCCATAGTTCTTGTCTGATCATCACAAAATTTTGTATGCAGGTTTGGAGTCATGTCTAGATGAGAACGTCCCCTGATAGTCATGATTAGTCAACCGGTATGGCTGCCTGAGCCCAAAACCTGAAAAGCATTAGCACAGTTTACAGGTCGTAATTTATGAAGGGATTTCGTTGTAACTTGGTAGGATGCCTCTGTATAATGCCAAGATGAGAAGGTCCCCTTTTGGTCATCCGTGATGGCTGCCCAAGCCCGAAACCCAAAAACTTTGGGCACAGTCTGCAGGTCATGTTTAGTATGGAGGGACTTCATTGTAACTTGGTAGGATGACTCTGTATGAAGTCTAGATGAGAATTACCTCATTTGGGCGCGATCTGTCAGCCGTGACGACAGCCTGAGCCCAAAAGCCTTTAGCACAGTCTACAGGTCATATTTATGGAGGGATTTCATTGACTTCATATAATGTCTAGATGAGAACGTCCCCTTTTGGACGTGATTGGGCAACTGTGACGGCTGCAGGGGCCTGAAGCCCGAAAACCTTTAGCACAGTCTACAGGTCATATTTATGGAGGGATTTCATTGTAACTTGGTAGGTTGACTTCATATAATATCTAGATGAAAACGTCTCCTTTTGGACGCAATTGGGCAACTGTGATGTCTACAGGGTCCTGAAGCCCGAAAACCTTTAGCATGGTCTAGAGGTCATATTTATGAAGGGATTTCATTGTAACTTGGTAGGATGACTCCAAATAATGTCTAGATGAGAACGTCCCCTTTTGGTCGTGATCATTCAACCTTGATGGCTGCCTGAGCCCAAAACCCCAAAACCTTTAACATAGTCTATAGGTCGTATTTATGGAAGGATTTCATTGTAACTTGTTAGGTTGACTCCATATAATGCCTGATGGTGACATCCCCTTTAGGTCTTGTTTGGTCAACTGTGATGGCTTCAGGGGCCCGAAGCCCGAAAACCTTGAGCACAGTCTACAGGTCATATATATGAAGGGATTTCATTGTAACTTCGTAGGATCACTCCAGATTATGCCCAGATGACAATGCCCCCTTTTGGTCACAATCATTCAACCATGACGGCTTCTCGAGCCCAAAACCCGAAAAACTTTAGTACAGACTACAGGTCCAATTTGTGAAGGGATTTCTTTGTAACTTAGTAGAATGATTCAGTATAATGTTGAGATGAGGACATCCCCTTTTAGTTGCAATCGGTCTACCATCATGGCTACACAGGCCTGAAGACCGAAAGCCTTTAGCATAGTCTACAGGCCATATTTATGAAGGGATTTCAATGTAACTTGATAGGATGACTCATTTTGGAATAATTTCACTGTAACTTGGTAACTTTCATTGATATACGTTAACTGTGAGGGCCACATACATTAACTGTGAGGTCATATTAACCCACCTCTCAGCTCTTTAGTACAGTGTACACCTCATATTATTTTTATTAAAAACATAGCATACAGGGAACAGAAATTAACATATTCCCAATTATCACAATTCTTGTCTTATTTCATAATTGTTTCAAAAACATTGAACATTATCCTTTTCATCAAACACAACACACAGACAAGTTAAGCTACAATGTCATTGACACTTTCATTTAAACCTCACCATTAGATTCCTGGTAAAAAATTACCTCTAGTAGACCCCTTTGAAAACCTATATCAGTGAGAAACATTTTGGTCATAACTTTTGGTGCCCCTCTACACCCCCACCCCGATACTTTTTTAAACCTCATCATTAGATTCCTGATAAAAACGTACCCCTAGTAGACCCCTTTGAAGACATCTATCAGTAAACAAAATTTTGGTCATAACTTTTGGTGCCACCTACAGCCCCACATCACCCACTTTTTTAAACCTGACGATGACCTCCACCATAAAAAAGTACTCCTAGTAGACCCATTTGGACATTGGGGGTGGCCCCATATTAATTTCTATAGCGGACACGCACGCATGCGTGCACGCATGCACACACACACACACACAAACGAAAAATCATCAGATCCGTAACCCCCTCCATTGTGATTCACCAAACATTATTTACCTTATCGCATGTAAGCGCTGTCGGAAACAGTATGTTGGTCAAAGTCAAAATCCTTTCCGAGAACGTGCTACTAGACACAAACAGGATATAAAACATAATGCTGATGCCCCAGTAGCACAACATTTTAACCTTCCTGGCCATTCTTTGGATGATTTCGAAATTCATCCTATTGAACAACCACCAATTAAAGACACATTAGAAGAAACGGATGAATTTAGAAAAAAACGTGAAGCTTTTTGGATCAATACGCTTCAAACTCTCTGGCCATTTGGTATGAACATATCAGAGGGCGAATGCGAAAGGAGGTCTATCATTCCTTTCACTTAAACGTACAACAGAATGAATATCGAAATAGCAAAAATGTTAAAAGATGAATTCAATTTTACCAATGCTAAATTAAATGAACCTTTGAATCTTTGTCCTGTCATCGCCTATAAGAAAAACAAAAGCTTGTGTAACATCCTTGTAAGGATTAAATTAGAGCCCATCAATGAATAACATCAATTTTTGCCAGTCAGTTTAGCCAGTTCCTAAGCTCATCACTTAGTTTAAATCAATTTTATGTACTTTTTTGCCATGTTTGAAACCAATCAGGGTTCAGTAAATGAAAACAATTTTTCGGCGACATATTAAAAGAAAAAAACTTTTCAGTAGGAAATGTCTGTGCCAGTGCGATTTTTTAACCTCAAACACACACAGGCGAGTGCCAGAGTTCATATATGCCCCAAAACAAAATAGGTTCCAATTTCAATCATGTGTGTGTATTTCCTAAATAAAATTAATATTTATTTATTTATATATTTATTTATTTTTTAGTATTATTTATTTATTCATTTATTTATTTATTTATTTATTTATTTATTTATTTATTTGGTTTATTCATTCATTTAAATTATTATTATTAATTTTTGTTTTTTTATTATTTTTATTTTTCACACCTTTCACACAATGTAGAGGTTCAGAAGGTAAAACACACAATTTCTATGTGGTGTAAAATATTTTCCGTCATAAACCTCCGTCGGGGGATATTCATTCCAACTGATAACATTCGTGAGGCATCATGATTTTTGGGCGTTATTTTTTCATTTATTTCTTTCGTCTCAATATATTTTATCAAACCATTTTTAGCTCACCAACTTTAGTTGTGTGAGCTTATGGCATGGCTCGATCGGTCGGCGTCAGCGTCGGCGTCAGCGTCGGCATTGGCGTCAGCGTACGTGTCCAATAATGTTAAAACTTCTGTTTAGGTCACTTACTCACCTTATTTCCATATCATGGCCTTTATAATGCTGCTATATGATGATTATTATCATTATACCATGATTTAACCCCTCGTACCCTGCATTTTAAACATTTTTCTTGACATTTTTAGTTACGTTTAGTTTTCTGTTTAGCTCAGAATTTCATGTTTAACTAAATGTTTAGGTCAGCTGCTGTGCTCCTTCTCTTCCCATGGCACTTATATTCATCATACATGTTCCTCAGTATCATTGTTCCATGATTAACCCCTCATACCCTGTATTTTAAACATTTTTCTTGACATTTTTAGTTGCGTTTAGTTTTCTGTTTAGCTCGGAATTTCATGTTTAACTTAGTGTTTAGGTCAGCTGCTGTGCTCCTTCTCTTCCCATGGCAATTATTTTCATCATACATGTTCCTCAGTATCATTGTTCCATGATTAACCCCTCATACATTGCATTTTAAACATTTTTCTTGAAATTTTTAGTTGCGTTTAGTTTTCTGTTTAGCTCGGAATTTCATGTTTAACTAAGTGTTTATGTCAGCTGCTGTGCTCCTTTTCTTCCCACGGCACTTATATTCATCATACATGTTCCTCAGTATCATTGTTCCATGATTAACCCCTCATACACTGCATTTTAAACATTTTTCTTGACATTTTTAGTTGCGTTTAGTTTTCTGTTTAGCTCGGAATTTCATGTTTAACTTAGTGTTTAGGTCAGCTGCTGTTCTCCTTCTCTTCCCATGGCAATTATTTTCATCATACATGTTCCTCAGTATCATTGTTCCATGATTAACCCCTCATACCCTGCATTTTAAACATTTTTCTTGAAATTTTTAGTTGCGTTTAGTTTTCTGTTTAGCTCTTAATTTCATGTTTAACTAAGTGTTCATGTCAGCTGCTGTGCTCCTGTTCTTCCCACAGCACTTTTATTCATCATACATGTTCCTCAGTATCATTGTTCCATGATTAACCCCTCATACCCTGCATTTTAAACATTTTTCTTGACATTTTTAGTTGCGTTTAGTTTTCTGTTTAGCTCGGAATTTCATGTTTAACTTAGTGTTTAGGTCAGCTGCTGTGCTTCTTCTCTTCCCATGGCACTTATATTCATCATACATGTTCCTCAGTATCATTGTTCCATGATTAACCCCTCATACCCTGCATTTTAAACATTTTTCTTGACATTTTTAGTTGCGTTTAGTTTTCTGTTTAGCTCGGAATTTCATGTTTAACTTGTGTTTAGGTCAGCTGCTGTGCTCCTTCTCTTCCTATGACACTTATATTCATCATACATGTTCCTCAGTATCATTGTTCCATGATTAACCCCTCATACCCTGCATTTTAAACATTTTTCTTGACATTTTTAGTTGCGTTTAGTTTTCTGTTTAGCTCGGAATTTCATGTTTAACTTGATGTTTAGGTCAGCTGCTGTGCTCCTTCTCTTCCCATGTCACTTATATTCATCATACATGTTCCTCAGTATCATTGTTCCATGATTAACCCCTCATACCCTGCATTTTAAACATTTTTCTTGACATTTTTAGTTGCGTTTAGTTTTCTGCCTAGCTCAGAATTTCATGTTTAACTTAGTGTTTAGGTCAGCTGCTGTGCTCCTTCTCTTCCCATGACACTTATATTCATCATACATGTTCCTCAGTATCATTGTTCCATGATTAACCCCTCATACCCTGCATTTTAAACATTTTTCTTGACATTTTTAGTTGCGTTTTGTTTTCTGTTTAGCTCAGAATTTCATGCTTAACTTAGTGTTTATGTCAGTTTCTGTGTTTTACTTTTAAGAGGTTGTGTTTAGGTAAGCTTTGTCACATGTTATGAGCCTGTTTGATACAGTTCTTGTGTTTGCCAAAGTTACTATCAAAGAGGAATGTTGGTGAGCTATAGGGCGTTGGCGTCCTTCTTGTTTCATATTATTTTCACATTCTTCTGAAGCCAGTAAAGCAAACCGCTCCCGATTGGTTTTACTTAAATCAAAGCCAACCAATAGGGCTTCATGGGGTCAGTAAAGCAAACCACTCACTGACTGATTAAAATTCAATGGAAGCCAATCAATAGGGCTTCATCTAATTTGTTTGGATGACACAAACTGAGTTGTGAAAAACAAACTTGGGACATCTCAGATTGAAAATAATTAATTAGATGAGTGACATTTGTCAGCTTGTTACCGAGTTTAATTATGTACTGAGCTGTGAACCCCCCCCCCCCCCCCCCCAGCCCACATATGGATATATACCATGCATGCCCTCCCAAAGTTGGATTCATTTTCCTCAAAGTCTCTTTGAAAAAGCCAAACCAAGCGAAACGCGTCGAGACAGACGGATTATTTTCTACCTTTGCTGAAGACTGCAACCAATCCAGGTATCTTCTTTAATAGGTAATATCTTATTTTCCAATTTTATTTATTTCATCACTTTTATATTTTATTTATACTTAATTCAGCTACTTTCTTTAACAATGGCAAGAAAAGGGCAGAGGCATCAGAGGCAGAGAGTTGCCCAGTCCGGAACTGGCCAGGAACAATCGTTCCAGGCTTATTCTAGGCTGGTCAAGGCTTTGTTTCAGGTGCTTCGATGTTTGCACCACATTGGGCTATTAGAGCACCATTTGGCAAATTGGGATTTCCTGAAACAGCTGGAGAAGAAAGTAGATGAGTTAGGTGGCTTTCTAAAGCCAGCTCTTCCCACCCCACACATTTTTTCTGTTTTTTGACAGATTAGTGTGGGATGGGCCAATCAAACGTTAAATGCTTTAGTTGAGCATTATAAGATAAATTTAAACCAGTTGAAGTCTAAGATAACTTTGACTATGCGACCACCTCCTGGATTCGTAAAAATAGACTTCAACAGCGCTTCGGCGCGTGCCTTGATCTGGGCTAAAAAGAACTTTAAAAATAAGTTGACAGATAAGACGATTTCGGCCTATGAGTCTTACATTTCGGAACTTCGCCCAGCGTCTGGAGTAAGGAACAATACGGGAGGGAGCAAGCAAACTCCGGCCCGTGTTGTCCCTCTACCCCAACGCGAAAAGCAAAATAAGAAAAGATCAAGGCAAAGCACTTCTCCCTCTTCTTTTCCTTCTACTTCTTCTTTCTCTCAGAGTAAGCGCCTCAATTTGCAAACATCTCCGGTCCATATTGTGACTGAAGATGCTCGCAAATTAGTAACGCTGTCTCGCCTCGTCTTGCTCCTCTACCTCCTACTCCTCCTCAGCCTTTCTTCTCTGGTTCTCCTAGTGCTCTCACTAGAACTCCTCCTCCTCCTCCTTTTGTTTCTTCTCCTGCTTCTGTTTCTTCTCCTGCTTCTGTTTCCTCTCCTGCTTCTGTTTCTTCTCCCCCTTCTCCTGCTTCTAGTGTGGTTCAACCAGGTATATCGTACTCAGAGAAAGTCAAATCACCGAGCCGCAACTCGGGTCGCTCATTTGATTCTAAATTCTCCCAGTTTCGGCATAAAAGCGGAGTTAATTTTGACAAAAGGAATTGGCGCCTCCCCTATGTTTGTAAAAACATCCTTATGATTGGAAGTTCAAATTTAGGACGCATTGATCGAAATCCCCATCTGGACATCCAGGCGGAGTGTTACCTCAGCGCCAAATTCAATCATCTGCGCTCTATGTTTAAAGGGCACAGGGGCCAGTCCAGTCCCCAAAAAATATTATTAAATATTGGCGTGAATTCTCGAAACGATAATTCTGATCTCGTAGTTAAGCAGTTGCGGAATATGCTTAGCGATATCAGGGTCAAGTTTAGATCAGCAAAAATTTATTTTGCTGAACTAAACTTTTCGCAAAAACTCCCTCAGGCTGAGAGGAGAACCCTGAGCATCATCAACGAAACCATTCGGAAAGTGAAGGACGTTAACGTTATACCAAAAATTGATGACGTGAAGTTTGATGTTGCTCAGGATTTTATCCATTGGACCACGAGAACCGCCAATATTATGTACGATCACTGGTTGAACCACCTAAATTTAAACTAAGTAAAGGCAAAGGTAACAGCCGCCTAACAGATGTGGGATTAGGAAATAATGTGATTAACCTGTCTGGCACCAATGACCTAACAACCGAAGAGAAATCTCTTTTAGATCGCAGTTTAACTTTTGTACCAGCACCAAAGCCAAAAACTGATAACCAAACAAATTTACCATCATACAACTGTAATTTTCTTAGGCAAATGAAATTAGCAGACCGCTTTAGAAACTCCAGCAGTCTGAAACTTCCTTTTACAGAATCATCTGGTTGGTCACCTCCAGATAGTGAAGTAGATCCCGAAATTATTGAGGCTAGCAAACGAATCACCCAAAAGGTGTTCAGCATGAACATACTCTCTGATAAAGACAATTTAACAGCTGGTGAACAGAGAGCCCTCACGAAACTTCGAAAAAATAAGAAATTAGTAATTAAACCAGCCGACAAAGGTGGGTCGGTAGTTGTTCTATCTTGGGATAATTATATAAAGGAAGCCATGAGACAACTCAGCAATACTAAACATTATAAGAAAATAGATTCACTTATTTGGCCTAGTAATATCGAAATATTCAATAAGATCTTAAAATTTCTCCTCGACGAAGGTCACATTACCAAAAAACAATTGAAATATTTAACAGCTAAGCTCAGTGCTCAAACAAGACAATTTTATATCCTACCAAAGATCCACAAGGACCGTTCTTCATGGACGGATGACTTAACTCCACCCGGGAGGTCAATTGTATCAGATTGTAATTCAGAATCTTATGCGATCTCGGAATTAATTGATTATCATCTGAAACCTATAGCAAATAGACATCCGAGCTATCTAAAAAATACACAGGATTTCCTGTCAAAAATTTCGAAATTGAAAATATCGAAAAATGCAATTCTGGCTACTTTGGATATTGACAGTATGTATACGAACATTGATATTGATAAAGGTGTTAAATCAGTTAAAAATGCATTTGAAAAATATCCGGATGCAAAACGCCCGGATGAACAAATTTTGGATCTTTTAGAGCTGAGTTTAAAAGGTAATGACTTTCAATTCAATGGAGAATATTTTTTTCAAATAATGGGTTGTCCTTGGGCAAAAGATTCAGTCCTAATTTTGCAAGCATTTATGTAGCGGAATGGGAGGAAAATGCCTTAAACAAATGTGCCAAGCATCCTCTCATATATCTCAGGTATTTAGATGACATTTTTATTATTTGGGAACATTCAAAAGAAGATTTTGATGATTTTTTAGAAATTTTGAACAATCACGATCCAAATATTAAATTGAAAGCCACTATCAGTGAAAATTCTGTTGATTTTTTCGATGTGACCGTGTATAAAGGCAAGCAATTTCAGGTGTCCGGTCATTTAGATTATAAAGTGTATTTTAAACCAACTGATTCACATCAATTGTTGCACACAAAATCATTTCATCCTCAACATACATTTAAAGGTATCATCAAATCACAACTCATTCGTTTCCACTGCAATTCAAGTGATAAGGTAAATTTCAATGAGGCTTGTTCTACTCTATTTGGCGCCCTCAGATCAAGAGGATACTCACTGCGCTTTTTGCGTACCTTAAAATCTCAAACTCTGAAAAAGCTTGAAAGTCCAGCTGAAACTACTGATTTCGAACCACTGAAGATTGAACACAACAGACCGTTGCAGAATGGTAGCGGCACGGTGTTTAATTGCAAAAAGCCTCGATGTAGATTGCATACTTTTATGCCTGATCAGAAAGAGGAATTTTCCTCCGAACAAACAAAAAATCATTATCAGATCCGTAACCCCCTCCATTGTGATTCACCAAACATTATTTACCTTATCACATGTAAGCGCTGTCGGAAACAGTATGTTGGTCAAAGTCAAAATCCTTTCCGAGAATGTGCTACCAGACATAAACAGGATATAAAACATAATGCTGATGCCCCAGTAGCACAACATTTTAACCTTCCTGGCCATTCTTTGGACGATTTCGAAATCCATCTTATTGAACAACCACCAATTAAAGACACATTAGAAGAAACGGATGAATTTAGAAAAAAACGTGAAACTTTTTGGATCAATATGCTTCAAACCCTCTGGCCATTTGGTATGAACATATCAGAGGGCGAATGCGAAAGGAGGTCCATCATTCCTTTCACTTTAACGTACAACAGAATGAATATCGAAATAGCAAAAATGTTAAAAGATGAATTCAATTTTACCAATGCTAAATTAAATGAACCTTTGAATCTTCGACCTGTCATCGCCTATAAGAAAAACAAAAGCTTGCGTAACATCCTTGTAAGGATTAAATTAGAGCCCATCAATGAATAACATCAATTTTTGCCAGTCAGTTTAACCAGTTCCTAAGCTCATCACTTAGTTTAAATCAATTTTATGTACTTTTTTGTCATGTTTGAAACCAATCAGGGTTCAGTAAATGAAAACAATTTTTCGGCGGCATATTGAAAGAAAAAAACGTTTCAGTAGGAAATGTCTGTGCCAGTGCGATTTTTTAACCTCAAACACACACACACACACCACACACACACACACACACAAAGATTAATTTGGTGTAAATGTAAATTGGTAACTGCTGGTTTCTATAGTCGGTACCTAGCTACTATGGCATACAAGCCTGAAAATAAGCAAACTGTCATCTGCAAAATGAGATCCCCAGAGGGTGAATTTGGTTTTGCTACCATACACAGCAGAGTGGCATCTGAAAATTTACCCTCTGTGTCACAGAGTCTGTGAACCTCAGTCTGAATCAAGGTCTCAAGCCAAAACAGAAAGTTGTACCTAGAGGATAAATTGGCCCACTGTATGGGATAGCATCAGCAAATTCACCCTCTGGTGACCTCATTTTGCAAATGACAGGTTGCTTATGTTCAGGTTTGACTGTAAACCCTGCAAACACACAACATGATTGGTGCTGTGACAATTTATTTAACATTGTGTTGACATTGTGTATTTGCACTGGTAATACTGTCTGTTTAGGTTGACGCAAAATGTATACTATGGGAAAACATTTCCTGTAGTGATTTGCAACACATTTCAACTACAATAATTATATTTATATAGACTTCACCTTTAGCCTATAAGAAATTTGGTGATTGTGAATTTTATGCTAATACCTCATACAGAGCTGGCGTGTTGTAGACAGTTCAGGGAGTCTGCACCCCTCAAGTTAGGCAATAGGCATATTTACAAATTATCATTTCTGGTCTCATCGAAGTACATGTTGACTTATGTAACCTATCTTCTTCAAGTGACTCACTCAGCACACAGTTAAAAGATGTAGGCTAAGTTCCGAATCAACACCACCATCTATAAATTTTGTAGTGGGTGTTTTGAGTTCATAAAGATTGAGACCATAAACTATAAAACTAAATATGCAAACCTTTAGATTACTCCATTTTCACACCATTTACTGGTGTGCCCAAATTAGAGAAGGTGTCAAGACATCAAGAAAAATATATAAATTCCTTGTGCCTCTGCTATATTTGAGAATGCCTTCCACCATAATATGACAATAGAAACACAAAGAAAGGCATGGAAATACAACATAACAGGATAAGGCTGTTATTTCAGGTTTTAATGTGCCCAAATTAGAGCCAAACGGTGTGCCCGAAAAAATTTAAAGGCCTGAAATATGAGTGGTTAATGTCTGTATTATGTATGCCTGAGTGCCTGTGGTAACAACCAGTTCACAAAAATCAGTTTTACGCGTGTTTTGATGAAGGTACCCTAACACTGGAAAGAAATGCCAAGAACGATAACTTCAACTTCAGAGCACCCCTGAGAAGCAGAACCTGCTATACAAGTACACCAGTAAGCTGATCACTAAAGGTGGAAAGTCAGGCCATCGCAACACTAAATTTACCAACCTGACTATGGGGCCACCTTAGTAGACTCCCGATTGAGGTTCCCAAAATGGAAAACATTTTGCCTGGTACAGAAGTGCCTGACTGCTCGTCTATCTGACAGCCCAGTTGGTGTCGCTAAATTAACCTATTCTGGACCTCGTTCTAATTATATTCAGCCTGGCTTGGCATTTTCTTAAATGAAACCAAAACAATCTTAGTCGAGCTAAACTTAACATGATTAGCATGAGTGTCATTGTGCCCCTTGTGACCTTGTCAGATGATTCAATGTACCACTATGCTAGATAGCATGAGAGAATGCTGTTCTCATAACTGATTTTGTGCTGGTCTTGTTTAAGTTGCAAGTCAATGAAAAATAAGAGTGTTTTATGCCGAATTAGTGATACATCAGAAATTAATATTACCTGCTAAGCAGTCTGGGCAGTCTAGAACTGCCCGCTGGACCACTGTGGGGTGGTCCATTATGTCAGTGTACCAGTACAGAAGGGGTGGTCTGGTATGGACCACGGTCCAGTCTTGGACTGGTACCATACCGTTTTTGGGGTTTGGTCCACATCACTAATTGTAATGTTTGTTTGTTCGATTGGAAATAAATACTGTTTAACCTCAGAAAGTGGACCAGTGCTCATTTACTTTGGAATAGGAATATACAGTTAGCTAAATGACTTTGTACTTATGTTGCAGTTATGAAAATACATAAATACTGGCCGCGACCTTAAACACAATTAAAGAAATAAATAAATAAATAATTACTGTTTAACCCTTTACTCAACGCAGACGACATCAAAATTTATTATTTTAAATATCATTTTTTTAATTTCTCAAACAAAATTTTGACAAAACCATATCTTGTGAACTCTCGTTGGAACGAGCTTGATGGGCTTGTTCCAAAGAGGGGTCACATGATATGATTTTGTTGAAATATTTTGAAAAATAGTATTTTTTCAGCTGATAAATTTGCATATTATGCGGGCGTATGTGGCCGATTTGTTTGGTAAAGGGTTAAACTAAAAATTACCATAATTACTTCTTACTTCCACAACTCTGTGACCTCAGTACTTCAGGAACTTGGAATTTGTGCCGTTATATTTTGTCCCCAGAATATAGGAAAATCACTTAATTCTGGTCCAACGAATATTTATATTTTTCACTTGCAAAACACTTTACCCTACCTGAATAGAAGATGACAGTTGCAAAAAAATTAAATTTGTTGAATACCTAAAAGAGCTTGATCCAGTGAGGGGTAATAAGCTCTGTTTTGAGCCATAAGTAGACAATGAAATTGGAATAGCTATTTTTTCTGATAGAACTGGCCAGTTTTAGCAATTTATTTTGGGTAAAGTTTCCCACAGCATTTTGGTAAAAACAAGTTGCCCGTTCAATAATAAAATAGCCTGAAATGATATGTTATTTATTAGATATGATTTTCTTTTCATTTCTACAGTTGCCCATTATCAAATTTGGCTAACAGCCTAACATGGCTTCAATGTTGGCTGATATAGTGTCATTCTAGGCTGGTATGAACCAAGCTAAGATTGATCCCTTTGCAGCATTACTAGGTGCAACCAATTTGTGTACAGCAAAATATTCAGTTTCTTTTTATGAATGCAATCATGAACATTGGTGTTTCTGAGCATGGTTGATTGGGTGAAAACACAGTTTTTGTATTATGAGGGATTAATTATTGTAGTAAGTATTGATTAGGTGGAGGAAGAGAAGAGAGTTGTACAGAAAACTCATTGCAAAGTAAAATTCTGAGTTGTAAGTGGAGATTCATCATAGTGGTAGAAGACGTAGTTAAGCTATCAAACATTATGGCTCCACCAGGGGGAAGCAAAGACGTTGAGACTGCTAAGCTAGAAGAAGAGAAACTTTGGACTTTGTAAAGAGAATGAGAAACAATAACATTGTCAGAAAACTTTAACAGATCTAAGTATTTTTGTAATTATTTGTTTTGATTTAATAAATAAAGAGGTTATTACTTGGTTAGTAACTTAGTAACTTCTCATCAGCCTTAGTTAGTAGCTTCATATTCCTTTATCGGAAAAAAGCAGAAGGACCAGCAAAGTTTCTGCCAAGGGACTCCGGGTTGAACCTGCAGGTCCCTTGGCTAAATCTGTGCTTGTCCTTTTCATGCATTACCACATGAACCGATTGTTATTGTCTGGGTGGAAACTTCACTCCATGAGTGTTTTAGTGGTAATTCACTGGACATGTACTTTATGTTGATTGTGGTCGATCATGAAATGCTTGTTTAGTCTGGTCATTTCAGTTGAAACAGAGGATCTCTGATGAGTCACAATTACTGAGGTTCAGATTAATTTTAGTGAATGAGGTTCAAAAATTTCATATCAAATCATGATGACTTTGATATTCTTTTTATCAGACAGTATGTATTTTAACCCTTTACCAATGCAACACTAAAACTGACATTACTGTTCACAAACTGCCATCCAAATTTTATTATTTTTTAAATTTTTGCCTCAAACACAGATATTATAGCTCCATCATTGATCAACCTCATCAAGATCATTCCAATGAGGGGTCATAGTCTATGTCTATTTTTTCGAGGCAAGTCTTTAGAGTTTTTAGTTATTCAGGAAATGTTTTTACTAATGACATCTGCTATTTGCATTAGATGAACGACTAATGAAATATAAGATTAAGTCAATTCTACTTCCAAAACCAGCTAACTCACAATACTACAACATCCATGTTGTCTTCTGGCAATACACATTTATTGAGACCTTTTGTGAACTATTTTTCTGAACTGAGCAATTTGATGGTGATGGTGATGATGTGATAGTAACATTTATTATTGAAGTCTAAAAACATTTTTATCTATTTTTTCCATCTCCAGGTCCTTGATCTTCAGAATGAAGTACAAAATCTCACAGCAGAATATCAGAATGAGACTGTGACTCTGGAAGACATTTGCTTCAAGCCTCTTACTCCTGACAACAATAACTGTACAATTGAGAGTGTAATGCAGTACTACCAAAATTCAAAAGTCAATTTGTCTCGAGAGGCCTGGGACAAATGGCATTCTCTTATGTATGCTGATTATTTGGACCACATGCAGGCTTGTGTCAAGTAAGTTCTGGTTCAAATTCTAATTTTCAGTTCACAAGAAATAACAGTTATGGCCAGTGAAAACTTCAGTAAAGCTCTTTACTGATTCCTGAACAGCAATATTGTTGAAAATATGCAGTTACCAGAAATATTCAATAAACCATAATTTGATAAATTCCCTATACTGTGATTCCTTATAATGTTATAAGGAATTGACTATTTTGTACTTAATATCTTGCTTTATAGAGCTTATATAGATCTGTACAAAAAATATGAGGGATTCCATCACTAAATTTAAAGTATTGAGTCCCCCTACTCCTCCCCCCCAACCCCACAAAAAAAACCCCCAAAATAAAGCTAAAGAATTTAGCCCTCAGTGGATTAAAACTCTTTGATACAGTGCAGACCTTCTTTGGAATAATAAACTGAGGCCTGAAAAACACACTTTTCCTTTTTAACCTAGTGTAGCTTGATAGTGCAGCTGTGAACTGTGAAATAATTACTGGAAAATTTTGTTTGTTTTTTTTTAATTTTCATTTCATGAAAAATAAACTGTAGATTCCTTATTTCCGGGCCTGCAATTAAGTAGGTTCCACTGTAGTTCAAACTATGAGATTCTGGTTTAAAGAAGTCTAAAATTTAGTGTCCAGAGCACGAAATGTTTGTTTTCAAATTCTCATAAGAACATCTATCAAATTACTTTTGAAATTATTGTGGCCTATTTCAACACCACATGAATTAAAATGTTCATTTGTTTATATCTGGGGAGATAATTCAAGTATTTCATATTTTATTATATCACAAGAAGCTACAGTACAGCCACTGTGGACTGATCAGATTCCATGCATGTGTTTACCAGGTAATACAAATCATCATCAGCAAAATCTTAATTAATGACGCACTGGGTTGTACCGGGTGTTTCATTAATTAAATTTTTGATGATTATTCCTGTAAATAATGTTTATAATGAAATATTATTGCGTTCGTGGAAATATTGCCCACCCGTGAAAAGTGAGCAGTCCATAACAGCCGTACTGTACTTAAATGCTCACAAAACATTGCAGAGCAGCCATCTTGGATCACTTTAGCACAGGCTACAGGCCACATTTAAACATCTTCTGGAAATCATTCTGGTTAACTTAGTATGATGAGTAGATGAGAATGTCATATTTCGGTAACCACTGGCTGCACATCATGGCTACCACAGCAGCAGGGTTTCTGCTAGGGGAAAATTTGTGGGTCCGGTATTTTAAAGAAAGTGAAACTCAGATGCCGAAGGCGTCTGCCGTACGTGCGAAGGGACGTGCGTATAGAGGGGGGTTTGCCCCAGGAAAATTTCTATTTTTAGGTGCTCTCTGGGGGCATTCTGGTCACTAAAATGCTGAATAATTATGTGGAAAATATATATTTTTTCCTCCTACAATTCTCAAAATTCCCACGGGACACACAATACTACTTCTGGTCGGAGGTTTCATAAAAATACAAACCCAAAACAACACAAAATCCACGAATCCTAACAGTGACTGAGCTTTGTTTACAACCGCTCGCGGTAATATTCGAAAAGAACCATGATGCGGACGTGTGACGTCATGCACATGCAATTACCATACTGACTCGTGTAAAATCCCATGGGTGCTTACAGTGGATAAATTGCAAAGTGTATGTGGTGAGGGGGGGCTTCGGGACTAGTAATAGTGCTTGCAAGTCACGTTGGGATGCGTCTGAAATTGGCGATATAACTGAGTATGTTACGTTTCTTTGGAAACCGCCTACCAATTTTTAGCCCGATTGTTTACAGTAAGGGGTATAGTAATGACTTTTGTCCGTCCGTCCGTCCATCTGTCCGTCTGTTAACATTTAGAGTTTTTGGTTAAAGTTTGTGGTTAAAGTTTTTTACTGAAGGTTCGAGTGGTTTTTTTTTTTTTTTTTTCCTCTCTTTTCCTGTTTAGTTGACATTTGGAGTTTTGGTTAAAGTTTGTGGTTAAAGTTTTTTTATTCAACCTTCAAGTACAGGCTATACCCGGTAGTTCTTGTCTGATCGTCACAAAATTTCATATGCAGGTTTTAGGTCATGTCTTCATGAGAACATCCCCTTTTGGTCATGATCGGTCAACTGGTTTGGCTGCCCGAGCCCAAAACCCGAAAACCATTAGCACAGTCTACAGGTCGTATTTATGAAGGGATTTCATTGCAACTTCACAGAATGCCTCTGTATAATGCCTAGATGAGAACGTCCCTCCTTGGGCATGATCTTTCAACCGTGATGGCTGCCCAAGCCCGAAACCCAAAAACTTTTAGCACAGTCTGCAGGTCATGTTTAATATGGGTGTGTTTCATTGTAACTTGATACGATGACTCCGTATGATGTCTACATTAGAATTTCCTTATTTGGGCATGATCTATCAACCGTCACAACTGCCCGAGCCCAAAACCCGAAAACCTTTAGCACAGTGTACAGGTCATATTTATAGAGGGATTTCATTGTAACTTGATAGGTTGACTTCATATAATGTCAACATGAGAAAGTCCCCTTTTGGACGTGATTGGGCAACTTTGACGGCTACAGGTGCCCGAAACCCAAAAACCTTCAGCACAGTCTACAGTCATATTTATGAAGGGATTTCATTGTAACTTGGTAGGATCAATCCACATGATGCCCAGATGAGAATATCCCCTTTTGGTTGCGATCATTCAACCATGATGGCTGCCAGAGCCCGAAGCCCGAAAACCTTTGGCACAGTTTACACGTCATATTTATGGAGGGATTTCATTGTAATTTGATAGGTTGACTTCATATAATGTCTACATAAGAACGTCCCCTTTTGGGCAACTGTGACGGCAACAGGGGCCCGAAGCCCGAATACCTTTAGCACAGTCTACAGGTCATATTTATGGAGGGATTTTATTGTAACGTGATAGGTTGACTTCATATAATGTCTAGATGAGAACGTCCCCTTTTGGGCAACTGTGACGGCAACAGAGGCCCGAAGCCCGAAAACCTTTAGAATATTCCACAGGCCTTCTTTTGTCAAAAATGTTTTTTTTGTTAAAGTTTGTGGTTAAAAATCCAGACACAAATTATCCCCCCCCCCCCCCCCCCCCAATTAGGCATTTTTTTTTCTTTCCTCGAATATGCATTTTGAACTATTTACAGTCACTATATGCAGAACCTTTTTTTAAACTCACGTAACCCCCAACCCCCACCCCACCCACCGGGGGGCCAATTAGTCACTTTTTTTTTCTTTCATCAAAAATGCAGTTTTACAGTTTTGCTTAAAGTTTGTGGTTAAAAATCCAGACAAACACCACCCCACACCCTCACCCCCATGGTGCCAGTTACGTTTTTTTTTTCCTCTGCTCAAAATGCATTTTGAAGGATTTAGACTGACCACATGTGGAAAAAAAAATGGACTCCCCTAACACACCCCCACTCTCCCCCATGCCTCACCCTCACCCCACCTCCTCCTCACCCAGGGCCATTCATGCAATATTTTTTCTTCGGTACAAAATGCATTTTTAGCCTGACAATAGTCAGGGCTATAGTCATGACTTTCGTCCGTCCATCTGTCTGCAAACAATTGGTTTCCAACTGATTACTCCAGTTTGGATTATTTTATTTATTTTCAACCAAAGTTGATATGTGTATTTTCCAGCTAGTAATACAGGCCAGGTTTCAATATAGGTTCCACCTTTTTTTTCCTTTTGTCAACAATGCTTCCTTACAGTTTTGTTTGGTTATAGTTTGTGGTTAAGAATCCAGACAGAAATTTACCCCCCCCCCCCCCACCCCACCCCACCAATTAGTATGCATTTTGAACTATTTACAGTCACTTTTTTTTTCTTTTTCATCAAAAATGCTTGTTTACAGTTTTGGTTAAAAACCCAGACAAACACCACTGCCCCCATCCCCCTCCCCCCCAATTATGCATTTTTTTTTTTTTTATTTCCTCCAATATGCATTTTGAACTATTTACAGGCACTACATGCAGAACCTTTTTTTTCCTTTTGTCAACAATGCTTCCTTACAGTTTTGTTTGGTTATAGTTTGTGGTTAAGAATCCAGACAGAAATTTAGACCCCCACCTCCCCCCCCCCCCACCCCCACCCCCACCCCACCAATTAGTATGCATTTTGAACTATTTACAGTCACTACATGTAGAACCTTTTTTAAACTCACGTATTTCTTCTTTGGTGCAAAATGCATTTTTAGCCTGACTGTTTATAGTCAGGGCTGCAGTCATGACTTTCGTCCGAGAAATAATTGGTTTCTGACTGATAACTCCAGTTTGGATTATTTGATCTCAACCAAAGTTGATATGTGTATTTTCCCGCTAGAAATACAGGTCAGGTTTCAATATAGGTTCCACAACTCCCTCCGTCCCCCCCCCCCCCCCCCCCCCCCCCCACACACACACACACACAAACGTGTCACTTTGGCAATTATTTCCAGAATGCATTTTGAAGGATTGGGAGTTATTACATGCAAGAAAATTGACTCATATAGCCCAACATTGCTTTATGTACTGCATCTTTAATCCTTTACCTAACACAAGTTGAAGCCAACCGTACAAATTATTTTTCTGAAACATCAGATTTTTTTCATTTTTTCTTTACTTCTAACCATGGCTTATTACTCCTTATTGGAACAAGCTCATCAAGTTTGTTCCATTAATATTAAGGTCATGAGATATGTTTTGAAGTAGAGAAATGAAAAAATAAAATTTCAATAACAAATTTTGTATATCACGAGTGCAGATATGGCAGATTCGTTAGGTAAACTGTTAACAAAAAATGGCTCCGACTATTTTGCATCTAAGCATTGCCATTCCTGGGACAGTCGGGCTGCATGCGTGACATCACTCTAGTTTTTTGTACAGGTTACTCTCGAAAGTCGAAGCCAGAAATGGACGAAAGTGTGTCAAATAGCACTGCAAACCACCCCCTTGAAAACAGACAAACATAGTCTGTTTAAAAATAGCTATTTTTTTTTAAATATGTACATTTTTTACGAATATAACAAAATATAGCTTCAAACAAACTCAATAAAAAAAATCATAATATGAAGACCAGATAAAATTTACACAGCGAAATATGAATAACAAAATAGTTGCCTCCCTTGGCAACATTCGAAAAATTGATTTTACACTGAAAGTCATAACTTCACATGTTGCAGGGCATGATGAATGAGCAGGTTTTATTGCACCAATAAGTCATAAATCATATCCCTGGTTATATTGTTATATAATTCTCAATTATAATTACCACTTTCTCATTAATTTCTGAGTTGTGCACGCTCGAAAGTGGCAGTGTTCTTTCACTATGAGTTGTGCACCGCTCGAAAGTGGCAGTGTTCAATCAGTATCTTTCTGATGATATTCAACCACTGTGAAAACTGAAAACTACATGTGAAAACTACACTCATTTGAAACAAGTGACAGCTTCCAAAACGAGTACATCATTTATCGCTCAAAATGAAAGCCAGTGATTTCGGACCAAACACAACAATTTGAGTCTGAAATTTTATAGGCGACGTTTAGGATTTGAACTTTGTTTCCCCTTCTCGTCTGGGGGTTATAAGGTATCAGGTTGTCGGCAGTAATAGTAGGCATAGTATACAACATAATTATGCCTATATTACGTGGAAACAAAGGATACCGAGTGTCGTTACGATACAGCATTGTACTCGACATTTTAACCACCAGCTTTTCTGACTGATCATAGTATGATCGGCAGGGGAATGGGTCCGGTCGACGGACCCACTGCCGGTCTAGCGGAAACCCTGCACAGCAGTCATCATTGATTTTTAACTCAACTTTGGCGAAGCCAAATTTGAGCTTTTGTTATGGCCCGTTGTCTGTTTGTCCGTCTGTCCATACGTCAACAATTGGATACGGCTCGGGGTAGAGGCCGTATTTATGAACCGATCTTTACGAAATTTCTTGGGTACCTTTGTTATGACCGTGGGTCGAGAACAAGTGTTTTTGGGTCGGTCCGAAATTCAAGATGGCTGCCAGCTGCCATTTTGTACCGACGATGCAGAAATCTGTTTTTTGTACAGAACTTCCATATGAAAGCTCTGATCTGAATAATTTTTTGTATGAATGTTTAGTACCATGAGATACATTACATATCATACAGGGTTTTTTCTCGTGCTTAAATTATGCAAATTAGACTAACTCTGATTTATTTAGTGTTACTTTCAGCACTGTCAGTGCAAATGCCAATACCGCTCGGGCTAGAGGCCACATTTATGAACCGATCGTTACGAAACTTCTTGGGTACCTTTGTTATCACCGTGGGACGAGAACGAGTGTTTTTGGGTCCGGTCTGAAATTCAAGATGGCCAATGGCAGCCATTTTGTTCAAAATTAGGGGCAATCAGATTTTTGCGCAGAACTTCCACATGAAAGCTCTGATTTGAATAATTTTTTGTATGAATGTTTAGTACCATGGGATACATCAAATATAATACGGGTTTTTTTCTCGTGCATAAATTATGCAAATTAGACTAACTTAGATTTATTCAGTGTTACTTTCATCACTGTAAATGTAAATATGCCAATTCGGCTCGGGCTAGAGGCCGAATTTATGAACCGATCTTCACAAAACTTCTGGGGTACCTCTGTTATCACGGTGGGACGAGAACGAGTGTTTTGGGGTCCGGTCTGAAATTCAAGATGGCTGCCAGTGGCCATTTTGTACAGAAATTAGGTCTAATCAGTTTTTTGTACATAACTTCTATACGGCTCAGGCTAGAGGCCGTATTTATGAACCAATCTTTACAAAACTTCTTGGATACCTTTGTTATCACCGTGGGATGAGAACGAGTGTTTTTGGGTGTGGTCTGAAATTCAAGATGGCCACCACAGCCATTTTGTACCAATATTAGTGCAATCAGTCTTTTGTACAGAACTTCTGTATGAAAGTTCTGATTTGAATAAATTTTTGTATGAATGTTTAGTAAAATGGAATACATCACATACAATACAGGTTTTTTTCTCGTGCAGAAATTATGCAAATTAGATGGATTTTGATTTATTTAGTGCTACTTATACACTGTAAGTGCACATGTCAATACGGCTCTGGCTAGAGGCTGTATTTATCAACCGATCTTCACGAAACTTCTTTGGTACCTTTATTATCACCTTGTGACAAGAACGAGTGTTTCTGAGTGTGGTCCAAAATTCAAGATGGCTGCCCGTGCCCATTTTGTACTGAAATTAGGTCCAATCATATTTTTGTCACAACATTTATACAGCTCGTATTTATGAACTGATCTTCATGAAACTTCTTGGGTACCTTTGTTTTCACCTTGGGACAGGAATGAGTGTGTTTTGGGGTGCCTTTGTTATCACTGTGCTATGAGAACAAATATTTTGGGGTTCAGTCAGACCCACTCTGGGACTCAAAGATTTCTTTTCTAGTTTAGCATCTGACTGTCACCCACCTTTACAATACTTTACCTATACATTTGTTACAGGCTACGGTCAGTATTTATGTACAGACCGTTACAATACTTTATATGTACCTTTGTTATCAGGTCATTACCTAGATGTTTGTCATTGCTGTGTCACATACTATACATGTACATGTCTTGACAAGTTGAGCTACAGTGTCATTGACACTTTCATTGTAATTATTTTACAATCAAATTTCTTGGGAGTTTTGGCTTGGTAACAGAATTATTATTCTGTTTTTCCCCATGGTTACATCCTCACCCTAGGGTGGTTAGGCATTTCAGTCATGCATCTACCATCTGATGTACTGCAGTTTCTTCTCAGGAAGCCTCTGTTTTACATCGGATAGTGTTAAAATTGGTAACTGATTTCGGGCCATATTTCAGTGCCTGGAGTCTTCCAGTTTTATTCACTTTTGTTTACATTGACAACGGTTACTTCAGACAGTGATTCCTTGTCATCTATTAAGTTATGTACCTTTGTTATCAGGTCATTACCTAGATGTTTGTCATTGCTGTGTCACATACTATACATGTACATGTCTTGACAAGTTGAGCTACAGTGTCTTTGACACTTTCATTTCAGAACACTGTCCACAATTCTTTCAGCAGGGCACAGTTCTTTTCCGATCATCACCAAATTTCATATGCATGGTCAGGTTCTTACCCTGATGAAAACATCCTATTATAGTCATGGTCAGCTGCTTACAATGGCTATATCTTGGATTTCTTCTGCATAGGCTGCAGGTCACATCTGTGCATCAGTTTTCTTGAAATTTTGCAGGGTAACAGTATGATGAGTAGATGAAAACATCCTATTTTGGTAATTGTTTGCGCTCATAATGGCAGCCATCATGGATTGCTTCAGAACACATTGTTCAGAATATGTTCAGCAAGGACTGAAGTCTGCAGTTTTTTTTGGATCATCCACAGATTTCATTTGCATAGTCAGGTTCATACCTAGATGAGAACATAGTATTGTGTTCATGGTTGGCTGCCCACAATTGCTGCCACAACAGCCATTTTAAATTTCTCCAGCACATGCTACAAGTCACACTTTTATGCATAATTTTTCGTGAAATTTGGAAGGGCAATTCAGTATGATGAGTAAATGAGAATGTCCTATTTTGGTAATGGCTATCTTCAGCTTCTTCAGAACAAACTGCAGTCATATTTATGCAACAATGTTCTTGAAACTTAGCTTGCTGTCTTAGCATGATGAGCAGATGAGAATGTCCTATGTTGGTCACTGTCAGCTGCACTCAATGACTGCCATGCCAGCCATTTAGTATTTCTTCAGCACACCCTACAGGTTGCTTTTTATGTCCCCCGACTTTGGTCGGGTGGCATATAGTGATTGAAGTGTGCGTGTGTCCGTCCGTGTGTGTGTGTGTGACTCGAAAACGGTTAGGGCCACAGTCATCAAACTTCACACAATTATAAAGGACCATGGGGGGATGTGTCACACACCATAGCCGGTTTCGTACCTTCAAGGTCAAGGTCACATTTCAAGGTCACACTAAAAATTGGTCAATATTTGTGTCTCAGCCATAACTCAGAAACGAATCATAGTACAATTGTTAAACTTTTTACAAATGTTAAGGACAGTCAGAAGGTGTGTCGCGTATAATAGTTTCCGCCGCATCTGCAAGGTGGATGTCACAATTGACCTTCATATGTTCAGGGTCACAAATCGTGTCTCAAGCATAACTCCAAAACTATTAGGGCTACAATCATCTAACATCACTCAATTATAAAGGACAACAGGTGGATGTGTCACGCACCACAGCCAGGTCTGTAAGGTCAAGGTCACATTTCAAGGTCACACTGAACAGGGTTAAGGCCACAATTATAAAACTTCACACAATTATAAAGGACCATGGGAGGATGTGTCACACACTGTAGCCGGGTTTGTACCTTCAAGGTCAAGGTCACATTTCGAGGTCACACTAAAAATCGGTCAATATTCGTGTCTCAGCCATAACTCAGAAACGAATCATAGTACAATTGTTAAACTTTTTATAAATGTTAAGGATAGTCAGAAGGTGTGTTGTGTATAATAGTTTCCGCTGCATCTGCAAGGTGAAGGTCACAAGGGTGGGGTGGGTGGGCATGTGTTACCTCAGTAACATTCTTCTTGTATGTATCGATTTTATTGAAATTTGGCAGGATGACACAGTATGATGAACAAATGAGAATGTCATATTTCAGTGATGGTCGGTCAGCATGGCAGCCATCTTGGATTTCTTAGCACACCAAAAGGTTTCATTTGTGGATCAATTTTATTGAAAGTTAGCAGGATGACTTAGAATGATGAGCACACAGGAATATTATGTTACTGTGATGGTTTTCTAGAAAAGCTACCCTGGCTCATATTTCTTTCTTTCCAAGTTTTTTTATTCTGATATATAACAGAAAGTCTATACTTATGACACAAAATACTTAAATTGGACTAATATTTATTACACGCTTGTTCTATGTAATCCCCATTTATAGCCACAATAAACCATGTGGAAAATGAAAATCTGTTCCGCACATGTGTGCGGAACAGAAATCAGAACAGAAATTGTTGACAGACTATTTTTAAATAGAAGCAAAATTTCTCTGGAATTTTCTACAAATCATGCACTGCAATTATGGGTTCCCCTCACAAATTTGGTTGACGATAAAATGTGTTCCTTTTTTGATAGATTGTCCCCTGAGTTCCAGTGTGTTCTATGTCCCTACTGGCAAATAGAACACATTGGAACTCAGGGGTTGAATTGTCAATTGAATTGCTGAGTGTCCTTCAGTGTCCTTCTAATAATTGCTTTTATAGATGTGATGGCATGTAATAAATACAAAATGACACATGCGTGTGAATTAATAAACACAAAATGACACATGCGTGTGAATGGGTTAATCGATATGGCACTTGTGCCATATTGATTAACCCCTTCACACCCGTGAGTTGTTCTGTGTATTTGTTGTTTTCTTTAGAATATTTTTGTGAATAGTAAAATTAAACTGCTGCATTTTTTCTTAAGAAGATTCTTACCCCAGCTAAACAAATCAACAACTGCTTCCACTTTTCCCAATTACACCTTCTCATATACTCTCTATTCCCTGTTGACAACTAACACAATGTGAGCATTTTAGATTCACTTGAGCCTTTGGTTTAAATTTATAATTTCAGCAATCCTGCATCAGTTGATGATGGGACAAAGCTTAACATGTCTTGCCTTGGAATAAATGACTCTCCAAATTTTCCTTGGGTTGTACTTGGAAATTTTACAGGTAAAAGTGTTCTTCTTTCTGTTTTATGCCTTTTCATCGCTTGTTTATTGATATCAACTTTTTTAGAGTTCATAATATCTCACCCATTTTTAAAAGCATTATAACTTTTCTTTTTATTGGATGCACTAGGTATTTGATCATTTCGCTCAAAGTTTGAATAATAATATACAGCAATGTCTTTAAGAAAAATTCGAGGTTTTCAGTGGTCTTGTTTAGCTGAAACCATGTAATAACATACAAACTGCAGAATTGCAAACAATGAATTAGAAATACACCAGAGCTGGTCAGTGTTTAACCCTTAAGGGCCTAATTCTGACTTTGATAACTTTTTAATGCAAAGAAACATGTGCCCCAACATGCATTGTTTGAGGAAAGTCAAAAAAGTTTGTTTTCCAAGTATCTTGTCAGTTGTTTCTAGGCAAGTCTTGGCTGCTAACTGCAAAGCCACTGGAGGTAGACTTTCAAAGTATAGTGAAAATGTACAAAAATCTCCAGGCCCTTAAGGCTTAACAAATACTGCACAAGGTTGTGAATCATATGGCAGTGTATGGACCAATCAGTCAACCCTTAATGCATATATTGACTAAAGCAAAAGCTTATGTCTATATGCACATTAAGGGTTCACTGACTGGTCCATAAATTGCCTTATTCCACCCAACCTCATGCAATATTTGTTATGTCAAACTGGAATTTCAGGGATGTGGTAGATCACTAACCTTTTTACAACAATAGATTCTTAACGCTCATCCATATTGAATGCTTTTGATCTTCTCGCATATATTATAACATTCAGCCCCTTGTCACTTTGGGCCATATCATACAAAATGGAACGGAAAAATTTTAATAGATTAAAAGGGAAATAAAATGACTGAGTTTTATTATAAAATACACTAGCCTTATCAAAATCAGTACCATTTGCAAAGCTGTTCAATCTTTTAGAAATGGTGCAGTGGATCCCATATAATTGGATTTCTCTTAATTGAATATGTTAATTGAATGCATGTACAAAACTCTTTGTCATACCTTCAGTACAAATATGACATGTTAATTGCATGGAGATGAAAAAGTAAATTCATGTTAATTAAATAAAAAAAATCTTATGTTGGGCCTAAAAAGTTAAAAATTTGTTTCTCAGGCCCTCCAGCATGTTCCTTTTGGCTGTTGCATGCTCCCTTTTTATAAACGATGCAAAACTTAAAAAAATAAAACTTAAATGGTTTATGTCTGATATTTTACCCAAGTTAATTAAACTGATATATTTGTCCCTTGAGTGCATCAAGGCTTTAGCATTGCAAAGCCTTCTGGCACTCGCGGGATGAAATACACCACCACCCATGGTAGTAGATTATGAGGCCTAAAACATAAAACAACCCAAGAACAAGAACTTTTAATGGCAAAGAAATAATTACAAAAAAATAAAATAAAAAACTGCCCGCCTGCTTGCAACTTTACAAAAAAATGTCTTGAGAAACAGAAGATCTATCTACTTTGTGGGGCCTTGTGTCGAAAAATTATCCTGACAATCACCGAATCCCCTTGTTTATAGACCTATTTGGCCTCAGTATATCGAATACAGGCATTTAATGTAGAATATCTTATTTGACAGAGCTCTATGAGCTCTGTCAAACAAGATATAATAGAGTAAATGCTCAGTTTATCTCTGAGAATACAGGAAAGTGACCAAATCCCTGTTCATTGAATAATTGTTACTGGCAAAGTGGTATTTTAATACTAAAACCAATGGCCCAAACTTAGCTGGTGCAACCTCAATATTATTAAGGGCCAAACACAAATTTCGAACCCCCCAATCCCTAAAATTTGCATACAATTCCGAAAATTAAAAGTCCTATCTGGCCCTCCATACTTTTAGTACTTGCGCATACGCAGTACCCAGGAAGAGACCGGAATTGGCGCAAACATCATTTTTCTGTTTGGCCCAAAGTCAGTAACAACTGAACTGACATCTGTGCTTTAAATTCTCATTTTTAGCTTAACTTGACAAAGTCAAGATAAGCTATTGCCATCACACATGCAGAAGTCTGTGAGTCTGTTCACATTTTCGTTTAGCACAGGCTACACCCCGTAGTTCTTGTCCGAAATTTCATATGCAGGTTTGGGGTCATGTCTAGATGAGAACGTCCCCTTTTGGTCGTGATCGGTCAACCGTGATGGCTGCCCGAGCACAAAACCCGAAAACCTTTAGCACAATCTACAGATTGTATTTATGAAGGGATTTCATTGTAACTTGGAAGGATGCCTCTGTATAATATCTAGATGAGAACGTCCCTTTTTGGTCATGATCTGTCAACAGTGACGACTGCCCAAGTCCGAAACACCAAAACTTTTAGCACAGTCTGCAGGTAAAATTTAATATGGAGGGATTTCATTGTAACTTGGTAGGATGACTCTGTATGCTGTCTGGATGAGAACTTCCCCATTTGGTCGTGATCTGTCAACCGTGACGACAGCCCAAGCCCCAAACCCGAAAACCTTTCGAACAGTCTACAGGCAGCTTTTATGGACAGATTTCATTGTAACTTGGTAGGTTGACTTCATATAATGTCTAGATGAGAATGTCCCCTTTTGGTCACGATTGGTCAACTGTGACAGCTACAGGGGCCCAAAACCCAAAAACCTTTAGCACAGTCTGCAGGTCATATTTATGGAGGGATTTCATTGTAACTTGGTAGGATGACTCTGTATGATGTCTGGATGAGAACTTCCCCATTTGGTCGTGATATGTCAACCGTGATGACAGCCCAAGCCCAAAACCTGAAAACCTTTAGCACAGTCTACAGGTCGTATTTATGAAGGGATTTCATTGTAATTTGGTAGGTTGACTTCATATAATGTCTAGATGAGAACGTCCCCTTTTAGGCACAATTGGTCAACTGTGACGGCTACAGAGGCCTGAAACCTGAAAACCATTGGCACAGTCTACAGGTCATATTGTTTTAGTGCATATTCTTCTTCTACATCTTCTTCTTTTCTTCTTCTTCTCCTTCTTCTCATACAAACTTTGTCCGGGCCATAACTTTTTTGTCTTTTGACCTACACCTTAGATACTTGGCATGTGGATGTATCACCATTAGCTGGTGTGCAGTGTACCATAGTGACCTTCATGTGACCTTGATCTTGACCTGAAGGTCAGATTTATGTGTTTTTTTAAGGGAAACATCACACAAACTTTGTCCGGGCCATAACTTTTTTTGTGTTTTGACCTACACCTTAGACACTTGGCATGTGGATGTATCACCATGAACCGGTGTGCAGTGTACCATAGTGACCTTGACCTTTGACCTGAAAGTCAGATTTATTCGCTTTTTTAAGGGAAACTGTCTGGACCGGAACTTTTTTTGTATTTCGAGTCAGGCTTTAGATATTTGGCATGTGTATGTATCACCATGAGACGGTGTGTAGCGTACCATTGCGACCTTCATGTGACCTTGACCTTTGATCTGAAGGTCAGATTTGTGCTTTTTTCAAGGAAACTTTGTCTGGACCAAAACTTGTTTGTCTTTTGAGCCAGGCCTTAGATATTTGGCATGTGGATGTATCACCATGAGCCGGTGTGTCACATACCATTGTGACCTTCATGTGACCTTGACCTCAAGGTCAAATTTATGTACTTCAAATAGGGAGTAATTGTCCAGACCAGAATTTTTTTGTTTTTTGACCTAGGACTTGGTTATTTGACATGTGAATGTGTCACCATGAGACCGCATGTCATCTACCTCGATGACCTTTATGTGACCTTGACCTCTGACCTTAAGGTCAAATTTATGTACTTCAAATAGGGAATAATTATCCAGACCAGAACTTTTTTGTTTTTTGACCTAGGACATAGATATTTAACATGTGGATGTATCGCAATTAGACCGCATGTCACATGTAATCATGACCTTCATGTGATCTTGACCTCAAGGTCAAATTTATGTACTTTAAATAGGGAGTAAATGTCCAGACCAGATTTTTATTATTTTTGGATATGTGGATGTGTCACCATGAAACCGCATGTCCGTTACCTTGATGAACTGCATGTGACCTTGACCTCTGACCTCAAGGTCAAAGTTATGTACTTCAAATAGGGAATAATTGTCCAGATCAGAACTTTTTTGTTTTTTGACCTAGGACTTAGATGATTGACATGTGGATGTATCACAATGAGACCACATGTCATCATGACCTTCATGTGACCTTGACCTCAAGGTCAAATTTATGTACTTTAAATAGGGAGTAATTGTCCAGACCAGAATTTTTTTTTTGACATGTGGATGTGTCACCATGAAACCACATGTCTGCCACCTGGATGAACTGCATGTGACCTTGACCTCTGACCTCAAGGTCAAATTTATGTACTTCAAATAGGAAATAATTGTACAGATCAGAACTTTTTCGTTTTTTGACCTAGGACTTAGATGATTGACATGTGGATGTATCACAATGAGACCACATGTCATCATGACCTTCATGTGACCTTGACATCAAGGTCAAATTTATGTACTTTAAATAGGGAGTAATTGTCCAGACCAGAATTTTTTTTTTTGACATGTGGATGTGTCACCATGAAACCGCATGTCCGCTACCTTGATGAACTGCATGTGACCTTAACCTCTGACCTCAAGATCAAATTTATGTACTTCAAATAGGGAATAATTGTCCAGATCAGAACTTTTTTTGTTTTTTGACCTAGACCTTAGATATTTGGCATGTGGATGTATCACCATGAGCCGGTGTGTTGCGTACTATAGTGACCTTCATGTGACCTTGACCTTTGACCTGAAGGTCAGATTTATGTGCTTTTTAAGGGAAACTTTGTCCGGGGCATAACTTTTTTGTCTTTTGACCTAGACCTTAGATATTTGGCTTGTGGATGTATCACCATGAGCCGGTGTGTCGCATACCATAGTGACCTTCATGTGAGCTTGACCTTTGACCTGAAGGTCAGATTTATGTGCTTTTTTTTTTTCTCTTTTGAGCTAGACCTTAGATATTTGGTATGATTGTCAATATTATTCATGTATATATAATTTGCAGTGCATTAAATAGAAAGGAAGGGGAGACATATGTTTTAGTGTGCTAAAACAGTTTCTAGTTATGTGGGGATTTCATTGTTACTTGTTGGGATGACTCCAGATAATGCCCAGATGAGAATGTCACCTTTTGGTCGCGATCATTCAACCATGATGACTGCCCGAGCCTAAAATTCGAAAAACTTTAGCACAGACTACAGGTTGTATTTATGAAGGGATTTAATAGTAACTTGGTAGGATGACTCAGAATAATGTCTAGATGAGGACATCCCCTTTTGGTTGCGATCGGTCAACCGTGATGGCTACACAGGCCCGAAGCCTGAAAACCTTTAGCACAGTCTACAGGCCATATTTATGAAGGGATTTTATTGTAACTTGATAGGATGACTCATTTTGGAATAATTTCACTGTAGCTTGGTAACTTTTGTTGACATACATTAACTGTGAGGGCCACATGCATTAACTGTGAGGGCCACATTAATCCACCCCTCAGTTCTTTAGTACAGTCTACACCTCATATTGTTTTTATTGAAAACATAGCATACAGGGAACAGAAATTAACATATTCTCAATTATCACAATTCTTGTCGTATTTTATAATCCTTTCATAAACATTGAACATTATCCTTTTCATCAAACACAACACACAGACAAGTTAAGCTTCAGTGTCATTGACACTTTCATTGAAGATTCCAGACACAAATCAATAATGGTTTTCATGAAATCAACAGTGTAACAGGATGCTGGAAGTGAACAATGGTGGTTTTGGATGTTCAGGGCTGTAACTTTATAATTTTTATGTAAATTATTCATGTTACCCAATTTCGTGATATGCTTTTGAACGTCGTCATTATAATATGACTTCACTGTTGTTTTGTTACTATTACTTCCCTTCCCTCTCTTGAACCCGCCTGTTATACTCCCAAGCTCTTTTGGCTTTTTTATTGAAGAATTTTTTATTAAATTCTTGGGCGTTTAACTTGTAAACAGAATAGGTATTAGTTTATCCCCTATGTTTACGTCCTGTCTATTTCAGTTCAGGACGTTTTTGTACTCTTGCATCTTCTACCAGATGTATTGTTTTTTCTTCATATGAAGATCTAGCTTTGCATCAGGTGATTGTTGATCGGTTACTGACTCTGGGCCTTTGTTGTGCTTGTTGTTGGTTAGTTCCCAGTTTTTCCTCTTGACGTTGTTGTCTGTTCAATAACGTTTTGGATTCGTATAAATTCAATGTTTAGTTTTAAACAATCACGGTTTTTCTATTAGGATACATAGTATATCTTATTGTGGTAGTTTAGATTTTATTAGTATTGGAGTATCGCGAGTTGGAGAGCGTTCTCCGTGCCATTAGCCGTCGGAGTCAACTGTTTGTCTGTTGTGATAAACTTTTAGGAGTCTGAGTAATGCTCCTTCCACACTTCAGCCGGAGTCAGCCCTTGTTACGGCTTCCTCTACTTCCATGAGAAAGCATGTTAGAAGCCTACACGTTTCTACACGGAATGCTCTGTGAGGTCTGGAGCCAGATCACGAGTGGAAGGCCGCTCTCCGTTCTGTTAGCAGTCGGGCTTCTCTGTTTTCGCTTCAAGAAACTTCTGTGAGTTGGGATGCCCGTACACGCTTGCGGTTCAGGACGCTCCTTCTACACTGCAGCTGGGGCCGGTTGCAGCTATGGCTTCTTCCTCTGGTTTATCGATGAAGCACGTTAGACCACAGACTAGCTATCTAACTTTACATGTTCATGCTGTTCCACAGAGATGTTCCCAGTCTTCACCACCAAAGTCAGATTAACCTGTAGCTAGTCGTTCGAGGCATTTTTATACGGGAGATGCATCGAAGATCTGGGGACAGATCTCCGTCCCATGAGCAAAATATGGTGAAGAAGTGGATAATCGCTGCTCTGCAAGCCTCGTTCACGGACCTGCTGCCACAGATTGTGCAGCGTATCGCCGCATCCCAGTAGTCACAGGTTCTGCCGCCAACAGTCTCCGGTAGTGAGCTGTTGGACGGTGCTGGGTTGGTCCAGTCATCTGTACATTCGGATGGTGATGACCGTATTTCAGACGGAACATTCAGATGGTGAGAGGGCTACGGAGGTTGATTCTCCAGCCCTCAGGGAATGGCACATTAAGACTTTGAATTTGTATTCATAAGCTCTTTGAATCTTGTTTCATCGGAACAAAAGTCTGCATTTGCTAGGCAAAAAACAGCTTAACGTACCAGGCGAAGGAAAGACGAAGATCTTCCTTCCCGGATCTTTCAGCTTGGATGTAGAAGGCTTTTGGTCCGATTAACAACAACGCCTCCCTTGGCTTAGCAATAGTATAAGAAAGGCAATGATCTATTCCTTACGAATAGAAGATCGATAGCTCATAGATAGGCTGAGATAGCTGTCTTGTTGGGAATAGAGCCGTTAGAAGGAGTAAGTATGTCTTTCCCTTCTCGGTGTTGTATTCCTAGGTGTCAGAGGCATTTAGTGCTATTGGGGATGCCATATTAGCCTTATGTACAGTTAGAGCGGTCTTTTCTAATACATTAGCGGCTAATGCCGTAAGTCTCTGTTTAGTAAGCTTTCCAAGGCTGCAGGTGAAACAGATGTTTGACTTCATGGAGATGAAGACTGATAAACTGCGTTAGCTTCTTGAGACTACTGTCTTTTTGGAATTTTGGTCGTTAGAGCCATCCTTATTCCTTACGTTGAGCGACTAATGTTGTAAGTCTCCGTTTAGTTAACTTTCAAGGTTGCAGTTTCACCCAGATATCTGTCTTCACCTGTCTTCACAGGATGAAGACTTATTAGCTACACTATCTAATAGGAGACTGCTGTCTCTTTGGAATTAGGACCATTGAAAGGAAAGAGTATGTTGTTTCCTTCTCAGTGTTGTATTCTTAGGCATATGGGGCTTTTAGTCCTTTTGTTGATGCCTTATAAGAATCAAATGCGGCCCTTTTTTCCCTTAACTTGAGCAACTAACATTGTAAATCTCTGTATAGTGAGCTGTCTAAAGTTGCAAAAATTTACACCGAGATATATGTCTTCATGGAGATGAAGTCTTCTAAGCTCTATTAGCTAGGCTGAGACCGCTGTCTTTTGGGAATAGAACTGCTAAAGGAAAAGAGTGCTGTTTTCCTTCTCCGTGTTGTTTTCTTAAATGTCATAGACTTTAGTCTTATTGTTGACACCTTAGTAGCCTAGCTAGAAGTTTGAGCGGTGTTTTTATCCCTGTCATTAGGGAGTAGCGTTGTAAGTCTCCTTTAGTGAGCTTCTAGGGCTGCAGTTATCAGCCATTTAATTGTCTTCTCGCATAGAAAGACCTTCAGCTGCTTCAGCCAGGCTGAGACCACTATCCTATCGGACAAGGTACCGTTACTTGAGAAGAGTTTGTTCTCTCCTTAGAGGTATTGTTTTTATGTTAGTAGTCTGAGGCTTTTAGCCCTATTGATAACGCCATATTAAGCTAGTGTGATTAATGTGCGTTCTTTCGAATGCCTATAGTTAACTCCTTTTCAGGATTCCTGCTATAATCGGTACGAGGCACAAGGAGTTCATCTTGGTTTCTTGTGATCAGATGCCGGAACATAGTTTTCGTCTCTCGCTTTCATTTTTATCAAATGTAATGTTGTGGATTATATTTCCACTTGATGATTGAATATTATGTCTATATGGTGTATTATTTGACGACATGGCATACTGTCTTGATTTCAAGGGATATGTCGACGCTGTTTCAGCGGGCATATTCCTTGCAGTAGTGCTGTCCTTAGTGGCATTATGGAGTTGGTCATACGTGAAGGAGCCATATGGTTTTTATACTATTCTAGATAACTAACACTAAAGCGTTACGAGTCGCACCGGGTCAGTGTCATTCTGCTTGCTTGGGCTAACTACAAGCTTTTTAGCTGTATTTCTCTTTATTGAGAATGGCAGCAGCAGTATAGCTTGGGAATGTAGCGTGAAGTTTCTTTTTCTTATAGTGAAAAACGAATTTGTCACAGTCCGAAGCCTTAATATTACTGAGCCGGCCTTACTTATCTAGGGAATCAAGTATTGCGGGTGAGGGGGATTCGATATGATTTATTGGTCGAACATCCCCCTCCCTCCCCCTCCCCACCCAGGCGCCAATATGTTGAGAGGCGATTACAGGGCAGCACAGAGTGCTATTCGTGTAAGCCTTATATGCATGCCTTTCATTGCTCTTCGTTGTGGTGGGTGGGTTGTGGTCTAACGGCGACATCAGGGGCCCAGCCACTCTAGTTGGTTTGCTTCCTGTGATTGATCGTTCATAAGTGATATATGAGCATATGATTCCTGAACATTAACTGTTCTTGGATTCCAAATTCTATCATGAATACATTCGGTTGATATTACTATCCTTCGTGTTCATGTCGGTTATCTGGGCGACATTCTTCAAATGTGGCAATTTGTCTACTCTGAGTAGTTACACTCAGATCTGTCTGCTTTTCTTACGACGTATGAGTCTATTCCTCAGGTTAATTGCATTAACATTATTTTGAGATTGGATTCTGTTGATTGTGTGCATAATATGTATACATTATTAGACAGATTTATTACAGAATAGATTCTCTTGATTCTGGCTCTGCATTACTATAGAGCTTATGAGAATTTTGGGGCTAGTTGGATCAGTTATGGAGTTTCCAACAGGCCGGCTATGCATACATTCTCTATTTTTGACTTCATTATTTGGAGTGGTAAATTCTTTCTCCGAACAGTCATTGGTTTTAACGGACCTAGGGAACAATGAATTATTGGGGACGGTTCGTGGTGGGCTTTTCAATTGTATCCCTTTCCATATTTGGAATCCAGTTTTCAAACGTAAAGTGGTACACGAGGCATATTCCTACACTCATATAATTGTACGGTTACAATTGGGTGGTTCATTATTTGAATTGTACACCTAAATGTTGTCGCCTCTGTGTTGGCTAAGAAACGTATAGTTCTATTAGATAACTTTCCATTGGGATTCAATTGGACAAGTTTAAGGTTGTCAATATTTATTTATATCACCGGTTTTCGACCTATCTATGTATTCCGGGTGCGGCATACATTCTGAAGCTTGTGATTTTAATAACCGGGATCGTCACGATATAGCTTTAGCTGCTGAGATGGCATCAAGCACCAATAAATTAATAATACATTAATAATAATTAATAGCCAAGTGCCTTTTAGACGAATATATATATTATTCGGTACCACTTTTTCACTGTTTCCAGACCGCTCCCCTCTTTGTTTTGAAGATTATTCCTTCAAAAAGGGGGGGAGGGGGGAGTTTCTCCTTACCTCTTCTGGCCTTTTAATAGGTGTGTAAGTATGAGTTAGGCAGTTATCGTCTATAGGTTATTCTGATATTATGTACAGCTTGTTACATTATATAAGGCGCGTGTTTGTGGGCATTAGTCTCTCACTCTCGGACATGCTTTTCCTAATTTTAAGTGTCTTATTCCGGACTAGGCTTAAAATTGGGGGCTTGTTACACCCATTTAGCGTAATCTTTTATGCTAAGTAATAGGGAATTACTTGGATATTGCTCCTTATTTGGGTGGTATCTCTTCTATATTGTGGTATAGCGAGACATATAGGTAATTCCTTAAAATTTTAATCTCCTTTTCACTTTGGGAGTTCTAATACAGGCTAAGGAGCTGTATTTTGGTCTGCTAATTCTTTAAGTTCTAGGCCTCCACCTTTTTACGATTCAGCTAAGTCTGTGCCATTGGTTTTACTATTAAAATATGATAAATTTAAAGTAATTTGTATATTTTAATACTTACCAATGGCCCAGACAGGGATGGCCCTCCAATGAGTGGGCACTCATACCTCCCCACTGAGTTATCACTTCAGTAGGCACAACTAGGAAGAATAATGTTGGCGTCAATTCCACTCTCTTCCTAGGTACTGCGCGTGTGCAAGTACTAAAAGTATGGAGGGCCAGATAGGACTTTTAATTTTCGGTATTGTATGCAAATTTGGGGGATTGAGGTGGGACTCAAAATTTGTATTTGGTCCTTAATAATTTTGAGGTTGCACCAGCTGAGTCTGGGCCATTGGTAAGTATTAAAAATATACAAATTACTTTAAATTTATCATTTTTCAATTAACAGGGTTCAGTGTGCCAATATGGCTTATCTATCATCAAACGATATCAGAAACTTCAATGTAGATAATACAGTATCTGTAAGACTCCACTCCAGCCAGGCCAAACTGAGCTCAAAGAAGGCCTTGATGGAGTGGAGTCTTACCAAGGATGTCGCAAAGATGACCAAATGACGGATTATGAACCTGATATGTCCTGACTGTGATGGCTGAAGTCATGAATGATAAAAATATGCCAATTGTATCATCATGACATGCCTTTATAGATGTAGTTTGAATATTAGTCTGTCGTGATTATAGTTACAAAAAACAACTGACAAGGTACTGAAAAAACAATACATGTTGAGGCACATGTTCCTTTGAATTACAAAGTGATCAAAGTCAGAATTCGGCCCTTAAGGGTTAAACAAGAAAAAGCATGATGACTATCTGATGTATACTTCATTTACCAACACACTAATGTCCCAGAAGTATCAAGGGTTTTCTAGGCAAATCTTGGCTTGACCGGAAAACAACTGCAAAAGCCAAAGGAGGTAGTCCTTCAAAGTATAGCGAAAATGTATGAAAATTGCCACATCCATTAGGGTTAAGGAACAGGTATCATACTCTAAACTGGTCAAATTGGCCCCTCAACTTCCTGAATCTGGTTCTGCAGCTGGCTATTTGTATGACCAAATCTGTGTGTGACATAAGCCCAAGTATCAAATCTAGTCTTCTTAAAAAGTACAAAATTATGAGAAAGAGCAAATTGATGGCCAAGATTCCTATTCCAACAGAAATGGAATCTTACAGAAATGAATGGCAACAGTGTCTGTGAAGGCTGTGTTTTCAAGTTACAGTGCAACTTTTATGGAATCAGAATTTATCCCCATTTTTACAAAAAACTGCCTGACCATTTGGCGTTTACTTCAAATTGTGATAAAAACCACAAGTTACAGTTTTATTCTTGCAGTATTTCCATTTTATTCTTGTCTATTCCATGCTAAAATACATGTTATGCATTATGTTTTTTCAGGTTCTCACTACAGAAATGCTTCTGTTTTCATCATTACAATTGTCATCAACAACCATGTGGATGATGCTAAGAATGGTAAAGCTAAAGCTTGGGAAAAAGTCTTCATTGACTTTATGAAGAACTATTCCAACCCAAATATGAGCATAGCATTTTCAAGTGAGGTGAGCCATCTGTATATTTATATACTGTACCAATGACCCAGACTTAGCTGGTGCTAACTCTTATATTCTAGGGCCAAACACAAATTTTGCCTCCCCAATCCCCCAAATTTGCATCAAAATCCAAAAATTAGATGTCCTATGTGATCCTCCATATTTTTATCCACTGCCCATGCGCAGTGTCAAGGAAGTCCAAAATTGGAGCCAAATCCTCATTTTTAGCCTGACTGTTTACAGTGAGGGCTATAGTGATGACTTTTGTCCATCCGTCCATCCGTCTGTCCATCTCTTAACTTTTAGAGTTTTGGTTAAGGTTTGTGGTTAAAGTTTTTTACTGAATGTTCAAGTGGGTTTTTTTTTGGTTTTGTTTTTTTTGTTTTTTTTCTTGTTTAGTTGACATTTGGAGTTTTGGTTAAAGTTTATGGTTAAAGTTTTTTTTATTCAACTTTCAAATACAGGCTATACCTGTTTGTTCTTGTCTGATTGTCACGAAATTTCATATGCAGGTTTTAGGTCATGTCTATATGAGAACGTCCCCTTTTGGTTGTGATCGGTCAACCGGTATGGCTGCCCGAGCCCAAAACCCGAAAACCATTAGCACAGTCTACAGGTCGTATTTATGAAGGGATTTCATTGCAACTTCATAGAACTTCAGTTTGGGCATGATCTGTCAACCGTGATGGCTGCCCAAGCCCGAAACCCCAAAACTTTTAGCACAGTCTGCAGGTCATGTTTAATATGGAGGGATTTCATTGTAAATTGATACAATGACTCTGTATGGTGTCTAGATGAGAATTTCCCCATTTGGGCGTGATCTATCAACAATCATGACTGCCCGAGCCCAAAACCTGAAAACCTTTAGCACACTCTACAGGTCATATTTATGGAGGGATTTCATTGTAACTTGATAGGTTGACTCCGTATGATGTCTACATGAGAATTTCACCATTTGGGCGTGATCTATCAACCGTCACGACTGCCCGAACCCAAAACCCGAAAACCTTTAGCCCAGTCTACAGATCATATTTATGGAGGGATTTCATTGTAACTTGATAGGTTGACTTCATATAATGTCTACATGAGAAAGTCCCCTTTTGGACGTGATTGGGCAACTGTGACGGCTACAGGTGCCCGAAGCCCCCAAACCTTCAGCACAGTCTACAGGTCATATTTTTGAAGGGATTTCATTGTAACTTTGTAGGATCAATCCACATGATGCCCAGATGAGAATGTCCCCTTTTAGTTGCGATCATTCAACCATAATGGCTGCCCGAGCCCGAAGCCCGAAAATCTTTAGCATAGTCTACACGTCATATTTATGGAGGGATTTCATTGTAACTTGATAGGTTGACTTCATATAATGTCTACATGAGAATGTCCCCTTTTGGGCAACTGTGACCGCAACAGGGGCCTGAAGGCTGAAAACCTTTAGCACAGCCTACAGGTCATATTTACGGAGGGATTTCATTGTAACTTGATAGGTTGACTTCATATAATGTCTAGATGAGACTGTCCCCTTTTGGGCTACTGTAACGGCAACAGAGGCCCGAAGCCCGAAAACCTTTAGAATATTCCACAGGCCATAATTATGAAGGGATTTCATTGTAGCTTGGTAGGATGACTCCAAGTTTGTGGGTTAAAAACCCAGACAAACACTCCTACCCCCCCCCCCCCCCCCACCCCCCAATTAGGCTTTTTTTTCTTCTTTTCTCCAATATGCATTTTGAACTATTTACAGTCACTACATGCAGAACCCCTTTTTTTTTAAACTTACGTGTCCCAGCCCCCCCCCCCCCCCCCCCAACACACACACACACCCCGCCAGGGGCCAACTAGGCACTTTTTTTTCTTTTTCGTCAAAAATGCTTGTTTACAGTTTTGGTTAAAAACCCAGACAAACACTCCTACCCTCCCCCCTCCCCCACCCCCCAATTAGGCTTTTTTGTCTTCATTTCTCCAATATGCATTTTGAACTATTTACAGTCACTACATGCAGAACCCCTTTTTTTTTAAACTTATGTGACCCAGCCCCTCTCCCCCCCCCCCCTCCCCCCCCCCCCCCCCCCACACACACACACACACACCCCGCCAGGGGTCAACTAGGCACTTTTTTTTTCTTTTTCATCAAAAATGCTTGTTTACAGTTTTGGTTAAAAACCCAGACAAACACCACTGCCCCCATCCCCCTCCCCCCCAATTATGCATTTTTTTTTTTTTTATTTCCTCCAATATGCATTTTGAACTATTTACAGGCACTACATGCAGAACCTTTTTTTTCCTTTTGTCAACAATGCTTCCTTACAGTTTTGTTTGGTTATAGTTTGTGGTTAAGAATCCAGACAGAAATTTACCCCCCCACCTCCCCCCCCCACCCCCACCCCCACCCCACCAATTAGTATGCATTTTGAACTATTTACAGTCACTAAAAATGCATTTTTAGCCTGACTGTTTATAGTCAGGGCTGCAGTCATGACTTTCGTCTGAGAAATAATTGGTTTCTGACTGATAACTCCAGTTTGGATTATTTGATCTCAACCAAAGTTGATATGTGTATTTTCCCGCTAGAAATACAGGTCAGGTTTCAATATAGGTTCCACAACTCCCTCCGTTCCCTCCCCCCACCCCCCCACCCCCACACACACACACACACACACACACACACACACACACACACACACACACACACACACACACACACACACACACACACACACACACACACACAGAGTCTTGTCTACCCTACATACCGAGGTACCCCATTGTTTGTCTTTTGTGTGGACTAACGGTTTCTACCTCGTTTTGCCGGTACAGTTCTGGGAAAACAACCGAGGTAAAGGGTTTCTTTTGTCTTTTGTACCTCGGTAAGGCGAAACACGCAAACTCTTTTGTCTAGTTACCTCGTCAAGTTGGTAAGACACCCACACACACACACACACACACACACACACACACACACACACACACACACACACACACACACACACACACACACACACACACACACACAGTCTTGTCTACCCTACACACCGAGGTACCCCATTGTTTGTCCTTTGTGTGGACTAACGGTTTCTACCTCGATTTGCCGGTACAGTTCTGGGAAAACAACCGAGGTAAAGGGTTTCTTTTGTTTTTTATACCTCGGTAAGGCAAAACACGCAAACTCTTTTGTCTTTTGAACCACCTAAATTTAAACTAAGTAAAGGCAAAGGTAACAGCCGCCTAACAGATGTGGGATTAGGAACTAATGTGGTTAACCTGTCTGGCACCAATGACCTGACAACCCAAGAGAAATCTCTTTTAGATCGCGGTTTAACTTTTGTACCAGCACCAAAGCCTAAAACTGATAACCAAACAAATTTACCATCATACAACTGTAATTTTCTTAGGCAAATGAAATTAGCCGACCGCTTTAGAAACTCCAGCGGTCGGAAACTTCCTTTTACAGAATCATCTGGTTGGTCACCTCCAGATAGTGAAGTAGATCCCGAAATTATTGAGGCTAGCAAACGAATCATCAAAAAGGTGTTCAGCATGAACATACTCTCCGATAAAGACAATTTAACAGCTGGTGAACGGAGAGCCCTCACGAAACTTCGAAAAAATAAGAAATTAGTAATTAAACCAGCCGACAAAGGTGGGTCGGTAGTTGTTCTATCTCGGGATAATTATATAAAGGAAGCCATGAGACAACTCAGCAATACTAAACATTATAAGAAAATAGATTCACTTATTTGGCCTAGTAATATCGAAAAATTCAATAAGATCTTAAAATTTCTCCTCGACGAAGGTCACATTACCAAAAAACAATTGAAATATTTAACAGCTAAGCTCAATGCTCAAACAAGACAATTTTATATCCTACCAAAGATCCACAAGGACCGTTCTTCATGGACGGATGACTTAACTCCACCCGGGAGGCCAATTGTATCAGATTGTAATTCGGAATCTTATGCGATCTCGGAATTAATTGATTATCATCTTAAACCTATAGCAAATAGACATCCGAGCTATCTAAAAAACACACAGGATTTCCTGTCACAAATTTCGAAATTGAAAATATCAAAAAATGCAATTCTGGCTACTTTGGATATCGACAGTATGTATACGAACATTGATATTGATAAAGGTGTTAAATCAGTTAAAAATGCATTTGAAAAATATCCGGATGCGAAACGCCCGGATGAACAAATTTTGGATCTTTTAGAGCTGAGCTTAAAAGGTAATGACTTTCAATTCAATGGAGAATATTTTCTACAAATAATGGGTTGTCCTATGGGTAAAAGATTCAGTCCTAATTTTGCAAGCATTTATGTAGCGGAATGGGAGGAAAATGCCTTAAGCAAATGTGCAAAGCATCCTCTCGTATATCTCAGATATTTAGATGACATTTTTATTATTTGGGAACATTCAAAAGAAGATTTTGATGAATTTTTAGAAATTTTGAATAATCACGATCCAAATATTAAATTGAAAGCTACTATCAGTGAAAATTCTGTTGATTTTCTCGATGTAACCGTGTATAAAGGCAAGCAATTTCAGGCGTCCGGTCATTTAGATTATAAAGTATATTTTAAACCAACTGATTCACATCAATTGTTGCACACTAAATCATTTCATCCTCAACATACATTTAAAGGTATCATCAAATCACAACTCATTCGTTTCCACCGCAATTCAAGTGATAAGGTAAATTTCAATGAGGCTTGTTCTACACTATTTGGCGCCCTCAGATCGAGAGGGTACTCGCTGCGCCTTTTGCGTAGCCTGAAATCCCAAACCTTGAAAAAGCTCGAAAGTCCAGCTGAAACTACCGATTTCGAACCACTGAAGATTGAACACAACAGACCGTTGCAAAATAGTAGTGGCGCGGTATTTAATTGCAAAAAGCCTCGTTGTAGACTGCATACTTTTATGCCTGATCAGAAAAAGGAATTTTCCTCCGAACAAACGAAAAATCATTATCAGATCCGTAACCCCCTCCATTGTGATTCACCAAACATTATTTACCTTATCACTTGTAAGCGATGTCGGAAACAGTATGTTGGTCAAAGTCAAAATCCTTTTCGAGAACATGCTACTAGACACAAACAGGATATAAAACATAATGCTGATGCCCCAGTAGCACAACATTTTAACCTTCCTGGCCATTCTTTGGACGATTTCGAAATCCACCCAATTGAACAACCACCAATTAAAGACACATTAGAAGAAACGGATGAATTTAGAAAAAAACGTGAAGCTTTTTGGATCAATACGCTTCAAACCCTCTGGCCATTTGGTATGAACATATCAGAGGGCGAATGCGAAAGGAGGTCCATCATTCCTTTCACTTTAACGTACAACAGAATGAATATCGAAATAGCAAAAATGTTAAAAGATGAATTCAATTTTACCAATGCTAAATTAAATGAACCTTTGAATCTTCGACCTGTCATCGCCTATAAGAAAAACAAAAGCTTGCGTAACATCCTTGTAAGGACTAAATTAGAGCCCATCAATGAATAACATCAATTATTGCCAGTCAGTTTAACCAGTTCCTAAGCTCATCACTTAGTTTAAATCAAATTTGGTGTAATTTTTTGTCATGTTTGAAACCCATCTGGGTTCAGTAAATGAAAACAATTTTTCGGCGGCATATTAAAAGAAAAAAATGTTTCAGTATGAAATGTCTGTGCCAGTGCGATTTTTTAACCTCAAACACACAGTCTTGTCTTCCCTACATACCGAGGTACCCCATTGTTTGTCTTTTGTGTGGACTAACGGTTTCTACCTCGTTTTGCCGGTACAGTTCTGGGAAAACAACCCGAGGTAAAGGGTTTCTTTTGTCTTTTGTACCTTAGTAAGGCAAAACACGCAAACTCTTTTGTCTAGTTACCTCGTCAAGTTGGTAAGACAAACTCACACACACACACACACACACACACACACACACACACACACACACACACACACACTCTCTCTCTCTCTCTCTCTCTCTCTCTCTCTCTCTCTCTCTCTCTCTCTCTCCCCTCTCTCTCTCTCTCTCTCTCTCTCTCTCTCTCTCTCTCTCTCTCTCAGGCAGTTGTTCCCAAAATGCATTTTGAAGGATTGGGAGTTAGTTATTACATGCAAAAAAGAAAATCGACTCATATAGCCCAACATTGCTTTATGTACTGCATCTTTAAACCTTTACCTAACACAAGTTGAAGCCAACAGTACAAATTATTTTTCTGAAACATCAGATTTTTTCATTTTTTATTTACTTCTAACCATGGCTTATTACTCCTTATTGGAACAAGCTCATCAAGTTTGTTCCATTAATAGGTCAGGAGCTGCAAGCCGAGAGGTCCTCGGTTCGAATCCTACCTGCGGCAACCGCGTTGTGTCCTTGGGCAAAACACTTCACCCCCATTGCCCATGTGGGGGCACGGTGACACTGTATACAAAGGTGTACTGCACGTTGATGGTGCACCTGTCTTCAACCAATGCTAACCCTGCTTGTGTGGAGTTCGTATGTTGGGGAGCTGACAGTTGCTCGCCGTTGCTCGGTGGTTCTCTCCAGGTACTCCGGCTTCCTCCACCCATAAAACTGTCGTGGTCATGATTAGCCATTGTGCAGAAATATGTGACCTTAAACACCAATAAATAAATAATAGGTCAGGAGGTATGTTTTGAAGTAGAGAAAAGAAAAAATAAAAATTGAATAGCAAAGTTTGTATATCACGAGTGCAGATATCGCAGATTCGTTAGGTAAACTGTTAACAAAAAATGGCTCTGACTATTTTGCGTCTGAGCATTGCCATTTCTGGGTCAGTCGGGCTGCATGCGTGACATCACTCTAGTCTTTGTTTGGCCCTTCAATCAGTAACATCACACTGATATCTGTGCTTTAAATCTCAGTTTAAATGATGCCAGACACATAATCATGAGAGAAATGGTGAATCTAAGGATGAAATAAAAGGATGAGAGGAATGAACAGTGGAAGGATGTGTTCAGGGCTGTAACTATAATTTTTATGCAAAATTATTTCATTTTCCCTAATTTCGGGGCATGGGCCTGATATTTTCATTCTTGCTATGAAAATTCCATTCTTTGTTCAGTGTTTCCTCTCTCCCTTTCCTTAATACCCCCTTGCTATTCTCCCATGCTTTTGGCATAATTTTTGTAATTATTTCTACTGAAATTTCTTGGGAGTTTTGTCTTGGTAACAGAATGTTTATTCTGTTTTTCCCCATGGTTACGTCTACACCCTAGGGTGGTTAGGCGTTTCGGTCATGCATCTACCATCCGATGTACTGCAGTTTCTTCTCAGGAGGCCTCTGTTTTACATCGGATAGTGTTAAAATTGGTTACTGATTTCGGGTCATATTTTCAGTGCCTGGAATCTTGTTTCCAGTTTTATTCACTTTTGTTTACATTGACAACGGTTACTTCACACAGTGATTCCTTGTCATCTATTAAGTTCTGCTCATAGCCAGATACATAATATTGTCCGTAAATGTAACATTAATTTTTAGACATGATTTAAAATTTTTGTCCACACTTAGGCTTTTTTGGGATCCATTTGGGCTCATCGTTTCCATTGGGAACTTTTGCTCAACTTGAAAATTTTTTCAAAAATTTTTTCTTTCAAATTATTTTTCGAAATGTTTGTAATGGATTATATTATTATCATGTATCTTGTTTTCAAGGGTTAGTACGAGTACTATGACTCTTTAGCTTTTTTCAAAATGAAAGAAGTTTGTTCAAATTGTAATTCGAGGAAGTCTTCCTCTGATTCTCATGCTCATTGTATTATTTGTAGTCAGTGTACTGACACTAATTCTTGCTCTGTGTGTGCCAATTGGAATGACAAACATTGGAGACATGTGTCACGGTATATTGTTAGTGGCGAGAGGTTCATGCCGGGCCTCTCTCCACAGGGTCACTCTAGTTTTTCAGTCTCTTTTTCAGAAGAACAAGAACTGGGTGATGTTTCCGTGATGTCTTCACGAAGTGTGCCTCCGTCGTCGCAGACAAATGAAGAGCTAGCGGCTAAAGTGCTCAATGAAATTCGGCAAATGCCTAAGAGGTCCCACGTAGTATTGACAGCATTGTCGCCCGCTAGCTCGCACGGTGAAGCAATCATTCACGAAATGGTTGTGACACCGGGTTTGTCCGTTGTGGTCCAGGAAAGGAGATCGGGAGTTGCGAGCTCTATAAACATGGATCGTGCACACTCGGCGACGACAGATCTGAGGATGGAAAGGAGGAAGCCAATCAGTCCGGTACCTAGCTCGTCCAGGTTTGCCCGGACTGCGAGTAAGAGAGGCCCCTCTCTCTTCCAACAACATCTGGGATCAGATGTTGTTGTACGTAATGTTCGTCAGTCGGAGCATACGTCCACTCCTCGGGATGCTCCGTCGTATAGGCAGTCTGGCGCGACTAGTCTATTGGCTTCCTCATCCTCACAGCAGCACACATGACCGCAACTTGGCTACGTGACTTCTGATATACAGCCTGCGACACCGACCAGGGATTCCATGTCAATCAGGTCACGCCATCCCATAGCCAAGGACACGAGGCCTTACCGGTCGGGATGTTTGCATAAAAGAAGTATGCAGGAATCAATGTCCCAGGAGCTCCCAGCGACTAAATCACGTAAGACCGTGGCTCCACAGGCCTCCGTGACGGACTTGCTATCACAGATAGCTCAACTTATTGCAGCATCCCAGCAGCCATCAGAAACTTTTTTGGAACAGGAACTGTCGGAGGAAGCTGGGTCGGTTCGCTCCCCTGCAGAGTCAGAAAGGGACGACCGAGAATCTCATATGGTCCAGTCGGATGGCGAAAGGGAATCAGCGGAGCTGGAATGTTCCCTTTCCGAACAACATAAGGTGGCCGTAGATTTCATCCGGCAACACCTTCCAGAAGTTGTTCCTCTGGACCAAAATGCTGCATTACCAGATAAGAGACTGATAGAGTCACTGGACACAAGACTTTTTCGGCCGGAATAGGGACACTGTCCCTGAGTTTCCGACCCAGTCCAGAAATGTCACACGGACATTTGAACTTTTGAATGATGCTATATTCAAGCTAGCCTCTAAGACTGGCAAATCCGGTTTCTTATCGCCTAGAGCTGTACAGCTGTCTTTCATCAATTCAAGAAATAGATTTGAAACGGCAGGACATGGCGTGCTGAGAGTTCCTCTGCGTTTGGACTGAAGACTTGGCGTTGTCATTGCCGGCGTCCATGTCTATTAACTCCAGTATACTGGAGACGACAATCTCGTCTAATAGAATTAATTTAGACACATTATCTTACGCAGATCACCTTACCAGAGCGTTATTACGTCTCGAAGGGAAAGAATTCCAGGATGTTCAAACTTCCTTAAGAGTTCTTTCGCGGGCTATAGCATATTCTACGTATAACTCCGCCCTTTCAGTGGCAAATCTGGAGTTAGCCAGACGTGATGCTGCCCTGGCTACATCCACTAGAATGGATAGTAAGGTGAAAAACTCTCTTCGAGTTGCTCCGGTCTCCGAAGAGCTTCTCTTCGATGGAAAGCTTTCTATTATCTATGATCAGATTACTAAGAAAGCTTCGGATTTTCTGCTTTTCAAATCCGCTTCAAAAAAGTCAGACTCAGCAAAGAGGAGTAAGGCAGGCACTTCGGGGTGAATACGTCCAAGGGAAGTTCCTATAGAGGATCTAAGAAAGCCTGTACGTCTTACTCCAGAGACCCTCAGAGTAGCGACTCAGGTAGGGGCCATTATGCTGGCTGAGATAACCGGTCAGACACCCCTAGGTCGACTGGCTTAGGTGCGGGTCGTGGAGGACGTGGTTTCTCCTCCCGCAAGCCACGCAGGGCCAGGAGGTGATGGTGTAAACCTCTATTGCGTTCCAGTCGGCGGAAGGCTGTCGAGATTCTTAACCAATTGGGTGTGCTGGATAAACAAGCTGATCATGGCTCCGAAATTTTATATGGAGACCATCCGATTGGTCAGAGCGAGCATTCAAGTGAACGATTATGCTGCAAGCATAGATCTCAAAGATGCGTACTTTCACGTCATTGTACATCCAGCGTTCAGAAAGTATCTTCGCTTCGCTGTCCTAGGAGTCGTTTATCAGTTCTGAGCAATGTGCTTCTGTCTGAATCTAGCGCCTTGGGCATTCACTCGAATAATGAACTCGGTAATGACTCATTTTCGAGCTCATTCGTCTGTAGTAACATCAGCCTACCTGGACGACATTCTTCAGAGGTACAGCAACGAGTTAACGCTTCAGAATGATGTTCAGAGTCTGCTTCAATTGCTCCGACGTCTCAGTTTCATAGTAAACGAAAAGAAGTCAGATCTAGTGCCGTCCAAGTCATTTACCCACGTGGGAATGAGCTTAGAGACGCACAACAATCTCGTTCGTCTGCCGTTAACCAGAGCAAAATTAGTCAGTTGTTACGCTCGCTTTTGTCTTCACTCAGATATAGTAACAGCGGGAGAATTCATGAGACTGACAGGTTTGTGCAGAGCTGCTGCGGATCTTATTCCGATAGGGCGGCTATGCACTCGTCCACTTAAGATCTTTTTTACTCAGAATTGGAGTGTGAAGACTCATTTGCTCGAAGTGAACATCGTCTTGACGAATCAAGTGAAACAAGAAATTCAGACTTGGGCAGATATTCAGTGGTTAACTCGGGGAGTACCACTGCAACTGCTGGATCCGAGTTTTACGATAATGACGGATGCAAGTCAAACAGATTGGGGCTCAACTCTGAGCCCAACAGATTTGAGGTGCCAGGGTCTTTGGGATCCACAGTTCCTAAACAAGCACATAAACATCAAAGAGATGATGTCAGTTTGGATTGCGCTACGTCAGTGGATGAACATTCTTCAGAATTTGCATGTTCAAATTCTGTCCAATAATTCGACAGTAGTAGCGTATATTCAGAACAAGGGAGGCACTCATTCCATTCCGTTGTTTAATTTAACGGAAATGATCCTTCTGTTTGTCCTAGAGCATCAAGTTCTCCTATCGGTCCGTCATATTCCGGGTCGTCTGAACGTTCTAGCAGACTCCCTTTCTCGGAAAGGTCGCATGTTGCCATCAGAATGGACTCTCAACAAACAAGTATTCAATCAGATTTGCTACCAATGGGATCGTCCAATGATAGACTTATTTGCGACGCATCTCAACAATCAGTTGCAGACGTATGAGTCACCATGCCCAGATCCTTGAGCGTTTGCAGTAGACGCTCTCTTGATCTCTTGGGACGGAATGATAGGATACGCGTATCCTCCAGCTCCGTTGATTCAGCAGATATTGCTAAAAATCAAGCAATCTCACCAGTGGGGGGTCTTCCAAAAAATTCCAGACACAATGCCTAAAATATTTTTTTCCACCTTTTGACCACCACCCACCCACCCACGTGCAAAAAAAATATTTTTTTCCTCTGACCACTTGGACACCCACCCCACCACCTATATTTTTTCAGTGTATCACCACAGTGGGTAATGAAAAATTATTGCACTGAGCTTCCAGTTGTCAATCCTTGCCTTAATTTGAATCCTAATCTACTGTCTAAACTAATTATGTACACATCAACCAGCATCAACAGCAGCATTTAGATTTCACTAAAGAAAATTGTTATTAATTACTCCTTTGTTATCAAGCACACATTTATTTTTACTGGGAAAAATTTCATTGTTATTTTTCGTTGTGAGAAAACTTTCGAGGAACTGATTGATTCTTGAGTTGGAATTGGTGCTGAACCTAATATTACCCAGGGTTGTTTCATCCCGATAACTGTTTTTTTTTACATCTGGTGGTTCTAATACCTGATGACAGAACTTTCTGGTATGTTCTGGTGGTTCTAATACCTGATGACAGAACTTTCAGTTGAGCATTTGTAATTCATGCATTTCAATAATATGCCTATATACACTATGGTGTAGTGTATACTGGCATATTAGTGAAGTGCATGAATTACAAATGCTCAACTGAAAGTTCTGGCCTCAATGCTCTCATAATAATTATCATTCACGTGTTAAGTTCCGAGACTGAAGAAACAGTTTAAATTTAGTGAAGAAGTTTTAATTTTAATGACCTTGAGGTTTCAGCCAATTGTCATTACTCAAAAGATAGTAGATAGTGTAGAAAAGCTGAAAATCTGTCACCTAACACTATTGTAAATCTCACTGTCCGTCCTGGTCCATCTCTGAAAACATGTCAGCATTGATTTCTGCATATAACAGCATATAATGTAAGAATTAGACTATTTTTGTGAACATCAAATAGAGGATTAAAATAATCTTCTTTTGCTGCATAGTATTATGATCAGCTACTCATCTATATACTCTGGCTCAGTCAGGGTCAGTTTTCAATTCAAATATTAACTGTAACTTTTGTTTCATGTTTTCACGAGATAGCCAGACAAACCCTCTGTGAAAACCCTGGTACTATCACTATGAGCTTGAATTAAGTAAGTGGGGTTTTATATCAAAGATGCACAGTGAGAATTTTCGTTAGTTTCAGGTTACAAGAGCTCTTCTCAGAGAAACTGGGCATTTAGATTATTTTCCGTAAATTTTTTACATTATTTTAGATGTCCTGCTAAACACATTGCTACTCATTGTAAAATCCAAATTGTGCCATGATGATTCAGCTATGAAAATTATGTTAACCATTCCCAAATTAAAATTCATAAATTTCTGTTGATTGTTTTTAGTCAAACTGGAGTACACAATTCTTTAATGCATCTAATTTAATTTACAAAAAAGAGAACAAATCCCCTAATCACCCTACTGGGGCCTTATTCACTAACCCTACCTGACAAACAGGTGCCTATTAGACTACTAAACAACAATATAGCCTTGTTATGTGAAAATAATTTGAAAAAAAAAACACCAGGAAAAAATTGCAACTCCAGGAAAAAAGGTGTTTTGGCCCACATCTGACCACCCACCCACCCCGGCCTTGTGTCTGGAATTTTTTTGAAGACCCCCCCCCCCCCCCCCCCCCCCCCCCCCCCCCCCCCCACACTGCAAGATTCTGTTGGTAGCATCTCTGTCACCCCAGAGACCATGGATAAATCTACTCAGGTGTCTGTTGTGGGACATTCCGCGGAAGCTTCCTCCACAGAAGGACCTTCTTTCACAGGGGAAATGGTGCACACTGTATCACAACCCACAAGGTCTCAACCTTCACGTATTTTTGTTGTGCGGTCCTTCTTGCATGGCAAGCATTTTACAGGACGTGCAGTGGACGCAATTTCTAACTGTATGAGAACCTCCTCTTCGCTAAATTATGCTGCTAAGTGGAAGGTTTTCTATCTGTGGTGTAGGGATCATTCTATTTATATTTATGATCTCTCCATTCCAGACATTGCTAATATTTTTATACTGTACCAATGACCCAGACATAGCTGGTGCTAACTCTTAAAATATAGGGCCAAACACAAATTTTGCCCCCCAATCCCCAAAATTTGCATCTAAAACTAAAGAAAACATGTCCAGAGAGGCCCTCCACACCTCGCCCCCACTGCGCATGCGCAGTGTCAAGGACGTTCCGAAATTGGCGCCATTTATCATTCTAAGTTTGGCCCTTCATCAGTTAACATCTGACTGATCTTTGTGCTTTTAAATCTCAGTTTAAATGATGCCAGACAAATAAATATTAGTGAAATGGTGATTCTAAGGAGGATAGAAAAGGAGGAGAGGAAAAGAATGTGTGACAGAATATTATCAGGGCTGTAACTTAAAATTTTTTAATGAAATTATGTTAAGTTACCTATTTTCAAGGCAGCAGCCATTTTGTTGTCATTCTGATTATTTAGTTACACTGTTTTTACAAGTGTTTTTCCTCTCTCCCTGTCCTTTAAGTTCCCCCTTGCTATTCTCCCATGCTTTTGGCATAATTGTCTGTAATTATTATTACTAAAATTTCTTGGGAGTTTAGCTGAATAACAGAATGAATTCTGTTCTTTCCCCATGTTTACGTCTTCACCTACGGGTGGTTAGGCGTTGTGTTCTGCATCTACCATCTGATGTTCTGCAGTTTCTTCCCTGGAAGTCTCTGTTTTGCATCAGATGGTGTATTTTTGGTAACTGATTTCGGGCCTGGGTGCCTGGAGTCTTATTTTAGTGTTTTTACACTCATGTTTACATTTACAACAGCCCTCTGTGTGAGGGGGGGATTTCTAAATAATAATATCTTTATGTTATTTCAATCATAACTAGATACATTATTATTGTTCGTAAGTGTTGAATAAATTGTTTAAAATATTTTTAAAATTTTTGTCCACACTTAGGCTTGGGATCCATTGGGGCTCAACGTTACTTTTCAGAAACTTGGGCTGTTCTGAAAAAATATTTTTTCAAAATATTTTGATTTCAATTATTTTTTCTATATTAATGGATCATATTATTATTATGTATTTTGATTGCCAGGGGTTAGTGCGAGTACCAGGACTTGTTTTCTTTTTCACATTGAAAGGATATTGATCTATTGTTTTAGAGGAAGTCTTCCTCTGACCTTATTATCATTCTATATGTGGTCAGTGTACTCGCATTAACTCCGGTTCTGTATCGTATGATTTCGATGACAATATGGGAAGCGTATGTCACGGTATGTTGTTGGGGATTTGGACACTCCGGTCCTTTCCCGCAGGTCACTCTACTTTATCAATTTCTATTTCAGACGATCAAGATTAGGGTGATGTATCTGTGATGTCTTCCAACAGTGTGCCTCCGTCGTCACAATTAATGAAGGGCTAGCGGAAAAGTCGTCATGTAATACGCCAATTGCCTAAGAGGACCCTAGTAGGTTCGAAGCCCTTTGACGTCCGCTAGCTCGCCCGGTGTAGCGTCCATTCACCGAATGGTTCGGCAGCCGGGTTCGTCCCGTTGCGGTCTAGAAGGAATTTTGGGGTGATGCGAGCACTATAAAATTAACTTAATGCACACCCAGTGACGGCGGATCGGAGGGAGAACGGAGGAAGCCTTTTAGTCCGGTTCATAGCTCGTTCCGGTCCATCCGGACGGCAAGCGAGAGAGGCCCCTCTCTCGTTCAACAACATCTGGCCCCAGATGTTGTGGTACAAATGTGTCGTTAGCGGAGCATACGTCCGTCGCTCGGGACGCTCCGTTGTATAGGCATCCGCTGAGACTGCTAAGGCTTCCTCTTCTCGTCAGCGCACACACGACCGCACCTTGGCTGCGTGACCGCCGATATATTACCAGCTTCGCCGATCAAGGATTCTTCGGCGACCAGGTCACACCATCCGGCAGCCAGGGATTCGAGACCGATGGACTCCGGACGTTCGCATAGGAAAAGTATGCGGGAGCCATCTGATGCGGAGCTGCCCTCGCGAAGCAGCGATAGACTGCGCCTCCGCAGGTCTCCGACGCCGGACATTCTTGTGCACATAGCACAGCTTATCGCAGCATCCCAGGCAGCCGACAGAAACGGTGTCGGATCGAGAATTATCCGACAGCGCTGGGTCGGTAGCCGGGGTCTCGAGGTCTGCAGACTCCGGACGTTCGCATAGGAAGTATGCGGGAGTCAACGTACACGGAGCTTCCAGCGCAATGCATCGTAAGTCCGCTACTGCACAGGCCTCGGGAACGAACGTGCTTTCCTTAATAGCACAGTTTATCGCAGCATCCCAGCATCAACTGAATCTGTCGCATATATTTTATCCGACGATGCTGGGTCGGGACGCTCCGCGGAAGCGGGTACGGACGTCCGAAAGTTTCATCCGGTCCGACGGGATACCGAAAGGGATTCGGTGGATTTCAAGCTTTCCCTTTCGGAACAACATATGCTGCGATGCCGGATAAGAAACTGATAGCGTCGGTGGACTTAGAAATTTTTGGTTCGGTTCAGGGACATCGTCCCTCAGTTCCGACATAGTCCAATAATGTCACACAAACTTTCGAATTATTGAACGACGCTATATATATTATTATTTTATGCTTGCTATCCAAGCATTTCTGGTTTCTTGTTCGAAGAGTTATGGAGATGTCTTTCAAAAGTGTGCCTCTGTCGTCATAGTTAATGAAGAGTTAGCGGCAATAAGTGCTCATGGAATATGTCTATCGCTTACGGAGTGACATTCGCTAGCTCACCCGGTGTAGCGTACATTCATCGAATGGTTCGGCTGCCGGGTTCGTCCGTTGCGGTCTAGGAGGGAGGAGCACTTTAATTACTTTAGTACTCACCCAGTGACGGCAGATTGAGGACAGATCGGAGGAAGCCAACAACATAGGGGACCGCATGTTGTGGTTCAGATATTTTACATTCGGAGCATATGTCCGTTGCTCGGGACGCTCCGTTATATTGACAGTCCGAGAGACTGTCTTTAATGCTTCCTCATCCTCACAGCAGGGCACACGACCGCACATTGGCTACGTGACCTCGAGTATCCGATCAGTTTCGGCATTCAGTGATTCCACAGCGAATAGGTCGCGCCATCCGGTAGCCAAGGGACACGAGGCCTATACACTCCGTTCGCTCGCATATTGGAAGTATGCACGGGGTAACGATCTCGGAGCTTCCTGCGGCAATGCATCGTAAGACCGCTGCTCCTCAGGCCTCAGTGACGGACGTGCTATCCGAGTTAGCACAGTTGTTTCGCAGCATCCCAGCAATTGACGGTTTCTCGGTCGAATCAGGAATTATCCGACGGCGCTGGGTCGGTGCGGTCCGCGGTTGCATCAAGCTACGGACGACCGAACGCTTTATAGGGTCCGACAGGATGGCGAAAGGGATTCGAAAGATTTCGAGTTTTCCCTTTAGTAGTATCGGAAGATGCCTTTCATATCTTCTGGCATTTCTTCCAGTGATTATTTTTCGGACTTCATTGCTGCGATCTTGGATAAGAGACTTATAGCGTCATTGGACTCGGATTTTTCGATCGGTACAGGGACTTTGTCCCTGACTTACCGACGCAGTCCAATATTGTCATTACAACATGTGTTTTATTTTTCGACGCTATATATTTATATATATACAAGACGGCTACTAAGCATGATAGTTTAGTTTCTTGTCCGCGTGGCTCATTTCTGCCATTTTATCTTTTTTACATATAGTTTATTTTGGCAGAGCAGGGCATACCGAGAGTTCATATGCGTCTAGACGGTGTGATTAAAGACTGCATATATTCTTTTTCACCGTTTATGTCTTTTCCAATTTCAATGTTGGGAACGACATTATGTATATTAGACTTAACTTAGACGCTTTATTATACGTAATCCGCCTTACTGAGGCGTTATCATTACGTCTTCAAGAAAAGATTTACGGGATATTATTCTCAATGTAATTTCTTTTGAGGGCAGTAGTTTGTTCACGTATAACTCCGCCCTTCAGTGGCTGATTGGAGTTGGTTAGACGTGAGGCAGCCCTAGCTACATCCACGCGTGGATAGTAGGTTAAGAACTCTCTCAGAGTCGCTTCGTTCTCGGAGGAGCTTCTCTTCGACGGCAACTTTCCGGCAATCCATGAATTGCTTGATTTATACATTCTCTTGTCTATCTAGTGTTACAAGAGATTCAGACTGGGGCAAACATTCGGTGGTTGACTCAGAGAGTGCCGCCGCAGTTGCCGGACCCGAGTGTGGCTGTTATGACGGTTGCCAGTCAAACAGATTGGGAATACTGATCCCTACGGATTCGAAGTGCCAGGGTCTTTGGGTTCCGCAGTCTTTTAGCTATCAGTTAACTTCCGCGGAATAATGTTTTTTAGGCTTGCTTTATGTCATTGCATGAACATTATTCAGAAACGCATGCCCAAATTCCTGTCCTTTAATTCGACAGTAGTGGCGTATCTCCGGAACCAGGGAGGCACTCTTTCGTTTCCGTTATTCAATTTAATGGAAAGAATCCGTCTGTTGGTTATAGTACACCAAGTTCAGTTTTGGTCCGTCATATTCTGGGTCGTCTGATTGTTTTATCGCACTCCCGTTCTCTTACGGGTCGCTTGTTGCTGTCAGAATGGACTCTCAACAAACAAGTATTCAATCAGATTTGCTATCTATGGGAGCGCCCAATGATGTTTTATTTATGACACAGTTGGCTAATCAATTGCAGACGTATGTGTTGGCTTGTCCAGATCTCTGAGCTAATACTGTTAACGCTCTATTGATCTATAGGACAGAATGATAGGATACGCGTATCCTCCGGCGCTGTTGTTTTTAGCAGGTATTGCTAAGATAAACAACCACAATATATTTCTGTTGATAGCATCTCTATCTTCACAGAGATCATGAGTAATTTACTCTCTTGTCTACTGTGGATCTTAACGTGAAATCTTCCTCTATGTGAGGATCTTTTTTCACTGGGTAAATCGTGTCATTTTTATCACAACCAGCAAGGTCGCAACCTTCATGTTTTCCGTTGTGTGGTCCATATTGCATTGTAAGCACTGTACTGGACGAGCTTTGGACGCGATTTCTTACTATAGGAGATCCTCTTCTTCGCTATTCTATGCGACTAAAGTGGAGGCTCTTCCGTCGTGGTGTAGGGATCATTATGTTCATATGGTTGATCCCTCCATACTACTCATTGCTATTTTTTAGTATACTTGTTTCACAAGATCTACTGCAGCCTGTTGTTATTTAGGTTATAGGTTTATGTTACCTCATACCTATGCACTCTACGATAGTTTACAATTGAGTCTTTTGTCTCTTTATCTAAGTCAGTTAGTAACTTTTTGATAAATAGACTTAGAATCTTTAGATTAAATTCCTATACGGATTTTAACTTCAGGTTCTTATTTAGCTAAGTAATCATTTGAGCCTCTGGAAACAGTAGTTTTCAAATTCTGACCTTTTAGACAGTAATTCTGTTGGTTTCTCTTTTACTGTAGAGTCAGTGAGTTTCATACACTATCGATGGATGATTTTCACTTTCATAGTTTCGGAATCAATACTTCCGTTACTATTTAGGTTGGATTGTTGCATAAGAGTTAGGCTCCTATTATCCGGAACCTATTATTTTAAGGTCCTTCCGTCTTCGTATGGGCATAGGCCTTTACTCTTTCCGGGTACAGTTTATGTATTTATAAACAGATATCTGTTTATTACAAGGGCGTAAGCTTCTTCTGTCTTTGATGTCTAGTAGAAGGACGTTACGCTCCATTTTATTGTTAATGGATTCTATTAACTAGCGTACTGCTTATGGTATATCATTGGCTTAGCAGTTGTGCTTAAGATTTCGGCTCATGAAGTAAGAGTTCTTCTACTTCTTGGGCTTACATTAATAGTGATCTATTATAGATTTTTGAAGGCTGCTCATTGCGCTCAGCCATCCATTCATGAATTTTATCTCAGAAATATCGAGTCCATTTCTGGAGGCCTCTATTGTTAGGTCTATTATCTACTGCTCAGAATGTCATTCACTTAACAGTTGCTACTATAGCTAGGTAGGCTGTCTGTTTCGGCAGTGTCTCCGTTCGGCTGCCCTCTTCGCTCTGGGCTATTTGACCCAGGGCAAGAAAAAGGGGGGGGGGGAGGGTGTTCCCTTGGGTCACCTGTTTTTACTATGAAAACAAGGGGATACCTCCTCCGGAGTTAGTAATTCTGAGCTGTTTTTAGGATGGTTGTTTAGTGAGAAGTTTAAGTTTATAAAATTCATTCAAGTCTTAGTTTTTAAAGTATAGCTTTTGAATATTGCATATGTCAACGGACATGATTATGCAATTCTCACACACTTTTAGGAGTATAAGAGTCTCTATTCTCTAGACTTACTTTATTATTGGCTTACTTTAAAAATTATTAGTATAAGGATTATTGGATATTAATAGAGTACATGGATGTATGAAGCTCAATTTTTGGAAGGTGTTGTATCTTTCTAATTTATCATAAATAAGAAAGATACATGTAAGGCCTATTACTTCTTTTCCCTACAGGGGATGACTCTATTTTATTTTATTGAGCGTATTCCATTTTGCTCTATGTCCTTGGCCCTCCAGCCTTTTTACTATTCAGCTATGTCTGGGTCATTGGTACAGTATAAAAATGTTAAAAAATTTATAGTAATTTATATATTTTTTATACTTACCAATGACCCAGACGGGGATGGCCCTCCCAGGAGTTGGGAACTCTTGCCTCCCCGCTGAGTACATAGCGCTTACCAGGCACTGGTTATTAGAATGATAAATGGCGCCAATTTCGGAACGTCCTTGACACTGCGCATGCGCAGTGGGGGCGAGGTGTGGAGGGCCTCTCTGGACATGTTTTCTTTAGTTTTAGATGCAAATTTTGGGGATTGGGGGGCAAAATTTGTGTTTGGCCCTATATTTTAAGAGTTAGCACCAGCTATGTCTGGGTCATTGGTAAGTATAAAAAATATATAAATTACTATAAATTTTTTAACTTTCTGGTATACTTTTTTGACAAGATCAAACTGCAGCCAATAACCATTAAGGGTTATAGGTCTATGCTATCAGATACCTATGCTCATCATGATAGCTTACAGATTGGATCTAATGTCTCTTTATCTAAGTTAGTGAAAAACTTTTCGATAAATAGACCTAGAACCCTTAGGTTAATTCCTAAGTGGAATTTAGCTTGGGTTCTTCTGAAGCTAAAAGAAGCTCAATTTGAGCCTCTTGATACAGTTGACTTCAAATTCTTATCTTATAAGACAGCTTTTCTCTTAGCCTTCTCTTCTGCCAGAAGAGTTAGTGATCTTCATGCACTATCGGTCGATGATTCTCACTATCGTAGTGTTGGTAATACTATTACTTTAACTACTAATGTTGGATTTTTGGCTAAGAATCAGGCTCCAAATAAGTATCCTGAACCTATTGTTATTAAGGCGCTTCCATCTTCAGACGATCATAGGCCTTTGCTCTGTCCAGTTAGAGCCATGCCTATTTACAAACGTAGATCTGTGTTTATCAGAAAGGGACGTAAGCGTTTCTTTCTGTCTCTGCTGCCTAATAGAAAGGACATTACAGTCCATTCTATTGCAAGGTGGATTCAATTAACTATCCGTACTGCTTATGAAAAATTATCTTCAACTCAGCAGTCTCTGCTTAAGATTTCGGCCCATGAAGTAAGAGCGCTGTCTACATCTTGGTCTTATCCTAATAGTGTTGCTATTACTGATTTGATGAAGGCTGCATATTGGTCTCAGCCTTCCACGTTCACAAATTTTTATCTTAGAAATATTGAGTTCATTTCTGGCGACCTGTGTTGTTTGTTCTGTTATCTGTTGCTCAGAATGTTGTCCACTAAACAGTTGCAACTATAGTTATGCAAGCTTTCTGTTCCGGTAGTGACTCTGTCCTGCTGCCCTCTTCGTTCAGGGGTATTTGACCCAGAGCAAGGGGAGTGGGGATGGTGTTCTCTTATATCACCTGCTTTATAGTGAAAAGCAAGGGAATACCTCCTCTGGAGTCAGTAATTCCGAGTCGGTGCCGAGATGGTTTTAAAGTGTAAAGCTAATGTCTATCTCATTTATCTAATATTTTTTAAGTGTAGCTCGGTGTGAAGCATTTGTATATGTCACGTGTCATATGAGTGTGTTAATATACAATCCTCAAACACTTTTAAATGAGTATAAAGAGTCTCATTCTCTGGACTATCTTTATTTATTGGCTTTCCTTTAAAAAGATTAGTATAATGGGTTATACTGGATGTTAATAGAGATGATTGATGTTGTTGTGCTCAATTACGGAATGGTATTGTTTCTTTCTTTTTTGGTATAAACATGAAAGATACATGTAAAACCTGTTCTCCTCTTCTCCTTGAGAGGATAATTCTGTTTATATGTAATTGAGCCTATTGGATTTTCCTTTTTGTCCTAGTCCCTCCAGCCCTTTTTCTATTCAGCTAAGTCTGGGTCATTGGTACAGTATAAAAATGTTAAAAAATTTATAGTAATTTATATATTTTTTATACTTACCAATGACCCAGATGGGGATGGCCCTCCCATGAGTTGGGAACTCATACCTCCCCACTGATTACATAACACTTACCAGGCACTGGTTGTAAGAATGAGGATTTGGCTCCAATTTCAGACTTCCTTGACACTGCGCATGTGCAGTGGATAAAAGAATGGAGGACCACATAGGACATCTAATTTTTGGATTTTGATGGAAATTTTTGGGATTGTGGGTGGGGGCAAAATTTGTGTTTGGCCCTAGAATATAAGAGTTAGCACCAGCTAAGTCTGGGTCATTGGTAAGTATATAAAATATATAAATTACTATAAATTTTTTAACTTTTTATACTTACTAACTGCATATCCAAATTAATACTAAAAATATTCAATAAACACAAATATTTTATTTTTCATAATTTTACTAATCCCTTATCTATCAAGACATTTGCAAAAACAATTCTTGAATAACCTACCAAATTTTATTTTTTGCTTCAGAAACGTAGCTGTTGACCCTTCGGGTCAGCAAGCTTATTTCAGTGGGGTATCTCAAGTTATGTTTTTTCAGGTAAAAATTTAAAAAATAATAAAATGTGAAAGGCAATTTTTGTGAATAGTTTTGGCCATTAGATTATAAGATAAAGGATTCATTACCTGCATTTTGATGATAAATATTTGATTTGAAGATTCGATTTGATTTGATTTCAAATCTTAAGTTGCTATTCAGGTTGATTCAAAACTGGCTGCCTGATTAGTTTCCTGTCAAATCTTTTCAGAGGACTATAGCTTGATATCTATGCCATCATCTACGTTATCCCACAAAACATATAGTTCAGATGGAAATTGTACATAAATAATGCTGAAAATAAAGACTGAGTGTATGTAATTTCTGCTATATTAACATAAATAACATCTGTACCCATGCCACCACCCATGCTAATTCCAGTATCACTTGTTAGCTCACCTGACTGAAAGTCAGGGTGAGCTTTTCTTATCACTCTTCGTCCGTCGTCTGTCGTCCGTCGTGAAGGTGGTGTTTGAGCCTCTTTCTCCTAAACCACTGGTCACATTTTAATTAAATTTCGTGTAAGTAGTGGTTATATAGGAGCATTTTGATTTTTATCCAAAATAGGTTTGAGCTCATATTGAGCAGAGGTGTGGGGAAAAAATGGCCAATTTTTTTGAAAATCTTCTAATGAACCACCAGTATGGGAGGGGCAAAAATTTTGGCCATGCCTAAAATTTCTATTTTCAGAACCATCAGGTCGATTTGAACCAAATTTGACATGAGATGATAATGAGTCATAAGTAGTTGATTGATGCAAAAAAAAAATTTCTCATTGCCCCGTGGGAACCTCGGGAGCTAAAAATAGGAAAAACCTTAAAACTGCCATATATCCAAAACTGCACAGCACAGAGAATTCTTATTTTGTATAAAGCTTACTTTTATCCAGTAGAATAGAATGGTTAAAAAAATCCCTATCGGTTTGATCACAAGGTACTTTTTTCAGGACTTTTGAAAAAGTGCTGAGTCAGCACTTTTTAACACTGTAGGCAATGGGAAAAAGATTAAAAAATCTTCTTCTCCAGATCCAGCAGGCAGAATCTTTTGATATTTGGTATGCAACATTGTAGGGTGGATCTGATTCAAGTTTGTTCAAATCGGCCCCCTGAGTTCATATTTGGGCTCAGTATAGGAGCCTGATTTCGAACTAAGTGCATATCAGGCAAATTTCTTTAAAAATTTTCTTCTCAAGATCCAGCAGGCAGAATCTTTTGATATTTGGTATGCAACATTGTGTTGAAAGCCCGAAATCGAACTTAGTGCATTTCAGGCAAATTTCTTAAAAAATCTTCTTCTCCAGATTCAGCAGGCAGAATCTTTTGATATTGGGTATGCACCATGCTTATGGGGGGTGGGGGATTCAAGTTTGTTCAAGCCAAGTCCCTGGGTTCATATTTGGGCACAATGTGGTAACCTGAATTATAACTTAGTTCAAAATGAGGAATTTTCTTCAAAAATCTTCTTCAGATCCAGCAGTTGGAATGTTTTGATATTTAATATGCAGCATTCTTAGGGGGGTGAGATTCAAGTTTGTTCAAGCCATGTCCCTATGTCCATATTGGGACTCACTGTGGGAGCTTGAATTGTAACTTAGTTCAAAATGAGGAATTTTCTTTAAAAATCTTCTTCTTCAGATCCAGCAGTCGGAATGTTTTGATATTTGGTGTGCAGCATCCTTAGAGGGGTGAGATTCAAGTTTGTTAAAGCCAAGTCGCTGGGTTCATATATGGGCTCCCTGTGGGAGCCCGAATTATAACTTTGTTCAATATGAGGAATATTCTTTAAAAATCTTCTGGTTTTTTTAGATCCACTGGTCAGAATCTTTGGATATTTGGTATAAGGTTTTCTTAGGAGAAGCAGATGCAACTTTGAAATCAGTACTCTGGGTTGATATTTAGGCTACCATGTCAGGTGAGCGCCCTCAGGCCCCTTGGGGCCTCTTGTTTCTACCACTGTTGAAAGTAAATTAAGAGTTTCAAATCATTGCCAATGATGAGCTGTTGCTAGTGGCTAGCCCTGTGCATTGCCTAGTACCAGTAATTCTTGCACCCATTCCGGTGTCACACGTCATCTTCCCCCCCCCCCTCTGGATATCTTCCCCTCCTGGGGAGGGGGGGGGATATCCTAGTATATCCCCCCCCCCACCTTGAATATCTGCCTCCCCCCCCCCCCCCCACAAAAAATTTTTTTGGATTAATTTAACATTATTTGATGATGAAATGGCGTGAAAATTTTTTGGGGGGGGGGGGGCAGAATGTTGTTTTTGGCGCACCACTGTTAGTTGTGTGAGCCTGTGGCATAGCCCTCAAGTCGGCGTCGGCATCAGCGTCGGCGTCCGCTCTCAAATATTTGGAACTTTTGTGTACAGGTTTTGATTTTTTGGCTTTTTACATTTTTTTTTAGTTTCTGCATTTTGCTAAGGTGGTTCACTATAACAATTAACTCTTTTCCAGGGTATTTTGTCTTAATTTTAACCCTTTGAATTAAATTTTTGACTTATTTTGATGTTTGCGTGCAGGTTTTGATGTTTTGTTTTTTTTTCTTTCCAAGTGGAGATTTACCTTGCAGCATATGTCCATGCTTTCTATTGTATGTAAACATGCATCTTAGGGCTATGTTTGTATTATTTAGCCCTTTTCCTGCTGAATTACTTCAATTTTGGACTTTTATGTACAGCTTTTGGACTTAGGCTTACAGCTTCTTACTTTTATGTACAGGTTGTGATAAAAAAAAAACAATTTCAAGTGAGGTTGACCTCACTGCATATTGCAGTGGTTGTTATTATAACATTGATATCTTTCCAGTGCATTTTTTAAATTTTTTTAACCCTTTGAATAGATTTTTAGACTTATTTTGACATTTGAATGCAGGTTTTCATGGGTTTTTTTTTCCCCCTTTCTTCCAAGTGTAGAGTTTCTGCATATTGCTATGGTGGTTCACTATAACATTTAACTTTTTTTCCAGGGTATTTTGTCTTAATTTTAACCCTTTGAATCAAATTTTAGACTTATTTTGATGTTTGCATGCAGGTTTTTATGTTTTTTTTCCCCTTTCTTCCAAGTGAAGATTTACCTTGCAGCATATGTCCATGCTTTCTATTGTATGTAAACATGCATCTTAGGGCTATGTTTGTATTATTTAACCCTTTTCCTGCTGAATTACTTCATTTTTGGACTTTTATGTACAGCTTTTGGACTCAGGCTTACAGTTTCTTACTTTTATGTACAGGTTGTGATAAAAAAAACAATTTCAAGTGAGGTTGACCTCACTGCATATTGCAGTGGTGGTTATTATAACGTTGATATCTTTCCAGTGCATTTTTAAAAATTTTTTAACACTTTGAATAGATTTTTAGACTTATTTTGACGTTTGCGTGCAGGTTTTCATGGGTTTTTTTTTTCCTTTCTTCCAAGTGTAGATTTACCTTGTAGCATATGTCCATGCTTTCTATTGTATGTAAACATGCATCTTAGAGCTACGTTGTATTCTTTAACCCTTTTCCTACTTAATTACTTCAATTTTGGACTTCTTTTGTTTACAGGTTTGGATTTTTGTGCTTTTAACAAAAAAATTTTCTTCTTTGCATATTGCTGTGGGGGTTCACGATAACATTTAACTCTTTTCCAGGGTATTTCGTCTTAATTTTAACCCTTTGAATCAAATTTTGGACTTATTTTGACGTTTGTGTGCAGGTTTTGATGTTTTTTTACTTTTATTACTTTTATGTGCAGGTTTTGAGGTTTGTCTTTCTTCTCTTCCAAGTGGCGACTTACCTTGTAGCATATTGCCATGGTTCCTATTTTATGTTAGGATGCTTCTTGGGGCTATTATTATATTATTTAACCCTTTAGCTGCTTATTTACTTTAATTTTGGACTTTTGTGTGCAGGTTTTGTACTTTTGTGTGCAGGTTTTGATATTTTTTTTTAAGTGGAGTTTTACCTCACTGGCATATTGCCATGGTGGTTACTGTAACATTTTCAGGGTATTTTTCTAAATTTTAACCCTTAGAAACAAATGTGATACTTTTATGTGCAGGTTTTGAGGTTTATCTTTCTTTTCTTCCAAGTGGATATTTTTCAAGTAGACTTTCACCTTACTGGCATATTGCCTTTGTGGTTACTGTGACAGGGTGTTTTTCTCAATTTTAACCCCTTGAAACAAATGTGATACTTTTTTTTACTTTTATGTGCAGGTTTTGAGGTTTGTCTTTCTTTTCTTCCAAGTGGTGACTTACCTTGTAGCATATTGCCATGGTTCCTATTTTATGTTAGGATGCTTCTTGGGCTATTTTTATATTATTTAACCCTTTAGCTGCTTATTTACTTTAATTTTGGACTTTTCTGTGCAGGTTTTGTACTTTTGTGTGCAGGTTTTGATATTTATTTTAAGTGGAGTTCTATCTCACTGGCATATTGCCACGCTGGTTATTGTAATATTTTCAGGGTCTTTTTCTAAATTTTAACCCTTTGAAACAAATGTGATACTTTTTTTTACTTTTATGTGCAGGTTTTGAGGTTTGTCTTTCTTTTTTTCAAAGTGGAGACTTACCTTGTAGCATATTGCCATGGTTCCTATTTTATGTTAGCATGCTTCTTAGGGGTTATTATTATATTATTTAACCCTTTAGCTGCTTATTTTCTTTAATTTTGGACTTTTGTGTGCAAGTTTTGAACTTTTTTTTTTACTCCAGCCACCCTTTACATTGCCCACCTGTTGGTGAGCCACGGGGTACTGATACCCCCTCTAGTTTTTTCAGGTTCAACCTGGATACCTTGCTCTCATCCAGTTGAAAACCTGTGACAAAAAATCATTTCAATATTTTCTCAACTATTCTGGTTCATGTTGTCATGTGACATGAAGTGTAACTGTTTTGGGTAGAGAAATTGGTTTCGGATATAAACACTGAGTTAGGGTTGGTTGCAATGGGAGATGGTGGGGGGGGGGGGGGGGGGGGGAAGATATCTAGGCCTGAATATCTTCCCTCCATCATGACAAAAAATGTTTTGTCAAACATTTGACATTAATTGATAATGAAAGATATCCAGGCCTGGATATAAACAATGAGAAAATTAACTACCCACAAAAGATTTGATATTTTTATTCACTCCAGACTATATCAACAACAACAACCGAACAAAGCAATGTCATTTGTTATAGCACTTAAACAATAAAAGTTGTTATAGCACATGAAACATTGTATACAAACAACAGGAATGATGCAGCTTGAAGCTACTTCCCATAATTTTCCATCTTTGACACTGCCATGGTCAATTTTCAAGGTACATGGGTAACCCTTTGGTTGGAATGGGAGGTGGGGTGTGGGGGGAGAAGATATCCAGGCCTGGATATCTTCCCCCCACCATGACAAAAAATTTTTTGTCAAACATTTGACACTAATTGATATTGAAATGGTGAGAGAAATAGTTTTGGGACTTTAAAAATGGTTTCGGATAAACACAGAGTTAGGGTTGGTTGTAATGGGAGGTGGGGGGGAAGATATCCAGGCCTGGATATCTTCCCCCCCCCCCCTCCTCACCATGACAAAAAAATTTTTGTCAAACATTTGACACTAATTGATAATGAAATGGTGAGAGAAATAGATTTGGGACTTTAAAAATGGTTTTCGAATAAACACTGAGTTAGGGTTGGTTGGAATGGGAGGTGAGGGGAAGATATCCAGGCCTGGATATCTTCCCCCCCCCCACCATGACAAAAACATTTTTGTCAAACATTTGACACTAATTGATAATGAAATGGTGAGAGAAGTAGATTTGGGACTTTAAAAATGGTTTCGGATAAACACTGAGTTAGGATTGGTTGGAATGGGAGGTGGGGGGGAAGATATCCAGGCCTGGATATCTTCTCTCCCCCCCCCCCCCCCCCCCCCCATGACAAAAAAATTTTTGTCAAACATTTGACACTAATTGATAATGAAATGGTGAGAGAAATAGATTTGGAACTTTAAAAAATGGTTTCAGATAAACGCTGAGTTAGGGTTGGTTGGAATGAGCAACTGCAAATAGTCCAGGCCTGGATATCTTCCCCCCCACCATGACAAAAAAATTTTTGTCGAACATTTGACACTAATTGATAATGAAATGGTGAGAGAAATAGATTTGGGACTTTAAAAATGGTTTTGGATAAACTCTGAGTTAGGGTTGGTTGGAATGGGAGGTGGGGGGTGGAAGATATCCAGGCGTGGATATCTTCCCCCCCCCCCCCCCCCCCACCATGACTAAAAAAATTTTGTCAAACATTTGACACTAATTGATAATGAAATGGGAGAGAAATAGATTTGGGGCATAAAAAATGGGTTCGGATCAACACTGTGTTCTCTTGCACACTACATGCATTCATAAACCATGCTTTACCTGATAACTGATAGCAAGCCAAATACAATTTATATGGTTATACATTTATACGGTAACATAGAAGCATTTGTGGTGATAGGAAATGGAGAAAGGTACTCTTTGTTGAAGCAAGTGGCAAGGTGCTGGCGTATTTTTTTAGTACAAATTGTCGACCCACAATGTCACCATTCAAAATATGAAAGGCATGAGCAACTGCAAATAGTCCAGGCTTGGATATCTCCCCCCTCCCCACCTCCCATTCCAACCAACTCAGTGTTTATATCCCAAAGCAATATTTCCGCCTTAAACACTTTTTATCCCCATTTCATTGTCATTTTTGTCATAGGTCGTTTACTGGGTGGGGGCAAGATATCCAGGATGGTCTTGAAAAAAAAAAAAAAATTCTGCAAAAACTCTTTTCTCACCATTTCATCATCAAATAATGTCAAATTAATCAAAAACTTTTTTTTTATGGGTGGGGGGAAGATATCCAGGGTGGGGGGGGGGGGGATATACTAGGATATCTTTCCCACCCGGGGGGGGGGGGGGGGGGGGGGAAGATATCCTGTTACACCGGTTTTTGAACTATAATCCTTACTGAGTAATATTCCAACTACATCATCAAAGCATGACCTTGGCAAATATGTGCCTTGAAGATGTAGTTGGAATATTTTATCATTTGGGACTTGAGTCATCATAGCTGGAACAAGTCAGGTACACAGCACTCCTCCTGCCCCCCCTCCTTTCACCCCCACCCATTTGTCATCTGTTGGGCCATCATGCTGTCCATTCATCTGTCTGACCATCCAGGTTACTTTTATTTATGCAATAACCTGAATAGTAGGTGACAGATTTCAATAAATTTTTGTGTGGGACTTGATATTAAAATATCTTGGTTAATTTCAATAACCCCTGTGATTTGTTGAAATTGAAGAGTTATCTCTCTTTGTTTACTGTAATTTTAATTTTAAAAAATTGATTGTTTATGTAATTACTTGAATGGTAGTTATTCAAAGGTCAATAAAGTTTGTTATGCTGCTTTATATTAACATTGTTTTGTAAAAGTTTAAATTAATGTAACTTGAACGAGAAAGGGAGAGTTGTTGGCCTTAGTTTATTATTTATTTATTTAAGGGGGTTTAACAAGACTTTCGACGTCCAGGGTCACCTCGTGCCAGACATTTTTACGGATGGAGGAAGCCAGAGTACCTAGAGAGAACCACTGAGCAACAGTGCACAACTGTCAGACTCCTCAGCAGGGTTAGCATTGGTTGAAGGCAAGTGCACCAATGATGTGCAGTATGTCTTAGTACTCAGCACCACTAGGCCCCCACATGAGCAATCGGGATTAAGTGCCTTGGGCAGGGACACAATGCAGTTGCCCCTGGCAGGGATCGAAACGTGAACCTTTCAGTTTGAAATCCAATGCCGTAACCACTGAGTCACTGCGTTCCCCCATCATTCACTGCATTTGACTTGAAATGTTAATGTTTATTATGCCCCTGACCTCTGAAGGAGGATTCAGGGGTATCTAGTGAAGCCATCTGTCTGTCTGTCTGTCTGTCTGTCTGTCTGTCTATCCGTCCATCCGTCCGTCCGTCTGTCCGTCCGTCCGTCTGTTCAGGCTTAGCAGAGGTACATTGTGGGGTTTACCATATAGGGTCAGTGGTAGTTGTGGGGTTGGGTTAGTACAGTGGCCACTTGTGGGGTTGTTTTTTTGCACTGTGGAGTTACTTGTGGGGTTAGGGTTTAACATGGGAAAAACCACAAAAGTAAGAACGTGTAAGAATTCTGTCCATACAAACATTTTGCATTGTAATTTCAAAGCCATCAGTCGGATTTGGATGTCCATTAGTTTCATTCATCAAATTCCACCTGTTTGTAGACCTATTTGACCTCAGTACATCCAACACAGGCATTTAATCGATTATATCTCTTATGATGTCTTTAACCTGCTCATTGAGCTCTGTCAGCGAAGATATAATTGGTTCAGTTTCCAGATGCATCATGGAACACCTTTGTCTTTAAAAAAATGTATCATTTTATTATCTATTTTTAGATAATTGAATATTCATTTAACTCTTTGGGGTCTGAGTCCAACTTTGATAACTTTTACTGATACAGAACAGGTGCCACAGCATTTAGACCCTGGGTAACCTCAAAGTTAAATTTTAAGTTCCCTGGCAGTTGTTTCTAGACTATCAATTTGGGACAAAAATGAAAAAAATGTCCCTGCATTTTAGGGTTATGTGAAGTATAAGATTAGGACATTTTTCTATCTCGTACATCAGGTCATGATCGATTCTTTTTTTCTTCCACTCCCAGAGCCTCATTCTTCATCTTGCAATCAAGGCCATATCCAACAATTTTATAGCTTCTAAACCATTGTTCAGATTTGAAAAATAATGTGCTAATCCACTACGGGTGGATGAGAAAATATTCCCATGTCTTGATTTGTAGTATAATTAGACAAACTGTAGAATGATTGGTCTCCGTGACATATCCTGTGATTATGTAACAACATTTTGTATCATAGGCACCACGAATGTTTCAAAATCCCTCATATTTGTGCAAATATTAACCCTTTACCTTATTTTCTGATCTGAACATACAGACTTTTGGTAGTCTTGCTTATAGGAGTTACAGTACCTTGGCAGTGTTTTCTAACTGTGGCCTTTAAATTCTTCCCAACTAACAACGGTAAACATTGTGCCCAAATAAGATAATTGCACCCAAATTATGCGGAGTTTGAAACTTTTTCCAAAGTTTTGCAGTGTTTCGGCAATATATGGTTTGGCCAGTTTTCCCTGATGCTCGCAATACAGCTTAGAGCTTACCTTCGAATCAAACAATGCAACAGATAAATAATTTGTTTAAAAACCCACAGAGTTCACCATTGAAAAGCAATCGGCGTCGACAGTATCATATATGACACTGACTTGACGCCGATTGCTTTTCTGTGGCGAATTCCATATGATCATGCACTTAAAGCTTGTGATCTATTATATTCATGTTTGTGGCATTTCTCAGTAAATGCCATGCAAATTTACATTCAAATAGACCATTGGCTCGACACTGAGAAACTAAGAAGCCTTCTCGAGTTGGTCGAGTAAACTTATGTCAAAGGGTGGTAGGAGGGAACCAGTGATAATGGTGAAGACCTATAACAAGGGGTTATAAACTAGCATTTTAAGACAGAGGACCTAAAACCTAAAACAGATGCCAAGAAGAAGAAAATACTGGTGCTTTTTCTCCAACCATGCAGGCCACATCCATTTCTGCCATTGTGCCCAAATTAGACTGATCTAAAGGTCTGCCCCACTGCCAAATCAAATCATTACCTCATTTTGAGGAAGTAAAAATAAGTACAATTCTACAGGCCTTTAAGGACACTTTCAGAATATAAATAATGAACATTTTGTGAGAAATTTAACTTGATTTTCATTGTTTTTTTTTACGAGACTCTTTTGTAAGAATTGATTCTGATTTTTGCATGAATTTTAAACTCTGATGTCTTCAAACTCTGGCAAAGTTAACTTTATTAAGTTTTTTTTTAACAAAATTTAAATATTCTCTTCATTGCTGTTGATATTTGGGGTTTTTTTTTGGACTATTTAACTCTAAAAGGCCTAATGCCAACTTTGATCACCTTTACTGCTATAGAACAGGTTCCCAACATGCAATCTGCATTTCAATTTGCAAGTTACTTTGTTAGTATCTTGGTAGTTCTTTATAGACTGGCCTAGAAAAAACTGGAGATCCACAGGATGTAGAATGTCAAAGTGTAACAAAATTGTAAGAAAATTTCCAGGCCTTTCAGGGATTGTATGGGCAATATTATAATTATTTTCTTTTGTATGCAAGTCTTTGCCACCCCTATGTGAACCCTAGAGTGGAGAAGTGCTTGTTTATTGTGGTAAACAAGCTCTGTTTAATTGGTAAAATAGCGACCCAGTCACCAATATTTGGGATGGAAAAATAAATAAATAAATAAATAAATAAATAAATAAATAAATAAATAAATAAATCAATCCAGCAGTGGATTAACTTTGCTTAGTCATTGTTACTCAATGTAAATTACTCTGTAACAGTAAACATTACCGGTAGTTGTGTGTGTTATTTTTGAGGACCAATATCTTTAACCCTTTACCTAACATGAAAAGCAGACGACACTTGCAAAAAAAAATTCTTGAACAACTAATTTTTTTCATTTTTTGTCTCAAAAACATAGGTTATGACCCCTCATTGGAACGAGCTCAACAAGCTCGTTCCAATGAGGGGTCATAATCTATGTTTTTGAGACAAAAAAATGAAAAAAGAATGAAAATTAACTGGCGATTTTTAATAATAGCGCTGGCTGGTTTTGGCCGTTACTTTGGGTAAAGGGTCAAGGAAATTGGTGAGAAAATGTTTATACATGATCAGAAGAAAAACTTCTTCATTTTTTTTGTTCCTTGGACACATCCACCTTCCACCATCTTGTGTCTGGAAAAAATCTGTGGACTTCCTTCTGATTTATCTTACAACAGGAATGTATTTCCCCCAACACAAGTGAAAACATCTAGACAAAATACAAATCGGTATTGAGGGTAGCAGTTGTACGGTATGTGCAATCATTGGATTCAGAAAGAAAATGTATTTTACCTGCACTCAATTGGCATCAAGTTATTACACATGTCGAGGCCACCTTTCCTTTGTTGATAACAGTAATTAGATGATAAATAAATCATCAGATCAATGAAATAAATTAACTAGATAATTTTCTGTCCTGAACATTTTTTTACATAGGCTTACCATGAGTTAAACATGAAAAATAAAACACATAGCTGAAACACTAGTAGAAACTTCAGTGGTTTTAGAATGTAAGGACTAAGTAGAAAAATGAATGCGGATTACATCATGCACAGCACAAGAATGCAATACCATGAAGTCATGAAATAAAAAAAATCAATTCATAGACGAATGAAGGATTGCCAAACACTGTTAAAAACTGTACCCAATCTTTTCATTATGCACACAAGTCGGAAAAGGGAAGAATATTGTAAGATAAATTGTTTTTTTTAAACATAATTTAATTTCTCAAAATAGAAATAGGGTTTGACGAACAGGCATAGCCTATATCAACGTCTCGCCCAATACATTTAACAAATTACAAAAAATAATAAATGGGTGCAAGTGCATGTGCAATGGAGGGCAACACATAATTCTGATTTCATTAATCACATTTTATGAAGCCCTTAATTACGTTCTATGCATGTTGCCTCCAAAAAAGGGAAATCCATTCTTCAGCAAATCTTGGGTGATTTTTCGCATGACATACAGACATTTTCGAACATTGAAATATATACTGGTCTATTAGATTTATGACAGCTACAGTACAGTTGTGGCCACTGAAATAGACTGATACTCCCTCTCCCCAGTCCACTCCACCTCTCTCTCTCCCTCTCCCCCTCTCCCTCTCTTTCTTTCTCTCTCTCTCTCTCTCAGAGAGAGAGAGAGAGAGAGAAAAGAGAGAGAATTTGGGTTTTATCATAGTTTACCCATTCCGTTGAAAACGCCCTGTATCTAAAATATAGTCTTGGAAGACTCGAAAAATCTGAAGATTATCCAAATTTCACAAAGATAAATCACAAAAAGAATACTATCTAAAGTGATGTTAAACCTGCTTATTTTGTTCTGCAATTCCCATCTCTGTAGTGACCACAGAGGACACTCAAACACAAAGTGTTGCTCTGTTTCTTCAAAATGCCCACACAAACATCTCGGGTCTTCAGATATAAATCTTATTAATTTGTGAGCATTTAAATCACTACAACGTAGGCGTAGGTTGGAATGTTATATTTCCCCCTTCCTACAGCCAGTGCAGTAAAACTTTGGAACAGTCCGGTAAGATAAATTGTTTATTACCACCATATGAGTTTCTGAGATGGTGTTTTGAAGTCTCGACCTCGCCTCTAGGGCATATATCAGCTTGTCCTAACAGACTCATCAATATATGCTCAGATATGAGGTCTCGACTTCAATACACCATCTCGGAAACCGACATTGAGTAATAACCTGTATGTATACTGCAGTTATGAATAAGCAATATCTGATAGATGTTTGTAACACTATTTTTTAGCGATCCATTGAAGATGAACTTAACAGAGAGAGTAAATCAGATGTTATGACGATACTGATCAGCTACTTGATTATGTTTGGTTACATTGCAATCACCTTGGGACATATTAAGAGACTGGAATGCTTTCAGATCATGGTGAGATCCCAGCACAAGAAGTATTTTGTAGTATATTTTTAATTTTTCTTACTAGCTCACCGAAGGGAGCTTAACTTATCACTTGCCGTCCGTCGTGAACTTTACATTATTGACTACTCCTCCCAAACTACTTGGATCAAATTGAACCAAATTTGGTGTGCATGTTCCCCATCATATGTCAATTCAAACTTGTACAAATAAACTTGCCGCACCCACCGGGGGCACTACAAGGGGCATAACTCGGATAGCACCCATGAATTTCTTTCCAAAATTCAAAAAAATCTTCTTCTTCAGATCCACCAGACAGAATTTTCTTTCCTATTTGGTATACAGCATCTGGGGTGGGGGGGGGGGGGGGGGGGGGCAGGCAGACAGGGGGGAGGGGGGGCTTCAGATTCAAGTTTGTTCAAATCGGCCCCCTGGATTCATATTTGGGCTCACTATAGAAGCCCGAATTTGAACTTAGTGCATTTCAGGCAAATTTCTTAAAAAATCTTCTTCCCCAGATCCAGCAGGCAGAATCTTTTGATATTTGGCATGCAACATTGTGGGGTGGATCTGATTCAAGTTTTTTCAAATCGGCCCCCTGGATTCATATTTGGGCTCACTATAGAAGCCCGAATTTGAACTTAGTGCATTTCAGGCAAATTTCTTAAAAAATCTTCTTCTCCAGATCCAGCAGGCAGAATCTTTTGATATTTGGTATGCAACATTGTGGGGTGGATCTGATTCAAGTTTGTTCAAATCGGTCCCCTGGATTCATATTTGGGCTCACTATAGAAGCCCGAATTTGAACTTAGTGCATTTCAGGCAAATTTCTTAAAAAATCTTCTTCTCCAGATCCAGCAGGCAGAATCTTTTGATATTTGGTATGCAACATTGTGGGGTGGATCTGATTCAAGTTTGTTCAAATCGGCCTCCTGGGTTTATATTTGGGCTCAGTATAGAAGCTCGAATTCGAACTTTGTGCATTTCAGGCAAATTTCTTCAAAAATCTTCTCCAGATCCAGCAGGTAGAATCTTTTGATATTTGGTATGCAACATTGTGGGGTGGATCTGATTCAAGTTTGTACAAATCGGCCCCCTGGGTTCATATTTGCACTCAGTATAGGAGCCCGAATTCAAACTTAGTGCATTTCAGGCAAATTTCTTCAAAAATCTTCTTCTCCAGATCCAGCAGGTAGAATCTTTTGATATTTGGTATGCAACATTGTGGGGTGGATCTGATTCAAGTTTGTACAAATCGGCCCCCTGGGTTCATATTTGCGCTCAGTATCGGAGCCCGAATTCAAACTTAGTGCATTTCAGGCAAATTTCTTTAAAAATCATCTTCTTAAGATTCAGCAGGCAGAATCTTTTGATATTTGGTATGCAACATTGTGCGGTGGATCTGATTCAAGTTTGTTCAAATCAGCCTCCTGGATTAACATTTGGGCTCAGTATAGAAGCCCGAATTTGAACTTAGTGCATTTCAGGCAAATTTCTTAAAAAATCTTCTTCTCCAGATCCACCAGACAGAATCTTTTGGTATTTGGTATTGTGGGGTGGATCTGATTCAAGTTGGTTCAAATCGACACCCTGGATTCATATTTGCGCTCACTATAGAAGCCCAAATTCGAACTTAGTGCATTTCAGGCAAATTTCTTCAAAAATCTTCTCCAGATCCAGCAGGTAGAATCTTTTGATATTTGGTATGCAACATTGTGGGGTGGATCTGATTCAAGTTTGTACAAATCGGCCCCCTGGGTTCATATTTGCACTCGGTATAGGAGCCCGAATTCAAACTTAGTGCATTTCAGGCAAATTTCTTCAAAAATCTTCTTCTCCAGATCCAGCAAGCAGAATCTTTTGATATTTGGTATGCAACATTGTGGGGTGGATCTGATTCAAGTTTGTACAAATCAGCCCCCTGGGTTCATATTTCGGTCAGTATAGGAGCCCGAATTCAAACTTAGTGCATTTCAGGCAAATTTCTTTAAAAATCTTCTTCTCAAGATCCAGCAGGCAGAATCTTTTGATATTTGGTATGCAACATTGTGCGGTGGATCTGATTCAAGTTTGTTCAAATCGGCCCCCTGGATTAACATTTCGGCTCAGTATAGAAGCCCGAATTTGAACTTAGTGCATTTCAGGCAAATTTCTTAAAAAATCTTCTTCTCCAGATCCAGCAGGCAGAATCTTTTGATATTTGGTATGCAACATTGTGGGGTGGATCTGATTCAAGTTTTTTCAAATCGGCCCCCTGGATTCATATTTGGGCTCACTATAGAAGCTCGAATTCGAACTTTGGGCATTTCAGGCAAATTTCTTCAAAAATCTTCTTCTCCAGATCCAACAGGCAGAATCTTTTGATATTTGGTATGCAACATTGTGGGGTATATCTGATTCATGTTTGTTCAAATCGGCCCCCTGGGTTCATATTTGGGCTCAGTATAGGAGCCCAAATTTGAACTTAGTGCATTTCAGGCAAATTTCTTTAAAAATCTTCTCCAAATCCAGCAGGCAGAATGTTTTGATATTGGGTATGCAGCATTCTTTGGGAGGTGAGATTCAAGTTTGTTCAAGCCAAGTCCCTGGGTTCGTATTTGAGCTCACTGTGGTAGCCCAAATTATAACTTAGTTCAAAATGAGGAATTTTCTTTAAAAATCTTCTTCTTCAGATCCAGCAGATGAATGATTTTGATATTTGGTATGCAGCATCCTTAGGGGGGTAAGATTCAAGTTTGTTCAAGCCATGTTCCTAGTTCCATAAAATTTGTCTCTCATGACTTCATTCCTTTGTAGTGTTGATGAACCATGTCTAACTGAATGTGACCCCAAATACTTCTTTGAACCACTCTGGCCGGTGAGCGATTAAGGCTCCTTGGGGCCTCTTGTTTTTATCCTCTACCAATGAGGAGTCTCATTTAATGTTGATTGGGTTACAAACATGGCTGTAATTGTGGCTCATAGTTACTGTGGAAGCCCTATGGGAAATCACATTTTCATCTCCTTATCTGAAACTACTTGGCCAATGTGAACCAAACTTGGCATAAATAATGTATGGAAGGTCCTCAGAAAATAATCATCATTCTGTTTCGCTTAGATGAAGGAGCATGGCAGCCAGCTGCATTCTCTGATTTTTATTAGAATAATTGAGGGATATGTAGTTCTTCAGGTGAGCGATTAAAGGCTCTTCAGAGCCTCTTGTTAAGTCGTTTGATTGCCTGATTGATTTCTGCTTTTGTTATGTTGCCATTTTTATATGAAAATTTATTTGATTAAAAATCATTTCTGTTCAGGCCAAATGGTATTAATACCAATCGGCCTGAACAGAAAGGATTTTTAATCAAATAAATTTTCATATAGCTTATCACTTTTCTTTACTTTCTGTTCAGTGCGGCACAAACTCCCGCGAAGACAACGTTGTTTCGAGACACAATGCCACAGTGTAAGCGATGTAACAATGGTCTAAATCATGAGATGACTTGTTCGTTCACCAACTGTTGGGATGACATACATATGCTTAGACAGCTGTAAAAATATACTCCAGCAGACACAGTCTGAGAAGACATTTCCGGACAGAACACCTCAAAAAAGGACGGGTCACTTGTGAACTTTGTGGCATCACTCTCAGAAGAAGAGCATACCTGATAAAACACAACAGAAAAAGACACAATAATAGGAAAACCACTACAAACTCAGCGGACACACACAACGGCCCAGATCTCGTCAGGATAGCTGTTAAAGAGATCATTGATGAAGCAAAGGACCACCCAGGAACAATACACACACTGCTTGGGAATTCGCCAGACACTACAATAGGGACATCAAAGTTTGAACCCAACCTAGCTCCAGATACCCCATACAGTGCTGAGGGGAGCGCCTCCATCATCGTCAATTCAGAACATATAAGAGCCCAATATCCTACTATGTTGAGCCACCGAGGGAACACACCACCCAACAAAGACATACATTCCCTATACACCGGGAAAGTATTATTTTATGCAGCACACATCCTCAGAAATTTAGCAGAGGACAGTCTGGATCTGTATTAAAGTGAACTCATCCTGATAAACAAAACTTAGCGCCAGTCTCCAACAACCCCCCTCCCCCCTGTCCCCCCCCCCCCCACACCCCTATAACACGGTGGGGAATTAAATGGTTTCACTTTATTGCTATTATTTTTATGTGATCCCTTTGTTCCAAGTTGATACTGGCACCATGAACATCCATCTTTCGCTTGTTGTCTTCACTTCTTGCTCATCACCATCACAACACAGATATGGGCATCCTATTTATTTACTCACCACACTTTACTCTAAGCCCCATATTATAGTTTCTGAAAAACAAAATTAAGACGATTACCCATTGTCCGACAACACATATAGTCAAAGCAAAACAATTGGTACCACCATATGCACCTAAATATGTCCACCAGAACAATAAAAATGGCACTGACACACAGGAAATATGGTGACACCGAACCGGATTACGACACGCCAGAAACGGTACTGCCACAACAAAAAGGCAGAGAAAAACGGTATCTCAATACACGACAAAAAATGGTACCGCCACACCTAAAGGCAAGCAATAATGGTACTGCCAAATGAACGGTACCGACACATAAATCAGGATACCGATACGGCCATCAGTACCGCCACACTCAAGAGTATATAAAGGGGCGGAGATGGTGAGATACATCTCCTCTGATGAGTTCAAATTTGAATGAAACTGGTCAGGCACTTGATAAAATTTCAACCCTATGGGTATAGTTACTGAGCTAGACTCTCCTGCTCACTTTTGAGAATATTCGTATGTTGCCAATGTTGATGTTGATTGTTGGACCTGCTTCTATTTCTGGTGGATCTGTAAGAGGAGGGTAGGTTTAGTACTTCTGGAAATGTTCTTTCCACCTCACTAGCTAGTCTTCTATCTTAGTGATTATGACATCCTCTTTGTCTTTTACTGGCATGCTTATATTTGTTGGTCTGCCACTTAACTGTCTGTAAAGAGATTTTATTTTGCCGTTCTCTGCTTCTTGTGCTAGGTGTTCAGTATATTCTCTCTTGTCTTGTCTACATTTTTTCTTCGCTTCTTTGTCTTTTTCTCTATATAAATCTTATGCCTGCCTCTTTTCAACCTTTGCTCATGTTTCATCTGACATCCACAGTTTGTGATTGTATTGTAGATATCCTAATGTTTCTTCACATGTCTGAAGTATAGAATCTCTAGTATGTTCCCAATTGTTGTTGACATCTGTGTCTTCCTCGTCTAAATTTTCTAAAGCGGAGAATCTGTTTTGGAGGGATAGTTGAAATTCCACTTTTGTGGCTGGATCTTTTAGTCTCTCTACATTAAACATTCTTCCTTTTGCTTCAGTTCTTTTCTGTGATAATAGTTTTTACTTGGTTTAGGCAACTGGCAAGTGGTGATCTGATGCTCGATCTGCTCCTCTTTTTACTCTCACCTCCTGTAGTGATGATCTGCATCTATGAGATATGGTAATATGGTAATGTGGTCTATCTGATTCTCTAGATTTCCAGCTTGTGACACCCAAGTTACTTTGTGACAGGCTTTGTGTAGAACGTATGCCCCCCTCCCCCCTCCCCCACCCGCCTGCCCCCGATAGCAAGGTTGGGTTATTAACCCTTTACCCAACGAATCGGCCATATCCTTCCACTTAATATGCAAATTCAAATTCAGCAGTTGAAAAAATATTATTTTTCAAAAAATTTCAACAAAACCATATCATGTGACCCCTCATTGGAACAAGCTCGTTCCGAGGGGTCACATGATATGGTTTTGTTGAAATTTTTTGAAAAATTTAAAAAAATGGTATTTAAAATAATAAATTTTGATATTGTCTGCGTTGGGTAAAGGGTTAACTGCACAGAAGTCATCAAACAGTTCCCCATTTTCATTCACAGTTCCTAGTCCATGTGGTCCCACCTCTCTCTCTCTCTTCCTTCTCTTTCTGATCCCACCTTGGCATTTAAATCGCCCGTGATCATAAGGATGTCACATTTTGGCACCCTGTCTATGGCAGATTGTAAAGAATTACAGAAATCTTCCTTTTCTTCTTCATCTGCCTCGTTTGTGGGAGCATAAACTTGAATGATGATGGTCTTCTGGAATCAAGTGTTAAATCTTGCCATTTGAATCCTAGCTGAAACAGGATTCCATTCCAGAAGTGATCTTCTTGACAACATAGTAAGTAAGAATCCAACTCCTTTCTCATGTGGATCATCTTTGTTGGTATTGCCTGAATATATGATTGTGTGTCTGGTGCTGATTGTAGTTAAACCAGATGTATATCTTCTCACTTTGCTGAGGCCGAAAATCTCGACCTTATATCTATCCATTTCTTTAGCTACTTGAGTATTTTTGCCACATTGATATAGTGCTCGCACATTCCATGTGCCAATCCTGATAGAGTGTTTTGTTGAGAACAACTTCACTGGCCCTCGCATCATATATTGCTCTCCTTGTTGGTTTGTTTGTGTACGGTATTCTGATATACCATGAATACTGGTATTTAAATCAGTAACAGTTTCAAACTGACACTCAAAAAAATTATTGGAATATTGTGTTTCGATATTGAGAGACCTGTAACAGTTTTGGTGTTTTATGTTCTTAAAAAGTTGGTCGTATTAGGTGTGATATGGTATGGTAAAATGGTATGAGCATGGTATTGATACTGTACTGTATATATAGCATACCACCTGGCTCTAACAAGCCAGTGTCTCAATTTTACTGTCAGTTGCATGGAGTAAATGTACCAAATGTTGGCTGACAGTGTAAAAGTCATCCACACTGTTCACTTATACACAGAAACTGTTCTCTTGCATTTATCCAATTCTCTATCCATGCATTATAAAAAAAAAACATTTATTAGACCACACAAAGTAGATCTTCTGTTTCTCAGGCCATTATTTGTAAAATTGCATGCAGGTTTTTTATTTTATTTTTTATTTCTGTAATTATTTCTTTGCCATCAAAAGTTCATGCTCTTGGGGGTTATGTTTCAGGCTTCATAATCTATGGAATAGCATGGGTGGTGTATTTCGTCCCTTGAGTGCAAGAAGGCTTTGCAATGCCAAACCATTGCAAAGCTTTCTTGCACTCAAGGGACAAATTTATCATTTGTTTTAACTTGGGTAAAATATCAGACATAAACCATTAAATTTTAATTTTTTTTAAAGTTTACATTGGTTATAAAAAGGGAGCATTCGGCAGTCAAAAGGACCATGCAGGAGGGCCTGAGAAACCGATTTTTAATTTTTTTTAGACCTTATGAATAATATTACATTTGTTGTCCTGAAGTAGAAGATATACTGGTAAAACTGGTATTTTCTTCAGTTCTGTCATTGGTATTCCAGGCCTTATCATTTGTATATTGCTTTAAATGCTATTTTTTGCTTTGTAAGGCTTTATTGGTGCCTCAGAATGTCTGTTAACTCTTGGAAGCTTAATTCCAACTTTGTTCACTTTTTACTGAAGCAGAACAGGTGCCCCCAGTGGAAGTCTCTGGGTAAACTCGAAGATACATTGTAGGTACCTTTGGAGTTGTTTCTAAGCAATTCTTTAAACAACTGCGAAGCCCGAACATGCAGACTGTCAGTTTGAAGTAACAAATGTATAATAAATATCGCAAGACCTTTATGAGCTAAATCATTTCTTATGAAAAATAAAGTAGACAAAAAGGATAATAAGCACACTAAACTTTCTGATAACCCTTAACCTGCTGGGTATTTTCAAGATATTTTTCAATAAATCTAATCATGGCTGCTTCAAAGCAGGCATTGCTAGATTTTATGAAAAATTCATCGCAGTATAACTTGAGAAATAATTGGTGAAAAATTTATTCAGTTCACACAGGAAAAATTTGAATAAATGTGCCCGAATTATTCTGATGTCACAGGCAAGAGAAATCCTGTCCTGGCCTGTTTAGCAAACTTTGAGAAGTATATCAATTGGAACATTCATGCGAAAGCTGAATTGTGTTACTCCTTTTCAGCTTACTTTTCCCTGCTTTCCCCTGACTTCTTCCTAAATCCTGTAGAAGTGACTTCTCCCTTAGTTTACCTCTATGTTTGGGCCCTGTTTTGTGTCTGCTTTTACCAAGATCATGTGAAAAAATCCGCTGTTCTTGAACATGATCTTGCAGTTTGAAAAACATCCAATTGCTTTGCATTTCTACTTGATCACACTTTTGTGTTGAATGACTTATAAATATTTCATCATCAGTATTAAGAATAGAGGCATCCACAAATTCAGTAAACAAATGAGCTTCTGTAACTTTTCTTGTCAAATATTAATGGGGTGCTGATGTCCATGGAAGTCTAATGTGTTACAAATGACCTGTTATTTGTATTTGGTACTGTCATTTGTATTTTTGTTTCTTTTTTACAGATCCATTCCAAAGTAACACTTGGTCTAGCTGGTGTTTTGATAGTGCTACTGTCTGTATCCAGCTCTCTTGGTATCTTTAGCTATATCGGTGAACCAGCTACACTCATTATTATTGAAGTGGTTCCATTCCTTGTATTGGCAGTCGGAGTTGACAACATCTTCATATTGGTGCAAGCATATCAAGTGAGTTCTTGTAGTAGTTAAAGTTATCTGATGGATCAAAATAGTAAATACAGATATTTAATTGGATATCAATTTTAACTTAAAAATGCCCCCTTAACCCTTTACCTAATGAATACGCTGCATCCAACGCATATTTTTCAAATTTAGCAGTTGAAAAAATCTATTTTTTCAAAAGGTTTGGACAAAACCATATCATGTGACCCCTCATTGGAAGGAGATCATCAAGCTTGTTCCAGTGGGTGGGGGTGGAGGTGGGGTTCACATGTTATTTTTTTGTTGATTTTTAGTTCAACTTTGACGTAATTTTTGAATTAAATTAGATGAACTTTGATTTATTCGGTGCTACTTATACACAGTAAGTGCACATGTCAATACAGCTCGGGCTAGAGGCTGTATTTATGAATCGATCTTCATGAAACTTCTTGGGTACCTTTGTTATCACCTTGGGACAGGAACAAGTGTTTTGGGGTGCCTTTGTTATCACAGTGCTATGAGAAAAAATGTTTTTGGGTTCAGTCAGACCCACTCTGGGACTCAAAGATTTCTTTTCTAGTTTAACATCTAACTGTCGCCCACCTTTACAATACTTTACCTATACATTTGTTACAGGCTACTGTCAGCATTTATGTACAGACAGTTACAATACTTTATATGTACCTTTGTTATCAGGTCATTACCTAGATGTGTGTCATTGCTGTGTCACATACTATACATGTACATGTCTTACACAAGTTGAGCTACAGTGTCATTGACACTTTCATTTTTTTTAAATTGAAAAAACTGTAATTAAAATGATAAATTTTGATATCCTATGCATTGGGTAAAGGGTTAACTGGTTGAGTGCTAGAAGTCACTATCTTGGCTCTATTGAAAAGTTCTGAAAGCCACTTTAGTGCCTTTTGGTACTTTCCAATAAATTGTAACAAACAATTATTTATGAACAAAATCTGCACAAGTGAGATTCCCCTTGCTGGGAGCATAATATCTTTGGAAAAAAATATGCATGTTACAAATCACCTTTTAAGTCACAGTTTGGTACATGTTCTGCACACAGGTTAAAAATTATGTTCTGTGGAAACCCCAGGAAATGGAGCAGAGCCTGTACACTGTGATTAAAGCAATTTCCATTTGACTGTTAATATAGTATCCAGTGCCTGTGTTGGGAGACCTGTAATGTGGGTAGCATGGGTATAAATAATGGCTAAACTTGACTTTATACTCATGTTGCGGTTATGATATAGGCACAGATGTTGAAGGTGATCTTAACTCTTAGAAGCCGGGGAATCAGGATGAATTTATTGAACATGACATACCACGAAAAACATACAGTAAAGCAGGTGCTTCTAGTCAAGTGTCGTCGGCCTATTCAGGCAGATGACACTTGACTAGAAGAACCTGCTCAGTGTTTAATTCTCCCCCAGCCCAAAGATAGCCGAACCGTCACAGCCAGATCACCTGCCGTATTACATCACAGGCAAGAAAACTCGACTCCCGCCTTCTAAGAGTTTAAACACTAATAAATAAGAATAAATTATGTATTTTACCCATTATATCTTGTTTGACACAGCTCCTGGAGCTATCTCAAATAGGATATAATGTTCAGTACCAGCACCAGAAGTCGTGAATCAAAGAAAATTTACAGCAGAGGAATTTTATGGTCCACTGTACAACATCCCAATAGATTACAACATTTTTACCTTAACTTGACAAAGTCAAAATAAGCTATATGCCATCACACGCAGGCCTGAAAATAAGCAGTCTGACATTTGCAAAATGAGGTCCTCAGAGGGTGAATTTGATAATGCTATCCCATACAGTGAGCCAATTTATCCGCTGGGTACCTCTTTCTGTTTAGTTTTGAGACCCTGATTCAGATTGAGCTTCACGGAGAGTAAATTTAGTGATGCTACCCTGTGCAGGGTAGCATCACTAAATTCACCCTCTGGGGTCCTCATTTTGCAGATGACAGTCTGCTTATTTTCTGGCTTGATCACATGTACAGAAGTCTGTTAGCCTGCGAGTCTGTTCACATTTTTTTAGCACAGGCTACGCCCTGCAGTTCTTGTGCAATATCACTAAATTGCATCTGCTGGTTCCAGATCATGTGTAGATGAGAATGTCCTATTTTGGTTGTGATTGGTCAACTGTGATGGCTGCGCGGGTTTGAAACTTGAAAGCTTTTAGCACAGTCTGCAGGTCGTATTTATGAAGGGATTTCATTGTAACTAGGTCGGATGACTCTGTATAATTTCTAGATGAGATCGTCCTAGTTTGGTCAGGTTCGGTCTACCATGCGCGACAACCTCAGGGGCATGTTACCTAGATTTCTTTAGCACAGACTTCATGTTGCATTTATGAAGGGATTTCATTGTAAATTTGTAGGATGACTTGGTATAACGTCTAGATGAAAACGTCCTATTTTGGATGTGATCGGTCAACCATGACGGCCGCACAGGCATGTGACCTAGATTTCTTTTACCACAGTCTACAGTTCATATTTATGAATGCTTTCATTGTAACTTGGTAGGATGACTCAGTATGATGTCAAGATAAGACTGTCCTATTTTGGTCACGACCACTGCTTGGGCATGTGGCCCAGATTCTTTTAGCTCTGTCTCTGGATTATTAGCTCACCTGAGCGAAGCTCAAGGGGAGCTTAACTAATCACTTTCTGTCCGTCGTCCGTCGTCCGTCGTCCGTCGTCCGTCGTCGTCCGTCCGGCGTTAACTTTACATTATCGACTTCTCCTCCTAAACCACTAGCCCAATTTTATTCAAATGTTGGCTAAATGTTTATTACCTAATGCCAATTCAGATTTGTTCAAATGAAGTTGCCCCTCCTCCTGGGTGGTGCCACACCCCCAAAGGGCACCAAAATCTTTGTAAATCTTCTTCTCATGAACCAGCAGTAGCAGAGACTTGATATTTGGTGTGCAGCTTCCTTTTGAGGTGTAGACTCAGATTTGTTCAAGAGAAGTTTGTGGGGCTATACTTGACGTTGTTATGAGAGGGGCAAAATTTTTTGCCCCGCCCAAAATTTCTATTTTCCAAACCGAGAGGCTGATTTGAACCAAATTTTATGTGAGGGCTTATTGGGTCATGAGTACTTGATTTATGCAAAAAAAAATTTTCCCGCAGCCCCGTGGGAACCACAGGAGCTAAAAATAGAAAAAATTTAAAACGCCCATATCTCCAAAACTGCACGGCACTGAGAATTTTTATTTGGTGTGCAGCTTCCTTAGGACCAACAGAAAGGATTGGTAAAAAAAAATTGCCATCGGTTTTATCATAGGGTACAGTTTCGGGACTTTGAAAAAGTGCTGAGTCAGCACTTTTTAACACTGTAGGCAATGGGAAAAACATTAAAAAATCTTCTTCTCCAGATCCAGCAGGCAGAATCTTTTCATATTTGGTATGCAACATTGTAGGGTGGATCTGATTCAAGTTTGTTCAAATCGGCCCCCTGGGTTCATATTTGGGCTCAGTATAGGAGCCCGATTTCGAACTTAGTGCATTTCAGGCAAATTTCTTAAAAAATCTTCTTCTCCAGATCCAGCAGGCAGAATCTTTTGATATTTGGTATGCAACATTGTGGGGTGGATCTGATTCAAGTTTGTTCAAATCGGCCCCCTGGGTTTATATTTGGGTTCAGTATAGGAGCCCAAATTTGAACTTACTGCATTTCAGGCAAATTTCTTTGAAAATCTTCTTCTCCAGATCCAGCAGGCAGAATCTTTTGATATTTGGTATGCAACATTGTAGGGTGGATCTGATTCAAGTTTGTTCAAATCGGCTCCCTAGATTCATATTTGGGCTCACTATAGGAGCTCGAATTCGAATTTAGTGCATTTCAGGCAAATTTCTTCAAAAATCTTCTTCTCCAGATCCAGCAGGCAGAATCTTTTGATATTTGGTATGCAATGTTGCGGGGTACATCTGATTCAAGTTTGTTCAAATCGGCCCCCTGGATACATATTTGGGCTTACTATAGAAGCCCGAATTCGAACTTAGTGCATTTCAGGCAAATTTCTTAAAAAATCTTCTTCTCCAGATCCAGCAGGCAGAATCTTTTCATATTTGGTAAGCAACATTGTGGGGTGGATCTGATTCAAGATTGTTCAAATCGGCCCCCTGGGTTAATATTTGGGCTCAGTATAGGAGCCCGATTTCGAACTTAGTGCATTTCAGGCAAATTTCTTAAAAAATCTTCTTCTCCAGATCCAGCAGGCAGAATCTTTTGATATTTGGTATGCAACATTGTAGGGTGGATCTGATTCAAGTTTGTTCAAATCGGCCCCCTGGGTTCATATTTGGGCTCAGTATAGGAGCCCGATTTCGAACTTAGTGCATTTAGGCAAATTTCTTAAAAAATCTTCTTCTCCAGATCCAGAAGGCAGAATCTTTTGATATTTGGTATGCAACATTGTGGGGTGGATCTGATTCAAGTTTGTTCAAATCGGCTTCCTAGATTCATATTTGGGCTCACTATAGAAGCTCGAATTCGAACTTAGTGCATTTCAGGCAAATTTCTTAAAAAATCATCTTCTCCAGATCCAGCAGGCAGAATCTTTTGATATTTGGTATGCAACATTGCGGGGTGGATCTGATTCAAGTTTGTTCAAATCAGCCACCTGGATTCATATTTGGGCTCACTATAGAAGCTCGAATTCAAACTTAGTGCATTTCGGGCAAATTTCTTCAAAAATCTTCTTCTCCAGATCCAGCAGGCAGAATCTTTTGATATTTGGTATGCAACATTGCGGGGTGGATCTGATTCAAGTTTGTTCAAATCGGCCCCCTGGATTCATATTTGGGCTTAATATAGAAGCCCGAATTCGCACTTAATGCATTTCAGGCAAATTTCTTCAAAAATCTTCTTCTCCAGATCCAGCAGGCAGAATCTTTTGATATTTGGTATGCAACATTGCGGGGTGGATCTGATTCAAGTTTGTTCAAATCGGCCCCCTGGATTCATATTTGGGCTTAATATAGAAGCCCGAATTCGCACTTAGTGCATTTCGGGCAAATTTATTAAAAAATCTTCTTCTCCAGATCCAGCAGGCAGAATCTTTTGATATTTGGTATGCAACATTGTGGGGTGGATCTGATTCAAGTTTGTTCAAATCGGCTTCCTAGTTTCATATTTGGGCTCACTATAGAAGCTTGAATTCGAACTTAGTGCATTTCAGGCAAATTTCTTAAAAAATCTTCTTCTCCAGATCCAGCTTCAGAATCTTTTCATATTTGGTAAGCAACATTGTGGGGTGGATCTGATTCAAGTTTGTTCAAATCGGCCCCCTGGGTTTATATTTGGGCTCCGTATAGGAGCCCAAATTTTAACTTAGTGCGTTTCAGGCATATTTCTTAAAAAATCTTCTTCTCCAGATCCAGCAGGCAGAATCTTTTGATATTTGGTATGCAACATTGTAGGGTGGATCTGATTGTGATTCATGAACGTATTTATTTGTAAAGTTGATAGAATCTTAGACAAAATTTGCAGAAAAGATCTACTATAGAAGGGGTGGTATCCAGGGTGAACCGTTTACCCAAATCTAGCAGTACTAATGCATTATTCACACAAATCTTCGTTCAAATTTTATGACCCCTCATTGGAACACACGCATTCAGCTCATTCCAACAAAGGTCATATGCCATGTTTTCGAGACAAAGGAATAAAAATTTTAGTTATTCATGAAATTTTTAGGCAACTGTTTTCTGTTATTCACATTGCTTCATGAAATTTCAGTACTTTTAGAAGTTACCTCAGTAATCAAGGGTTAATTCCCCTTAATTAAATGTCGCCTCTAAAAAACAACCACTTTGCATATCTTACCTTTTTACCAGCATAACTGCCAAAACTTGTCAGCATTCTTCGCAAAAATCGCTATTCAAATTTTAATTTTTGTCTCTTAAACATACATGTACTTATCGCTTGTAAATACCCCATTGGAATGAGCTTTTTGAGCTCATTCCAATGAGAGGTCGCACACCATGCTTTTTGAGTCAAAAAAGCAATTTTTTTAGTTATTCCAGAATTTCGTACGTAAAACACAGCTTTATGACTTCACATTAAAATGAGCTCTCTAAGCTTGTTCCAATCAACATTCACGCACTATGTCTTTCACACAAAAAATAAAATTTTCCATTTATTCAGGAATTTTGTTTGCAAGAACACTCTTACCCCCCCCCCCCCCCCCCCCCCCCCCCACAAACACACATACACAAACACACACACACAAACACAAACACAGACACACACATCTAAAAGTTCGTCAGCAAAAAAACAGTTACTTCAATTTTTAAATGCATTATAGGAACAACTTGCCTAATCAAATTTAAATACTTTTGCATCATTCTGTATCTAGAACAAACCATTTACCATATCTTTACGCAAAATTCTCCAGCATCATTCACAAAAAAACACCATTATTTATATATTCACATTTCTGTCTCAAAAATATACCTGATCTTCCCATACCCCTATTGGAATAAGCTGTTTGAGCTTGTTCCAATGATGATGAAAAAAAATAAAATTTGTGAAAATTTTTGTTTTCTTGCATGCAAATATATACATGTAGCACATGGAAGATATCCACAGTTGGGGAGAGATGTCCAAGGCTATCTCTTCACATTCCTTGTTTGTGCTTCATGCTAAACCAGTTTGTCTGCAGAGATAAATTTGCTTTATTAAAAATCATTGGAGATTGGCCACACACCAATGATTTTAAATAAAACTAATTTTAGGTAACAAATGTTGAACTTCAAACAAAATCTATCACTCAACCAGTTAATGTTGATGAGGCATGACATGGTGAAGGTGACCTAAAATACTTCTTAGAGTCACTTTGTCAGGTGAGCGATTAAGGCCACGTGGGGCCTCTTGTATTTATGAAGCAGTTTCATTGTAACTTGGTAGTATGACTTGGTCTGATGACTAGATGAGATCATCCTACATGTATTTTGGTCTAAATTGGTCATATTGGTCAACGTGAGGGCCTCATGAGCCTTTGCTCTTAAAACCATCGATACAGCCTACAGGCTGTATTTATGAGGTGGCTTTGTTGCAACTTGGTTAAGTGACTTGGTGTGATGTCCAGATGAATTTCTGAATGACTCTCATCGATCAACCATGAGAGTCATATGGGCCCCCAGGCCTCAGACCTAATTCTTCTACCACACTCTACAGGTATTTTTTTTTATGATTTTACTGTAACATGGTAACTTTGGTTGACATACGTTAACTGCGATGGTCACATCAACCCAGGCCTAAATTCTTTAGTCCAGTCTACACCTCAAATTATTATTGTTGAAAACATAGCATGTAGGTTACAGAGGTTAACATATTCTCAATTATCACAATTCTTGTCTTATTATGTCTCCCCTTCCCTGAAGGGAGACATAGTGTTTTGGTGCATATTCTTCTTCTTCTTCTCATACAAACTTTGTCCGGGGCATAACTTTTTTTGTCTTTTGACTGAGACCTTAGATATTTGGCATGTGGATGTATCACCATGAGCCGGTGTGTTGCGTATCATAGTGACCTTCATATGACCTTGACCTTTGACCTGAAGGTCAGATTTATGTGCTTTTTAAGGGAAACTTTGTCCGGGGCATAACTTTTTTGTCTTTTGACCTAGACCTTAGATATTTGGCATGTGGATGTATCACCATGAGCTGATGTGTCGCGTACTATAGTGACCTTCATGTGATCTTGACCTTTGACCTGAAGGTCAGATTTATGTGCTTTTTTAAGGGAAACTTCGTCCGGACCAGAACTTTTTTTTTTGTCTTTTGACCTAGACCTTAGATATTTGGCATGTGGATGTATCACCATGAGCCGGAGTGTCTCGAACCATAGTGACCTTCATGTGACCTTGACCTTTGACCTGAAGGTCAGATTTATGTGCTTTTTAAGGGAAACTTTGTTCAGGGCATAACTTTTTTGTCTTCTGACCTAGACCTCAGATATTTTGCATGTGGATGTATCACCATGAGCCAGTGTGTTGCGTACCATAGTGACCTTCATGTGACCTTGACCTTTGAGTCTGACCTGAAGGTCAGATTTAACTGCTTTTTAAGGAAACTTTGTCTGGGGCATAACTTTTTTGTCTTTTGACCTAGACCTTAGATATTTGGCATGTGGATGTATCACCATGAGGCGGTGTGTTGCATACCATAGTGACCTTCATGTGACCTAGACCTTTGACCTGAAGGTCAGATTTATGTGCTTTTTTAAGGGAAACTTCGTCCAGACCAGAACTTTTTTGTCTTTTGACCTAGACCTTAGATATTTGGCATGTGGATGTATCACCATGAGCCGGTGTGTCGCATACCATAGTGACCTTCATGTGACCTTGACCTTTGACCTGAAGGTCAGATTTATGTGCTTTTTTAAGGGAAACTTCATCCGGACCAGAACTTTTTTGTCTTTTGACCTAGACCTTAGATATTTGGCATGTGGATGTATCACTATGAGCTGGTGTGTCGCCCTGAACTTTTACAATTTTATCTGTCATTTTGATCCATCGAAAAACATGTCTTCTGGTGCTATAAATAGAACGGAGGGTAAAATAGCAATTTTTGCCAATAACTAGGAAACCGTTATGGTCATCAAAAGTCTGATCACCACATTAAGATCTACCCACACAGAAATTAAAAAAAATATCTGTCAACCCATGGTTTGTCAGTTTTATGTATTTTAAGGCATTTGTCTGCTCTCATTTTTTTTTGGTTTTCTGAGCCAGACCTTTTTCTATTTTGTATGTGGATGTATCAACATGTGGCACTGTGGCTATGTAAACCATGGTGACCGTCACATGATCTTGACCTTTGGACCCCAAGGTCAAGTTCAGGTATTTTATAAGGAATAATTTATCAGAGTCATAACTTATTTCTCTTTTGAACTAGACCTTAAATATGTGGTATGATTGTCAATATTATTCATGCATATATAATTTGCAGTGCATTAAATAGAAAGGAAGGGGAGACAAATGTTTTAGTGAACTAAAACAGTTTCTAGTTTCATAATCCTTTCATAAACATTGAACATTATCCTTTTCATCAAACACTACACACAGTCCAGTTAAGCTGCAGTGTCATTGACACTTTCATTTATTCAAATAACAAGGTTTCACTCTTTTACCCATATCTTGTTAATGTCAACTTTGAAGTGATATGGTAAATGTTTGACAATGATATGCATTTAACAAGGTTACTTGATCAACAAATATTTGATTAAGTGGGATCACCTGTAAATATCAGACTGCAACTACTTATTAACCCATCACAAACAGAGTTAGCGGCAGTTGAAGCCAAGGGCACCAGTGATTGGTAGTATGCCTTAATATACAGCATCACCATACTCCTATATGGGCAGTTGAGGGATCTACACATTGTGCAACTTATAATTACAGATAGAGCTACCATGATTAGTCAAATAATTGACTAACCATTGATGAATGGCATAGTTGACATATTTGTATTTGGGTGTCGTCAATGAATTTGTATGACATTGTATGCATCACTTTACTGAAGACTGAAACGCATTTGATGTTGAAGAATATTAAAACGAATGCCAGATTTGACAATCCTGACACCACTATGCATTAAATAGGCAGTTAGATACAATGCTGTGACGAGATATCAACGTTGGGTGACATTTGTCAGTCGGACGACGTCATGTATTGAGCCCTTCGACTCTTGGTAAATGATGATCAAAACTCAAAATGTTCACCTCTCCACCTGTTTCTGACAGTCAGAAATTGAGCAGCGACAAGTAAAAAAAAAACATAACTGTGACATATGTCAGATCAGTTAGTAGTCAGTAAAGGATAGATTTTATTCAGATATCAAAGTATCAACAACAACTGGTTTCAATTTCTCATTACTGTGTACACTCCTTAGTTTTATTCCTCATATTTCATATTTCAACGACCCGTTTTTATCTACTTCATGGTGGATAATGATCTCTTTTAAAGTACATACTTTTCATTGCCACGATATAGCCTTAGCTGCTCATGTGGCATTACGCACCAATAAATAAATAAATATTATTGCTGTCACATCGCCGTGTATTGACTGTATTCACTAGTTATAACAACACATTTCCATACCATTCAATAAGGTTCAGCTCTCAGTATTTCAGTTTTTGATCTGAAGTTATATTTTTATACTGTACCAATGACCCAGACATAGCTGGTGCTAACTCTTAAAAATCTAGGGCCAAACACAAATTTTGCCCCCCAATCCCCAAAATTTGCATCTAAAACCAAAGAAATCATGTCCTGAATGGCCCTCCATACTTCGCCTCTACTGCGCATGCGCAGTGTCAAGGAGGTCCCGGAATTGACGCCATTTATCATTCTTTGTTTGGCCCTTCATCAGTTCACATCTGACTGATCTTTGTGCTTGTAAATCTCAGTTTAAATGATGCCAGACACATAAATGTTAGAGAAATGGTGGATCTAAAGAGGAAATAGAAGGAGGAGAGGAAAAATGAGTGACAGAAAATAATCAGGGCTGTAACTTAAAATTTTTTAATGAAATTATGTTAAGTTACCTATTTTTGAGGCATGGGCCTGTTGTGGTCATTCTTGCTATAAAGTTACACTGCTTGTTCAGTGTTTTCCTCTCTCCCTTTCCTTTAAGTCCCCCCTTGCTATTCTCGCATGCTTTTGGCATATTTTCTGTAATATTATTACTAAAATTTCTTGGGAGTTTTAGCTGGGTAACAGAATGAATTCTGTTCTTTTCCACGTCCTCACCCATGGGTGTTTAGGCGTAGTGTTCTGCATCTACCATCTGATGTTCTGCAGTTTCTTCCCTGGAAGTCTCTGTTTTGCATCAGATAGTGTATTTTTGGTAACTGATTTCTGGCCATGGTTATCAGTGCCTGGAGTCATGTTTCTGGTGTTTTTACACTTCTTGTTTACATTGACAACAGTCTCTGTGGAGGGGGGATTTCTTGTCTTTGTGTTAGTTTAATCATAACAAGATACATTATTATTATTCGTAAGTGTTGCATTAATTTTTAAAAATATTTTTAAAAATTTTTGTCCACACTTAGGCTTGGGATCCATTGGGGCTCAACATTACTTTTCAGAAACTTTCAAAAAATTTTTTTTTGATTTCAATTATTTTTTCTATGTTAATGGATCAGGTTATTATGTATCTTTGTTTTCAGGGGTTGGTGCGAGTACTAGGACTTTTTGTATTCTTTTCACAATGAAAGGATATTGTTCAATTGTAATAAGAGGAAATCTTCCTCTGACTTTCATAATCATTGTATTAATTGTAGTCAGTGTACTCGCACTAACTCCTGTTCAGTATGTGTCAATTGGGATGACAAACATGGGAAGCGTGTGTCACGGTATGTTAGCGGGGAAATGGCCATGCCGGTCCTTTCTTCGCAGGGTCACTCTAGTTTATCAATCTCTATTTCAGACGAACAAGAACAGGGTGATGTATCCATGATGTCTTCCAACAGTGTGCCTCCGTTGTCACAATTAAATGAAGTGCTAGCGGCAAAGTGCTCATGGAAATACGTCAATTGCCTAAGAGGTCCCTAGTAGGATCGACGGCCTTTGACGTCCGCTAGCTCGCCCGGTGTAGCGTCCATTCATCGAATGGTTCGGCAGCCGGGTTCGTCCGTTGCGGTCCAGAAAGGAGTTTTGGGTGATGCGAGCACTATAAATCAACTAAGTGCACACCCAGTGACGGCGGATCAGAGGAGAGCATGGAGGAAGCCTATTAGTCCGGTTCCTAGCTCGTCCAGGTCCATCCGGGCTGCGAGCGAGAGAGGCCCCTCTCTCGTACAACAACATCTGGGGCCAGATGTTGTGGTACAAAATGTTTTGCATTCGGAGCATCTGTCTGCTGCCCGGGACGCTCCATTATATAGACGGTCCGGAGAGACTGTCAATAAGGCTTCCTCATCCTCATGGCAGCGCACACGACCGCACCTTGGCTACGTGACCTCGGATATCCAGCCAGCTTCGCCAATCAGGAGAATCCACGGCGACCAGGTCACGCCATCCGGTAGCCAGGGACACGAGGCCTGTAGACTCCGGACGTTCGCATAAGAAAAGTATGCAGGAGTCAGTTTACACGGAGCTTCCAGCGGCAAAGCATCGTAAGACCGCTACTCCACAGGCCTCAGTGACGGACGTGCTATCCCAAATAGTACAACTTATCGCAGCATCCCAGCAACGACAGAATCTCTGTCGGATCAGGTAATATCCGACGACGCTGGGTCGGTACGCTCCGCTGAAGCATCAGGTACGGACGTCCGAAAACTTCATAGGGTCCGACAGGATGGCGAAAGGGATTTGGAGGATTTCGAGCTTTCCCTTTCGGGACAACATAAGCTGCTGTACATTTCATCCGGCTTTATCTTCTAGAGGTTGTTTCGTCGGACCAGAATGCTGCGATGCCGGATAAGAGACTGATAGCGTCTGTGGACACAAGAATTTTTTGATCGGTTCAGGGACATCGTCCCTGAGTTTCCGACACAGTCCAATAATGTCACAGGAACTTTCGAATTATTGAACGACGCTATATATATATGCTTGCTATTAAACAAGCAAGTCTGGTTTCTTGTTCGCAAAAGTTACCGTGATGTCTTCCAAAAGTGTGCCTCTGTCGTCATAGTTAAATGAAGAGCTAGCGGCAATAAGTGCTCATGGAAATACGTCAATCGCCTAAGAGGTCCCTAGTAGGATCGACGACGTTGACATCTGCTAGCTCGCCCGGTGTAGCGTCCATTCATCGAATGGTTCGGCAGCCGGGTTCGTCCGTTGCGGTCCAGGAAGGAGATTTGGGTGATGCGAGCACTATAATTAGACAAAAGTGCACACCCAGTGACGACGGATCAGAGGAGAGATCGGAGGAAGCCTATTAGTCCGGTTCCTAGCTCGTCCAGGTCCTTCCGGGCTGCGAGCGAGAGAGGTCCCTCTCTCGTACAACAACATCTGGGACCAGATGTCGTGGTACAAACGTTTCGCATTCGGAGCATATGTCCGCTGCTCGGGACGCTTCGTTATATAGACAGGCCGAGAGACTGTCGATAAGGCTTCCTCATCCTCACGGCAGCGCACATGACCGCACCTTGGCTACGTGACCACGAATATCCAGCCAGCTTCGCCTTTCAGGGATTCCACGGCGAACAGGTCATGCCATCCGGTAGCCAAGGGACACAAGGCCTGTGGACTCCGGACACTCGCATAATAGAAGTGTGCACGGGTCAATGTACACGGAGCTTCCAGCGGCAAAGCAACGTAAGACCGCTTCTCCACAGGCCTCAGTGATGGACGTGCTATCCAAAATAGCACAACTTATCGCAGCATCCCAGTAAACGACAGAATCTCTGTCGGATCAGGAGTAATCCGACGACGCTGGGTCAGTGCGCTCTGCTGAAGCATCAGGTACGGACGACCAAGCTCTTCATAGGGTCTGACAGGATGGTGAAAGGGATTCGGAGGATTTCAAGCTTTCCCTTTCGGAACAACAGAAGCTGCCATAGATTTCTTCCGGCATTATCTTCCAGAGGTTGTTCCGTCGGACTAGAATGCTGAGATGCAGGATAAGAGACTAATAGCGTCATTGGACACAGTATTTTTTTTTTTTTGATCGGTTCAGGGACATCGTCCCTGAGTTTCCGACACAGTCCAATAATGTCACAAGAACATTCAAATTATTGAACGACGCTATATATAAGCTTGCTACCAAAACAGGCAAACTGGTTTCTTGTCCGCAAATGCTCTAAATCTGCCTTTCATCAATTCAAGGAATAAATTTGAAACGGCAGGACAGGGCATACCGAGAGTTCCTCTGCGTCTAGACGACGAGGCTGAAGACTTGTAATTGTCTATATCGCTGTCTATGTCAATTCCAACCACGACGTTGGAAATGACAATAATCTCTAACAGACTTAACTTAGATGCTTTATCATACGCAGACCACCTTACTAAGGCGTTATCATTACGTCTTCAAGAGAAAGAATTCCAGGATATGATCCTCAATGAGATCCTCAATGAGATTTCTTTCGAGGGCAGTAGCTTTTCCACATATAACTCTGCCCTTCAGTGGCAAACCTGGAGTTGGTTAGACGTGACGCAGCCCTAGTTACATCCACGCGCGTGGATAGTAAGGTGAAGAACTCTCTCAGAGTCGCTTCGGTCTCGGAGAAGCTTCTCTTCGACGGCAACCTTTCGGCAATCTATGAATTGCTCGATATAGACGTTCTCTTGTCAATCAAGTGTAACAAGAGATTCAGACTTGGGCAAACATTCAGTGGTTGACTCAGGGAGTTCCACTGCAGTTACCGGATCCGAGTTTTACGATTATGACGGATGCCAGTCAAACAGGTTGGGGTACTACATTGATCCCAACGGATTCGAAGTGCCAGGGTCTTTGGGTTCCGCAGTTTCTAGGCAAGCACATAAACGTCCAAGAAATGATGTCAATTTGGCTTGCACTACGTCATTGGATGAACATTATTCAGAAACGCATGTCCAAATCCTGTCCGACAATACGACAGTAGTTGCGTATATCCGGAACCAGGGAGGCACTCATTCCGTTCCATTATTCAATTTAACGGAAAGAATCCTTCTGTTTGTTCTAGAACACCAAGTTCTGCTTTCGGTCCGTCATATTCCGGGTCGGCTGAATGTATTAGTAGACTCCCTTTCACGGAAGGGTCGCTTGTTGCCATCAGAATGGACTCTCAACAAACAGGTATTCAATCAGATTTGCTACCAATGGGAGCGGCCAATGATAGACTTATTTGTGACACAACTCAACAATCAATTGCAGACGTATGTGTCACCATGTCTGGATCCCCGAGCATATGCAGTAGTAGCTCTATCGATTTGTGGGACGGAAGGATAGGATATGTGTATCCTCCAGCACCGTTGATTCAGCAAATATTGCTCAAGATAAAACAATCTCAATACAATTCTGTTGGTAGCATCTCTGTCTCCACAGAGACCGTGGATAAATCTACTCAGGTGTCTGCTGTGGGACTTACCGCAAAAACTTCCTCCACGAGAGGATCTTTTGCTGGGGAAATCGTGTCAACTTCATCACAACCCGCAAGGTCTCAACCTTCACGTATTCCGTTGTGCGGTCCTTCTTGCACAGCAAGCATTGTACAGGACGAGCAGTGGACGCGATTTCTAACTGTAGGAGGACCTCCTCTTCGCTATACTATGCGGTTAAGTGGAAGGTCTTTCGTCATGGGTGTAGGGAACATTTTGTTGATATTTTTGATCCCTCCATACCAGACATTGCAAACTTTCTAGTATACTTGTTTGACGAGATCAACTGCAGCCTGTTACTATTAAAGGTTATAGGTCTATGTTATCTGATACCTATGCACACCATGATAGTTTACAATTGAATCTTATGTCTCTTTATCTAAATTAGTTAGAAACTTTTCGATAAATAGACCTAGAACCCTTAGATTAATTCCTAAATGAATTTAGCTTGGGTTCTTCTTAAACTAAACGAAAACCATTTGAGCCTCTTGAGACAGTAGATTTCAAATTCTGGTCTTATAAGACAGCATTTCTCTTAGCTTTCTCTTCTGCTAGAAGAGTCAGTGAGCTTCATGCACTATCGGTGGACGATTCTCACTATCGTAGTGTCGGGAACACTATTACCTTTACTACTAATGTTGGATTTTTGGCTAAGAATCAGGCTCCTAATAATATACGGAACCTATTGTTATTAAGGCCCTTCCGTCTTCAGACGGGCACAGGCCTTTACTCTGTCCGGTTAGAGCTTTATGTATTTATAAGCAAGATATCAGTTTATCAGAAAGGGACGTAAAAGCTTCTTCTGTCTCTGATGCCTAAATAGAAGGACATTACGGTCCATTCTATGGCTAGATGGATTCAATTAACTATCCGTACTGCTTATGATAATCTATCTTCAACTCAGCAGTCTGTGCGTAAGATTTCGGCTCATTAAGTAACAGCTCTTTCTACATCTTAGGCTTATGCAAATAGTGTTGCTATTACAGATTTAATGAAGGCTGCATATTGGTCTCAGCCATCCACATTCACAAATTTTTATCTCAGAAATATTGAGTCCATTTCTGGAGACCTGCTTTGTTTAGGTCCATTATCTGCTGCTCAGAATGTCGTTCACTAAACAGTTGCAACTATAGTTATGCAGGCTTTCTGTTCAGGCAGTGACTCCGTCCTGCTGCCCTCTTCGCTCTGGGCTATTTGACCCAGGGCAAGGGGAAGGGGGGGGGGGGGGTGTTCCCTTGGGTCACCTGTTTTATAGTGAAAACAAGGGGATACCTCCTCCGGAGTCAGTAATTTTGAGTTGTTACCGGGATGGTTTTAAAGTGAAAAGTTAATGTTTAAAAAATTCATTCATGTCATATTTTTAAAGTGTAGCATTTGTATATGTCACGTGTCAAACGGGAGTTAATATACAATCCTCGGACACTTTTAAAAGAGTATAAAGAGTCTCAATTCTCTGGACTAACTTTATTTATTGGCTTACTTTAAAAATGATTAGTATAAGGATTATACTGGATGTTAATAGAGAACATGAATGTTATGATGCTCAATTATGGAGGGTGTTGTGTCTTTCTAATTTATCATAAATAAGAAAGATACATGTAAAGCCTAATACTCCTTTTCTCCTCGAGGGGATGACTCTATTTTATATAGTTGAGCTTATTGGATTTTCCTCTATGTCCTAGGCCCTCCAGCCTTTTTACTATTCAGCTATGTCTGGGTCATTGGTACAGTATAAAAATGTTAAAAAATTTATAGTAATTTATATATTTTTTATACTTACCAATGACCCAGACGGGGATGGCCCTCCCAGGAGTTGGGAACTCTACCTCCCCGCTGAGTACATAGCGCTGACCAGGCACTGGTTGTAAGAATGATAAATGGCGCCAATTCCAGGACCTCCTTGACACTGAGCATGCGCAGTAGAGGCGAAGTATGGAGGGCCATTCAGGACATGATTTCTTTGGTTTTAGATGCAAATTTTGGGGATTGGGGGGCAAAATTTGTGTTTGGCCCTAGATTTTTAAGAGTTAGCACCAGCTATGTCTGGGTCATTGGTAAGTATAAAAGATATATAAATTACTATAAATTTTTTAACTTTGGGTAGATACTATGGATGATTAATTGACTGCCTTTGATGGTTGTTTTATCAGCCTTAAATTTTTTTAAACTCAAAATTAACCAAGTAGGGGTATTGTGTTAAGGACATTTGTCTTCTGTATCCAGTGTCTTATATATATATATATATATATATATATATATATATATATATATATATATATATATATATATTTAATATTGATATAGAGAGTGCAGTGGTGCATTCATTAGAGCATTGAAGATCAGATAGAAACATTGATGGTTTGATTGCCCAAGTGAGAGCATGGTGGCACTGTGTACTCAGGTTAACAGCACATAGGCGATACTCTTTCCTTCAACCACTGCTAACACTGTTTGTCGCAGGATAGTAAATTGGAGAGATAGACAGTTACTTACCATTGCTGGGTGGTTCTCTTCATGTACTCCAGCATCCTCCACCTGAAAATTTACCCAGCACAACATAATTTTCTTGCTGTTGAAAGTGTTAAATTCCAATAACAAAGAAACAAACTCCATTGACTTGTATACTTTTTACAGAGATCATCAAGATTGCCAACAGAAGACATAGAAGCACATGTTGGAAGGATTGTTGGAAGAGTTGGGCCAAGTATGCTGCTTTCAAGTGCCTCAGAGTCCATAGCCTTTTTTCTTGGTAAGATGTCATCACAAATTGAAAAATTGAAAGAAAATTTTTGTAAATTTTTACCCAGCTTGGTATAGTGTTGCACTTAGTTATGATATGTTTTTACAGGCACCCTGACTCCCCTCGACTCTTAACAATGCAATGCAAAGGACTGATTGCGCTACCAATTCATACAAAATATAGGAGTCAACTTGTCCGTCAGTCGTCTGTCGCCATTGTCATTCCATTGCACATGTAAATTTGTGGAGCGGACTACTTACACAGTTTTAGCCGCATTTTCATGAAACTTCACAAAAATGATCAACATGATGAGGGGAAGGACGTGACATAATTGTTTTCCTGCTCGGTTTCAAGATGTCCGACTGGTGGCCATATTTGAGTTTTTTATGTAAACTTGTGCTTCCACAGCTTTAGCCTCATTTTCAAGAAACTTCACAAAAATGATCAACATAATGAGGGAAAGTGCATGACATAATTGTTTTCCTGCTTGGTTTCAAGATTCCCAACTGGCAGCTATATTGCATTTTTTTTTACTTTGAATAATTGAATTCCCCTTTTCAGTCACCCACACTAGGCAGTATGCCACGATGGGGGTATACCAGGCGACAAACCATCTTTAGTTACTATCAGTCATCAGTACCCTTTTTGACACAATGCTGAAAACAAGTGTAATATCTGTGCATAAATAGAATTCATTCATGGGACATTTAACACTAACTGGTGGCTCTTTGCACATAAAAACTTGACCCCAGGTGATCACTTAAGATTTTATTTACTCAAATATTCACCTCATTTCAGTCATGATCACTCAGAGAAAAGTGGTTCATTAGGAACAATGAAAAGCATTAGCTGTGTTTGTGTGTTTTTACTGCAGTTTTAATCATTTGCCCAATGCATCAAATATAAAAAATTATTAATTCTAATAAAAAATGTTTTGAAACAACAAACATATCATGTGACCCCTCATTAAAAAATGTTTTGAAACAACAAACATATCATGTGATCCCTCATTAGAATGAGCTCTTGGAGCTTGTTCCAGTGAGGAGGGGGTCACATGATATGGTTTGTATTTTTTAAACTTTATTGACAAATAATTTTTTTTTAACTGCTTGATTTGTAAATTTCATGGGGAGACATGGCTGATTTGTTAGGTAAGGGTACACTACTTTCATCAGAACATTAGGTAAACTCATCTGTGTTGTATGAGTGATGAGTGTGCATGTATTTGTATCTCTGCCTGTTTTCTATTCATTAGCAGACTGTTTTATTTAAAATAAATTTTTCTAGGTGCTTTGACGGACATGCCTGCTGTGAAAGTTTTCTCTCTCTATGCTGCGATGGCAGTTTTAGTTGATTTCCTGCTACAGATCTCATGCTTTGTTAGTCTAATGACACTAGATGCAAAGAGAACAGAGGTAATATATTATAATTATTATGCCTCACGTCTGTGACATCAGCTGCGATTGGTTAATTTGACCCCTTCTAAAAGTCATAGTACTGGAGTTTTGGGCCAAAACATGGGTACTATCGGAATGTTCTTCCCTGGAGACATGGGAACAAAGAAAATGTAAGCTCCACTTCCATTGATCAGCATCAATTACGCACGTGCTGATTGGAATTTCTCAGCACCAAAAGATGGTGCTGTGTCTGTTTAACTTTTTTCATCACGGTTAGACGAAAACTTACCGACAAATATGTCATCTTCAGTGCGTGTGTTTTCAATTTTAACTGCAAACAATGAATTCAAAACAATCAGAAATATTAAAAACTCATGAGGTAATCACCACTTTAGTGGATCATGAATGTGACTTCAAGTTCAATCAATTATATTTCCACAAGTTTAGTATTACTAGTGTTCCTCGACCTCACTAAGTCTCCACCTCAGGTTCAAAATAAATTGTTTCACTCTGCTTAATTCTAACAATTGTCGTCGTCCAAGAAGAACTTATATTCCATTATACCACTTATCACACAAGCCATAATAATGAATTATAACATGATAAGCATGAGGCAGTTGTATACACTGACATTCGGGGATATAGAAACTTCCAAACGAATGGCACTTGTAACAAGTCATTTTTGAATTTGGTGATCTGGAAACTCCAAAAGAGACGTCATTCGTTTGAAATGCTGTCACTAAAAGCATGTTTTGGGATTCGACTACATTGTTATTACAAGATCGATGACATGTTGCAGTTAACGCTTAACAATGAAAGCTATATTTTTATACAGCAACCAATGGCCCAGGCTAACTGGTGCTAACTCCAAAATATCCAGGGCCAAACACAAATTTTGCCCCACCAATCCCCAAAATTTGCATGCAAAACTGAAAAAATTATGTCCTAACTGGTCCTCCATACTTTTGCAAACTGCACATGCGCAGTATCCAGGAAGACACCGAAATTGGCGACAACCATCATTTCTTTGTTTGGCACTTCTGTCAGTGACTGACATCTTTGGTGGATCCAAGGACACATTTGGATGATGGAAGGAAGAAACGGTGGTTGGAAACGTTCAGGGCTGTAACTTTATAATTTTTAGATAAATTATTTCATGTTTCTCAATTTCTGGACGTGGGCCTGACGTCATCATTCTTGCTAATGATTTTTTCACTGTTTGTTAAGTGTTCCTTCCCTATCCTTTCTTGAAGCCCCCCAGTTAAACTTCCAAGCTTTTTGATTTGTTTTATTGAATTTTTTTTATAAATTTCTTGGGAGTTTGACGTGTTACACAAAATGTTTATTCTGTATATCCCCATGGTTACGACTTCACCCTAGGGGTGTTTAGGCATTTTGGTCATGCATCATACATCCGATGTATCGTTTTTTTCTTCTGATGAAGATCTTGCTTTACATTGGATAGTTCAAAATCTGTTACTGACTTCGGGCCTTTTTATTCAGTGCCTGGAGTCTTGTTTCTGGTTTTTCTTCTGACGTTGTTTACATTGACAACGCTTTATAAATATTTGTAGTTTCCTATTTATTATCATGGTAGGAGTGTTGTAAGATACATTAAATATTCCAGTAGTGTAGCAATTAATTTTTTGGATAATACAAAATTTTTTGTCCACACTTTGGCTCTATCGGGATACATTTGGGCTCATCGTTCCCATTGGGGAATTTGGGCTCTTGTCAAAATTTTTCGAAAATATTTTTAGTCAGTTATTTTTCCATTTATATTTTGAATGTTATTATTATGTATCTTTTTCATATATTTTTTGTGGAGTTGGTGGGAGTACTGTTGACTTTATTTGATTCATTATGAAAGCTTATTACTCAAAATGCAAGGGGAGGAAGTCTTCCTCAGATTTACATGCTTGTTGCCATGCTTGCAATCGAAGTACTCCCACTAATTCTTGCTCAACATGTGTCACATGGGATGACAAATGTTGGAGACAGGTGTCAGGGTATGTTGTTAGTGGCGAGAGGCCAGTGCCGGTCCTCTCGCCACAAAGTCAATCTAGTTTCTCAGTTTCTTTTTCAGAGGAACAAGAACATGGTGATGTTTACGTGACGCCTAGAGATAGAGTGTTGCCGTCGTCGCATCCAGATGAACAAGCAGAGCTAGCGGCAAAGGTGCTCATGAATATTAGGGCAAAAAACCACTAGCTGGTGGTTTCAGTCCTTTGTCGCCAGCTAGCTCGACCGGTGAAGCGGTTACTCCATCCATGGGTACTGTGACACCAGGTGTGTCCGTTGCTGTCGAGAGGAGTGGATTGGGTAGAGCGAGCACCTTCAAATGTAAACAGGCTCACCCAGCGATGACGGAACAGAAGAAGAAGCCAGCAAGTTCAGTGGGAAGCTCAGCGATGTCTGAAAGGACCGTGAGCGAGAGAGGCTCCTCTCTTTCCCAACAACATCTGGGGCCAGATGATTGTGATTAAAAACTTGCGTCAGTCGAAGCATACGTCTGTGCCTCCCCTCCGGGGCACTCCGTTCAGTTCACAGCTGGCATCGGCTACAGTTACGGCTTCTACATCAGCTTCTTCAAAGCACACACGATCGCACCTTAGCTACACGACTTCTGATATCCAGTCTGCATCGCCGAGAAGGGACCACTCATTGTCAAAGAGAAGTCGGAGTCGGACCATCCGGTAGCTAAGGAGACGAGGTCTCATTTATCAGGACGGACGGAGAAAAGAGCCGCCTCGGACACACTGTCCCAGGAGCAGCTGGCTGCCAAGAAACAGAAGATCGTTGCTCCTCAGGCCTCTGTAACAGACTTTCTGTCACAGATTGCGCAGCTCATCACAGCATCCCAGCAAGTGCAGGAGCAGCCTACGGCAGTCTCAGAACCTCTGCTGTCGGATGGTGCTGGGTCGGTCCAGTCATCTGCATGTTCAGATGCCACTGACCGTGAGTCTCAACTAATTCAATCGGATGGTGAAAGGGATACGGAGGAAGATTACCCTTCCCTTTCAGAACAGCACATGGTTGCGATGATCCATCATTACTACCCTGAATTTGTTCTGGCGAATCAGAATGCTGCAGACTTTATCCGGACAAAGGAGGAGGTCCTGTCTTCTCCGGTTCAGTCTAGACAGGTGTCGCAGGCCTTTGGCCATTTAGACAACGCCATATTCAAGCTTTCCAGTGGGAAGAAGAAAGGCGGTTTCTTGTCATTATCTTCCGTAAATTTACCGTTTATTTGACCATGTTCATTTAAAATGGTTGGGGAAGATGTACAGAGAGTTCCTCTACGTTTGGATGAGCAGGCTGAGGATTTGGAGCTATCCTTGCCTTCGTCATTCACTAGTCGCTCGGACACAATTGAGACGGCAATTTCTTCAAACAGGGCAAATTTAGACGCTATGTCTTACGCAGATCACCTTTCAAGAGCTGTGGTGCAATGTCTCAACGGAAAGGAATTTGAGGACGTTCGTACCTCTTTAAGAGTTCTTTCCAGGGCTATTATGTTTACCACGACAGTGGCAAATTTGGAGTTAATCAGATGTGACGGAGCCCTTTCGTCGTCATCTCTGATAGATGACAAGGTGAAAAATTCTCTATGGGTCGCTCCGGTATCCGGACCCAAAACTTTTGATGATAAGCTTTCATTGGTTGATGACCAAGCTACAAAGAAAGTGTCTAATACACTGCTCCTTAAGTCGGCGTCTAATCGACTGGCAGCAGAAAAGAGTAAGGGAAGATGTCCTAAACAGAAATCATCTGAAGGGACTCCTCGCAAGGGTATAAGAAACCCTCCTGTTATTACTCAAGGGATCGTCAATACAGCGACCTGGGAAGGGGGAGTAGGTCTGATCGAGACTACCGGTCAGACGCCCCTAAGCCGGCAGGTCGAGACTTTTCGCGAGTGGGACGTGGTTTCTCCTCCCGTGGGCCTCGCAGGTCCTACAGGTGATGGTCAGGATCACTACTGCTTGCCAGTTGGCAGAAGGTTATCAAGATTCGCAACAAACTGGATAACAATTACGGAAGACCAGTGGGTGAAAAGTGTGGTCTTGGACAGCCTTCGGCTATCTTTCCGAGCGAAACCACCACTAACCAGATATCCGTGGCAGACAAATCTTCCAGCAAATCCTTGCTAAAGAGAGTCTCTCCTATTGGAGGTAAGGCTCTCTTGGAAAAGGAAGCAATAGAGGTCATCGAAAATCAAAATTCTCTAGGATTCTACAGTCACCTGTTTCTTGTTCCGAAGCCAGATGGCTCGTTCCGACCGGTGAGAGACTTGAGCTGGATAAACAAACTTATCATAGCTCCAAAGTTCTATATGGAGACCATTCTGTCAGTAAGGGCGAGCATTCGAGTGAAGGACTACGCGGCAAGCATCGATCTAAAGGATGCATACTTTCATGTCCTGGTACATCCGGCATTCAGAAAGTACCTACGGTTCACCGTTCAAGGTATAGTATATCAATTCCGAGCGAATTGCTTCGGTCTTAATCTAGCGCCCTGGGCGTTCACTCGAATAATGAACTCGGTAATGTCTCACTTCCATGCTCATTCGTCTGCGGTAATGTCGGCTTACTTGGACGACATTCTTCAGAGATACGGCAACAAAACTATTCTTCAGACTGATGTTCAGAGTCTGCTTCTCTTGCTCCGACGTCTCAGCTTCATCATAAACGAGAAGTCAGATCTAGCTCTGTCCAAGTCGTTCATTCACTTGGGAATGAGCTTTGAGACTCAACAATCTGGTTCGTCTGCCGTTACCCAGAGAGAAATTAGTCAGTTGTTATGCTCCGTTTTGTCTACACTCAGACACATTAACAGCGAGGGAATTTATGTGACTGCTGGGTTTGTGTGGAGCAGCTGTGGATCTTATTCCGATGGGTCGCTTGTGCACACGTCCCCTCCAGATATTCTTTTCTCAGAACTGGAGTGTGAAGACGCATTCGCTCGAGACCAGTATTGTTTTAACAGACCTGGTAAAACAAAAGGTTCAGATTTAGGCAGATATTCAGTGGTTAACTCAGGAAGTTCTGCTGCAGCTGCCAGATCCGGCTTTCATGATTATGACGGATGCGAGTCAAACAGGTTGGGGTGCGACCCTGAGCCCAACAGACTTGAAGTGCCAGGGTCTTTGGGACCCTCGGTTCCTGGAGAAAATCATAAACATCAAAGAAATGATGTCAATATGGTTAGCGCTACAACAATGGATTCACATTATAACGGACGCTCATGTTCAGATATTGTCGGACAACTCGACAGTAGTAGCGTACATCAGGAACCAGGGAGGCATGCAGTCGATTCCGTTATGCGAAATAAAGGAAAAAATTCTTCTGTATGTCATGAAGCATCAGGTTCATCTATCGGTCCATCATATACCGGGTCGTCTGAACATACTAGCAGACTCGCTCGCTCGGAATGATTGCCTGTTGCCATCAGAGTGGACTCTCAGCAAGCGAGTAGTCAGACAGATTTGCTACCAGTGGGATCTACCTGTGATAGATTTGTTTGTGACACACCTCAACAATCAGTTGTAGACTTACGTGTCGCCAGATCATCGAGTGTATGCAGTAGACGCTCTGTTAATCTCATGGGATGGAATGATAGGATATGCGTATCCTCCAATTCCGTTGATTCAGCAGATCCTGTTAAAAATCAAACAGTCTTGCTGCAAGATTCTATTAGTAGCTTCTTTGTCATCACAGAAACCATTGATCAATCTTCTCAGGTGTCTGTTATGGGACGTTCCCCAGAAGCTTCCTCCGTGAGAGGACCTTCTTCATCAGGAGAAGTCACGCACACTGCATCACAACCGGAAGGTCTCAACCTTCACGTATTTTCGTTGTGCGGTCCTTCTTGCACGGCAAGCAATTTACAGGATGAGCAGTGGACGCATTTTCTAACTGCAGGAGGTCCTCCTCTTCGCTTGAATTACGCAGCAAAGTGGAAGGTTTTCTTCCGTTGGCGTAAGGATCAGTCGATAGACGTCTATAATCCGTCCATACCGGATATTGCCAACTTTCTGGTCTTCCTGTTTGACGTTCTCAAACTGAAGCCAGTCACTATTAAGAGCTATAGGTTTATGTTATCGGACACTTATGCTCATCATGATAACTTGGCAGTTGGATCTAATGCTTCGTTATGCAAACTGGTTAGAAATTTCTCTATAAATAGACCTAGAACTTTCAGATTAATTCCTAAGTGGAATTTAGCTTGGGTTTTGTTGAAGCTTAAAGAAGCTCTGTTTGAGCCATTAGACATTGTAGAGTTCAAATTCTTGACCTATAAAACAGCATTTCTCTTAGCCTTTGCTTCCGCTAGAAGAGTTAGTGAATTCCATGCTTTATCTGTTGATGAATCTCATTACCGTAGTGTTCGTAATCGCATCACTTTAACTACACAAGTGGGATTTTTGGCTAAGAATCAGGCTCCAGATAAATGGCCTGAGCCTATTATAATAAAGGCTCTGCCATCTATGGACAACCATAGACCTCTGCTCTGTCCAGTCAGGGCTATGCGCACATATAAGTGCCGATTAGAGTTTATTAGAAAAGGAAGAAAACGCTTCTTTTTATCATTGATTCCTAACAGAAAAGGTATTTCTGTCCATTCAGTTGCTAGATGGATTCAAGCCCGAAAATAATTTATTTTTGAGTGCCGGACAGAATGTCAAGCACCAAATAAATCATATCGGACATTTCACTTTTCAGTCGGACATTCTGAATAACATGAAAAAACCTAACTTGTAAACCCTTGTTCAAATTGGGAACCGTGTTCTCGTTTCAGTAATTTGTTGAAGGGGACAATTACGACGACTGGTGTTACTGTTGTCGAGCCACATCCACTGCACAGCGTCAGTGGCTGTCGAAGATTGGAATTATCGCGACTTTCAAAGGTCATATTCAATTGCAGACACAGAGCCCGGCTGCCCGGAGGTTGAAAGGAAGATATTTTTCGGATCTTCTTGTGAATCTGGAGCATGCTCTGTGAAAGTGTAGAATATGGACATCAACATGTACAGCATCATGCAATGTATGAACACAACTGACTGATTTTAAAACGATGTTTTTACCATCTTATATCAACGTATCCCGCATGTTGAAATATATGTTTCTGTTAATAAAAATGCACCTGTGGTAGTGACACTATTTTCCTCAAATGTTCATAGTTGTTATATTGAGGAATTTGTTGGAGAAACATTTAATTCTGCTGTATTGGACAGCGGATGTACAAAAACTGTGTGTGGTCAGACATGGCTTCAGTGTTATTTTGATACTCTACAAGAGAAAGATATAAATAAAATTTTCTCTGAGAATAGTAATACATCATTTCAGTTTGGAAATGGACATCAAATCAAATCTTCAAGACAAGTAACATTTCCTGCAGAAATTGCTAATCGCAAGGTTCTTATAAAAATTGATGTGATTCCAAATGCTTTACCTTTTTTATTAAGTAAAGAATCAATGAAAAAGGCTGAAATTTTAATTAATTTCTCCACTGACAGTGCTATTATTTTTGGAAATGAGGTGAAACTTCAGTTCACATCAAGTGGGCATTATGCAGTTCCTTTGTTAAATAAAAAATTGATGAAAATTAATACTGCTGAAGGTGACATTTATTGGATTGAATTGTCACATTCAGAAGTGATTTTGATCACAAAAGTTTCAGACATGCCTTTGAAAGATAAGGAAGTAACAGCTATAAAGTTGCATAAACAATTTGGACATGCTAATGGGTTTAAACTTCTTCGACTTGTTAAACAAAGTGAGGTTGATGATAAAAGTTTTCTTGATTTGATTCAAAATATTGATAAGAAATGTGGCATATGTTTGAAATATAAAAGAACATGTCCAAGACCAATAGTAGGACTCAGTGTCGCCTAAAACTTTAATGACTGTGTATCTATGGACCTCAAAGTATTTGGAAATGTTTATTTTTTACACATGATTGATCATGCGACAAGATTCAGTTGTGCTTCAGTGATTGAGTCAAAACGGGCTGAGGTAATAGTTGACAAAATCTTGAAACACTGGATATCCATTTTTGGAGCCCCAAAGCGATTTCTAAGTGACAATGGAGGTGAATTTAACAATAGGTTGTTTAGAGATATGTGTGAAAACTTGAATATTCATGTGCTTACAACTGCTGCAGAATCTCCATGGTCAAATGGAATTACTGAAAGACATAATGCTATTCTTGCAAATATGGTTCAAAAAATAATTTGCGACACAATCTGTTCTGTTGAAATTGCACTTGCTTGGGCAGTTAGTGCCAAAAATGCTTTGCAGAACGTCTATGGATTCAGTCCTAATCAGTTAGTTTTTGGTGAGAATCCCAATTTACCTGCAGTATTAATAAATAAATTGCCAGCTCTTGAAGGAAAAACATCAAGTCATCTCATTGCAGATCATTTAAATGCTCTACATGCTGCAAGAGAAGCATTTATTAAAAATGAATCATCTGAAAAATTGCGAAGAGCTCTTCGACATAATGTCAGAACAGCAACATCTCTAGTTTTTGAAAATGGCGATGAAGTGTACTTTAAACGGCATTGTTCAAAACTTTGGCATGGGCCAGGTGTTGTTATTGGCAAAGATAATCAACAAATATTCATCAAACATGGTGGTGTGTACTTCCGTGTTAACCCACGTCATTTACAGCATGTCAATAATACAGAGAGTAAAAACACAAATATTGATAATATTGATAGTGAAAACTGTGATTCTAAGAATAATAATACTGATAAAGAGGAAACGTCTTCTAATCAAGTCAGTCCAGTAAAAGGTACTATACTAGAATTGGATCAATTCAATACGGACATTGAATTTACCGATTATAAAGAATTATGTGATACAAAGGTTAAGAAGGGACAGTGTGTGACATATGAACATTATGATAGCGGTGACCATATTGAAGCTGTAGTGTTGGACTGAGCCGGTAAGGCTAGTGGTAGGAACAGAATGTGGTATAATATAAAAATTATAAAACCTGAATCATTACAGGGATCGATGATATCTGTTGACTTAAATAAAGTTAAAAACCTTAAAGTAATTAGTGATCCAGATACTGCTAGTCATCAACAAGAAGATTCTACTAATCAGTCTAGCCTAGAGGAACTTAGAATAAATGACTCGGTTAATATGTCACCAGATGTTGTTGAAACTACATCAGAAAATTGTCTTCTTTTTTCAAGTGATGTTTTTAAGGAAGCTAAAGAAGCTGAACTTGGCAATTGGGAAAAACATAAGGTTTATGAAGTGGTGCCATATTCAAATCAACGTTGTGTATCAACGCGTTGGGTATGTACTTTTAAAGAAGTAGAAATGGGAAGTGTACCTAAAGCAAGATTGGTAGCTCGTGGTTTTGAGGAGTTTAATACAGACAACATAACTGTAGATTCACTAACCTGTTCCAGTGAATCTATGCATATGATTCTTTCTATCTATGTACAGAACGAGGGGAAACCATTTTCAATGGACATTAAGGCTGCATTTCTGCAAGGCTCTAGTATTAATAGAGAAGTTTATATCAAACCTCCTGCTGAGGCTTATGCTTCTAATTTTGTGTTGTTTCTTAAAAAGTGTGTGTATGGTCTGAAAGATGCTTCATACCAGTGGTATAATAAAGTGTGCAGTGTTCTTGATGATTGTGGTGCTAAGAAATCAACGATAGATCCGGCAGTGTTTTATTATCGATACAGACAACAGACAGAGGGTATTATAGCCTGTCATGTGGATGACTTTCTCTGGGGTGGTTCGTCAGTTTTTGAGAGAGATGTCATTGATAAAATAAGAGATACATTTAACATTAGTCGTGAGGCATCTGACATTTTTAGATACATTGGACTTGACATCATGTCTTCTGCAGATCATACTGAACTTTCACAATTAGAATACATAAGCAATCTTACACCAATAGAACTTTGTAAGGCAAGAAGAACTGATAAATTATCACAGTTGAATGAAGCAGAGTTTGAAATACTTCGATCAAAAATTGGTCAAATATTATGGATAGCTTCTCAGAGTTGTCCTGATTTGGCATTTGATGCCAGTGAGCTCGCTAGTTCATTAAAAAATGCAACGGTTGATTCAATAGTATTTGTCGATAAATTCATAAGAAAAATCAAAGCTGAGTCTATGAGATTAACATTTCAGTATTTAGGAAGTAATACTTCTCTACCGCTAAATATATACAGTGATGCTTCATTTGGAAATTTATCAGATGGGGGAACACAAGGTGGCTATGTTATTACAATAGGTGGTGACTTGGGTTCAGAAACTGCTATAGCATGGAAATCAAAAAGAGTTTGTCATGTTGTTAGAAGTACTCTTGCTGGAGAAACTTTAGCTTTATCTGTTGCTGTGGATACAGCTATGCATCTTAGAGCTTTTCACAATAAAATTACTGAAGGGTCTACCGATTCCAACTTACTTTATCTTCACTGTTTCGCCGACAGTTATTCCTTGTTAGAATCAATCAACTCTACTAAATCAGTCTCTGAAAAACGCTTACGAATTGAAATCGGCAATATCAAAGAACTGATAAAAAATCACAAAATTTCTTCTGTTACTTGGATTGATACCAAACACCAAATAGCAGACTGTTTAACAAAGAGTGGTGCATCTTCCTTGTCTCTACTACAAGCATTAGAGACAGAGAATTGACGGCTAGTAACATTTAAAGCAGATATGTATATAGTTGTATAGTGTACAAAGATTACAGTTTCGCAAGTTGTAAAAAGAAAGGGGAGAATGTTGATATTCAGAAAGCACTACTTAATTTGTACAGAACTGTATTAAACACCCTGTACCTGTAGAGAACTACTTCAGTATCAGTACACTGAGAACTTCCTGTAATGAGGTCAAGAATAAGAAAAGCATGCTCTTCACTTGTGTTTGTATTAGGCTGAGAGAAGGTGTCTTGAATTCTACAAATGGTATTGTGTATAAAGATTGACATTCAAAGGTATGTCTACCATTTTAACACCGGCTGCCCGGAGGTTGAAAGGAAGATATTTTTCGGATCTTCTTGTAAATCTGGAGCACACTCTGTGAAAGTGTAGAATATGGACATCGACATGTACAGCATCATGCAATGTGCACAACTGAATGATTTAAAAATGATGTTTTTACCATCTTATATCAACGTATTTTTAGCCTAAGAAACTGAACATATTGATTTAAATCATTATTTCAGTACTATACGGAAAATAATTGCACCAAAACATAAAAGGTTACGTCGAAGAGAACCCTCAATCATAGCACTGGTAGTTAAGTCAGTGGGAACGGGACAACCCACCCCAAAACCGACCGGGACAACCCACCATGAGTTTTCACATGCCGCAGTTATCATAATGGTCCGCCATAAATCCGAATGAACTATTCAGCTGTCATTACTTATAATACGATCATAAATTCATAATTGTGTCAAATGATGTTTTGTTTATGGGTGTTAGAATAAACAATAACTACTTTCAAACTTCCACAACTGGAGGTTGTTAACAGTTAAAACAACGTATTTATTGTCTTAGTCTCAGATTAAGTAAAAGAGATCAACCCTGTGATGAATCCATATCACGATAAAACAACATGTCTTGTCATTTGATTTATGCACTAAAACAAAATGTCTCGTCATTTGCTTTTGGCACATCAAACAAATATTCCTCTTAGAGGGTCGGCGACTGAAACAACTTGACTAAAACAATACGCCACCACTCTTGACTGGTATCCATGTGCTACAAGTTTAATATAAAACTATTAGTTTGATTCAGTAATTCTGGGATGTGTTCATAGGATAAATGTGGATTATGGATATTTTTCGATAAAAATGAGGGGTTTTTTTTAACTCTTTACCCAACGCAGACGATATCAGAATTTATTATTTTAAAATTCATTTTTTTAAATTTTTCAAAAAATGTCAACAAAACCATATCATGGGACTCCTCGTTGGAACGAGCTCATTCCAACGAGGGGTCACATGATATGGTTTTGTTGAAATCTTTTGAAAAAATAATATTTTTTCAACTGCTGAATTTGCATATTATGCAGGCAGATGCAAGCGATTCGTTAGGTAAAGGGTTAAATAATACTAGCCCCCCCCCCCCCCCCCCCCCCCCCCCCCCCCCAAATTTTCTTCAAAAACGAAATGACAAAAACAAATCAGGGACAACCCGCCCACAAAATAGGTCTGGGATGGGTGGTCGGTCTGTGGCTGAGACAACTCGTCCTGGAACAGGTCTCCCCATGTGAGACAAACTCTGACAAACTTTTGAGACAACTTGCCCCTTCCCAACGTGTTGGGGGTATTCCCTGAGCCCTTTCCTTTGACAGCCAAAGGGTAGTAAAATCAACCGACTGGGAGTAGTCGGCTTGGCAATGAATGTGGAGTTCGAGAGCACTGTCTTCAATGAGACTGCTGATGACCACTGCAAGGGTACAGAATGCTGTGACTCAAGGACACAAAACCCCAGGCTGTTGGCGAGACTGCTAATGACCACGGGGATAAATAAGAAGACTGAAGAAACAGAATTCTTGATAGTCGCCAAGACCGCTGGCAACTCGACAGAGCCGAGGGAACTAGGGGGACACACGGACACGTGTCCTCTACTTTTTTAACAGACATGTTGCGTAGTTATACATTGATTCAAGATGGGCACACGCAAACACGTCAATATACAGGTATTCCTGCAATATATTATTTGCAAATCTAAGAAACATTTGCCAAAAAATCCCACCTTCCGTCGCTTCGGTCCGTTTCTTGTATGACACCCGTCTTTCAACCCGAAGGTTAGCCTTGGGTTGGAAGAGGATTGAAGTCAAAGAAATGGACATCGCAGCATGCCTATCGAAACCAACGTCAGTAGGCACATAAAACACATTGGAACTCAGAAGATGGTATCATAACAAGTAACATAAACCAAATTTTGTAAGCAATTTGTAGATAAAATGATTTTAGAGAGATTCATTATGGGCCACAGTTGAACTATGAATATACAGTGGAAGGGCTGGAAGTGACAATGAACAAGCTGATGAGTATTGGTTTATTGGTCAAAAACAAAATATAGTTCAAAGGTTATGGAAAGCCAACCCTCAACATAGGATCCATACCTTGGGATTTCAACAGGGTTCGTAAATTTACAAGATTAAAAAGATGCCAAACTCACAGATTGTAAGTGTTCTTTCAAATTATATTTTCTGAAAGACCATTGACAGATCCGATGGGGGAGCTGGACGTTTCGTACACGACAATTTAGGGCGTTTCGTACACAAACTTTTAGGACGTTTCATACACAAGCTCGATCGCTTCGCATACGGGGTTATGATTGTCTTGAGCTAAGTAAAGATGTATGGTTGGATTTGAGCCTCGTGCTCAAGTATTCTTGCCATATTAAACGAGATGAAAAAATGCTTCATTATGTACCTGCCCACATTATGTACCTGCCCACCTGACTCAGGGATGTCTTGGTTGGGGTATGTCTGGAGACCTGCCTTGACCAGGATATTTTTGAGGCCGATGAGCACGTCGACACCTGAACACCACAGCTAGATTTGCTTCTAAAATCTTCCCGAATCCCTCCCCCCCCCCACCTCCCCCCGCCCCTTATACTCTGGAAGTGAGTACGTTCCTGCATATGTGCAGGGAACTGATCTGAGTAATGCTTTGCTCTGACGTGTCCATATATTTCAACATGTGGGCGGGGCTGTGGGTATTTATGTACGGTTGGATTTGAGGTTCAAGTATTCTTGTCATATTAACCAAGATGAAAATATGCTTTGTTATGTACCTGCCCGCCTGACTCAGGAATGTCTTGGTCGGGGTATGTCTGGTGACCTGCCTTGATCAGGATATTTTTGAGCCCGATGAGCACTTTGACACCTGAACACCACATCTAGATTTGTTTCTAAAACTTTCCCGAATCCCCCCCCCCACCCCCACCCCGCCCCCCCCCCCCCCTCTTTATACTCTGGAAGTGACGTATGTTCCTACATTTGTACAAGGAACTGATCTGAGTAATGCCTTGCTATGACGTGTCCATATATTTCAACATGTGGGTGGGGCTGTGGGTATTTATGTATGGTTGGATTTGAGCCTAGTGCTCAAGTATTCTTGCCATATTAAACGAGATGAAAATGTGCTTTGTTATATACCTGCCCACATTATGTACCTGCCCACTTGACTCAGGAATATCTTGGTTAGGGTATATCTGGTGACCTGCCTTGACCAGGATGTTTTTGAGCCTGCTGAGCACTTCGACACCTGAACACCACAGCTAGAATTGCTTGTAAAATTTTTCCCGAATCCCCCCCCCCCCCCCTCCTCCTTTATACTCTGGAAGTGACGTAGGTTTCTACATTTGTACAGGGCCTGATCTGAGTAATACCCTGCTCTGACGTGTCCATATATTTCAAGATGTGGGCGGGGCTGCAGGTATTTATGTATGGATTTGAGCCTCGTGCTGAAGTATTCTTGCCATATTAAACGAGATGAAAATATGCTTCGTTATATACCTGCCCGCCTGACTCAGGAATGTCTTGGTTGGGGTATGTCTGGAGACCTGCCTTGACCAGGACATTTTTAAGCCCGATGAGCACTTCGACACCTGAACACCACAGCTAGATTTACTTCTAATATTTTTCCTGTAGACTCGAGTCCAGTTCTGGTAGCAAGTCTATGTAAATATTGGTGTGTATAACATGTAGGCGGTGCCACGAAATTATGTATTTGTCTTGGTTCTCGGCCAAGAAGGGCTTGATTACCCCGTGCTCCGAACTACCTCCCTATTCCAACGCTTCTTCTCTCCTTCCAACACTCGGAGACGAACTGCTTGATGACATCCCTTGCCCCTTTCATCGCAGTCCCTGGAGCTGAGGGGAAAATTGTGAAAAACAGTGAAAAGGAGTGCCAGATGTATAATTTAGGCGTGGTGGAGACCTTGGAACACTTTCTTCTAGAATGTCCAAAATACCATTCAAAAAGAATAAGAATCACTGGGAGTATATGGAGGTGGGGGTGGGAGGGGGTAGGATTGGAGAAAGAAGGGCATGTGGTTAGTGGTTGATTCAAAGGAGAGGGTTAATATGCTAATCGGAAAGATTGGGAAGAAAATGTCATCAAGCAGTTCGTCTCTGAGTGATGGGGGGAAAGACAAAGTGCTGGAATAGGGGAGGCAGTTGGGAGCACAGGGGTAATCAAGGCCTTCTCACCCAAGAACCGTGTTAAATCTGCGGCCGGCCAGTGCTATAATTATTATATATGTACGAAACATCTTATTTTGTGTACGAAACGGCCAGTGTTTGAAACTACACTAATCCGTCTGATAGCTCCTTCGTCTATAGCATGGCCGCTGTGGACTGATCACTTTCCATGGGTGGGCAGTATTTCCATGGACGCATTAATATCTGATTCCAAACAATAATTATAAGAATAATCATAAAAAAATTAATTAATGAAGCACCGAGTACACCCAAGTGGTTCATCAATTAAGGTTTTGCTGATGATTTTTTTTTTACCTGGTAAACGCAGAAGAGGACATCACTGCCCATGCATGGATTGCGACCAATCCACAGTGGTTGTACTATATAATCCAAGGATCACAGTTAAAATGTATTTGAAATAAAATGAACTATTCCCAGAACTATGGTGTGATCAAATGATACTGATTCAAAGTTTTCTGACTAATTTCTAATCCGTGTCAGTGTCGCTTTCGAAAAAATCTTTCACCCAAGCATCTGACACAAAATCTGAACCAGAATGCGACTGCATTTCCCGCAGAAATTCATCATCAGAAAGTGAATATATTGATTCCAAAGAATCTGATTCAGTATAAGACGTTTCACTGTGAGATTCTGAAAGTGAGTCGCGTGAATCTGACTCATTTTCTGAGACATGCAGTGACGGGGCTGAAATATCCATTGTCATTGCTTCATCATTACATTTTGCCTTATCATCACTGCACATTTCGAGAGTTTTATGAAAGTACTTTACTTTCTTTGATCTTTGCCTGTACTTCTTTCTCTTTTTTTTGGCTGACTCTTCTGGGCTTCTCACGCCATAACTTAATGACAGGTGTCACATCAAATGTCCCAATTGATGGGCTCTCAGACCGAATTCTGAGGAGGTTGCAAAGCATTTCCTCAACCAGAGAAGCTCTGGTATCCACTTTTGTTCTTTTCATTAACGAAAACAAGCATTCAATTTTAGCATTTGACAGCAGAATACAGAAGCATAGTTCAATTAAAACCAGATTGTTCTTCCATCTCTCATCTCTGTTGCATGATGTGAATAGGAAATACCATGTCTTTTTGTGTGGCTTTCCATTAGGCTTCAGGTAATCTAAAGTGTATTGCAGCATATCATGGAATTCTTCTATAATTGTGGACAATGAACATACAACACCGGCACCCTTGAGTTGCCCCCTGAATAAGTTGAATATTGTGGTTAGTTCGTTATCTGCAAATTCGTAATTAACCCTTTCACACACACCAGCCTCTCCATGTCGCTGATATCCATGCATGAACTGGCATGATGCCATGTCTCAATGTTGAGGATTACCAATACGTCTTCCAAAATTCTGCAATCTTCGGGTCCAAAGCGATCGTCAAGGCACGATTTCACACATGCTACATATTCAGATTTGCTTGCAGATAGCATCTCCAGTTCATGTTTAAATGAACCGGCACTAAATACCATCGCCTGGTAGCATTTGTCAGTTTCACAATCAGAAACGTCCCCAATTTTGCCCCAAAAGTGCGCAACTGCTGGTAAATTTCCCAGTTCATACTTTTCCAGTGAACTGAACATGGCCCTGGCTTTCTTAAGTCCACCAACAGCCCCCACAACATCGATGCCCTCCGCCTGGAAACCCTTTGAAAGAACTGATGCAGGAGCGAACAGGTCACAGAAAAAAGCAACATATAATGGATATTTAATTTGTGTCCATTTATTCAGGTAACCAGTAATTGATGCATCGTTGATGCCATTGAGATGCTGCATGTAGATTCCACATTTATCGAGAACAACACGCAACGCATTCAGCTTAAAACTTATCCAGCGCGTGCGCGATGTACGTTTTGGCTTGTATGTCCCCTCAACAAAGCCGTATTCATTTTTCATTGATTCTGCAATTTCCTTCAGCTTATGGAGCTTCTTTGGTGATTGATTGTATATTTTAAATAGAGTTTTTAGCATTTTGTGAATGCTGTCAAAGAATGTGCCTGAAAGGGCGTCTCACAAAGAAAGTTCTAGTTTATGTGCTACACACCACTTATAGTAAAGGAGAGGCACTTCTTGTAGAAGTGCCTTCACTCCACTTTTCTTACCACTGTTGACCGAAGCCCCATCAGCACAGAACCCTATCAGCTTCGAATACAAGGTTTTAGGACTAACCCCAATGTTTTTAAAACTCTCTTCTATGGCAGATTGTATTCTGTGAGCATCAGCTTTTAAATACATGAGCTTTAGCCTGACACCAATGCTTAATTTATCTGAGTCCACACCAAAGTAACTGACAAAGACAGCATCTTTCTCTTTTATACTAACATCTGTTGTTCCATCAACAAATATGCTAAAAAAATTTGCATTGTCAATGGCATTTGTGAGACCAATTGCAAAGTATTCACTGAAATGTTGTATGAATTGAGCACATTGGATTTTGTTATCAATATGAACCCCCCAATGTCCACCCCATGATGGGTCTCAAGGGCTAATATATCTGCATACTTAGAAAATGGAATGTCATTTTGTACTATGAAATATGCAACTTCAAATTTTTTTTTCAGCTGGCTTAACTGGGTTTTAGAAAGAGTCTCCAACCCCCGCGAAATTCTTGTTTGACACTGGGGAACGGGATCTGGTGTCGCCGATATTCCTTCTTGTAAAAAATGTTTTCTTTGGGCATATAAATGACCTTTGCTTTCTGCATGGTCCTTGGCATTCGAGCCCTTGAAATTTTTGCTACCCTCAATCCATGTTTTGTTGAAGTCTCTTCGTATTTGAAGTTCTGCAACTTGTTCAGTGCATAATGTACAGGTCATTTTGGTTACAACACCATTTACATCAGTTTCAAAATGCAGCCACCCCTTTGCATTAAACTGGGCAGGGTCTTTATTGACCCATTTCTGAATAGTAACTCCTTTCACAGTTCGACCACTTTTTGTTGTTGTTTTCTTTTGGTGTTCTACGTCAGGATCTGCACTTGATAGATCTAATGAAGATGTTTGGGCTGACTGTACATCAGTTTTCAGCCCAGTCTCTAATTGTAATTTTGCCGGCAGAAAAAAATCTGTAAGCTTTTTGGCCATAACTAGTTTTAAAAACTGACTCTGTTTAAGTTTGTTAGATCAAAACATGATTTAATTTAAACTTTCGCGGTTTCCAACATTTTGGTAAATAGAATTATGCGCAATACATGGATTATGGAAATGGAACTGGAAAATGGGATGAAAATTAAACACGATTTAAACTTTTGCGGCTTCAAACTTTCATGTAAATAGAATGCACAATACGTGGATTATGGAAATGGAACTGGAATTTGGGATGAAAATGAACTAAGTGTTTAAGAACTACCATAGTGTGAAAATAATTGTGGGAAAGATTATATGTTGCAAAAAAATATACTCATTACTAAATTAAACCCATTCCATCATTTAAATCTTTAGTTATTTATCAATCTGGAAAAATATTTTTCCTCGGTGGCCAAAATTTTCAGCATCGAAAATGTGATGACTGTAAATAGAATGCACAATGGGTGCATTATGGAACTAGAAATTCGGATGTAAATTAACTAAGTGTTTAAGAACTTCTGTAGCGTGAAAATAATTGTGGAAAAGATTATATGTTGCAAAGACATATACTCAATGCTAAATTAAACCCATTCCATCATTTAAATCTTTAATTATTTTATCAACCTGGAAAAATATTTTTCCCTGGTGGCCGAAATTTCCAATGTCGAAAATGTGATGACTGGAATAAACTCATCCAAAATTATCAGCATGGTTGGGGGTCCACAAATCCATGTCCAACTCAGGGAAACACTCCTCTTTTGATTCGGATTGAAGAGTGAGCTCGGATTTGATTCAGTCACGTTTTTCAACTTATAAATTTATGTGTAAAGTTAATGTCAGTATTCTCGATGTACACACAAAACACTATTTGGGGGATTTAGTATTTCAAATTTTTGATGTCGGACATTTTGACCGTCGATTTTAAAAGTCCATTGGACATTGGCTATTTTACATCGGACATTGTCCGTGTCCCACCACTTATTTTCCGGCTTGGATGGATTCAGTTGGCAATACGCATTGCCTATGAAAATCTATCTTCGGATCAGCGTTCGGTTAATAAGATATCAGCGCATGAAGTTAGAGCACTGTCCCCTTCTTGGGCGTATTCTAACAGTATAGCCATTACTGATCTCATGAAAGCTGCGTACTGGACACAGCCTTCTAAATTTACCAAGTTTTACCTTAGAAATTTAGAGTCCATCTCCGGTGACCTTAGATGCTTAGGTCCTCTATCTGTTGCTCAGAATGTCGTCCACTAAATGATTACATCTATAGTTACTTAGGAAACCCATTCTAGCAGTGATGCTGTTCCGCTGCCCTCTTCGTTCTGAAGACATGTACCTCAGAACAAAGGGAAAGGGGGGGGGGGGGAGGGGGCTGGGCACTTTAAACTTATTGTGTCTATTTTTTCAAAGAAATTAATTTTTCTCTTTTTGTATATAGAAACGTACAAGGTCCCTTGCAAATGATTTTTGGAAGCTTATAATGTTCTATAAGTAGTAACATGAACAAATCGTAACCAAGCACATGCTTGTAGACTACATTTGCAAGACATAGATTTTGTATCGGGGAGGGGTCCTGTATTTAGGTAATTACAGATTCAATACACACTTATTTTAAGATAAAGCGTTCACTATGATTTTATTTGCTATATCATTATTTTCATTTTAAGTGATCCTGCCCAGTAGTAAAGTGAACTTAAACACAAGTAACATAAGGCCACATAAAGTAGATCTGTTTCTCAAGCCATTATTTTAAGTTTACATTGATTAAAAAAATAAAGCATGCAGCAGCCAAAAGGATCATGTGGGAGGGCCTGAGAAACAGATTTTTATTTGTTTAGGCCTAACATATATTACAAGTATTGTATGGCTTGGAGTTGACCCTGCCAATATGGTGGTCCTCGAGGAAGAATAGTCTGGATGCCAGAGGCATGTGGTCTATTCTTCCCCCAAGACCATGATTTTGGCATATTCACTGGCATCCTGTGAAGTAACTATTATATCATATCGAATAAAGTGAGGAGAAAACTTGTTACCCTTCAGGATTCCAGTCCTAAATTCACTGCCAGTTGTCAAGGACCTTGCCAAAAACAGGCATTTTTTTTCTTGAACTTGGAAATAATGAAACAATTTTATGGAAAAAATCTCTTAAAAAGATGTGCATTGTGATCCACTAGTCGAACATCCTGGAATATTCCACGGCTATTGTTAGAAAGTGTATAGTGATTGGGATTAGTGCACAGTTATTTTTAGAACCCTTGATAGATAACACTTTTCAGAAATAGTACAGTACCTTTCAGCCAATGTGAGGAAGGGAAAATCCTGTGGGTTATAATATACCACACAATGTACTGTTGTCAGCATCATTTGGCACCATATCGTAATAAATTAATTACAGAAGTCAACGAACAGAAGAAAGACTTCTGAACAGTATACTCCAGCCTTTTTCTGCTCACACTTTGTTAATTCTTTACCCAACATAAAGGCAAAATTTCCCAGTGTTATTCACAAAAAATGGTGAATCAAATTTTATTCTTTTTCCTATTATTGTTTTAAAAACATAGGTAATGATGCTTCATTGAAATGAACTCATTGAGCTCATTCCAATGATGTGTCAAGAGCTATGTTTTTAGGCATAACCTGAAAATGTTTAGGGGTACAAGAAATCTTCTGCAAGTGTCATCTGTTTTCCATTTTAGGTAAAGGCTTAAAAGTAACTTACAGATAAAGAGTACATTTGATAAAATTCTTACAGTAAATTCTGTTTTTTATTGCTAATTGACCTCGTCATTGCAAAACTTGAGTAAAGATTTGGAATATATATACAGTACAACTGCCGCTTACTGGTCACTTTCCACTGGGGTTACTACTTCCATGGATGCAATAATATTAGATTCTAGCACTAATTAAAAGAATAATCATTAAAAATTTAATTCATGAAGCACCAGGTACAACATGGTGCTTCATTAATTAAAATTTTGCTGATAATGATTTTTATTACCTTGTAAATGCATGCATGGACATCACTGCCCAGAAATGGATTATGACCAGTCCACAGCATCTGTCCTGTAGTGTTATTAATTGGTATTCCAGAATTTTTTGCAAGTGCTATTTGCTATTTATGTTAGATAAAGGATTAAAAAGTAACTTGTTGTGGGAAAGAGTACAAATTCTGGTTTTTATTGCCAAAGAACTTCATCATAGAAAAACGTAAGTAAAGCTTTTGTGTGTATTTAGTGTTTGTAATTGTATTTCTTGCTTTATATATTGTAGCAAAATAGACTTGATTGTTGTTGCTGCATGAAGCCTTCAAAGAAAGGCTCTCACAAGGGACATGACGGATTCCTTTATCAAATTGTCAAGGATTACTATTCGCCGTTCTTGCTGAAGGAGTGGGTTCGTCCTTTTGTTGTAAGTATCCTTGAGATTGTCTTTTATAATTCCAATGACCAGTCATCCCAGTTTACTTTTCTGGGCTGGGCTTAAGCTAGCATGCTTGGCATGAGATGATTAGGTAAAACTTTCGGACAGGTGTACTAACATGACAGATCGCATGCATTATTGAAAGTGCAAAACATTTATTTATTTGGGTTTAATGACACTTTCAGTAGCCAAGATCACCTCATGTCAGACAGTTTTACGATGAAACTATCAGACTCTCCAATGTACTAGGTCCACATAAGCACCCCATAAACAGGGTAAGCATTGGTTGAAGGCAAGTGCACCACTGACATACAGTACTCCTTAGTACACATCATGATCATGCCCCAAGGACTCGACACAGTTATTGCATGTCTGGTTCAAAATGTACACCTTTTGGATTGAGTTCGATCCCAACCAACTGTAACTGCAAAATATTGGATTATGGGAGAGTGTGTCTTTCACTTGTAGGCATCTGGGGATCCTATTGTTGAGAAATGTTGTTGTAATGATTATAAAGGAATGTTAATCTGGTGCTATCCTGGACATCTTTTGTGGTGTTAAAGGGTTAGGAATTTATCATGTTGTTAATAAGTTACTATCTAGAAAAAGTTGCATCATAAACACACAAAAATTTCTGTTGCATATTTTCAGTTCATCTTAACATAGTCAAGCTGAGCTTATTTAATAGCTAAATTTGTTCAATCGAGTGCCTGGGTTAATATTTGGGCTCCCCATGGGAGTCTGAATTTTAACTTTGTGCATTGTGGGGAATAATCTTTAGAATCGGATCCCTGGGTTGATATTTGGGCTCTTTATTGAAGCCCAAAGTTTAACTTAGTGCAATATGAGAAAATTTCTTTTAAAATCTTCTTCAGACACACCAGTCAGAATTCTTTCATATTTGGTATACAACATCTCTAGGGGGGTCAGATTCAAGTTTGTTCAAATCGAATCCCTGGGTCAGTATTTGTGCGCCCCATGGAATCTGAACTTTAACTTAGTGTAATATGGGGAATAATCTTTAAAAAATCTTCTTCAGGTCTACCAGTCAGATTCATTTGATATTTGGCATACGACATCTCAAGGGGTGTTAGATTCAAGTTTTTTTCAAATTGTATTCCTAGGTTGATAAATGGGCTCTTTATTGGAGCCCAAAGTTAAACTTGGTGCAATATAAGAAAATTTCTTTTAAAATATTCTTCGTCAGATTAATCCACCAGTCAGAATTCTTTCATATTTGGTATATTACATCTCTAGGGTGTGGGAGTCAAATTCAAGTTTGTTAAAATCAAGTCCCTGGGTCAGTATTTAGGCTCCCCATGGGAGTCCGATTTTCAACTTTGCGTAATATGGGGAATAATATTTAAATTTTAACTAAATGAAATATGAGGGAATTTCTTTACAAATCTTCTTTAGATTTACTAGGCAGAATCCTTTCCTTTTTGGTATACAACATCTTGGGGGGGGGGGGGGGGGGGGGTGTCAGATTCAAGTTTGTTCAAATCGGGTCCCTGGGTTAATATTTGAGCTCCCTATGGTAGCCCGAATTTTAACTTAGTGCAAAAAGAGGAAATTTCTTAAAAAATCTTCTTCAGTTCAATCAGTCAGAATCCCTTCATATTTGGTATATAACATCTCCAGTTCACAATTCAGAACTTTTAGTCCAATTTTAAAATTTTTTGATATTTTTATACTGTACCAATGACCTAGACTTAGCTGGTGCTAACTCTAAAATATTTAGGGCCAAACGCAAATTTTACCCCCCAATCCCAAAAATTTGCATCTAAAATCGAAAATTACATGTCCTATATGGTCCTCCATACTTTTACTCCACTGCGCATGCGCAGTGTCAAGGAGGTCTCGAAATTGCCGCCAAAAGTCATTCTTTGTTTGGCCCTCAATACAGTTACACTTCACTGTTATTTGTGCTTGTAAATCTCAGTTTTAAAGATGCCAAACGCATAATTATGAGAGAAATGGTGGATATATGGTGGAAATAGAAGGTGGAGAGGAAAAAACAGTGGAAACAAATATTCAGGGCTGTAACTTATAATTATTTTACGAAATTATTCATGTTATCTATTTTCGAGGCATGACCTTGTTGTGGTCATTCTTTCTATGAATGTTCCATTGTTTAATCAGTGTTTCCTCTCTCCCTTTCCTTTATTCCCCCCTAGCTATTCTCCCATGCTTTTGGCTTATTTTTTGTAATGTTTATTACTAAAATTTCTTGGGAGTTTTGGCTTTGTAACAGAATTATTTTCTTTTTTTTCCCCCATATTTACGTCCTCACCCCAGGGGTGTTTAGGCATTTTGGTCTGCATCTACCATCTGATGTTCTACAGTTTCTTCTCTGGAAGCCTTATGTTTTGCATCAGATAGTGTTTAAATTGGTAACTGATTTCGGGCTATGTTTGTTTCGGTGTCTGGAGTCATGTTTCCGGTTTGTTGACACTTTTGCTTATGTTGACAACTGTTACTTCTGACAGTGATTACTTGTCTTCTGCTTAATTTAGTTCATAGCAAGATACATTAATATTGTCCGTAGTGTTGCATTAATTTTTCAAAATCATTAAAAAATTTTGTCCACACTTAGGCTTTTTTGGGATCCTTCGGGCTCAAGGTTCCCATTGGGAACATGGGCTCTTCTGAAAATTTTTTTTTTTGAAAATTATTTTCTTTTGAAATGTTATAATGAATTATAATATATTATGTATATTTATTTCAAGGGTTAGTGCGAGTAATATGACGGTGTATATTTTTTCTGGTTGGAAAAAATATTCTTCATTCGTAATGCGAGGATATCTTCCTCTAATTCACAAGTTCATTGTGTTTCTTATAGTCAATGTAGTCGCATTAATTCTTGCTCTGTGTGTGTTGATTGATATGACAATATTGGAGACGTTTGTCACAGTATTTTATTAGCGGTGAGGGGTCCATTATGGTCCTCTCTCCGCAGGGTCACTATATCAGTTTCTTTTTCAGAATTCAGAGTGATGTTTCCGTGATGTCTTCAATAAGTGTGTCTCCGTCGTTGCAATAGTAGGGCTAGCGGGAAGTGCTCAAGGTATTACGACAATTGCTGGGAGTTCGCTGGTTCGATCGAAGGCATTGTCGCCCACTAGTCCGCCCGGTGTCGCGTCCATTCACCAGAAGAATGGTACAGCACCCGGGTTAGTCCGTTGCAGTTCAGGGAAGCAGATTGGGTGATGCGAGCACTATAAAACTTCAGATGTGCACACCCAGCAATGACGGATCCGAGGATAGTATGGAGGAAGCCTGTCAGTCTGGTAGCAAGCTCGTCCAGGTCCCCCGGACCACGAACAAGAGAGGCCCCCTCTCTCTTGCATCAACATCTGCGCCGTGATGTTGTTGTATGTTGTTCGCTTAGTCGGAGCTTACGTCCACTCCTCCTGCTCGGGACGCTCTGTCGCATGACAGTCCGATGCAGCTGCTATATTGGCTTCCTCATCCTCGTCAACACACACGACCGCACCTTGGCTATGTGACCACAGATTTCCAGGGGACGTTCGCATATTATATAAATGCAGGACTGAACGTCCCTGGTGCTCCTGCTTCACTAACCAAGGAAAACACATTGACCAGGTCACTCCATCTGCTAGCCAAGGATACGAGACCTTTCCAGTCAGGATGTTCGCATATTATATAAATGCAGGAATGAACGTCCCGGGAGCTTCCAGTGGATATTTCACGTAGGACCGCGGCTCCACAGGTTTCATAGGGTAACATGAACTAGGTATTGTTACCGTGAAGTCTTTGTAAGTGTGTTTCCGTTGTCACAGTCAAATGAAGAGCTAGCGGTAAAGTGCTCATGCAGATACGTCAATTGCCTAAGAGGTCCCAAGTAGGATCGACGGCGTTGGCGTCCGCTAGCTTGCCCGGTGTCGCGACCATTCACCGAATGGCTCAGCACCTGGGTCCGTCCGTTGCGGTCCAGGAAGGAGATTTGGGTGATGCGAGCACTATAAAATACAATGTGCACACCCAGTGACGACGGATACGAAGATGGTACGGAGGAAGCCTATTAGTCCGGTTCCTAGCTCGTCCAGGTCCATCCGGGCTGCGATCGAGAGAGATTCCTCTCTCGTATTACATCTGGGCCCAGATGTTGTGGTACAAAACGTTGCTCAGTCGGAGCATAAGTCCACCGCTCGGGATGCTCCGTTATATAGACAGTCCGGAGAGACTGCTCTTTCAGGCTTCCTCAACCCCACGGCAGCACACGCGACCGCACCTTGGCTACGTGACCTGTGATATTCAACAAACATCGCCGACCAGAAAGTCTACGGCGACCAGGTCACGCCATCCGGTTGCCAAGGATACGAGGCCTTCATACTCCGGACGTTCTTATATTAGATGTATGCAGGAGTGAACGTCCAAGGAGCATCCAGCGGCTAAATCCTATAATACCGCAGCTCCACAGGCCTCTGTTATGGACATGCTATCGCAGATAGCACAAATTATCGCAGCATCCCAGCAACCGACAGTAACTCATTTGGATCAGGAATTATCCAAGGAAGCTGGGTTGGTACGTTCCGCTGCAGGTTCAGGCACGGATGACCAAGAATTACAAGTGGTCCGACAGGATGGCGAAAGGGATACGGATGAGTTGTATTTTCCCTTTTCGGAACAACATAATTGCCATAGAGTGCATCCGGCATTTTCCTCTGACGTTCCTCCGGACTAAAATGCTGCGCTGCCGGATAAGAGATGGATAGCGCCACTGGACACAGAATTCTTAATCGGTTCAGGGACATCATCCCTCAGTTTCCGACATAGTCCAGATATGTCTCACGGACATTTGATCTGTTGAACGATGCTATCTTATTTAACTTGCTACCTAAATGGGCAGGTCAGGTTTCTTATCGGCAATACATCTGCCTTTCATCAATTCATCGAATATTTTGAAACGGCAGGACAGAGCATCCTGAGAGTTCTCTGTGTCTAGACGACCAGGTCAGGACCTAGTATTGTTTTTTACTGTCGTCTATGTCAATTCCAACCACGATGTTGGAAATACAATATTGTCTAGCAGGGTCAGCTTAGACGCATCATCGTACGCAGATCACCTTACCAGAACGTTATCATTACGTCGCAAAAGAAAAAGAATTCTAGGATGCACAATCTCCTTAAGAGTTCTTTCAAGGGCCTCACATAAAACTCCGTCCTTTAGTGGCAATATGGAGTTGGTTAGACGTGACGCGGCCCTGGCTACATCCATGCGTGTAGAGAGTAAGGTGAAAAACTATCAGAGTCGCTCCGGAGAGTTTTCTTCGATGGCAAGCTTTCCGCAGTCTATGATCAGTTAACTAAATAAGTTTTAGACTCTCTGCTATTAAAATTCGCTTCCCTATAGTCAGATTCAGCAGAGAAGAGTAGGACAGGCACTTCTGGGACGAATACGTCCAAGGGAAGTTCCTATAGAGGTTCTTATGCGTCCTCTAGGTCTTATTCTAGAGACCATCAGGGTAGCGACTCATATAGGGGCCGTCATTCCGGTCAGATGTCCCTTGGTCGACGGGGCGAGGTGCGGACCGTGGAGGACATGGCTTCTCCTTCCGCAAGCCTTGCAGGACCAGGAGGTAATGGTTTTAACCTCTTTCGTGTACTAGTGAGCGGAAGACTTTTGAGTTTCTCAATTATTTGGGAATAGATTACAGACATCCCTTGGTTTCAAGGGGTGATTTCGAAAGGACTAAATTTTTCCTCAAACGAAATCCTCTGTTAACTCGGAGTCCAAGATGGACTCAGCTTCCGCCAAGTCAGTAGGATAGATATTCGCTTCCATCAGAAGTCTAGTCTCTTCTGGAATGATCACGATGGAGATCGTAGAAATCCAGGAATTTCCAGGTTTCTACAACCATCCTTTTCTGGTTCCAAAAACCAGACGGCTCATTCCATTCACTCATGGATAAACAAGCCGATCGTGGCTCCAAGTTTATATATGGAGTCCACCTGATCGGTCAGAGCGAGTATTCGGGTCTACGATTATGCTACATGCATAGATCTCAAGATGCGTACTTTCACGCCATGGTACATCAGGCGTCAGAAAGTATCTTCGCTTCCTTATCATAGGAGTCGTATATCAGTTCCGAGCAATATGCTTCGGTCTGAATATAGCCCCCTGGGTCTTCACTCGAATAACGGACTCGGTAATGACTCATTTCTAAACTTACTCGTCTGCGATAACGTCGGCCGTCGGTGGATGACATTCATACAGGTACGGCAATGAGTTAACGCATCAGAATTATATGCAGAATCTGCTTCTATTGCTCCGACATCTCGGTTTCTTAAGTAAACGAGGAGAAGTTGGATCTGGTATCATCCAAGTCATTCACCCACCAGGGGATGAGCTTCGTAACGCACAACTTTTTCGTTCGTCTGCCGTTACCCAGAACGAAATTATTCAGTTGTTATGCTCACTATTGTCTTCACTCAGACTAAGTCTCAGCAAGAGATCTTATGAGACTGATACGTTTAGGCGGGACTGGTGCGATTTATTCCGATGGGGCGGTTACGCATTGGTCCTCTCCAGATTTCTTTAATTCAGTATTGGAGGGTGAAGATTCTTGCGCTCGATTTGGACATCGTCTTGTCAAATCAAGTGAATAAGAGATTCAGACTTGGACAAGTTTTCTGGGTTTAACTCCGGTAGTTCCACTGCAACTGCCGGGATCCGAGTTTTACAGTCTTGACGGATGCCAGTAAAACAGGTTGGGTCGTTTTCATTGAGCCCAACTGATTGAAGTGCCAGGGTCTTTTGATTCCGTAGTTCCTTATCAAGCACTCAAACATCAAGTATGATGTCATTTTGGCTTGCGCTATGTTATTTAATAACGTAAATTCAGAATGTTCATATGCTAATTCTGTCCGACAACTCGACGGTATTAGCGTATTTTCGGAATTATGGAGGCACTTATTCCATCCTGTTTTTCATGTTAACGGAATGAATCTTTCGGTTGCTACTAGAACATCAAGTTCTCCTATCGGTCCATCATATTCCGGGTCGTCCGAACGAATTAGTGGACTCCCTTCGCGGAGAGGCCGTTTGTTGCCGCAAGAATCGGCTTTCAACAAACGAGTTTTCAGTCAGATTGCTACCAAGGCGAGCGGCCAATGATCGACTTATTCGCGACGCATCTCAACAATCAGTTGCAGACGTATGTGTCATTATGTTTGGATCTTCGAGCGTTTGCAATAAACGCTCTATCGATCTTGTTAGACGGAATAATAAGATATGCGTATCTTCCAGCGCTGTTGATTCAGCAGATTTTGCTCCAGTGTAATTATTTCAATGCAAATTCTGTTGGTAGCTTCTCTAGCTCCACAAAGACTGTGGACTAATGTACTCAGGCGTCTGTTGTGGGACATGCCATGGAAGTTTCCTCCACATTTCGGTCCATTCTATGGTCAGATGGATTCAATCTACAGTCAGTTCTGCTTATGATTATATCTTCATTCAGCAGTCTGTGTTTTAGTTTAAGCTCATGAAGTAAGAGTTCTTCTACTTCATGGGCTTAAGCTATTAATATTGTTATTACAAATTTAATGAGGGCTGCATATTAGTGTTAGCCATCCATTTTCACGATTTTGTATCTGAGAATATTGAGTCCTTTTCTGCAGATCTACATTGTTTATGTCTGCTATTTTTTACTCAGAATGTCGTTTACTTAACAGTGGCAACTATGTGTGTATAGGCTTTCGGTTCCGGCAGTGACTCTGTCCTGCTGCCCTCTTTGCTCTGGAGTATTTGATCCAGGGCAAGGGAAAGAGGGGGGGGGGGTGTTCCCTTAGGTCCCCTGCTTTATAGTGTTGAGCAAGGGAATACCTCCTTAAGAAAGGTACATGTAAGACTATCTCTCCTTTTCTCCTTAAGGGGATAGGTCTGTTACAGGTAATTGAGTCTATTGGATTTTCCTTATGTCCTAGGCCCTCCAACCTTTTTACTATTCTGCTAAGTCTGGGTCATTGGTACAGTATAAAAATGTTAAAAAATTTATAGTAATTTATATATTTTATATACTTACCAATGACCCAGACGGGGATGGACCTCCCAAGAGTTGGGAACTCATACCTCCCTCTCCCTGCTGAGTACATAATGCTTACCAGGCACTGGTTGTAAGAATGACTTTTGGCGGCAATTTCGAGACCTCCTTGACACTGTGCATGCGCAGTGGAGTAAAAGTATGGAGGACCATATAGGACATGTAATTTTCGGTTTTAGATGCAAATTTTGGGGATTGGGGGGTAAAATTTGCGTTTGGCCCTAAATATTTTAGAGTTAGCACCAGCTAAGTTTGGGTCATTGGTAAGTATAAAAAATATATAAATTACTATAAATTTTTTAACTTTTATGGAAAAAAATAACCCTAACTATTGTTGGACTCATTGTGTGCTCATAATAGAAACATAATTCCATGTTAATTTTGTAAGGAGCCATGAAGTTGAAGAATTAGAAATATTTTATTAAGTACCCTCTAGAAGTGTGTAACTAAGATTAATTCAAATAGGTTTATCAAGGGGCTCCATAAGGATCTCCTCATTTTACATTATGATTAACTGAAGAAACAGCATGATGCTTGGACTATTTTAGGCACTCCTGAGGGGCTCAAAGATTGACAGTGGATCCTATGGTAGTGCTGAAACGATTAGCTATTTTCGAAAGTCGACTAGTCGCCGGTAGTAATCGACTTAAAGTCGACTAGTCGGCCTGTTTTGCTACAAAAATACAAGATTACTTACCGTATACAATAACACTTTGGCTGGGCGCTGATTTGTCGTGGTATTCCATTTCTGAAGAAAGACAGAGGTGAACCACATGGTCTGTGACGCTTCGCACGAAATGACATAAAAGCCTATATGTCAGGGTATAAGTTGCACCCCCAACTCACAAACGGAATTCCACCCTTTTGCCTAAAGCCCATGTATAAATCTATAACTCGGCACACCCATTTTCAAATATATGCGGTCAACAAGAATTAGTTGCAAGTTAACGTTTTGCCAATTTGGGATGCAACGGAAATAGTTTTCACGAGTTACCACGTGGTGAATAAGATAAAAGGAAAATTATTCTTAAAGATTTAAAAAAATACTCGCTTTTATTTGTTTTTCGTTGTTTGTTTATCACCCCAATGTCTTCATCCCTGTCAAGAAAATCCAACACTCGTTTGTGACTGAAACTTCATAGTTTCAGAATCAGAGCACCATTTGTGTAACCTGCGCAGTTGCTGTGTTTATGTTGGTTTTTCCGGAATGTGAGAGCGTTCCGGAAAAACCAATAAAAATACAACAAATGCGCAGGTTACAGCGCAGATTGTTTTCAAATTGTTGTCCTACATAAGCATTGTTGGTTCTGTTGAAACTGACTTTACCTGGTGCACATGTGTGTAATTTATAACCAGACATTTTCCAGGTAAAAAAGTGTGACTTATTCATGGACATAAACGGTACCAAGTGTTAAAAAAATACATAGTTGTTCAGTGAAATGCTACAACTTATTTCGACACGTACTGTAATTTGCAGCTTGGCAAGTGATCTTATTTGAAGTTTTGTTGACATGTCATCCCCCACCCACCTCTGATGAGATCAAAAACTTTCAAAACAAATACAGAAGGGGATATCTTGATATTCATTTCTTAGAAAATGTCCCCTACTATTTTGAAATGTTTCATTCACACAGGGCAATTCAAGAGTTATTTTTAGGCTTTTTGTCATTTCGTGCGAAGCGTCACAGACCATGTGGTTCACCTCTGCCTTCTTCAGAAATGAAATCCACATTGTGCATTTTGAGTTTCCTGTCACTTTGGCGGTTTCAATTAAAAATAACTTTTCACATACTTCACGTATGTGATTAAAACTTAGGCACAGTATGTAGATATGTCATAAATACATATCTGTGAAATACGGTGCCGAGACGCAGTCTAGTTTTCATATACCAATTCTTCAAATAAAAAAAGATTATAAATTTCACCGAATGACAAAGAATATAGCATGTGACTGAAGACTTCCAATCAGATAATGTGGATATAAATCATTTGGTGCCAGAATAAAATACACTATTTAATTGGTTGAATTCCTGTATTATTTTCATTCACATCACCATATTAGGAAAGAATTATGTTAAATAAGCCGAATAAATCTTTGGTGATATGTCGCTAATTGAATGAATTTGACAATATTTAATGTTATTCGCAAAATGTGATTCCAAATTATGAATTGCGTCGCTAAATAGGCGATTTGTAGCGCAAAATGCGTTGCGATGCGAACCTGGTTATTTTAAGGCCTGGCCAATACGGTCATATAATGTAACAAATTGGATTGAACATGAGCGCGAAAGTGAAAGTAAACCTTTAAACAAATACAGAAGCAAGTGCCGGAATAGTAAATTTTCGTGAGTTGGGTTAAAATGAACAACATATTTTGCCCCAGTTTTCCGAAAAATAGGGTTCTGCCGACTTTACTGTGAGTTGTGGCCAATCAGAGTATAGTATGTCTGAGGCTTATCCCTAACAATTATCTTCGTAATGAAGGTGCCGACTAGTCGACTGGTGAATTTCAGCATCAACTTTTTTAGTAATCGAGTCGAGGTCGACTAGTCGAACAATCGTTTCAGCACTATCCTATGGAGATTGATAGCTTAATGTAGATTCATTCTTGGCCTGTGTTTATATCGGGTTCTTTTCAAATTGAGTACTTCAGGCATCTTGTTTTCGTTGTTGATAATTCAAAGCATTGACATTAGCGGTATTAATGGAGAAAATTGGATGATTTTTCCACTGGTGGCAGTTACAATGGCATTTCTTTGATGTGTGGGCTTATAGCGAGGGCCACCCATTCCCCATCTCATCCAGTCCCTCCTCCCCACCCTACCTCACCCCATCCCATCAGAACCATGCTCCTGCTTGTGGTGTTGTGTTTTGCTTTTCTGGTTCTCGACTTCAGCAATTACTTGAATGCTAGCTTTGTTTTTTATTGACAGACTCCCACAATGCATACTCAGATGCAAGGGGTACTGTTTCTTTTTGTAACTTTGCTAATCCTGGATTAGGTTACATACATAAAAGTCCAAATATTTTCCTATAGAAATCAGTGTGTGATTTTTGAACAGATGAAATGTCGAACATGATGCGGTTCTGATTGTTACTTGGAAATGAATGCATGCTCTCTGTGAATATGTATTTAACCCTTAAAGAGCTATTTCCAACTTTGATTACTATTTACTGCAGCAGAACATGTGCCCTGACATGCACACTCAGGGTGAATTTGAAAGTTACATCCCAAACACTTTGCAGTTGTTTCTAAGCAAGTTTGGCTGCGTAAATAGGCAGCCATGACTTGCCTAGAAACAACTGCAAAGACACAGACTGAAGACTGTTAAAGTGCAGACAAATGTACTAAAACCTCCAGACTTTTATGGGTTAACTGATGGAGGCCAAGTGTTAAATTATTATTCAAAGGTTTTTGTAATATCAGTATTTTTTTTTTGTTATTTAAAGATACCATACCACCAACAACAGACACCCTAGTTAACCCTTTACCCAACGAATCGGTCACATCCATCCTCATAATATGCAAATTCAGCAGAAAAATACTATTTTTATACTAGAACCAATGGCCCAGAATTAGCTGGTGCAAACTCAATAATATCCAGAGCCAAACACAAATTTTTAACCCCCCAATCCCCAAAATTTGTATACCAATCCGAAAATTGAAAGTCCTATCTGGTCCTCCAAACTTTTTTTACTGCACATGCTCGGTAACCAGGAAGGTGCCGAAACTGGCACCAAGCATCCTTCTTTTGTTTGGCCCAAGTCAGTAAACATCTGTGCTTTAAATCTCATTTTTGAAGATGCCATACACAAATCAGTGATGGTCATGGTGGATTCAAGACTGTAACAGGATGCTGGTAGTGAACATTGGTGGTTTTTGACATTCAGGGCTGTAACTTTGAAATATTTCTATAAAACTTTTCATGTTTCCCAATTAAGGGATATGCGCCTGAACGTCATCATTCTTGCTAATGATTAAACTACTGTTTGTTGAATGTTCCTTCACTCTCCTTTCCTGAACTCTCCTGTTAAACTCCTAAGCTATTTTGGATTTTTAGCTCACCTGACTGAAAGTCAGGGTGAGCTTTTCTTATCACTCTTCGTCCGTTGTCCTGCGTGAAGGTGATGTTTGAGCCTCTTTCTCCTAAACCCCTGGCCACATTTTAATTAAATTTCACGTAAGTAGTGGTTATATAGGGGCATTTTGATTTTTATCCAAATTAGGTTTTGGCTCATTTTCAGCAGAGGTGTGGGGAAAAAATGGCCAAATTTTTTGAAAATCTTCTTCTAATGAACCACCAGTAGCAGAGACTTGATATATGGTATAGAGAGTCCTTTTGATGTTTAGAATCAAGTTTGTTCAAGAGAAGTTTGTCGGGCATTATTTGCCTTCGTTATGGGAGGGGTCAAAAATTTTGGCCACATCTAAAATTTCTATTTTCTGAACCGTGAGGTCGATTTGAACCAAATTTGATATGAGATGATAATGGCTCATAAGTAGTTGATTGATGCAAAAAAAGTTTTCTCATTGCCCCGTGGGAACCTCGGGAGCTAAAAATAGGAAAAACCTTAAAACTGCCATATCTCCAAAACTGCACGGCACAGAGAATTCTTATTTTGTATAAAGCTTACTTTTATCCAGTAGAACAGAATGGTTAAAAAAAATCCCTATCGGTTTGATCACAAGGTACTTTTTTCAGGACTTTTGAAAAGGTGCCGAGTCAGCACTTTTTAACACAGTAGGCAATGGGAAAAAGTTTAAAAAATCTTCTCCAGATCCAGCAAGCAGAATCTTTTGTTATTTGGTATGCAACATTGTAGGGTGGATCTGATTCAAGGTTGTTCAAATCGGCCCCCTGGGTTAATATTTAGGCTCAGTATTGGAGCCTGATTTCGAACTTAGTGCATTTCAGGCAAATTCCTTAAAAAATTTTCTTCTCCAGATCCAGCAGTTGGAATCTTTTGATATTTGGTATGCAACATTGTGGGTGGATCTGATTCAAGTTTGTTCAAATCGGCTCCCTAGATTAATATTTGGGCTCACTTTAGAAGCTTGAATTCGAACTTAGTGCATTTCAGGCAAATTTCTTCAAAAATCTTCTTCTCCAGATCCAGCTGGCAGAATCTTTTCATATTTGGTATGCAACATTGTGGGGTATATCTGATTCAAGTTTGTTCAAATCGGCCCCCTGGATTCATATTTGGGCTCAGTATAGGAGCCCAAATTTAAACTTAGTGCATTTCAGGAAAATTTCTTTGAAAATCTTCTTCTCAAGATCCAGCAGGTAGAATCTTGTGATATTGGGTATGCACCATGCTTAGGGAGATGAGATTCAAGTTTGTTCAAGCCAAGTCCCTGGGTTCATATTTGGGCTCACTTTGGTAGCCGGAATTATAACTTCAAAATCAGGAATTTTCTTTCAAAATCTTCTTCAGATTCAGCAGTCGGAATGTTTTGATATTTGGTATACAGCATCCTTAGGGGGGTGAAATTCAAGTTTGTTCAAGCCATATCCCTAGGTCCATATTTGGACTCACTGTGGGAGCCCGAATTGTAACTTAGTTCAAAATGAGGAATTTTCTTTAAAAATCTTCTTCAGATCCAGCAGTCGGAATGTTTTGATATTTGGTATGCAGCATCCTTAGGGGGGTGAGATTCAAATTTGTTAAAGCCAAGTCCCTGGGTTCATATATGGGCTCCCTGTGGGACCCTGAATTATAACTTAGTTCAATATGAGGAATATTCTTTAAAAATCTTTTTTTTTAGATCCACTGGTCAGAATCTTTGGATATTTGGTATAAGCTTTTCTTAGGAGGAGCAGATGCAACTTGTTGAAATCAATTCTCTGGGTTGATATTAGGCTACCATGTCAGGTGAGTGCCCTCAGGCCTCTTGGGGCCTCTTGTTTATTGAAATTTTTTATTAAATTTCTTGGGAGTTTAATATGTTTTACGGAATGTTTATTCCTGTTTAACCCTGTTTAAATCCTCATCTTTTGGTGTTTAGGACGTCTATAGTCTTGCATCTTCCACCAATGCATTGTTTTTACTTTCTATGAAGATCTAACTTTGCATCAGGTGGTTGCTGATCGGTTACTGACTTTGTGCCTATTTTGTGCCTGTTTGTTCAGTTAGTTTCTGGTTTTTCCTCTTGACATTGTTTTCTGTCATAACAACGTTTTAAATACGTATTATATCAGTATTTAGAATAGCACAGTTATTGTATTTATAGTAGGATACATATCATTAATTGTTCCAGTAGTTTAGCTTTATTTATTTAGTGCATTTTCACACTTTGGCTCTATTGTTATGCCCTTGGCTCATGAGGTTCCCTTTGTGAAGCGGTTACTCTGTTAGTGGGAGCCGGGACACCGGGTAAGTCTGTAGCGGTTGAGGAGAGTGTAGACGTTTGTCAAACGAGCACCTCAAAAATAAAAGCTCACCCAGCGACGATGGCAAAGGGGAAGAAGCCTGCAAGTTTCTCATCGGGATGCGTGGCGAGATCTGGGGTCAGATCGCGAGCTGGAGAACCCTCTTCGTCCAATTAGCTAACGTCCTCGCTTGCAGTTCGGGACACTCCTTCTACACTGCAGCCGGGGCCGGCTACAGCTAGGGCTTCTTCCTCTTCAATGGCAAAGCACATTAGACCTCTCACTAGCTGTCAGACTTTGGATGTTCATGCTGTTTCACGGAGACATTCCCAGTCGTCGCCACCAAAGTTGGTCCAACCTGTATCTAGTGGTTCGAGGATTGTACACATGTCAAACTGATCTGGGGCCAGATCTCTGCCCCACAAGCAGCATGCGGTGGAAAAACAGAAGACCGCTGCTCTGCAAGCCTTAGATATGGACCTTCTATCGCAGATTGCGCAGCTTATCGCAGCTTTCCATCAGCCACAGGTTCGGCCATCAACAGACTCCGGTAGTGAGCTGGCGGATGGTGCTGGGTTGGTCCAGTCGTCTGTTCATTCAGATGGAGTTGACTGCAATTCACAGATAGATAAGTCGGATGGCGAAAGGGCTACAGAGGAAGATTCTCCGTCCCTTTCAGAACAGCACTTGGAGACTATGAATTTATTCATCAGTTTTTCCCAAATCTTGTTCCATCTGATCAACAAGCTGCATCAGCTTGGCAGAAACCACTATCGTCCCTAGATAGGGAAAGAGGAAGTTCTTTCTTTCCCGGGTCAGTCTGTTCATGTTTCGGAGGCCAATCGGCCTGCTTGACAGTACTATCTTAAGTCTATCAAATACTAAAAGGAAAGGCAGTTTCTTTTCTACAACTTCTTTGCAAATACTATTTCCTGGATCACATTATTTGAAAACGGTAGGAAAAGATGTTCATATAGCTCCTCTGTGTTTGGATGAGTGGGCTTCAGATCTAGATACCTCACTACCTGCAAAATTCAATGTTCATTCTGAGTTGCTGGAATCTTTTATTGATTCAAGTCGGGCAGTTCTGGACGTTATGTCTTGTGCAGATCAAGTCACCAGGGCTCTGGCTCAGCGTCTCAGTGGAAAGCCGTTTGACGACATTAATTTGTCGCTCAGAGTTCTTTCTAGGGCAGTTATGTATACCAAGTATCACTCCGCCCTTTCAGTGGCTAATTTGGAGTTCGTTAGACGTGATGGAGCCTTAGCATCATCCTCATTGATTGTCGATCGAGTGAAAAGCTCTCAGAGTTGCGCCAGTTTTCGGTCATACCTTGTTCAATGATAAATTATCTTTTGTGTATGAGGAAGCTACCAAAAAAAGCCACCAGCACTTTGTTGCTAAGGTCAGCTTCGCAGCAGCAGTCATCTGCTGCACGTGGTAGGTCGAGGATGCTTTGTTTCGCAGTCATCGAAGAGAGGCTTCTCGCATGGTTCTAAGAAACCCTTGTACGGATATTCAGGAAACCATCCATCTAGCGACTCTAGTAAGAGGCGTAAGTCTTACAAGGACTTTTAAGTCAGACACCTCTAAGCCGACAGCACGAGGTGCTTCACAGGGAGGATGTAGTTTCTCTTCCCCAAATCCTTGTAAGTCATACAAATGATGTCCTAGACCTCTATTGCTCTCCAGTTGGTGGAAAATTATCAAACTTTGCAACAAACTGGATGGAAATAATGGAAGATCAGTGAGTAAGGAATGTAGTTAGAACGAGTCCACGGCTGTCATTCCGATCAAACCCTCCACTTACAAGAAGTTCACATTGGACAAATCTTCCGGCGATTCCTTCAAAGAGAGTGTCTCTTCTTTCAGAAGTTCAGTCTATCTTTGTAAAGGAAGCAGTAGAGGTTGTAAAGAATCCCAATTCTCCGTGTCATTTGTTTCTTGTGCCGAAGCTAGACGGCTTGTTCCGACCTGTTATAGACTTGAACTGGATAACCAAATTAATAATAGCTCCAAAGTATTACATGGAAACAATTCAGTCAGAAAGAGCGAGCATTTGAGTGAACGATTTTGCGGCAAGCAGAGACCTAAAGGATGCATACTTTCATGTACATACTTTCATCAAAGAGATGATGTCTATTTAGCCCTTTCAATTCCTCTATTTGAATTGACGGAGAAAATTCTCCTATTTTCTCCGAGCCATCATGTTCTTATCACAGTCCGTCATATTCCGGGTCATCTGAACATAGTAGCAGACTTGCTGTCAAGGAAAGGTCGCCTGTTGCCCTCAGAGTGGACTCGCAACATGTGTTTTCATGCAGATTTGCTACCAGTGGGATAGTCCCATGATAGATCTGTATACCACGAACCTGAACAATCAGCTTCCAACGTTCGTGTCGCCGTGTCCTGATCCTCGGGCATATGTGGTAGACACTCTATCGATCTCATGGAACAGAAAAGTAGGATATGCATTTCCTCCAACTCCGCTTATTCGGCAGATTCTGTTGAAAATCAAACAGTCTCATTGCAAGATTCTGCTGTAGCATCTTTGTCAACTCAGAAACCTTGGATCAGTCTCGTCAGGTGTCTGTTGTGGGACATTCCTCGGAAGCTTCCTCCACTGAAGGATCTTCTGTATCAGGGAAAGTCCCACACACTGCATCACAACCCTGAAGGTCTTCATGTATTTCTGTTGGGCGGTCCTTTCTTGCACTGAAAGCAGTTTTTATGACGAGCAATGGATGCAATTTCTAACTGTACGAGGACCTCTTCTTTGTTAAATTATATGGCTAAGTGGAGAGTCTTCTTCCGTTGGTGTGCGGATCAGTCAGTGGATATTTATAATCCATCTATACCTCAAATTGCCATTTTTTTGTCTACTTTTTTGACGTATTAAAACTGTTGTCCTTTTTTAAGGGCTATAGATCTGTGTTATTAGACACATATGCACATCATGATAACTTGGCTATTGGATCAGATCTTTCTTTATCCAAGCTAGTTAGAAATTTCTCTATCAATAGACCTGGAACCCTCAGATTAATGCCTAAATGGAATTTGGCTTGGGTTCTCTTGAAGCTACAGGAAGCTCCTTTTGAGCCGTTAGATGAAGTAAAATTTAAAATCCTTACTTATAAAACAGCCTTTCTCTTAACCTTTGTTTCTGCTAGAAGAGTTAGTGAGCTTCATTCATTATCTGTAAAAGAATCCCATTTCTGTAGGGTGGGTAATACTGGACACAACACAGGTCTGCGGTTGTCTCTTACTACAGAGGTGGGATTCTTGGCTAAGAACCAGATTCTGGATAGTCGGCTGAAGCCTATTATTATTATGGCTTTACCATCTTCGGACAACTGCAGACGTGTGTTGTGTCCAGTAAGAGCAATGCGTATTTATAAACATCATTCTAGCTTTATTAGAAAAGGAAAAAAGAGATTTTTTCTTTCTCTTATGCCTAACAGAAATTATATTTCTGTACATTCATTTGCTAAGTGGATCCAATTAGTAATACAAATTGCTTATGAAAATCTATCTTCAGATCAATGTTCTGTAAATAAGATTTAATCGCATGAGGTTAAAGTGCTGTCTTCTTGGGCTTATTCTAATCGTGTTGCCATTACTGATTTAAGGAAGGCAGCCTACTGGACAGAACTGTTTTCATTTACTAAGTTTTACCTTGGACATTTAGAGTTTATCTCCGGTGACCTTAGATCCTTGGGTCTTCTTTCTGTCCCATAGAATGTCGTCCATTAATATAACATCTCTTAGATGTCTTAGGCAGTCTGTTCGAGCACAGATGCCATTCTGCTGCCCTCTTTGTTCTGAGGATTCTTCCTTCAGAACAAGGGGAGGGGTGGGGGATGGTTTTTTTCTTAGTATCATCTGGCTTTATAGTGAAAAGCAAGGGAATGCCTCCTCCAAGGGCAGTAGTCTGACGTCGGTGCTGGGTGGTTTTAATGTGTAGCCCGGTGTGAAGCAACAATTATGTCTCGTTTGTATTGTGATTTTAAAGTGGAGCTCATTGTGAAGCATTATGTATATGTCACGTATCATACGAGCATTTATATACAATCCTCGGACACTTGTAACTTAGTATAAAGTGTCTCATTCTCTGGACTAGCTTCATAATTGGCTTCCTTCACCGACTTAGTATAACGGGTTATGTAGGCATTAGATGGAGAATTTATTTGATATTACTCCTTTATATTGTTGATGTTATGTCGTTCTCTTTTTTTATAAGAGAAAGACATATGTAATTCCTCATTCATCTCCTATTCTCCTGTAGAGGTTACCCTTTCAGTTGGAGTAATAGAGTTATTGTATTTCCTTTAAGTCCTAGGCCCTCCAGCCTTTGTTGGAGTAATAGAATTATTGTATTTCTTTTAAGTCCTAGGCCCTCCAGCCTTTTTACTATTCAACTACATCTGGGCCATTGGTTCTAGTATGAAAATATGAAAAATTTAAAGTGATTTGTATATTTTTTTATACTTAACCAATGGCGTAAACGGGGCTAGCCCTCCCATCAGTGTGCACTCATACCTCCCTGCTGATTTATAACATTTAGCAGGCACAACTAGAAAGAATGATGCTTGGTGCCAGTTTCGGCACCTTCCTGGTTACTGCGCATGCACAGTACAAAAAGTATGAAGGACCAGATAGGACTTTAAATTTTTGGATTGGTATGCACATTTAGGGGATTGGGTAGGTGGGGGGGGGGGGGGGGGGGGGGGTGGGGGGGGGGTCAAAATTTGTGTTTGGCCCTGGATATTATTGAGTTTGCACCAGCTGAGTCTGTGGCATTGGTAAATATAAAAAATTCAAATTACTTTAAATTTTTCATATTTTAAAAAAAATTTCAACAAAACCATACCATGTGATCCCTCTTTGGAATGAGCTTGTTCCAGTGAGGGTTCACATGATATGGTTTTGTTGAAATTTTTTTTAAATTTTAAAAAATGATGTTTAAAATAATAAATTTGTGGGTTGGGTAAAGGGTTAAGCAAGATTTTGAAGAGTACTCTTTGGCACACTCCCAATACATTGTAATAAAACAGTTTTATACAAACATCTTTTATTTACTTCAGTGTAAATAACAAGCAGTAAAGCCCCCAAAGTGTTTTTCAGCATTTTTCAATGGAGCCATGACAGTGGATTCTAGCACTTGACAAGTTATTTACTCTTTCTTTATCTTTTACTGCAGATGATTGGCTTCATTGGTTATTTTTGTGCAAGTGTAGCCTTATTGACCAAAATTGAAATTGGATTGGACCAGTCATTATCAATGCCTGAGGTATGATATTTTTAATTCTTTCATGTAAATTTCTTGTTCTTGAATTTTGTTACTGTATCTATTATGCAGCCAAACTCTTCATCGAACAAACTGCAGAAATGAACCACATAATATGAAAAGTTCTCATCTTTTTACAAGTTTTCATGATTTGTTTAAAAAATGTAATTAACCTTATCATTTACCCATCAATTTTGTTGGTTATAAACCAAGTCTGAAAATAAGCAGACTGTCATCTGAAAAATGAGGTCTCTAGAGGGTGAATTTGGTGATGCTACTCTGCACAGCAGGGTAGCATCACTAAATTTACTCTCTGTGAACCTCAGTCTGAATCAAGGTCTCAAGCCAAAACAGAAAGATGTACCTAGAGGATAAATTGGCCCTCTGTGTGGGATAGCATCAGCAATTTCACCCTCTGGGGACCCCATTTTGCAAATGACAGTTTGATTATATTCAGGCTTATCATAGACTATCTTTAGAAGAACAAAGTGAAATGATGAAAATTTAAGAATAATTTTTGGCAAGGATAGTATAAACTGCTAAACTTATTATTTTGTCAGCAAAATGGCCATATGCATGCAAACATTTGAATGAAAGTTGGCCAGAGTTGTTGTTTTGTCCCTTTGAATAAACCTGAATAGCACATGACAAATGCAAAAAACACTCTTGAATAACTAACAATTTTCCATTTATTGCCTTAAAAATACCAGCACCCACCCCCCACCCCCCACCCCCCACCCCCACCCCCCCCACCCCCACCCCCACACACACACACACTGAACTAGCTCATTCTAATGAGGGGGATTATAAGCCAAGTTTCTGAGACAAAAAAATGAAAGAAAAAAAATTGAATGGCAGTTTTGTTGATTAGTACTGGCCAGTTTTTCCACTATGTTAGGTAAAGGTTTAATTCTTTCTTCTTCAAAAATGGCATGTGATCAGTCATCCAATCAGTTATTGAATGTCATGTGAATAAATGATCAATGTCACTTCAAATAGAAAGAAGAAACAAATAAGAATCTAGGTCTTGCTATCCCTTTCTAAAAGCTAAATAAACCTATGAACGAAATGCTGTTTGGGATAATGGTTAAACCGCTTATCTAACACAAATAGAAGAAAACATTTTCCAACAGATTTCTTGAAACACTAAATTTTGTTTTGAACTTTTCTCTTTTTTTTTATGCCTTAATGTCACAGCTTAGGCTATTAAAAAAAAATATTGTTTCTCTGGCATCTCCCTTGTCTCTGAAAATCAACCTCATCACTTCTTTTTTATCTGGAAATCTCTTTGATGAAATTATTTTACACTTGTAGGACCAAAAATTTAACTTAGAATCCGGGAGTGGAATTTTCTTGCCTGCGATGTAATACGGCAGGTAATCTGGCTGTGGCGGTTCGGCTATCTTTGGGCCGGTGGAGAATTAAACACTGAGCAGGTGCTTCTAGTCAATTGTCTTCTGCCTATTCACTTGACTAGAAGCACCTGCTTTACTGTAAATTTTTCGCGGTATGTCATGTTCAATAAATTCATTCTGATTCCCCGACTTCTAAGAGTTAACTAACCTGTTTGACAGAGCTCACTCTTATATGTATTATCCCATGTATTATCCCATACCACCTACCCAAACAGGAGGTCCATACAGACAACAGGATGGGGAATGTTGATTCTCAACCAGAACCTATACACGGTCAAAATGGTGGAGATTTCTACCACCCCAGGCTTTGTATCCATTTATTGTAACCCAGTTTACAAAATATTTCGGACATATTTCATAACACACCTAACTTCTGTAGTTAGAAATAAAACTCCAAAATTTAAAAGAGTTCTGAAATTGTTGTAATTTATTAAACAATTTGACAACAATTTGAGCTAACTTGGTAAACAGTAACCTAACCTAGAGTGTTTTGAAGGCATTTGGTCAAAAAGTGTGATTGACCTTTAAGAGTTTAAGTCATCAAGTGTAACCATTAATTGTGGAAGTTTGGTATGCTATGTAATATGCATGGAATAAACAAAAACCTACCCTGAGGTGGCTGAACTTTTGATATTATTTCAGTGACGAAAGGGAGCAAAATGGAGGCGAGTGGAAAATCGCTCACCTCAAATAAAGTTTGCGATAGTGAAAAATGTGAGGAGAGTGATTTTGATTCAATGTTTATCTTCATTTTTTTTAATGTTATTGTTTGCCTGTGGTTCAGAATAAAATTGCAAGCTTGAAATCTAGTGTTTTTTTATTAAATATATTACCAGAATTCCTGAAATGAACTTTTATCTTGTAAGATCTAGATAATCTGAAGTGAACTATATATTATAGCATGTACACAAATTTATTTTGCAATTTCCATTGACAAGCGTCCTTCGAAACGAATGTATGAATACAACTAAACACGGATGGAAATTTTGACAGCGATAATGTATGAACCCCACTAAAATTAGTTCTTGATTTTAAATGGTAGATTATTAAAATCGTGGAAAATGGATGTGTAAATTCCAAATCAGGCACATTAATTTGTGTCACTGGTGAATTGGAGCATTGGAGGTGTCACGTGTGTAAATGAAAATAAGGAACGGGGCAACATTCGGCATGATAAAAAAAATACGGAAGTATTAAAACGTTTCTCAGATCTCAGAATGACCATCATTTTTTATATATCTGAACATGCATGTTCGTTTTCTGGCAGGAGTAAGGTCTGGGCGAGTTGTTGATGTACATCCCTCTTACTGTTAGCATGTTTTGTGTGGATGTATAAGAGAACTACTGTGTGTCATGTTCATAACGACGAAAAGGAAATTGTTTGGAATTGTACTTTAAACGCATCAAATTGTGAGTGATTAAAAATTTCCCAACATCAAAAATTAATTGAATGTTTCTGTTAATGCAACTGAAATGGATAAAAAGCACCCAAGAACAGAGGCGAGCGATAATTCACGCACCTTGAACATTTTTTGCGTGAGCAATGGTGCGCGAGAGTGATCGCACCCCTTTCCCATGCGTCACTGTTATTTGACATTACAAATCTTCAGTGATGGTGTTTGTTTTACTGATCCATGGTCAGCAGAATTACCATACAATATTTTTATATTGTTACTCTGTATGTCTGTACAACCATCCGTATGAACATGCATACATCAAAAATTCTTGTCATAGGCTATTGCATGCAGAATTTGACATATCAAACAACACACAGAAATAGGGTATGCTTCCGTGGGCCATTCGAGAATACTAGTATTATTCTGGACATGCACAGATAAGACAGAATGTGATTCGTGTCGTTTTCTTCAAGTAAATGTATTCTGGAATAGTATTCGGAATTTATTCAGTTAATCCACCTCACAAGGAGGAATAAACGTTATTCTAGACATGCGCAGTATTGCGCACTGACTAAATTGTTTTGAACATCAGAAATCTTGAGGCCGAAATTTGTTTTTAACGGTGGCGAATTAGTGCTAGCCTGCCTCCAGTTATTTCTCTGTTACAACAGATTAATAAACTTTTATAACAGATTCATAATATGTTTTTACAAATTAGTAATGTGATATAACCAACTAATAATCTGTTTTTAATAGTTTTTATACAGTTATAGCCAACTAATATTCTGTTGTAACAGATTAAGTTGGCCCTATCTATTTTTCCAATTAATGATCTGTTATAGTTATCTTTTAAAAGAAACTAATGGAGAGCACTGCGGCTCATTGACTGGTGCATCGGACTTGTGACCGAGAGGTCGACTTTTCGAAAGAGGTCCATACCACTTGCATTGTGACAGTGAGCAAGTCACTCCTAACTGCTCACACAGGGGCATAGATGCAAAGTGTTCTTAGATGTGCTACACGTTGATGGCATGCGTGCATTCAACCATTGCTCATCTGGCTTGTGTCTGGTGAGTCCATTGGAGAGTCTAGCAGTTACTTGTTGCTGTGCGATGGTTTCTCTAGGTACTCCAGCTTTCTCCATCTGTAAAACTGTTCGACACAATATGGCCTTGGCATTCGAAAATGCCGTTACCCTCAGTAAACAAACTAATTATCTGTTATAATAGTTTAGTAATCTGATTGATTGGGTTTTATTATAGGGAAGTGGTGGGACTGAAAGATGTCTTTTTTTACGGAATTGCAATTGCAGAAGTTATGTAATTGGGGATGGAGGGGGAGGGGTACCGTGAAAATGTCACAGCAGAACCTTTCAGAATGGTGTTTTCATGGCCAGTACAGTAGGCCAAAATACCACTCACACACGAAAAATAGCGTACAAGTATGCCTTCAGGGGTGAGAATTAATGTGATTTTTTTTGTTTGGGAGTGGGGGGAGGGGTGGGGTGCACGCCTCCAAGTCCCTTCATGTTACACTTGTGCAATTTAAGAAAAGAATTGACAAGTTCTGTCATCTGTGCAACCATCAACCTTTCGTACGCGATTGTGCAAATAAAACATTTATGGTTCACAGATGTGGTATTAGAATGGGATTTCAAGGCTTATGTGACTGGGTATAGACCTTGTAAAGTAGTAGAGCGATATGTGTTTATATGTACAGTATATGGCTAGAAGCACGTGTATCCCCATGCCTATGGTAAGGGTCTCTGAAGAAGGTCCGTGACCACTGAAGCAGTTTTATTTCTGTAAACAAATCCGTTTGAATTTCCAGGATGTGGTCTGTCGGTCAGCAGGGCCTTAACGTCGCTGGGGCTTTTAGGCGTTTCTAATACGGCACGACCTGATGCTTTTACCAATGCTTTGCAAAACGCCTTCTTTCCGTAGCCTGTTTACCCTATATAACACGGTAGCCCCCCCCCCCCCCCCCCCCCCCCACACCTCCATTGTTACAATGACACAAGCATTCTCAGTGCACAGCCACCCTCTCGCTCTGACGACGCTCGTGCCCATGACTCTTTTGCAATGTCACTCTAGTAGCCTACAAGGCCACTTTGACTCAGTCGCGACAACAGAATTGCGCCCCACCCAAATGGGCCTTATGCTTTACCCCATGTAATACTGTACTGCTACGGCCCATTCGCTTTAACATGCGAGAACTCGGAGCAAGTCCCATGCAGCTCTACCAACTTTATACACCGAGCCCAAACACCTCACTGCCACCTGGTTTTCAGTCGACTTTTTGTGACAGGTGTCCAACATGCGTCCCTACCTCCGTTTCTTCTTACGAGTTTTACTGCCGTATCATACAAGAAATCTTTCAGACTCGTTAATTTTCCTGTTCTACAGCGCAATGCAGCCACACGCATTAAATCTTCCAGTAGGTGATTAAATTATGCAACTTGGCATTTTGAATGCCCCCCCCCCCCCCTGCCCAAATACACACTACGCCACTGACCTATTTAGAAAGAAGTCATAACACATGACTCCTGTTGGCCCCATATATATTTACTGGCCAAGTTTCTGTGAGGTGACGCCTTACCCTGGTACCCAAGTCTGTACTTTAGCTCATAGAAAAATAAACTGAGACAATATAATTTCGTGTCGGTGTTGAGACTAATTTGTTTCAGCCACATCTCACTCTATCATTCAAAAATAAATTCAGACTAATCTTGTAATTCCAATTCGGTGTTGAGACCAAACTGTATCAGCCACGTCTCGCTTTAACAAAAAATAAAACATTGTTGAAAGCTATTGCAAGGTTCAAAGTTTCCAAAGGTTTTGCACATTGCAGTTACATTAAGTGTCAAGTCTACTTCCATTCACAGGCACTCGACAAATTATCAGATTTTATCAATTTTAATAAAATATATGTTATATTATCAACACTATTTTTTTTAGTATTGATAATATAATATATATTTGATTAAAAATGATAAAATCTGATAATTTGTCGAGTGCCGTTGCACAGAATAATTCTTGTTAGCTGCCGATAACACAACCAACTTTTTCTGTGTCATCGGTTAATTCTTCGTCGAGAAATGCAATCTTGATCAATATCGATTTTTCTGCATATCATGTAACATGAAAAGAATGATTCATTGAGAATAAGATTCTGTAATTGCACTGCACATGACACACTAGTCGGGTGAATTCTGAATATATTTGGAATGGCCCACGGAAACGTACCCATACTCATTTTTAAATTCCTATGATTGTTTTTCAATAAATGCAGCCTTGCTTAGTTTTTGTAAATACTGCTCCACCTTTTAGTGGACAAGTACAATAATTAACGGGTTCATGTAGTTACATTGACTTTCCAAGCTAACTAATTGGATTATACTGAAAACTCATCTCGTTCTGTCATTTTCATGCAAATCTGCTAGCCTTGAAGAAAATTAAATTAGGCCTAAAAAAATAAAAATCTGTTTCTCATGCCTTCCTGCATTGTCATTTTGGCTGCCTCGTGCTCTCGTTTTATAACCAGTGCAAACTTAAAAAAATTAAAATTTAATAGTTTATGTATGGTATTTTACCAAAGTTAATGAAATTGATAAATTTGTCCCTTAGCATTATAAAGCTTTTTGCATTCAAGGTGAGAAATACAGCACCACCCATCCTATTCTGTAGATTATGAGGCCTAAAACAAAACAAACCTAGAATATGAACTTTTGATGGCAAAGAAATAATTACAAAAATAAAAATTAAAAAACGCTCTCCCGCATGCAATTTTACAAAAACAAAATGGCCTGAGAAACAGAAGATTTACTTTGTGGGGGCCTTATACAGTTTGGCTTTATCTCTTATTTGATACAAATGTTTATATAAAACTGGTTTTGATTTCATGTATTAAAATTATTGAGCAACACCTGAAAATTGTTTAAAGTGGGATTAAACTTTGCTTTCAACAATCTATTTTAGAAGAGAACAATTAGGCCTCTACCAAAGTCTTTTTCATTTCATTCACATGTCTGTTGCCTCAAAAGAAATATGGCAACCAATTTTTCGTAAACCTACTTTACTTGATCTTTGACTAATGGAATGAAAGTCTATTTGGACTGACTTGGCCATTTATCTGTGAACTCTTCGTGAAGTGATTCCTATTTTACATTGAAGATTAGTGTTCTTTGACTAGCGAAGTGCTGTGATGTAATACACTGTTGGAATAGACATGAGGTGGCCTTAAAGAGCATTCAGCAATCATAGAATATCATTTGCTTTGTTTTAGTTTGCTAGTCTCACTTTATAACACAAATAAGTGAACATACCAGATAAACTTTATCTCCTTTAAAAATATTGAAAAAGAGTTATATAAAAGGGGTTTGATTGCAAAAAAAAGGTTCATCCTTAAAAGCCTAATTCTAACTTCGATCATTTTTTGCTGCAACAAAACAGGTGCCCCAGCATGCACTATTAAGGTAAACTTGGAAGTTACATTCTAAGTACCTTGGCGGTTGTTTACAGGCAATGCGTGGCTGCCAGTATGGGCAGCCAAGACTTTCTAAGAAACAGCTGTGAAGCTATAGGAGCTAGATGCAACGTGTAGCAAAAAGTGTCAGGTGGTGCTAAATGCTAGTTTGTATACACCTGCCACAAGACAGAATCGGGTCAAGATCTGTGTATTCATCATACTGATATTAATTTAAAAAATATCCCAGTGGGCTGCAAATTTTTTCAGTGGTTTTGCCACACATTCTTCAATACATTTACTGATTAATCATGGGCTCGTAAACAATATATATTTTTATACGACAACCAGTGGCCCAGACTAGCTGGTGCAAGCTCAAAATTATCAAGGGCCAAACACAAATTTTGAACCCCCCAATCCCCAAAATTGGGATGCAAAACCGAAAATTCAATGTCCTATCTGGCCCTCCATACTTTTACTCTCTGCGCATGTGCAGTGGTCAGGGAGAGACCGGAATTGGCGCCAACATCATTCTTTGTTTGGCTCTAAAGTCAGTAACAATGAGCTGACATCTGTGCTTTAAAATCTCCTTTTTTGAGGATGCCAAACACAAATCAATGCAAGAATTGGTGGGTCCAAGGCTGTTAATGGATGATTGAATTGAACTACGGTGGTTTCAGACATTCAGGGCTGTAACTTTATAATAAATATAAAAATTATTTCATGTTTCCCATTTTCGGGACATACACCTGATGTCATCATTCTGGTTAATGATTATTCCATTGTTTGTTCAGTATTCCTTCCCTAGGGGAACGTGGTGGCTCAGTAGGTAGATTTGCAGGCTGCAAGCCGAGAGGTCCTTGGTTCGAATCCCACCTGCGGCAACTGCATTGTGTCCTTGGGCAAGACACTTCATCTCCATTGCCCGCGTGGTGGCACGATGATGCCGTGTACTGAGGCGTACTGCACGTCGATGGTACGCATGTCTTCAACCAATCTAACCCTGCCTGTGCTGCAGTGCGGAATAACGATGTTGGGGAGCTGGCAGCTGCTCGTCGTTGCTCGGTGGTTCTCTCCGGATACTCCAGCTTCCTCCACCCATAAAACTGTCGCGGTCATGATTAGCCATTGTGCATAACTATGTGACCTTATATTCCTTCCCTATCCTTCCCTTCCTGTTAAACTCCTTAGCTTTTTGGCTATTTTTTATTGAAATTTTTTATTAAATTTCATGGGAGTTTAACCTGTATTACAGAATTTTTATTCTGTTCATCCCCATGGTTCCTTATCCTAGGGGTGTTAGGTCATTTTAGTCTTGCATCTTCTATCCGATGTATCGTTTTTAGCTCAACTATGGCGAAGCCAAATTTGAGCTTATGCCATGGCCCGTCGTCCGTCGGGCTGTCTGTCTGTCTGTCCGTCTGTCCATCAACAATTGGATACGGCTCGGGCTAGAGGCCGTATTTATGAACCGATCTTTACGAAACTTCTTGGGTACCTTTGTTATGACCATGGGACGAGAACGAGTGTTTTGGGGTGCAGTCCGAAATTCAAGATGGCTGCTAGCCACCATTTTGTACCAACGATGCAAAAATCTGTTTTTTGTACAGAACTTCCATATGAAAGCTCTGATTTGAATAATTTTTTGTATGAATGTTTAGTACCATGGGATACATCACATATAATATGGGTTTTTTTCTCGTGCGTAAATTATGCAAATTAGACTAACTTTGATGTTTTTTGGTGTTACTTTTCAGCACTGTAAGTGCAAATGCCAATACGGCTCGGGCTAGAGGCCGTATTTATGAACCGATCTTTACAAAACTCCTTGGGTACCTTTGTTATCACCGTAGGACGAGAACGAGTGTTTTTGGGTCCGGTCCGAAATTCAAGATGGCCGATGGCAGCCATTTTGTACAAAATTTGGTGCAATCAGATTTTTGCCCAGAACTTCCATATGAAAGCGCTGATTTGAATAATTTTTTGTGTGAATGTTTAGCACCATGGGATACATCACATATAATACAGGTTTTTTTCTCGTGCAGAAATTATGCAAATTAGATGAACTTTGATTTTTTCAGTGCTACTTACACACAGTAAGTACACATGTCAATACGGCTCGGGCTAGAGTCTGTATTTATGAACCGATCTCCATGAAACGTCTTGGGTACCTTTGTTATCACCTTGGGACGAGAACGAGTGTTTCTGGGTGCGGTCCAAAATTCAAGATGGCTGCCAGTGACCATTTTGTACCGAAATTAGGTCTAATCAGTTTTTTGTACACAACTTCTATACGGCTCAGGCTAGAGGCCGTATTTATGAAGCGATCTTTACGAAACTTCTTGGGTACCTTTGTTATCACCGTGGGATGAGAACTAGTGTTTTTGGGTGTGGTCCAAAATTCAAGATGGCCACCAGCAGCCATTTTGTACCAAAATTAGTGCAATAAGTCTTTTGTACAGAACTTCTGTATGAAAGTTCTGATTTGAATAAATTTTTGCATGAATGTTTAGTAACATGGAATACATCACATATAGTAAGGGTTTTTTTCTTGTGCAGAAATTATGCAAATTAGATGAACTTTGATTTATTTAGTGCGACTTATACACTGTAAGTGCCCATGTCAATACGGCTCGGGCTAGAGGCTGTATTTATGAACCGATCTTCACAAAACTTCTTGGGTACCTTTGTTATCACCTTGGGACAAGAACGAGTGTTTCTGGGTGCGGTCCAAAATTCAAGATGGCTGCCAGTGGCCATTTTGTACCGAAATTAGGTCCAATCAGTTTTTTGTCACAACTTCTACACAGCTCATATTTGTGAACTGATCTTCACGAAACTTCTTGGGTACCTTTGTTTTCACCTTGGGACAGGAATGAGTGTGTTTTTGGGTGCCTTTGTTATCACTGTGCTATGAGAACAAATATTTTGGGGTTCAGTCAGACTCACTCTGGGACTCACAGATTTCTTTTCTAGTTTAGCATCTGACTGTCACCCACCTTTACAATACTTTACCTATACATTTGTTACAGGCAATGCTCAGTATTTATGTACAGACCGTTACAATACTTTATATGTACCTTTGTTATCAGGTCATTACCTAGATGTTTGTCATTGCTGTGTCACATACTATACATGTACATGTCTTTGTCTTGACAAGTTGAGCTACAGTGTCATTGACACTTTCATTTCTTCATATGAAGATCTAGCTTTGCATCTGGTAGCATATAAATTGGTTTCTGACTTTGGGCCTTTTTTGTGCCTGTTGTCTTGTTTCCGTTTTTTTCCTTGACGTTGTTTACATTGGCAGCGTCCTTAAATATATGTAGTATTTCATATTATATTACTGTAGAGTTACTTTAGGATACATTGATTATTATTCCGGTAGTGATGCACATAATATTTGGATTTTGTCTACACTTTGGCTCTATCGGGATGCCCGCGGGCACATTATGTTGGGAACTTAGGCATTTTTTCCAAAAAATTTTTCATAAATTTTTGAATTTAATTTTGATTATTCATGTATCTTTATCATATATTTTGCTGTGGAGTTTGTAGAAGTGCTATTGACTTTGTCTTTTGATTGTAATTATGAAAGCTTACTGCTCTAAATGCAAGGCGAGGAAGGTTTTCTCAGATTTACATGCTAATTGCCTTGCCTGTAGTCAATGTACTCCTGCAGATTCTTGTCTACTGTATAACATTGGCATGACAGACGTTGTTGATGGTGAGGTTCCTATGCCGAAACTCTCACTGTAATATAATTCAGGTTTTTCAGTTTCTATTTTCAGAGGAACATGAACATGGTGATGGTATTGTGTCGCGCTCTGTTGAGTAAATAGAGCTAGCTGCAAGGTGCTCATAAATATTAAGCAAGGGATAAGGCCTCTAGTTAATGTTTGTAATCCCTTGCAAGTAGCTAGCTCCACCGGTGAAGTGGTTTCTCTGTCCTTGGGAGCCGTGACACCGGGTATATCCGTTGCGGTCGAAGGAAGAGTAGATTTAGGTAGAGCCAGCACCTTAAAAACAAAAGCTCACCCAGCGATGACGGAAATAGGGAGGAAGTCAGCAAGTTTCTAAGTTTCTTTGACAAGGCCACGAGTGGAGAGACCTCTCTCTAACCTAGCAACATCTGGGGCCAGAGGTTGTTATTAGAAACTTGCACAAGCCAGAACCAAGTTTTCTTTTCGGGAGGCTCGGCGAGGTCTGATAAGACCGCAAGCGGGAGAAGCCCCTCTCTAACCCAACAACATTTGGGGCCAAATGTTGCTTTGAGAAACTTGCATGAGTCAGAGCATACGTCCGCCCACTGCTCGGGACGCTCCGTCTAGTCTGCAGCTGGGGTCGGCTTCCTCTGCTATGTTATAAAAGCACACACCACCGCATGCTAGCTACCCAACTTCGGATATCCAGCCAGTTGCATGAAGACAAAGCCAGTCTTTGCCCGTGAAGTTGGACCGTCCGGTAGCTAGCGATCCGAGGCTTTGTTCATCGGGACATTCAGAGAAGAGATCTGCCTCCGGATCTTAGTCCCAGAAGTAGCAAGCGGCGAAAAAACAGATAACTGCTACTCCTGAAGCCTTGGTAACATACTTGCTATCACAGATTGCACAGCATCCCAGCAAGTGCAAGAGCAGCCTCCCGCAGAGTCCGGTGGTGAGCTGTCAGACGGTGCTGGGTCGGTCCAATCATCTGTTCACGCAGATGCAAATGACCGAATGTCACAGCTGATTCAGTTGGATGGTGAAAGGGACAAGGAAGAGGATTACCATTCCCTTTCGGGACAGCATATGGTAGCGATTAATTTTAATTTATCAATACTATACTGTCTTTGTTTGCTGCGACTACTATAGAGAAACCGCTGTCGTCTTGACAGGTGCTGGAGGCCTTCGGCCATGTTATCGATGTCATATTTACCTCTCTAGTGCTAAGAGGATGGCAGTTTCTTATCGACATCTTCAATAATATACCGTTCCTTGGACTGCGTTAATTTAAAACGGTTGGAGAAGATGTTCCGAGAGCTCCTATGCGTTTAGGTGAGCAGGCCGGGGATGAAAATATGTCCCTACCTGCATCATTCAATATACGCTCGGAAGTGATGGAATGTGCTATTTCATCCAATAGAGCAAATCTTGATGTGATGTCATACGCAGATCACCTCACCAGAGCTATGGCGCAACGTCTTAATGGAAAGGAATTTGAGGACGTTGTTCCTCGCTTAGAGTTCTTTCCAGGGCAGTCGTGTATGCCACGTACAACTCTGCCCTGACAGTGGAAAATTGGGAGTTGATCAGACGTGATGATGCCCTTGCGTCGTCATCACTTATAAATGACAAGGTGAAAATATCTCTCCGAGTTGCTCCGGTCTCCGGATATACTCCATTTGACGATGAGCTTTCGTTAGTCTGTGAACAGGCTATAACAAAGCTTCCAATACACTGCTACTGAAGTCTGCGCCTCATCACGCTTCAGCAGACCAGGGTAAGCATAAACCCTCTTATACTTACTCTGGTGGTCGTCAGTATAGCGACTCGGAAAAGGGGTGCAAGTCTGATCCAGAATATAGGTCAGAAGCCCCTAGACAATGGGACGAGGTTCTTCGTGGTGAGGACGGGGTTTCTCCTTCCGTAAGCCTCATTAGTCGTACAGGTGATAAATAACACCACTATTCCTTACCAGTTGACGGAAGGTTATCAACTTAGCGGGAAACTGGATTTATGTCACGGAAGATCAGTGGGTAAATGTTGTCTCGGAAGGCCAACAGCTATGATTCTGAACATAACCCCCACTTACAAGCTGTAAGTGTTGGACAAATCTTCTGGCGGATCCCTTCAAAAGGGAGTCGCTCCTGGTGGAGATACAGGCTCTCTTATTGAAGGAACCAATAGAGATCGTCGAGAATAGACTTCTGTTGCTTTCCACTTAGTGGAAAGTTATCAACCTCGCAAAAAATGGATGAAAATCGCAGAAGATTAGTGGATGAGTATGTAGTCTCGGCAGGCCTGCGGCTTTCAGTCCGAGCAAAGCTCCACTTACTACAAGTACGTGTCAAATCTGCCAGCAAATTCTTCCAAGTGAGTCTCTCCTTGCGGAGGTATAGGCTCTCCTATTGAATAAAAGCAATAGAGGTTGTCGAAATATTCTCCAGGTTATTTCAAATCACCTGTTTTTCATCCTGAAGTTGGATGAATAGTGTGTAGATAGGCTGAGACAGCTGTCTTGTTTGGAATAAAGCCATTAGAGGGAATATGTACATCTTTTCCCTCTCGGTGTTTCTATTCCTTGGCGTCAAGACATTTAATGTCATTGTGGATGTCATAGTCACCTTATGTACTGTTACAGCGGTCTTTTCTTGCGGCTAGTGTTGTAAGTCTCCATTTAGTGAGCTTTCAAGGCCACAAGTGACACAGATATGTCTTCAGGTAGACGAAGACACATAACTGCATAGCTGCCTTGAGATTACTGTCTTTTGGAGAATTACAGTTGTTAGAGTAGAGGCTTGTCATTCCCTACCTTGCGCGACGATGGTTGTAAGTCTCCAATTAGTGAGCTTTCAAGTCGCTAGTGACAACAAGATATCTGTCTTCACGGAGAGGAAGACTTCCAGCTATGTTAGCCAGGCTAGGACCGCTGTCTTTTGGGATTAAAACCGATAAGGTACAGTACTTTTCGGTTCGTTGCCATAAGTGTTATAGACTTGAGTCTTATTGTTTACACCATATTAACCTAACTAGAATCATAAGCGAGATTGTTTCAGTTATTATGCAATGTCATAACTGAATTTATTTTCTCTGGGGACTGCTGTCTATTTGGGAATTTAGGGCTGTTAAATAGCGGCTCTTCATTCCCTACCTTGTGCGACGATAGTTGTAAGTCTCTGTTCAGGGAGCCTTCAAGGTTGCAACTTACACCGATATATCTGTCTTCCCGGAGATGAAGACTTATAAGCTACGGCTAGCATTGTAAGTCTCCTTAGTGAGGTTCTAAGGAAGCAGTTATCAGCTCTTTATTTTCTTCAGATATAGGAAGACCTTTAGCTGCTTCAGCTAGGCTGAGTTTGTTGTCCTATCGGGCATGATACCGTATGTTAGAGGAGGTTATTCTCTTCCTAACGGTACGGTTTGGTATTAGTTGTGTGAGGCGATAAGCCCTATTAATGATGCCATATTTACCTGGTGTGATTACGTCGATATGGTGTATTTCTTTGTCACGTCCCTTTCCGTCCTTAGTGGCAATATGGAGTCGGTCAGACATGAGGGAGCCCTGCGGTTCCTATTCCATTTCATGACTAACACAAGAACGATTCAAGTAATGTGGGCGAGGGGGGTTCAATATTAATTCGAATCCCCCTCCCTTCTCCCCTGCCAATGTGTTAAGAGGCGATTACGGGGCAGGACATAGTTTTCCTCCTGTAAGCCTTGTATGCATTTAGTATATACATGCCTTTCATGGCTTCTCGATTAGCGGTTGGATCGTGTTCTAACGGCATGCTCATGGGCACATCCACTTTTTAGTTGGTTTGTTTCCTGTGGTTGTTCGTTTGTCATATATGAGCATATGATTCTTATCAAATAAAATTGCTAGCCTTCATGTACCTGTAGGGTTGACATGTTGGTTATCTGGGCGACATTCTCCAATTTGGAAGTTAGTCCACTCTGAAAAGTTTTGCGCAAGGCGGTCTGGCCTTTCTTACGATGTATGAGTTTATTACTCAGTTAACTGCATGGGGGCATGGTGGCTCAGTAGGTAGAGGTGCAGGCTGCAAGCCGAGAGGTCCTCGGTTCGAATATCACCTGCGGCAACCGCGTTGTGTCCTTGGGTAAGAAACTTCACCGCCATTGCCCATGTGGGGGAAAGGTGGCATTGTGTACTAAGGCGTACTACACGTCGACTACACACTTGCCTTCTACCACTGCTAATCCTGCTTGTGTGGAGTTAGTATGTTGGGGAGCTGACAGTTGCTCACCGTTGCTCGGTGGTTCTCTCCACGTACTCTGGCTTCCTCCACCCATAAAACTGTCGTGGTCATGATTAGCCATTGTGCAGAAATATGTCACCCAAAACACAAATAAATAGTTAACAGCATATTAACATTGTATTATTCATTCAGTTTCCTGGTTACACTTGTATCACTCTGTCATACTGTGGTTACAAGATGTATTCAGATGAGTATATTGTGTGCATGATATGTCTATTATTAGGCAAACACATTGTTGACAGACTATATAAATTCTTGCTCTGCTTATAGAGCTTATGAAAATTTTCGGACTATTTGGTTCAGTTATGGAACTGCCAATAGGCCGGTTATGTACATGTTTTCATTTTTGGGGATCATTATTCGGAGTAATATATTCTTCTCTGAACACTCATTGGTTGTATGGACCTAGGAAACTATGAATTATTTCAAGGACGGTCCGTGATGGGTCTGTTAATCGCAGCTCGTTCCATGTTCTATATCCAGGTTTCTATGAAGATGCAGTACACTTTCTTAAATACACCATCCTAATTTATGGGGCTTAGTCCGAACTAGCCTTAAAATTAGGGGCTCATTACACCCATTTAGTATAATCTTTCATGCTAAGAATATGGAATTACTTGGATATGGCTCCTTATTTATGATATGTCTTCTCTATTATTGTATAGAGAGACATACATGTAATTCCTTTTACTTGTATTTTCCTTTCACCTTGGAATGCAGGCTTAGGAGCTATATTGGTCTGATAATTCCCAAGTCCAAGGCCCTCCGCCTTTTTACTATTCAGCTAGTCTGGGCCATTGGCTGTCGTACAAATTTTAAGTAATTTGTATATTTTTTTATACTTACCAATGGCCCAGATGGGGATGGCCCTCCCATGAGTGGGCACTCATACCTCCCCGCTGAGTTATTATTAGTACGCTCATCTACAAAGAATGATGTTGGCGCCAATTCTGGTCTCTTCCTGACCACTGTGCATGCGTAGAGAGTAAAAGTATGGAGTGCCAGATAGGTCTTTTAATTTTGGGTTTTGTATGTAAATTTTGGTGATGGGGTGGGGTGGAGGGGTGTTCAAAATTTGCATTTGGCTCTTGATAATTTCAAGTTTGCACCAGCTAGTCTGGGCCATTGGTAAGTACAAAAAATATACAAATTACTTAAAATTTATCATTTTGTGCTTTCTGATATTTTGTTAAAACGATTTCATGTTTTCCTTCTTTCACCAGTTCATTCATTGGCTTTAGAATCGAAATAAAAAAATTGAATTTAGTATTTCTAAAGCACTTGAAAAAATAATATAACTATAATTCTTAATTTTTTATCAATAAATTAAAAACATTTTGTATCAAAATAGCAGTTAGACTTTTCAGGCAAGAACTTCTAAATGGTGATTTGGATTTGGAATATTTTTGGTATGGAAAACAACGTACACAATATACTAAATGTAGTGTATGGATGTTTCTCTTGTGCATAAATTCTGCAAATTAGCTAGCCATCTTATTTCTTTAGTTCACCTGACTGAAAGTAAGGGTGAGCTAGAGTGATCACTCACCGTCCGTAGCCCATCGCCTGTCTGCTCGTCAACATGGTATTTGCACCTTCTCCTCCAAAACTACTGAACCGATTTCAGTTATATTTGAGATGATTACTTGTATATGTGCCTTTACTTACAAAGACATACAGATATTCTTTCCTGCTGAAGTTATAGATATTCCAGTCAATAAGTATTTAATTCCCCATGAAAACATCAAGTCTGTAACATAATTCGTGAAACTATCCAGTATAATCATGAAACTCTGGCTGAGTAGAGTCTCCCAATTGTAATTTCATCAAAAATATCTATCGAAACCTCGATTGAGCAACATTGCACCATGTTGACCAATGATTTCATGAGTTAAATTCTGATAGATTTTTCAGAAAATCTAGTCATGGTAGCTTCACAACAACTATGACAAGATCTTCTGAAAAATATCTTGAAAATACTCTGTGCATTTAGAGTTAATATAAAATGCCTATCAGAAATGAAATAAGCACTTCGTGTATTTTTATATTTTCAGGATTCTTATGTGTTAGATTACTTCCAGAATCAAAGTCAGTATATGCGAGTTGGCGCACCTGTGTATTTTGTTGTGAAAACTGGTCATACTTATGAAACAAAACTTGGGCAGAATGGTATTTGTGGTGGAGCTGGGTGTCCTGTTGACTCATTGTTAGGACAGATTTTTTTTGCATCATTACGACCAAATGAGTAAGTCTTGCATTTACAAAACAGGAAGGTTATATATGCTTTGTTTTTTCTTTCAAAAGTATCCATTAACTGGTAGAGTGGTAAATTATTTTTGTTCTGTTTGGATGTACTGAGGCCAAATAGGTCTAAAAACAAAGGAAAACTGGGGAGAGCCAGAGTAATTTCTCAACAGGTTACAAGATTTTTTTTATTCAATTAAGAGGAGTTTACTCTATAACCTGCATTCAATTAACAGGTCAAATTTGTACTGAAGGTGTGGTAAATGGTTTTGAGTTGGAAATTAGATTCAATTAACAGGTTATTCAATTAAGAGATATCCAATTAAGTGGCCCTCACTGTACCAAGATATTTGAAAAATATTGCAATGTTAAGTTTTATGCCTCAGAAAATTTTTTCGAGCATATAGTGTTTGTCACAGGGACCAGCCTACAAGGCGAAGTGGGCGATATCTTCGCCCTTAACACCTGGTATTCGCCCAATTTCTTTCTCTGGGCGAAGTTGAAGTCGCCTTACGGTTTTGAAAAGTCGCTGAGAAAAGTTATTTCCGGCGATTCTGTTGCTAACTTTGCTTGGAAAAAATAGAAAAAAAATAAGTGTAGTGAAAGCAAATAATTGGGCAGGTTAAAAAATTACTAAATATATTGATTTTACTTCCCATAAAACCCCAAAATAATACCAACCACGGCACGATTTCATCATGACAATTCAAGTTTTCACTAGAGTGAAGTTAGATGACAAGACGAAAAATGCTCAAGTTCTTTTTTAATGTTTCATTTCAAAAGTGATTTCCCCCATCAAACTTCGCTATACATGGTATTTATTTAAAAACTACATTTTTGGTAATGATAAAAATGTTTAATTTTTAGTTTGCACTTGTGAGTTTGAAGCATGTGATTTTTAAAAATTATTGTTGGGTGTGTTCCATTTGGGCACATGACCTAGATTTGTTTAGTACAGTCTACAGTTCATATTTATGAAGCGATTTCATTGTATCTTGGTAGGATGATTCAGTATGATGTCTAGATGAGACTCCTATTTTGGCCACATTTGGTCAGCCGTTACTGCCACTTGGGCACATGATTGGAACGATTTTACTGTAACTTGGTAACTTTGGTTGATATGTGTTAACTGTGAGTGCCACATCAACACAGACCTCTATTCTTTAGTACTATCTACACCTCAAATTATTCTTGTTGAAAACATTACATGTAGAGTGCAGAACTTAACATATTCTCAGTTATCACAATTCCTGTCTTATTTCATAATCCTTTCATAAACATTGAACATTATCCTTTTCATCAAACTCTATACACAGTCAAGTTAAGCTGCAGTGCCATTGACCCTTTCATTCATGATTTGTTTCTGTCTGCAGCAATATCTCAGCAGTGAGTGGATGGAAGTGAGTGAATTTTGGTGTGAGGGATCCTTGTGACAAATGTTCCTGCACATGTTATAAAAAAAGTTGCCTGCTCATTTTTTCACCAATATAACAGTCCTTGCATTTCAAAGACATGTTTCACATGATTTCCCATAGCTGGGGACCACAATTTTATATATCTGCTTGTTAAACTAAGTCGACTGTCCGGGGTCATTCATCAGTTTTAATAATTTTGTTGTATTTACCAGTTTGGGCCTGCAGCCAATTTATCATCTAGTTTTGTTAGTGCAGATAATTTCCTAGATAAATAATTTTGTATAAGATGGTTTTGCACTTCACAATTTTCCATTTTTAGCTTATCTTGACAAAGTCAAGATAAACTATTGCTATCACACGTGGTGAAGTCTGTGAGTCTGTCTACATACTTTTACACAGTAACCAACGGCCCAAACATAGCTGGTGCTAACTCTAAATTATCCAGGACCAAACACATATTTTGCCCCCCAAACCCCAAAATTTGCATCAAAAACCGAAAATTTAATGTCCTATGTGGCCCTCCATACATTTGACAACTGCACATGTGCAGTGTCCAGGAAGTGCCTGCAGTGTCCAGGAAGTGCTGAAATTGACGCCAAATATCATTCCTTGTTTGGCCCTCTGTCAGATAACAACAGACTGACTTTTGTGCTTTTAAATCTCTGTTTTGGTGTTGCCAGACCAGATCAAAGATAATTATGGTGGATCAGAGGATAGAATAGAACCATGGAAAGAAGGAACAGTGCTTTTTTATGTTCAGGGCTGTAACTTTATAATTTTGACAAAATTATTTCTATTTACCCATTTTCGTGGTATTGCCTGACTTATCATTCTTCCTAATGATTAAACTACTGTTTGTTAAGTGTTCCTTCCCTATCCTTCCCTGAAGCCCTCCAGTTAAACTCCCAGGCTTTTTGGCTTTTTATTGAAATTTTTTTTATTAATTTTCTGGGGAGTTTAACGTTTTTCACAGAATGTTTATTCTGTTTATCCCCATGGTTACATCCTCACCCTAGAGGTGTTTAGGCATTTGAAGTCATGCATCATCCATCCGATGTATTGCATTCTCTTCTGATGAAGACCTTGCTTTGCATCGGGTAGTGTCAAATCTGTTACTGATTTTGGGCCATAGTTTTTTTTGCAGCCTGGAGGCTTGTTTCTGGTTTTTCTGTGGCGATGTTTACATTGACATCGCTTCCTTACACTTGTAATATTTTTATACTGTGCCAATGACCCAGACTTAGCTGGTGCTAACTCTTAAAATTCTAGGGCCAAACACAAATTTTGCCCCCCAATCCCCAACATTTGCATCAAAATCCAAAAATTCAATGTCCTATGTGGTCCTCCATACTTTTATCCACTGCGCATGCGCAGTGTCAAGGAAATATCGAAATTGGCGCCAATCCTCATTCTTTGTTTGGCCCTGAAATCAGTAACATCTCACTGATATTTGTGATTATAAATCTCAGTTAAAATGATGCCAGACACATAATCATGAAAGAAATGGTGGATCTAAGGATGAAATAAAAGGATGAGAGGAAGAAACAGCAGAAGGATGTGTTCAGGGCTGTAACTTATAACTTATAATTTTTTTACGAAATTATTTCATGTTTCCTAATTTCGGGGCATGTGCCTGATGTTTTCATTCTTGCTATGAAATTTCCATTGTTTGTTCAGTATTTCCTCTCTCCCTTTTCTTGATTCCCCCCTTGCTATTCTCCCATGTTTTTGGCATAATTTTTGTAATTTTTTACTATAATTTTTTGGGAGTTTTGGCTTGGTAACAGAATGTTTATTATATAAGTAAGTGTAACATTAATTTTTAAATATGTTTTAAAATTTTTGTTCACACTTAGGCTTTTTTGGGATCCATTTGGGCTCATCATTCCCATTGGGGAACTTGGGCTCACTTTAAAAATTTTTCGAAAAATTTTTTTCTTTTGAATTATTTTTTCGAAATGTTGTAATGGATTATATTATTATCATGTATCTTTGTTTTCAAGGGTTAGTGCGAGTGCTATGACTGTTTATATTTATATCTTTTCAATATGAAAGAATATTATTCAAATTGTAAATCGAGAAAGTCTTCCTCTGATTCTCATGTTCATTGTGTTTCATGTAGTCAGTGTACTCGCACTAATTCTTGCTCAGTGTGTGCCAATTGGGATGACAAACATTGGAGACGTGTGTCACGGTATATTGTTAGTGGTGAGAGGTCCATGCCGGTCCTCTCGCCACAAGGCTCTTTTTCAGAGGAACAAGAACAGAGTGATGTTTCCGTGATGTCTTCAAGAAGTGTGCCTCCGTCGTCACAGTCAAATGAAGAGTTTGCGGCCAAAGTGCTCAATGAAATTCGACAAATGCCTAAGAGGTCCCAAGTAGGATCGACGGCATTGTCGCCTGCTAGCTCACCCGGTGAAGCAATCATTCACGAAATGGTTGTGATACCGGGTTCGTCCGTTGTGGTCTAGGAGAGGAGATTGGATGTTGCGAGCACTATAAACACGGATCGTGCACACCCGCCGACAACGGATCGGAGGCTAGAACTGAGGAAGCCAGTCAGTCCCCGTAGCTAGCTCGTCCAGGTCTACCCGGACCGTGAGCGAGAGAGGCCCCCTCTCTCTTACAACAACATCTGGGCCCAGATGTTTTTGTGCGTAACTTTCGTCGGTCGGAGCATACGTCCACTCCTCCTGCTCGGGACAGTCCGTCGCATAGACAGTATGGCGCGCCTAGTCTGTTGGCTTTCCCATCCTCATGGCAGCACACACGACCGCTGATATCCAGCCTGCTTCGCCGACCAGGGATTCCACGTCGACCAGGTCACCCCATACGGTAGCCAGGGACACAAGGCCTTTACAGTCGGGACATTCGCATAAAAAAAGTATGCAGGAATCAACGTCCCAGGAGCTTCCAGCGGATAAATCATGTAGGCCCGCAGTGCCACAGGCCTCCGTGACGGACCTACTATCACAGATAGCTCAACTCATCGCAGCATCCCAACAGCCATAAGAAACTTTTTAGGATCAGGAATTGTCTGAGGAAGCTGGGTTGGTTCGCTCCCCTGCAGAGTCAGAAAGGGACGACCGAGATTATCAAGTGGTCCAGTCGGATAGCGAAAGGGATTCGGCAGAGCTGGAATTTTCCCTTTCCGAACAACATAAGGTAGCCGTAGATTTCATCCGGCAACACCTTCCAGAAGTTGTTCCTCCAGACCAAAATGCTGCGTTACCGGATAAGAGACTGATAGCGTCACTGGACACAGACTTTTTCACCCGGAATAGGGACATTGTGCTCGAGTTTCCGACCCAGTCCAGAAATGTCACACGGACATTTGAACTTCTAAATGACGCTATATTCAAACTAGCCTCTAAAACAGGCAAGTCCGGTTTCTTATCACCTCATGCTCTGCAGCTGCCTTTTATCAATAGCAGAAATAAATTTGAAACGGCAGGACAGGGCATGCCGAGAGTTCCTCTGTGTCTGGATGACAGGCAGAAGACCTAGACTTGTCTTTGCCGTTGTCTATGTCGATTCAATCCAGTATGCTGGAGACGACAATCTCGTCTAACAGAATCAGTTTAGACGCATTATTGTATGCAGATCACCTTACCAGAGCGTTACCATTACGTCTCGAAGGAAAAGAATTCCAGGATGTACAAACTTCCTTAAGAGTTCTTTCGAGGGCCATAGCATACTCTACGTATAACTCTGCTCTTTCTGTGGCTAATCTGGAGTTAGTTAGATGTGATGCTGCCCTGGCTACATCCACTAGAGTGGATAGTAAGGTGAAAAACTTCTCTTCGACGGTAAGCTTTCTATTATCTATGATCAGATTACTAAGAAAGCTTCAGATTCTCTGCTTTTTAAATCCGCTTCAAAAAAGTTGGATTCAGCAGAGAGGAGTAAGACAGGCACTTCTAGGGTGAGTACGTCCAGGGGAAGTTCCTATAGAGGATCTAAGAAGGCCTCTAGGTTTTACTCCAGAGACCATGAGGGTAGCGACTCGGGTAGGAGTCATAATACTGGCCGAGACAACCGGTCAGATGCCCCTAGGTCGACGGGGCGAGGTGCAGGTCGTGGAGGACGTGGTTTCTCCTCCCGCAAGCCTCGCAGATCCAGGAGGTGATGGTCTAAACCTCTATTGCATTCCAGTGGGCAGAAGGCTATCGAGGTTCTTAACCAATTGGTTGTCAATTACGGATGACCCATGGGTTCGAGGGGTGATTTCCGAAGGTCTGAAACTGTCCTTCAAAGGAAAACCCCCGATTACTCAAAGTCCACGATGGACTCAGCTTCCGTCAAATCCTCAGAAGAGAGATTCTCTTCTATCAGAAGTCCAATCTCTTCTGGAGAAGAACGCGATAGAGGCCGTAGAAAACCAGGAATCTCCAGGTTTCTACAGTCATCTGTTTCTGGTTCCAAAACCAGATGGCTCGCTTCATCCAGTCATAGATCTGAGCTGGATAAACAAGCTGATCGTGGTGCCAAAATTTTATATGGAGACCATTCAATCGGTGAGAGCGAGCATACGAGTGAGCACGATTATGCTGCAAGCATAGATCTCAAGGATGCGTACTTTCACGTGATGGTACATCCGGCGTTCAGGAAGTATCTTCGCTTCGCTGTCTTAGGAGTCGTTTATCAGTTCCGAGCAATGTGCTTCGGTCTGAATCTAGTGCCCTGGGCTTTCACTTGAATAATGAACTCGGTAATGACTCATTTCCGAGCTCATTCGTCTGCGGTAACATCGGCCTACCTGGACGACATTCTTCAGAGGTACGGCAACAAGTTAATGCTTCAGAACGATGTTCTGAGTCTACTTCAACTGCTCCGATGTCTCAGTTTCATAGTAAACGAAAAGAAGTCGGATCTAGTGCCCTCCAAGTCATTGACCCACCTGGGAATGAGCTTTGAGACGCACAACAATCTCATTTGTCTGCCATTAACCAGAGTGAAATTAATCAGCTGTTAAGCTCACTTTTGTCTTCACTCAGATGTAGTAACAGCGAGAGAATTCATGCGACTGATAGGTTTGTGCGGAGCCGCCACAGATCTTATTCCGATGGGGCAACTACGCACTCGGCCACTCCAAATATTTTTGACTCAGAAAGGAAGTGTGAAGATTCATTCGCTCGAAACGAACATCGTCTTGTCAAATCAAGTTAAACAAGAGATTCAGACTTGGGCAGATATTCAGTGGTTAACTCATGGAGTACCACTGGAATTGCCGGATCTGATTATGACGGATGCCAGTCAAACAGGTTGGGGCTCAACATTGAGTCCAACAGATTCGAGGTGCTAGGGTCTTTGGGATCTCCAGTTCCTAAACAAGCATATAAACATCAAAGAGATGATGTCAGTTTGGCTTGCGTTACGTCATTGGATGAACATTATTCAGAATTCACATGTTCAAATTCTGTCCAACAATTCAACAGTAGTAGCGTATATTCGGAACCAGAGAGGTACTCATTCCATTCCGTTGTTCAACCTTACGGAAAGAATCCTTCTGTTTGTCCTAGAGCATCAAGTTCTCCTATCGGTCCATCATATTCCAGGTCGTCTGAACGTTCTAGCAGACTGCCTTTCTCGGAATGGTTGTATGTTGAAGTCAGAATGGAGACTCAACAAATGAGTATTCAGTCTGATTTGCTACCAATGGGAGCATCCTATGATAAACTTGTTTGCGACGCATCTCAACAATCAGTTGCAGACGTATGTGTCACCATGCCCAGTTCCTCGAGCATTTGCAGTAGATGCCCTCTCAATCTCTTGGGATGGAATGATAGGATATGCGTATCCTCCAGCTCCGTTGATTCAGCAGATATTGCTAAAAATAAAGCAATCTCACTGCAAGATTCTGTTGGTAGCATCTCTGTCACCCCAGAGACCATGGATAAATCTACTCAGGTGTCTGTTGTGGGACATGCCGCGGAAGCTTCCTCCACAGGAGGATCTTCTTTCGCAGGGGAAATTGCGCACACTGCATCACAACCCACAAGGTCTCAACCTTCACGTATTTCCGTTGTGCAGTCCTTCTTGCATGGCAAGCATTTTACAGGACGAGCAGTGGATGCAATTTCTAACTGTATGAGGACCTCCTCTTCACTAAATTATGCTGCTAAGTGGAAGGTTTTCTCTCGATTGTGTAGGGATCATCCAGTTGATATCTATGATCCCTCCATTCCAGACATTGCTAATTTTCTGGTCTATTTGTTTGACGAGATCAAACTGCAGCCAGTAACTATTAAGGGTTATAGGTCTATGCTAACGGATACCTATGCACATCATGATAGCTTACAAATTGAATCTAATGTCTCTTTATGTAAGTTAGTGAAAAACTTTTCGATAAATAGACCTAGAACCCTTAGGTGTGATTAAGATTTCGGCGCATGAAGTAAGAGCGCTGTCTACATCTTGGGCTTATGCTAATAGTGTTGCTATTACCGATTTGATGAAGGCTGCATATTGGTCTCAGCCTTCCACATTCACAAATTTTTATCTTAGAAATATTGAGTCCATTTCTGGTGACCTGCATTGTTTAGGTCCATTATCTGTTGCTCAGAATGTCATCCTCTGAACAGTTGCAACTATAGTTATGCAGGCTTTCTGTTCCGGCAGTGACTCTGTCCTGCTGCCCTCTTCGCTCTGTGGTATTTGACCCAGAGCAAGGGTATGTGGGGGTGGGGGGGGGGGGGGGATGGTGTTCCCTTTTATCACCTGCTTTATAGTGAAAAGCAAGGGAATACCTCCTCTGGAGTCAGTAATTCCGAGTCGGTACCGGGATGGTTTTAAAGTGTAAAGCTAATGTTTATCTCATTTATGTAATATTTTTAAAGTGTAGCTCGGTGTGAAGCATTTGTATATGTCACATGTCATATGAGTGTGTTAATATACAGTCCTCGGACATTTTTAAATGAGTTTAAGGAGTCTCATTCTCTGGACTATCTTTATTTATTGGCTTTCCTTTAAAAAAATTGGTATAATGAGTTATACTGGATGTTAATAGAGATCATTGATGTTATTGTGCTCAATTACGGAATGGTATTGTGTCTTTCTTGTAAAGCCTGTTCTCCTCTTCTCCTTGAGGGGATAATTCTGTTTACATGTAATTGAGTCTATTGGATTTTCCTTTATGTCCTAGGCCTTCCAGCCTTTTTTCTATTCAGCTAAGTCTGGGTCATTGGTACAGTATAAAAATGTTAAAAAATTTATAGTAATTTATATATTTTTAGCTCACCTGAGCGAAGCTCAAGGGGAGCTTTACTAATCACTTTCTGTCCGTCGTCCGTCGTCCGGCGTCCGTCGTCCGTCGTCGTCCGTCCGGCGTTAACTTTACATTATCGACTTCTCCTCCTAAACCACTAGCCCAATTTTATTCAAATGTTGGCTAAATGTTTATTACCTAATGCCAATTCAGATTTGTTCAAATGAAGTTGCCCCTCCTCCTGGGTGGTGCCACGCCCCCAAGGGGCACCAAAATCTTTGTAAATCTTCTTCTCATGAACCAGCAGTAGCAGAGACTTGATATTTGGTGTGCAGCTTCCTTTTGAGGTGTAGACTCAGATTTGTTCAAGAGAAGTTTGTGGGGCTATACTTGGCGTTGTTATGAGAGGGGCAAAATTTTTTGCCCCGCCCAAAATTTCTATTTTCCAAACCGAGAGGCTGATTTGAACCAAATTTTATGTGAGGGCTTATTGGGTCATGAGTACTTGATTTATGCAAAAAAAAATTATCCCGCAGCCCCGTGGGAACCGCAGGAGCTAAAAATAGAAAAAATTTAAAACGCCCATATCTCCAAAACTGCACGGCACTGAGAATTTTTATTTGGTGTGCAGCTTCCTTAGGACCAACAGAAAGGATTGGTAAAAAAAAATCGCCATCGGTTTTATCATAGGGTACAGTTTCGGGACTTTGAAAAAGTGCTGAGTCAGCACTTTTTAACACTGTAGGCAATGGGAAAAACATTAAAAAATCTTCTTCTCCAGATCCAGCAGGCAGAATCTTTTGATATTTGGTATGCAACATTGTAGGGTGGATCTGATTCAAGTTTGTTCAAATCGGCCCCCTGGGTTCATATTTGGGCTCAGTATAGGAGCCCGATTTCGAACTTAGTGCATTTCAGGCAAATTTCTTAAAAAATCTTCTTCTCCAGATCCAGCAGGCAAAATCTTTTGATATTTGGTATGCAACATTGTGGGGTGGATCTGATTCAAGTTTGTTCAAATCGGCCCCCTGGGTTTATATTTGGGCTCAGTATAGGAGCCCAAATTTGAACTTACTGCATTTCAGGCAAATTTCTTTGAAAATCTTCTTCTCCAGATCCAGCAGGCAGAATCTTTTGATATTTGGTATGCAACATTGTAGGGTGGATCTGATTCAAGTTTGTTCAAATCGGCTCCCTAGATTCATATTTGGGCTCACTATAGGAGCTCAAATTCGAATTTAGTGCATTTCAGGCAAATTTCTTAAAAAATCTTCTTCTCCAGATCCAGCAGGCAGAATCTTTTGATATTTGGTATGCAACATTGTGGGGTGGATCTGATTCAAGTTTGTTCAAATCGGCTTCCTAGATTCATATTTGGGCTCACTATAGACGCTCGAATTTGAACTTAGTGCATTTCATGCAAATTTCTTAAAAAATCTTCTTCTCCAGATCCAGCAGGCAGAATCTTTTCATATTTGGTAAGCAACATTGTGGGGTGGATCTGATTCAAGTTTGTTCAAATCGGCCCCCTGGGTTTATATTTGGGCTCAGTATAGGAGCCCAAATTTGAACTTAGTGCATTTCAAGCAAATTTATTAAAAAATCTTCTTCTCCAGATCCAGCAGGCAGAATCTTTTGATATTTGGTATGCAACATTGTGGGGTGGATCTGATTCAAGTTTGTTCAAATCGGCTTCCTAGATTCATATTTGGGCTCACTATAGAAGCTCGAATTCGAACTTAGTGCATTTCAGGCAAATTTCTTAAAAAATTTTCTTCTCCAGATCCAGCAGGCAGAATCTTTTGATATTTGGTATGCAACATTGTGGGATGGATCTGATGCAAATTTGTTTAAATCGGCTCCCTAGATTCATATTTGAGCTTACGAAAGAAGCTCGAATTCGAACTTAGTGCATTTCAGGCAAATTTCTTAAAAAATCATCTTCTCCAGATCCAGCAGGCAGAATCTTTTGATATTTGGTATGCAACATTGCGGGGTGGATCTGATTCAAGTTTGTTCAAATCGGCCCCCTGGATTCATATTTGGGCTTAATATAGAAGCCTGAATTCGGACTTAGTGCATTTCGGGCAAATTTATTAAAAAATCTTCTTCTCCAGATCCAGCAGGCAGAATCTTTTGATATTTGGTATGCAACATTGTGGGGTGGATCTGATTCAAGTTTGTTTCAAATCGGCTTCCTAGATTCATATTTGGGCTCACTATAGAAGCTCGAATTCGAACTTAGTGCATTTCAGGCAAATTTCTTAAAAAATCATCTTCTCCAGATCCAGCAGGCAGAATCTTTTGATATTTGGTATGCAACATTGCGGGGTGGATCTGATTCAAGTTTGTTCAAATCGGCCCCCTGGATTCATATTTGGGCTCACTATAGAAGCTCGAATTCAAACTTAGTGCATTTCAGGCAAATTTCTTCAAAAATCTTCTTCTCCAGATCCAGCAGGCAGAATCTTTTGATATTTGGTATGCAACATTGCGGGATGGATCTGATTCAAGTTTGTTCAAATCGGCCCCCTGGATTCATATTTGGGCTTAATATAGAAGCCCGAATTCGCACTTAGTGCATTTCAGGCAAATTTCTTCAAAAATCTTCTTCTCCAGATCCAGCAGGCAGAATCTTTTGATATTTGGTATGCAACATTGCGGTTTGGATCTGATTCAAGTTTGTTCAAATTGGCCCCCTGGATTCATATTTGGGCTTAATATAGAAGCCCGAATTCGCACTTAGTGCATTTCGGGCAAATTTATTAAAAAATCTTCTTCTCCAGATCCAGCAGGCAGAATCTTTTGATATTTGGTATGCAACATTGTGGGATGGATCTGATTCATGTTTGTTCAAATCGGCTTCCTAGTTTCATATTTGGATTCACTATAGAAGCTCGAATTCGAACTTAGTGCATTTCAGGCAAATTTCTTAAAAAATCTTCTTCTCCAGATCCAGCTTCAGAATCTTTTCATATTTGGTAAGCAACATTGTGGGGTGGATCTGATTCAAGTTTGTTCAAATCTGCCTCCTGGGTTTATATTTGGGCTCCGTATAGGAGCCCAAATTTTAACTTAGTGCATTTCAGGCATATTTCTTAAAAAATCTTCTTCTCCAGATCCAGCAGGCAGAATCTTTTGATATTTGGTATGCAACATTGTAGGGTGGATCTGATTGTGATTCATGAACGTATTTATTTGTAAAGTTGATAGAATCTTAGACAAAATTTGCAGAAAAGATCTACTATAGAAGGGGTGGTATCCAGGGTGAACCGTTTACCCAAATCTAGCAGTACTAATGCATTATTCACACAAATCTTCGTTCAAATTTTATGACCCCTCATTGGAACACACGCATTCAGCTCATTCCAACAAAGGTCATATGCCATGTTTTCGAGACAAAGGAATAAAAATTTTAGTTATTCATGAAATTTTTAGGCAACTGTTGTCTGTTATTCACATTGCTTCATGAAATTTCAGTACTTTTAGAAGTTACCTCAGTAATCAAGGGTTAATTCCCCTTAATTAAATGTCGCCTCTAAAAAACAACCACTTTGTATATCTTACCTTTTTACCAGCATAACTGCCAAAACTTGTCAGCATTCTTCGCAAAAATCGCTATTCAAATTTTAATTTTTGTCTCTTAAACATACATGTACTTATCGCTTGTAAATACCCCATTGGAATGAGCTTTTTGAGCTCATTCCAATGAGAGGTCGCACACCATGCTTTTTGAGTCAAAAAAGCAATTTTTTTAGTTATTCCAGAATTTCGTACGTAAAACACAGCTTTATGACTTCACATTAAAATGAGCTCTCTAAGCTTGTTCCAATCAACATTCACGCACTATGTCTTTCACACAAAAAATAAAATTTTCCATTTATTCAGGAATTTTGTTTGCAAGAACACTCTTAACCCCCCCCCCCCCCCCCCCCACACACACACACACACAAACACACACACACACACAAACACAGACACACACATCTAAAAGTTCGTCAGCAAAAAAACAGTTACTTCAATTTTTAAATGCATTATAGGAACAACTTGCCTAATCAAATTTAAATACTTTTGCATCATTCTGTATCTAGAACAAACCATTTACCATATCTTTACGCAAAATTCTCCAGCATCATTCACAAAAAAACACCATTATTTATATATTCACATTTCTGTCTCAAAAATATACCTGATCTTCCCATACCCCTATTGGAATAAGCTGTTTGAGCTTGTTCCAATGATGATAAAAAAAATAAAATTTGTGAAAATTTTTGTTTTCTTGCATGCAAATATATACATGTAGCACATGGAAGATATCCACAGTTGGGGAGAGATGTCCAAGGCTATCTCTTCACATTCCTTGTTTGTGCTTCATGCTAAACCAGTTTGTCTGCAGAGATAAATTTGCTTTATTAAAAATCATTGGAGATTGGCCACACACCAATGATTTTAAATAAAACTAATTTTAGGTAACAAATGTTGAACTTCAAACAAAATCTATCACTCAACCAGTTAATGTTGATGAGGCATGACATGGTGAAGGTGACCTAAAATACTTCTTAGAGTCACTTTGTCAGGTGAGCGATTAAGGCCACGTGGGGCCTCTTGTTTATACTTACCAATGACCCAGACGGGGATGGACCTCCCATGAGTTGGGAACTCATACCTCCTCGTTGATTACATAACACGTACCAGGCACTGGTTGTAAGAATGAGGATTGGCGCCAATTTCGGTACTTCAGGAGCAGCCAGCGGCCAAGCAACAGAAGACCGCTGCTCCTCAGGCCTCGGTTACGGACCTGCTGTCGCAGAGTGCTCAGCTCATTGCAGCATCCCAGCATAGTCCGGAGCAAGTTACGGCAGTCTCGGAGCATGAACTGTCCGAAGATGCTGGGTCGGTCCAGTCATCTGCCCACTCAGAGGCAGAGGACCGTGAGGAAATTCTGATTCAATTGGATGCAGAAAGGGATATGGAGGATACGGACCCATTCCTTTCGGAAGAACATATGGTAGCGATGGATTTTATCCATCAATACTTTCCTGAGATTGTTCCAGCGAATCAGACTGCTGAATCTACACATAAAAAGCTGCTAGCGTCGTTAGATGCAGACTAGATCCAGTCAAGGGAGGAAGTCCTTTCCTTCTCGGCGCAGTCAAAACAAGCATCAAATACTTTTGCTCTCCTAAACAACGCTATATTCAGTCTTTCTAGTGGAAAGAGAAAAGGCAGCTTTCTTTCCTTATCTTCCGTTCGGATACTGTCTGTTGGACCACGTCTATTTAAAATGGTAGGGGAAGGTGTCCAGAGAATACCTCTGCATTTAAATGAGCAGGCTGAGGACCTCGATTTTGCCTTACCTCCTTCATTTACTATTCGCTAGGAATCAATTGAGATGGCAATTTCTACAAATAGAGCGAATTTAGACGCTATGTCATATGCAGATCACTTGACGAGAGCTATGGCGCAACGTCTCAATGGAAAGGAGTTTGAGGACGTTCGTTCTTCCTTGAGGGTTCTTTCCAGGGCTATACTGTTTACCACGTATAACTCCGCCTCTACAGTGGCTACTTTGGTATTAGTTAGACGTGATGGAGCCCTTGCGTCAACATCTTTAATAGAGGACAAGGTGAAAAACTCTCTTAGCGTCTCTCCTGTATCAGGACATGATATGTTTGACGATAAGCTTTCTATGGTCTATGACTAAGCTACAAAGAAAGCGTCAAATACTCTGCTTTTAAAGTCGGCATCAAATAAACCCGCACATGCAGAGAAGAGTAAAGCAGGAGATTCTGGACAAAAATTGTTCAGAGGAAACTCCTCGCGAGGATATAAGAAATCCTCTTACAATTACTTGCAAAATTGTTAGTTCAGCGACTCTGGTCGGGGCGTGGGTCTGGCCGAAACAACCGGTCAGACGCCCCCATGCCGGCGGGCAGAGGCTCTTCACGGGGAGGAGGTAGTTTCTCTTCCCGCAAGCCTTGCAGGTCCTACAGGTAAAGGTCAGGACCTCTGTTGTGTTCCAGTTGGCGGGAGGTTATCAAAATTCATAAGAAACTGGATAACTATAATGGAAGATCGGTGGGTGAGAAATGTTATCTCGGAAGGTTCTGAACCAAACCACCGCTAACGCAATGTCCACAATGGACTCAACTTTCTTCAAACCCGTCAAAAAGAGAATCTCTCCTGTCAGAGGTAAGCTCTCTTCTACAAAAGAACGCAATAGAGGTCGCAGAAAACCAGGATTCTTTAGGTTTCTACAGTCACCTGTTCCTCGTACCGAAACCAGACGGCTCGTTCTGACCAGTAATAGACTTGAGCTGGATAAACAAACTTATCGTAGCTCCAAAGTTCTATATGGAAACCTTTCGGTCGGTAAGAGCGAGCATACGAGTGAATGACTATGGGGCAAGAATAGATCTAAAAGATGCGTACTTTCATGTCATGGTACATCTGGCATTCAGAAAGTACCTACGGTTCGCTGTTCAGGGGACAGTATATCAGTTCCGAGCAATGTGCTTCGGTTTGAATCTGGCTCCCTTGCTGTTCACTCGAATAATGAACTCAGTGATGTCTTATTTCCGAGCTCATTCGTCTATGGTAACATCGGCTTACTTGGACTACATTCTTCAGAGATATGGCAACAAAGATATTCTTCAGAATGATGTTCAGAGTCTGCTTCTACTTCTCCGACGTCTCAGTTTCATAGTAAACGAGAAGAAGTCGGATCTAGCTCCGTCCAAGTCGTTCATCCACTTGGGTATGAGTTTCGAGACTCACAACAATCTGGTTTGTTTGCCGTTAACCAGAGCGAAATTAGTCAGTTGTTATGCTCACTTCTGTCTACACTCAGACGCAGTAACAGCGAGGGAGTTCATGCGACAGATGGAACTGTGCGGTGCGGCCGCTGAATTCATTCCGATGGGCCGCTTGCGCACTCGTCCTCTCCAGATATTCTTTTCTCAGAACTGGAGTGAGAAGACGCATTCGTGCGAAACGAATATTGTTTTGACGCACCAAGTAAAACAAAGTGTTAAGATTTGGGCAGATATTAAGTGGTTAACTCGGAGTTCTGCTGCATTTGCTGGATCCAGCTTCCACGATTATGATAGATGCAAGTCAGATTGGTTGGGGCGTGACCCTGATTCTGACAGACTCGAAATGCCAGGGTCATTGGGACCCAGAGTTCCTAGTCAAGCACATAATCATCAAAGAAATGATGTCAACATGGCTAGCACTTCAACAATGGATTCACATTATAGAGAACGCTCATGTTCAAATATTGTCGGACAACTCGACAGTGGTAGCGTACATAAGGAACCAGGGTGGCACGCATTCGATCCTGTTATGCCAGTTAAGGGAAAGAATCCTTCTGTTTGTCTTGAATCATCAAGTTCAACTGTCTATCCGTCATATTCCGGGTCGTCTGAACGTGTTCGGTGACTCGCTCTCTCGGAAGGGACGCATGTTACTGTCAGAATGGACTCTCAACAAGCGAGTGTTCAGACAGATTTGCTACCAGTGGGTTCAAGACTTATTTGCTACACATCTCAACAATCAGTTGCAGACTTAAGTGTCGTCATGTCCAGATCCTCGAGCGTACGCAGTAGATGTTTTCTCGATTTCATGGGACGGAATGATAGGATACACATATCCTCCAACTCCGTTAATTCAACAGATCCTGCTAAAGATCAAACAATCCCATTGTAAGATTCTGTTAGTAGCATCTCTGTCGGCACAGAAACCTTGGATAAATCTTCTCAGGTGTCTGTTATGGGACATTCCCCGGAAACTTCCTCCACAGGAGGACCTTCTTTATCAGGGGAAGTCACGTTCACTGCATCACAATCCGCAAGGTCTCAACCTTCACGTATTTCCGTTGTACGGTCCCTCTTGCACGGCAAGTGTTTTACAGGACGAGCAGTGGACGCAATTTCTAACTGTAGGAGGCCTTTCTCTTCGCTGAATTATGCAGTAAAGTGGAGGGTTTTCTTCCGTTGGTGTAAGGATCAGTCGATAGCCGTTTATGATCCTTCCATACCAGGCATTGCAAATTTTCTGGTCTACTTGTTTGACGTTCTCAAACTGCAGCCCATCACTATTCAGGGCTATAGGTCTATGTTATCAGACATTTATGCTCATCATGATAGTTTGGATATCGGGTCTAATATTTCTTGATCCAAATTGGTTAGAAATTTCTCGATTAATAGACCTAGAACTCGCAGGTTAATTCCAAAATGGAATTTAGCTTGGGTTCTGTTGAAGCTCAAAAAAGATCCTTTTGAGCCGTTAGATGTTGTAGAGTTCAAATTTTTGACCTGTAAAACTGCATTTCTCTTAGTCTTGATGTCTGCGAGAAGAGTAAGTGAACTCCATGCATTGTCTGTGGATGAATCTCACTATCGCAGTGTTGGAAATACCATCACTTTAACTACACAAGTTGTTTTTTTGGCTAAGAATCAAGTACCTAATGTGAAGCCAGAGCCTATTATCATTAGGGCTCTCCCTTCTGTGGACAACCGTAGACCATTGCTGTGTCCAGTCAGGTCTATGCACATTTTTAAATGCCGATCTGATTTTATTAGGAAAGGAAGGAAACGCTTGTTTCTATCATTAGTTCCTAACAGAAAAGATATTTCTGTTCAGTCTATAGCTAGATGGATCCAGTTAGCAATACATATTGCTTATTATGATCTTTCTTCAGTTCAGCATTCTGTCAATAAGATTTCAGCGCATGAAGTCAGGGCGCTGTCAACTTCTTGGGCTTACTCTCACTCTAAGCCATAACTGATCTCATCTCTAGGTTTTAGCATAGAGATATACAGTCCATCTCTGGTGAAAAGCAAGGTGAAGACCTCATCTGATGACAGTAGCTCCAAGTCGGTGCTGAGATGGTTTTAATGTGTAGCTCAGTGGAAGCAATTATGATGTCATTTATGTAATATTTTTAAAGTGTAGCTCGGTGTGAAGCAATTGTATATGTCACGTGTCAAACAAGCATTTATATACAATCCTCGGACACTTAAATTAATATAAAGAGTCTCATTCTCTGGACTATCTTTATATTTTGGCTTCCCTTCACCTAATTAGCATAATGGGTTATGCTGGTTGTTAATAGAGTATTATATATGGAGTTTTTTCTCAATTACTTTGTTGTTGTTTTGTCCTTCTTATTTTATTAAATATGAAGGACATATGTAATTCCGTTCTCTCCAATTCTCCTGTAGGAGATAATCTATTTGTAGCAGTTGAGTTATTGGATTTTCCTTTATGTCCTAGGCCCTCCAACCTATTTACCATTCAGCTATGTCTGGGCCATTGGTTACTGTGTAAAAATATGATAAATTCATAGTAATTTGTATATTTTTATACTTAACAATGGCCCAGATGGGGACGGCCCTCCCATGAGTGGGCACTCATACCTTCCTGCTGACTATAACATTTAGCATGCAATTTAGAAGGAATGATATTTGGTGGCAATTTTGGCACTTCCTGGACACTGCGCATGCGCAGTTGTCAAATGTATGGAGGTCCACATAGAACATTAAATTTTTGGTTTTTGATGCAAATTTTGGGGTTTGGGGGGCAAAATATGTGTTTGGCCCTGCATAATTTAGAGTTAGCACCAGCTATGTCTGGGCCATTGGTAAGTATAAAAATATACAAATTACTATGAATTTATCTTTTTCTTTAGCACAGGCTTCACCCTCTAGTTCTTGTCCAATCTCAAAATTTTGTGTGCAGGTTCGAGGTCATGTCTAGATGAGAACGTCCTCTTTTGGTTGCGATCGGTCAGCTGTGATGGCTGCACGAGCCCGAAACCCCAAAACCTTCAGCACTGTCTACAGATTGTATTTATGACGGGATTTCATTGTAACTTGGTAGGATGACTCTGTATAATGTCTAGGTGAGAACATCCCCTTTTGGTCTTGATTGGTCAACCGTGATGGCTGTGTGGACCTGAAACCCAAACACCTTTAGCACAGTCTACAGGTTGTATTTATGAAGGGATTTCATTGTAACATGGTAGGATGACTCTGTATAATGTCTAGATAAGAAAGTCCAATTTTGGTTGTGTTCAGTCAACTATGACAGCCACAGGGGCATGTTACCTAGATTCCTTTAGCACAGTCTACAACTTGCATTTATGAAGGGATTTCATTATAAATTGGTAGGATGACTCGATATAATGTCTTCATGAAAATGCCTTATTTGGGCCATGCTCGGACCCCCGTGACAGCTGCACAGGCACGTGGCCTAGATTTGTTTAGCACAGTGTACAGTTCATATTTATGAAGCGATTTCTTCGTAACTTGGAGGGATAACTCAGTATGATGTCTAGATGAAATTCTCCTATTTTGGTCACGATCGGTCAGCTGTTACCGCCGCCTGGTCACACTGTCTACAGGTTGTTAGCTCACCTGACTGAAAGTCAGGGTGAGCTTTTCTTATCACTCTTCGTCCCTCGTCTGTCATCCGTCATGCGTCGTCTGTCATCCGTCGTCCTGTGTGAAGGTGGTGTTTGAGCCTCTTTCTCCTAAACCACTGGCCACATTTTAATTAAATTTCATGTAAGTAGTGGTTATATAGGGGCATTTTGATTTTTATGCAAATTAGGTTTTGGCTCATATTGAGCAGAGGGGTGGGGAAAAAATGACCAATTTTTTTTGAAAATCTTCTAATGAACCACCAGTGGCAGAGACTTGATATGTTGTTTACAGGGTCCTTTTGAGGTTTAGAATCAAGTTTGTTCAAGAGAAGTTTGTCAGGTATTATTTGCCTTCATTATGGGAGGGGCAAAAATTTTGGCCACGCCTAAATTTTCTATTTTTAGAACCGTGAGGTCGATTTGAACCAAATTTGATATGAGATGATATTGGGTCATAAGTAGTTGATTGATGCAAAAAAATTTTTTCTCATTGCCCCGTGGGCTTGAAATAGGAAAAACCTTAAAACTGCCATATCTTCAAAACTACATGGCACAGAGAATTCTTATTTTGTGTAAAGCTTATTTTTATCCAGTAGAATAGAATGGTTAAAAAAAATCTCTATCGGTTTGATCACAAGGTACTTTTTTCAGGACTTTTGAAAAAGTGCTGAGTCTACACTTTTTAACACAAGGCAATGGGAAAAACATTAAAAAATCTTCTCCAGAACCAGCAGGCAGAATCTTTTGATATTTGGTATGCAACATTGTAGGGTGGATCTGATTCAAGTTTGTTCAAATCGGCCCCCTGGGTTCATATTTAGGCTCAGTATAGGAGCCCGATTTTGAACTTAGTGCATTTCAGGCAAATTTCTTAAAAAATCTTCTTCTTCAGATCCAGAAGGCAGAATCTTTTGATATTTCGTATGCAACATTGTGGGCTGGATCTGATTCAAATTTGTTCAAATTGGCTCCCTAGATTCATATTTGGGCTCACTACAGAAGCTTGAATTCGAACTTAGTGCATTTCAGGCAAATTTCTCCAAAAATCTTCTTCTCCAGATCCAGCAGGCAGAATCTTTTGATATTTGGTATGCAACATTGTGGGGTGGATCTGATTGAAGTTTGTTCAAATCGGCCCCCTGGGTTCATATTTGGGCTCACTATAGAAGCCGGAATTCAAACTTAGTGCATTTCAGGCAAATTTCTTAAACAATCTTCTTCTCCAGATCCAGCAGGCAGAATCTTTTGATATTTGGTATGCAACATTGTGGGGTGGATCTGATTCAAGTTTGTTCAAATCGGCCCCCTGGGTTTATATTTGGGTTCAATGTAGGAGCTCAAATTTGAACTTAGTGCATTTCAGGCAAATTTCTTTGAAAATCATCTTCTCAAGATCCAGCAGGCAAAATCTTTTGATATTGGGTATGCACCATGCTTAGGGGTGTGTGTGGGGGTGGGTGGGGGGGGGGGGAGATTCAAGTTTGTTCAAGCCATGTCCCTGGGTTCATATATGGGCTCACTGTGGGAGCTTGAATTGTGACTTAGTTCAAAATAAGGAATTTTCTTTAAAAATCTTCTTCTTCAGATCCAGCAGTAGGAATGTTTTGATATTTGGTGTGCAGCATCCTTAGGGGGGTGAGATTCAAGTTTGTTAAAGCCAAGTCCCTGGGTTCATATGGAGCCTGAATTATAACTTAGTTCAATATGAGGAATATTCTTTAAAAATCATTTTTTTTTAGATCCACTGGTCAGAATCTTTGGATATTTGGTATAAGCTTTTCTTAGGAGGAGCAGATGCAACTTGTTGAAATCAATCCTCTGGGTTGATATTTAGGCTACCAGGTCAAGTGAGCGACCTCAGGCCCCCTGGGGCCTCTTGTTTTTATGAAGGGTTTTCATTGTAACTTGGTGGGATGACTTGGGATGATATCTAGATGAGACTGTCCTATTTTGGTTGTGATTGTTCACCCGTGACCACTGGACAGTCATGTGACCTAGATTCCTTTAGCAAAGTCTACAACTTATATTTATGAAAGGATTTCATTGTAATTTGGTAGGATGACTCATTTTCAAATGATTTTACTGTAATTTTGAAACTTTGGTTGACATACATTAATTGTGTAGGCCACATTAACCCAGGCCTCAATTCTTTAGTACAATCTACACCTCAAATTATTCTTATTGAAAATATAGCATGTAGGGAACAGAAACTAGGGAACAGAAACTAACAGATTCTCAGTTATCACAATTCATGTCTTTTTTCACAATCCTTTCATAAACATTGAACATTATTTTTTTCATCAAACACTACACACAGTCAAGTTAAGCTACAGTGTCATTGACACTTTCATTTGTTAGAAAAATCTCAGTCACAATGGTTGGAGATTGCAGCAATTAAATTTTCATGAATTCATTAATTGACCTTCCCAGAAGTTTAGTTGTTCCCAAATTCTTTTGCAGCACAACGATAGCACAGCCAGCATCATCATGGATTGATGATTATTTTGACTGGATAAAACCAGCTGGTAAAGATGATGAAGATCATGTCCGTTCATGCTGTCAGTATGATATCGATACAGGGATACCTTGTGAGGCAGCACGTAAGTTAATAATCAACTTTACATAACATTTCTTTGATGAATTATAACATCACAAAATACATAAGTGGTATAAAAATTAATAATTATATTAGGCCTAAAAAATGTTGAAAAAATGTTTATCAGGCTCTCCTGCATGGTCATTTTGGCTGCCACATACTCTCTTTTTATAACCAATACAGACTTTAAAAAATTTAAATTAAATGGTATATGACTGGTATTTTACCAAAGTTAATATAATTGATAAATTTGCCCCTTGAGTGCAAGAAGGCTTTGCAGTGCTTTAGAATTGCAAAGCCTTCTTAACCTTGAGGGGAGAAATACACCACCCATGCTATTCTGTAATTATGAGGCCTAAAATATAAAACAAACCAAGAATATGAACTTTTGATAGCAAAGAAATAATTACAAAAAAATAAATAAGTTAAATAAACGCTCTCCCGTATGCACATGCAATTTTACAAAAAATGACCTAAGAAACAGAAGATTTACTTTGTGGGGCCTTTCAATATCTTTTAATTTTTCAGGTACCTATAACCGATGTGTCAGTTGCTTCAATGCATCGGACGCTGTACATCGTCCACCAGAAGAGGATTTTATTAAATACCTTGTATGGTTCTTGAAGGATAATCCTAACCAAGTTTGTGCTAAAGGGTAAGACCTTCTCATTTAGTCCAGTTTCTGTTTTTTTGAGAAATCTGTTGTATGATTACACAGGAGAGATCTTTTGTTTCTTAGGCATATTTTTCTACTGTACCAATGGCCCAGATTTAGCTGGTGCAAACTCATAACTTTTAAGGGCCAAACACAAATTTTGAACCCCCCCCCCCCCCCAACCCCCCAAATTTGCAAAGAAATCCAGAAATTTAAAGTCCTACATGGCCCTCCATACCTTTATACACTCCGCATGTGCTGCAGGCAGGAAGTGACAGAAATTGCCACCATCCATCATTCTTTTTGTTTGGCCCATTGTCAGTAACATCTACCTGACTTCTTTGTTACAAAACTTATATTTTTCTACAACTACCAGTGGCCCAGACTTAGCTGGTGCCAACTCAAAATTATCCAGGGCCAAACACAAATTTTTGCATTTGCATGTAAAATTGAAACTTTGATGTCCTATATGGTCCTCCATACTTTTGATATCTGCGCATGCGTAGTGTCCAGGAAGCACCGAAATTGGCACCAAGCATCATTCCTTGTTTGGCCCTCTGTCAGATAACAACAAACTGACTTCTGTGCTTTTAAATCTCAGTTTTAGTGATGCCAGACACAAATCAATAGTGATAATGGTGGATCCAAGGACAAAATAGGATGATGGAAGGAAGAAATGGTGGTTTTGAGTGTTCAGGGCTGTAACTTTATAATTTTTGACAAAATTATTTCATGTTTCCAATTTCAGTTTGAGTGTTCAGGGCTGTTACTTTATAATTTTTGACAAAATTATTTCATGTTTCCCAATTTCAGGACATGGGCCTGACGTCATCATTCTTGCTAATGATTTTGCCACTGTTTGTTAAATGTTCCTTTCCTATCCTTCCTTGAAGCCCCCCAGTTAAACTCCCATGCTTTTTTGGCTTTTTTTATTGAAATTTTTTTGTAAATTTCTTGGGAGTTTAAAGTGTTGCACAGAATGTTCATTCTATGTATCCCCATGGTTTTGTCCTCATCGTAGGGGTATTTAGGCGGTTTTGGTCATGTATCATCCATCCGATGTATCATATTTTTTTCTAATGAAGATCTTGCTTTGCATTGGATAGTTTAAAATCTGTTACTGACTTCGGGCCGTGTTGTTCAGTGCCTGGAGTCTTCTTTCCGGTTTTCATTGATGTTGTTTACATTGACAACGCTCTACTTATATATGTAGTTTCCTATTTATTAATTATGGTAGGACTGTTAGAAGATACATTATATATCTGGTAGTGAAGCTTTAATTTTTGGAGAAGAAAAAAAAAATTTTTGTCCACACTTAGGCTCTATCGGGATCCATTTGGGCTCATCGTTCACTTTGGGAATATTTCGAAAATTTTTTTATTGTGAATTATTTTTTGAATTATTGTTTTGATTAATATTATGTATCTTTTTCAGATATTTATTGGGAGTTGTGCGATTACTGTTGACTTATTTTATTCAAAATGAAAGCTTTTTGCTCAAATTGTAACTTGAGGAAGTCTTCCTCTGATTCAAATGATAATTGTATCACTTGTAGTCAGTGGACTCGCACTAATTTCTGTTCAACTTGTGTCAATTGGGATGACAAACATTGAAGACAGGTGTCATGGTATGTTGTTAGTGGTGAGAGGCCAATGCTGGTCCTCTCGCCACAGAGTCACTCTAGTTTTTCAGTTTCTATTTCAGAGGAACAAGAACATGGTGATGTTTATGTGACACCATCAGAAAGTGTGCTTCCGTCGCCGCAATTAGATAGTCAGTCAGAGCTAGCTGCTTAAGTGCTCTTAAATATTAGACAGGGCAATAAACAACATGCCAGTGGTTTCAGATCCGTGTTGCCAGCTAGCTTGAACAGTGAAGCGATGGTACCGTGACTCCGGGTGTGTCCGTTGTGGGCAAGGAGAGAAAAAAGGGTAGAGCGAGCACTATAAAATACAAACCGGCTCACCCTGCGACATCGGAAAGGAAGAAGTCGGCAAATTCGGCAGTAAGCTTGGCGAGGTCTGACAGGATCGCGAGCGAGAGAGTCCTCTCTCTTTCACTACAATATCTGGGGCCAAATGTTGTAGTTCGGAACATGCGTCAGTCGGCGCTTATGCCACGCCTCCTGTCCAGGATGCTCCGTTAAGTACACAGCCGGAGTCGGCTACAATTACGGCTTTTTCAGTGTCTACAAAGCACATTCGACTGCACCTTGGCTACGTGACTGGATATCCAGCCTGCAATGCTGAGAAAGGACTACTCTTCGTTAAAGTCACACCATCCAGTAGCCAAGGACTCATTCATCGGGACGTCCACAGAAAAGAGCCATCTTGGACACACTGTCCCAGAAGCAGCCAGCGACCAAGCAACAAAAGACCGCTGCTCCCCAGGCCTCCGTGATGGACTTGCTGTCGCAAATTGTGCAGCTTATCGCAGTATCCCAGCAGGTACAGGAGCAACCTACGACAGCCTCGGAACCCGAGCTGTCGGTGTCGGATGACGCTGGGTCGGTCCAGTCATCTGTGCGTTTAGATGCTGATGACTGTGAGTCTTATCCGATTCTGTTGGATGGTGAAAGGGATTTGGAGGAAAATGACCCTTCCCTTTCAGAACAACATATAGTAGCGATGGATTTAATTCATCAATACTTTCCTGAATTTGTTCCTGAGAATCAGAGTGCTGCGACCACTCATAAGAAGCTGCTAGCATTGTTAGACGCTGACTATATCCGGTCAAAGGAGGAGATCCTTTCCTTTCTGGTGCAGTCTAGACAGGTGTCACAGACCTTCGGTCTTCTTAACAACGCCATATTTAATCTTTCCAGTGGAAAGAAGAAAGGCAGCTTTTTATCTTCCGTACGTCTACCGTTTATTGGACCACATCCATTTAAAACGGTAGGGGAAGGTGTTCAGAGAGTTCCTCTCTGTTTGGATGAGCAGGCTGAGGACCTGGATATATGTCCTTAGCCCGTTATTCACAATTAGCTCGGACACAGAGTGAATTGAAATGCTTTGTCTTATGCAGATCACCTAAAGAGAGCTATGGTGCAACATCTCAATGGGAAGGAATTTGAGGATGTTTGTAGCTCTTTAAGAGTTCTTTCCAGGGCTATAATGTTTACCACGTATAACTCTGCCCTAACAGTGGCTAATTTGGAGTCAATTAGACGTGATGGAGCCCTTGCGTTGTCATCTTTAATAGCTGACAGGGTGAAAAACTCTCTTCGAGTCGCTCTGGTATCGGGTCGCGATATCAAGGCCTGAAAACAAGCAGTCTGACATTTGCAGAATGAGGTGCCCAAAGGGTGAATTTGATGATGCTATAGCATAAAGTGGCCAATTTATCCTCTGGGTACCTCTTTCTGTTTAGTTTTGAGACCCTGATTCAGACTCGAGGTTCACAGAGGGTAAATTTAGTGATGCTACCCTGCAATTCAGGGTAGCATCACTAAATTCACCCTCTGGAGACTGCTGGAGACCTCATTTTGCGGATGACAGTCTGCTTATTTTCTGGCTTGACGATATCTTTGATGACAAGCTTTCTTTGGTCTACGACCAAGCCAGAAAGAAAGCATCAAATACTCTGCTACTTAAGTCGGCGTCTAATAAACCTGCAACAGCAGAGAAGAGTAAAGGAGGAGGTTCGGGACAGAAAATCGTCCAGAGGGAACTCCTCACGAGGATATAAAAGATCCTCATATTCTTACTCTAGAGATCGTCAATATAGCGACTAAGGTCGGGGATGTGGGTCTGGCCGAGGCAACCGGTCAGACGCTCCCAAGCCTGTGGGGGAGTACAAGGTTTCTCCTCCCGCAGGTCCTACAGGTGATGGTCAGGACCTCTATTGCATTCCAGTTGGCAGAAGGTTATCAAGATTTGTGAGAAACTGGATAACTATTACAGAAGACCAGTGGGTGAGAAGTGTGATTTCGGACGGCCTAAGGCTATCGTTCTTAGCAAAACCACTGCAAACACGAAGTCTGCATTGGACACAACTTCTGTCAAATCCTGTAAAAAGAGAGTCTCTCTTTTCGGAGGTAAAGTCTCTCTTGGAAAATGAAGCAAAGCAAAAGAGGTCGTAGAGAGCCTAGAGTTCCAAGAGTCTCTAGGTTTCTACAGTCACCTTTTCCTCGTACCGAAGCCAGACGGCTAGTTCTGACATAGACTTGAGCTGGATAAACAAACAAATCGTAGTTCCAAAGTTCTAATTGGAGACCATTCGGTCAGTAAGGGCGAGCATACAAGTGAACGCCTATGCGGCAAGCATAGATCTAAAAGATGCGTACTTTTATGTCCTGCTACATCCGGCATTCAGAAAGTACCTATGGTTCGTCGTTCAAGGGATATTATATCTGTTCCGAGCAATGTGCTTTGGTCTGAATCTAGCACCCTAGATGGGCGTTCATTCAAATAATGAACTCGATAATGTCTTATTTTCGAGCTCATTCGTCTGCGGTAATGCCGGCTTACTTGGACGACATTCTTCAGAGATACGGCAACAAAACTACTCTTCAGAATGATGTTCAGAGTCTGCTATTATTACTCCGACATATCTGTTTCTTCGTAAACGAGAAGAAGTCAGATCTAGCTCCATCCAAGTCGTTCATTCACTTGAGGATGAGCTTCGAGACTCACAACAATCTGGTTCATCTGCCATTACCCAGAGCAAAATTAGTCAGTTGTTATGCTCGCTTTTGTCTACACTCAGACACATTAACAGCGAGGGAATTTATGGGACTGATGAGGTTGTGCGGAATGGCTGTGGATCTCATTCCGAATGGTCGCTTATGCACACGTCCACTCCAGATATTCTCTTTACTCAGAACTGGAGTGTGAAGATGCATTTGCTCGAGACCAGTATTGTTTTAACGAACCTAGTAAAACAAAAAGTTCAGATTTGGGCAGACATTCAGTGGTTAACTCAGGGAGTTCCGCTGCAGCTGCCAGATCCGGCTTTTACGATTATGACTGATGCAAGTCAAACAGGTTGGGGTGCGACCCTGAGCCCAACAGACTCGAAGTGCCAGGGTCTTTGGGACCCAGAGTTCCTGAAAAAACATATAATCATCAAAGAAATGATGTCAATATGGTTAGCACTACAGCAATGGATTTACATTATAGAGAACGCACATGTTTTAATATTGTCGGACAAGTCAACAGTAGTAGCGTATATAAGGAACCAGGGAGGCACGCAGTCGATTCCGTTATACCACCTAATGGAAAGAATCCTTCTATATGTCTTGGAACATCAAGTTCATCTATCGGTCCATCATATACCGTGTCGTCTGAACATACTAGCAGACTCGTTTTCTCGGAAAGGCCACCTGTTGCCTTCAGAGTGGACTCTCAACAAGCGAGTGTTCAGACAGATTTGCTACCAGTGGGATCAACCTATGATAGACTTATTTGTGACACACCTCAGCTATCAGTTGCAGACTTACATGTAGCCATTCCCAGATCCTCGAGCATATGCAGTAGATGCTCTCTTAATTCCATGGGACAGAATGATAGGATACGCATATCCTTGAAATCTGTTAATTCAACAGATCTTGTTTAAGAAGTCACGCACACTGCATCACAATCCAGAAGGTCTCAGCCTTCACATATTTCCGTTGTGCGGTCCTTCTTGTGCGGCAATTCCTGAAGGACCTCCATACTTTGCCCCTACTGCGCATGCGCAGTGTCAAGGACGTTCCGAAATTGGCGCCAATTATCATTCTCTGTTTGGCCCTTCATCAGCCAACATCTCACTGATCTTTGTGCTTGTAAATCTCAGTTTAAAGGATGCCAGACACATAATTATTGGAGAAATGGTGATTCTAAGGAGGATATAGAAGGAGGAGAGGAAAAAGGAGTGACAGAAAATAATCAGGGCTGTAACTTAAAATTTTTTAATGAAATTATGTTAAGTTGCCTATTTTCGAGGCATGGGCCTGTTGTTGTCATTCTTGCTATAAAGTTGCACTGCTTATTCAGTGTTTCCTCTCCCCTGGTCTTCTAAGTCCCCCCTTGCTATTCTCCCATGCTTTTGGCATTTTTTTGAGAAAGATCATTTCTAAATTCTCTTGGGAGAATTAGCTTGGTTACAGAATGAATTCTGTTATTTTCCCCATGTTTACGTTTTCACCCATGGGTGTATAAACGTTGTGTTCTGCATCTACCATCTGATGTTCTGCAGATTCTCCCCTGGGAGTCTCTGTTTTGCATCAGATAGTGTGTAATTTTGATGACTAATTTCGGGCCAGTATTGTCAGTGCCTGGAGTCATGTTTTCTGGTGTTTTTACACTGTTTGTTTACATTGGCAACAGTCTCTTTTGAGGGGGGCTGTTTGCCTTTGGAGTAGTTTATCTCACTATAAGATACATTATTATTATCCGTAAGTGTTGCATTAATTATTTAATATAATTTTAAAATTTTTGACCACACTTAGCCTTGGGATCCATTGGGGCTCAACGTTACTTTTCAGAAACTTGGGCTTCGCTGAAAAAATATTTTTCAAAAATTATTTTGATTTTCAATTGTTTTTTCAATATTAATGGATCATGTTATTATGTATCTTTGTGTTTAGGGGTTTGTGCGAGTACTAGGACTTGTTGTTGACTTTTCACAATGAAAGGATATTGTTCAAATTGTAATAGGAAGAAATCTTCCTCTGACTTTCATGATCATTGTATTAATTGTAGTCAGTGTACTCACACTAACTCCTGTTCAATATGTCAATATTGGGATGACAAACATTGGAAACGTGTGTCACGGTATGTTGTTAGTGGAGAAAGGGCTATGCCGGCTCTTTCTCCGCAGGGTCACTCTACTCTATCAGTTTCTATTTCAGAGGAACAAGAACAGGGTGATGTTTCCATGTTATCTTCCGCAAGTGCGCTTCCGTCGTCACAAATGAATGCAGAGCTAGCGGCAAAAGTGCTCATGGAGATACGACAGTTGTCGTCCGCTAGCACGCCCGGTGTAGCGTCCATTCACCGAATGGTTCGGCACCTGGGTTCGTCTGATGCGGTCCAGGAGGAAATGTTGGGTGATGCGAGCACTATAAACATTCAAGGTGCACACCCAGTGACGGCGGATAGTAGGAGAGATCGAAGGAAGCCTTCGAGTCCGGTTCCTAGCTCGTCCAGGTCCAGCCGGGCCGCGAGCGAGAGAGGCCCCTCTCTCGTACAACAACATCTGGGACTAGATGTTGTGGTACAAAATGTGTCGCAAGCGGAGCACACGTCCGTCGCTCGGGACGCTCCGTTGTATAGGCAGTCCGCTGAGACTGCTCAGGCTTCTTCCTCTCACCAGCGCACACGACCGCACCTTGGCTACGTGACCGCCGATATTCTACCAGCTTCGCCGATCAGGGATTCTTCGGCGACCAGGTCACGCCATCCGGTAGCCAGGGACACGAGGCCGGTTGACTCCGGACGTTCGCATAGGAAGAGTATGCGGGAGTCACTAGATGCGGAGCTGCCCTCGGCGAAGCAGCGAAAGACTGCGCCTCCGCAGGCCTCGATGTCGGACGTGCTTGCTCAAATAGCACAACTTATCGCAGCATCCCAGCAACCGACAGAAACTGTGTCGGATCGGGAATTATCTGACGGCGCTGGGTCGGTACGCTCCGCCAAAGCATCGGGTGCGGACGACCGGGAGCATCGTGAGGTCCGACCGGATGGTGAAAGGGATACGGATGACTTGGAGCTATCCCTTTCGGAACAACATAAAGCTGCCGTGGACTTCATTCGGCACTTTCTTCCTCAGGTTGTTCCGTCGGGCCAGACTGCTGCGGTACCGGACAAGAGAATTATAGCGTCATTGGACACTGATTTCTTCGAGCGGTTCAGGGACATCGCTCCCGAGTTTCCGTCTCAGTCCAATAATGTCACAAGAACATTTGAATTATTGAACAACGCTATATTCAAGCTTGCTTCCAAAACAGGAAAAGCGGGTTTCTTGTCCGCCAATGCTCTTAACCTGCCTTTCATTAATGCAAGGAATAAATTCGATACGGCAGGACAGGGTATCCCGAGAGTTCCTCTGCGTATGGACGACGAAGCGGAAGACTTAGAATTATCATTACCGTCGTCTACGTCTATTCCAACCACGGTGTTGGAGACAACTATTTCGTCTAACAGAGCCAGTTTAGACGCTTTATCTTACGCAGACCACCTTACAAAGGCGTTATCACTGCGTCTTCAAGGGAAAGAATTCCAGGATATACAATCCTGTTTAAGACTTCTTTCAAGGGCAGTAGCTTATTCCACGTGTAACTCCGCCCTTTCAGTGGCAAACCTGGAGTTGGTTAGACGTGACGCAGCCCTAGCTACATCCACACTCGTGGATAGTAAGATGAAGAACTCTCTCAGAGTCGCTTCGGTCTCCGGAGAACTTCTCTTCGACGGCAAGCTTTCTGCAATTTACAATAAAATTACTAAGAAAGCTTCGGATTCTCTGCTGTTTAAATCCGCTTCTAAGAAGTAGGACACGGCAGATAAGAGTAAGACAGGCACTTCTGGGTCTAATGCGTCCAAGAGAGGTTCCTATAGAGGTTCCGGTGCGTCCTCTTGGTCTTATTCAAGAGACCGTCAAGGCAGCGACTCACGTGCGGGACGTCCTTCGGGTCGGGACAACCGGTCGGACGCCCCGAGGTCGACGGGACGAGGTGAGGGTCGTGGAGGACGTGGTTTCTCCTCCCGTAGGCCTCGCAGGTCCAGGAGGTGAGGGCTTCAACCTCTATCGCGTGCCGGTTGGCGGAAGGTTGTCGAGTTTTTCACAAGAGTGGGCGTCGATTACGGACGACCCTTGGGTGAGAGGGGTGATTTCGGAAGGTCTAAAAATATCCTTCAAACGAAAGCCTCCATTAACTCGAAGTCCAAAATGGACTCAACTTCTGTCAAATCCGCAGAAAAGAGACGCTCTGTTATCAGAGGTGCAGTCTCTTTTAATGAAGAACGCGGTAGAGGTCGTAGAAAACCAGGAAACACCGGGATTCTACAGCCATCTGTTTCTGGTTCCGAAACCAGACGGCTCGTTCCCTCCAGTCATAGATTTGAGCTGGATAAACAAGCTGATCGTCGCTCCGAAGTTTTATATGGAGACGATTCGATCGGTCAGAGCGAGTATTCGGGTGAACGATTATGCAACAAGCATAGATCTCAAAGATGCGTACTTTCACGTCATGGTACATCCGACATTCAGAAAGTATCTACGCTTCGCAGTCCTAGGAGTGGTGTATCAATTCCGGGCGATGTGCTTCGGATTGAACCTAGCACCCTGGGCTTTCACTCGGGTAATGAACTCGGTAATGATGTATTTCCGAGCTCATTCGTCTGCGGTAACGTCGGCCTACCTGAACGACATTCTTCAGAGGTACGGCAACGAGTTAACGCTTCAGAACGATGTGCAGAATCTGCTTCTATTGCTCCGACGTCTCGGTTTTATAATAAACGAGGAGAAGTCGGATCTGGTGCCGTCCAAGTCATTCACACATCTGGGAATGAGCTTCGAGACGCACAACAATCTCGTTCGTCTGCCGTTAACCAGAGCGAAATTAGTCAATTGTTACGCTCGCTATTGTCTTCACGCAGACAAAGTCACAGCGAGGGAGTTCATGAGACTGATAGGTCTGTGCGGAGCCGCTGCGGATCTCATTCCGATGGGGTGGTTACGCACTCGTCCTCTCCAAATTTTCTTGACTCAGAATTGGAGTGTGAAAATTCATTCGCTCGACATAGACGTTCTCTTGTCAGATCAAGTGAAACGAGAGATTCAGACTTGGGCAAACATTCAGTGGTTAACTCAGGGAGTTCCGCTGCAGTTACCGGATCCGAGTTTTATGATTATGACGGATGCCAGTCAAACAGGTTGGGGTGCATCATTGATCCCAACGGATTCGAGATGCCAAGGTCTTTGGGATCCGCAATTCCTGGGCAAGCACATAAACATCAAGGAAATGATGTCAATTTGGCTTGCGTTACGTCATTGGATGGACATTATTCACAATGCTCATGTCCAAATCCTGTCCGACAATATGACAGTAGTGGCATATATACGGAACCAGGGAGGCACTCATTCAGTTCCATTGTTCTGTTGTGCGGTCCTTCTTGCATGGCAAGCACTTTACAGGACGAGCAGTGAACTGTAGGAGGACCTCCTCTTCGCTAAACTATGCGGCTAAGTGGAAGGTTTTTCGTCGTTGGTGTAAGGATCATTCTGTTGATATTTTCGATCCCTCCATACCAGACATTGCAAACTTTCTAGTATACTTGTTTGACGAAATCAAACTGCAGCCTGTTACTATTAAGGGTTATAGGTCTATGTTATCTGATACCTATGCACATCATGATAGTTTACAAATTGGATCTAATGTCTCTTTATCTAAGTTAGTTAGAAACTTCTCGATAAATAGACCCAGAACTCTTAGGTTAATTCCTAAGTGGAATTTAGCTTGGGTTCTTCTTAAACTGAAGGAAAAGCCATTTGAACCTCTTGGGACAGTAGATTTCAAATTCTTGTCTTATAAGACAGCTTTTCTCTTAGCTTTCTCTTCTGCTAGAAGAGTCAGTGAGCTTCATGCACTGTCGGTGGATGATTCTCACTATCGTAGTGTCGGGAACACTATCACCTTCACTACTAATGTGGGATTTTTAGCTAAGAATCAGGCTCCTAATAAATATCCGGAACCTATTGTTATTAAGGCCCTTCCGTCTTCAGACGGGCGTAGGCCTTTACTCTGTCCTGTTAGAGCGTTACGTATTTATAAACAGATCTCAGTTTATCAGAAAGGGACGAAAACCCGTTTTTTTCTGTCTCTGATGCCTAATAGAAAGGACATTTCAGTCCATTCTATTGCTAGATGGATTCAATTAACTATCCGTACTGCTTATGAAAATTTATCTTCTTCTCAGCAGTTTGTGCTTAAGATTTCGGCTCATGAAGTAAGAGCTCTTTCTACATCTTGGGCTTACGCAAATAGTATTGCTATTACAGATTTAATGAAGGCTGCTTATTGGTCTCAGCCATCCACATTCACAAATTTTTATCTAAGAAATATTGAGTTCATTTCTGGAGACCTGCATTGTTTAGGTCCATTATCTGTTGCTTAGAATGTCGTCCACTAAACAGTTGCAACTATAGTTATGCAGGCTTTCTGTTCCGGCAGTGACTCCGTCCGGCTGCCCTCTTCGCTCTGGGCTATTTGACCCAGGGCAAGGGGAAGGGGGGGGGGGGGGGGAGGGTGTTCCCTTAGGTCACCTGCTTTATAGTGAAAAGCAAGGGAATGCCTCCTCCGAAGTCAGTATTTCTGAGTCGTTTCCGGGATGGTTTTAAAGTGTAATATTAATGTTAAAAATTCATTCATGTCATATTTTTAAAGTGTAGCTCGGTGTGAAGCATTTGTATATGTCAAGTGTCAAACGGGCGTTAATATACAATCCTCGGACACTTTTAAAGAATATAAAGAGTCTCAATTCTCTGGACTAACTTTATTTATTGGCTTACTTTAAAAATAATTAGTATAAAGGGTTATACTCGACGTTAATAGAGAACATGAATGTTATTGTGCTCAATTATGAAGGGTATTGTATCTTTCTAATTTAACACAAAATAAGAAAGATACATGTAAAGCCTAATACTCCTTTTCTCCTTGAGGGGTTGACTCTATATTATATAGTTGAGCTTATTGGATTTTCCTCTATGTCCTAGGCCCTCCAGCCTTTTTACTATTCAGCTAAGTCTGGGTCATTGGTACAGTATAAAAATGTTAAAAAATTTATAGTAATTTATATATTTTTTATACTTACCAATGACCCAGACGGGGATGGCCCTCCCAGGAGTTGGGAACTCATACCTCCCCGCTGAGTACATAGCGCTGAGTACATAGCGCTGACCAGGCACTGCTTGTAAGAATGATAATTGGCGCCAATTTCGGAACGTCCTTGACACTGCGCATGCGCAGTAGGGGCAAAGTATGGAGGTCCTTCAGGACATGATTTCTTTTGGTTTTAGATGCAAATTTTGGGGATTGGGGGGCAAAATTTGTGTATAGCCCTAGATTTTTAAGAGTTAGCACCAGCTATGTCTGGGTCATTGGTAAGTATAAAAAATATATAAATTACTATAAATTTTTTAACTTTTCGCAGTACCAAGCTTTAGTATTACTTCACCAGCCATACTTATCTAGCGAATCAAGCGATGCAGGTGGGGGGGTTCGATACATGATTTTACGTCGAAACTGCTGCTTCTGTTACAGCGTATGAGTTTATTCATCATGTTATAAAATCACATTAACGTTGTTTTATTCTTTCAGTTTCCTGGTTATATTTTGAATCTCTCTGATAATGCTGATGATACAGGCTGTATTCAGCCAAGGGCAGATACAGGATTCTGTTAGTTGTGTGGTTTAATATTTATTAATCGTCAGGAAGACGTATCTCTTGAGTAGATTCTCTTAAATTCTTGCTCAGTGTCCTTATAAGAGCTTATGAGGTTTATGGGCTATTTGGATCAGTAATGGATATTCCTGCAGAATGTCTAAGCATACATCCTCTCTATTTTTCTTCATTATTCGGAGTTGTATATTTATACTCGGAACAGTCATTGGTTTTAACAGACCTAGGGAACAATGATTCATATTGGGATGGTCCTTGACAGGTTTTTTAATCATATCCCGTTTCATGTCCAGTCTTCAACCGATACACAAAGGGGAATCCTACTCTCTCATTCTCGTAGATTTGAACAGTTACAGTTTGGAAGTTTATTTATTGGGATTCACTTGTACACCGGGACGTTGTCACCTGTTGGTTGGCTTTGAAGCGTGTGAGCTCTCTCAGATAACTTTCCATTGGGATGCAATTGGACAAGTTTAAGGTTGTAACATATTAATATCACCAGTTCTCGTCCGATCTCCGTATTAACAATGTTCTGCCCAGTCAGTACTTTTGACGTTTTACTGCTTGGGTATTCTGGATGTGGTACATATTTTAGAAGCTGTCGATTTTATTATAAGATCTCCACTAAGGAAGTTGAGCTTTATCTTGGCCTTGAGTCTTGAACAGATGATTCTGTTTAGCTCTCGATGCCTTTGGAACGCAACATATTGGTCACAACCGATTAAATTTTGCTTGCAACCAGTAGCCTTTAAAGCGATTATATATTCTTCAGTCTGCCTTTTATTGCTCATTGCTTATTAGGTTTCTTTTCTGATATTCTTCATTACCGCTTTATCACTGATTCCAGGCTGCTTTCCTCTTTGTTTTGAAAGTTAATTTCCTTCAAAAAAGATGGGGGGAGGGGTGGTTTCTCCTTGCCTCTTCTGGCCTTATAGTAAGTGTGTAACTATGGATGAAACTGTTATTATCTATAGATAATACAGATCTTTTATGTACAGCTCGGTGTGTGCCATTGTATATGGCATGTGTCTGTGGGTGTTAGTCTCCAACTCTCGGACACGCTTTTCCTAATTTTAAGCGTCTTATTCCGTACTAGCCTTAAAATTGGGCTCTTTACACCCAATTAACGTAATCGTTTATGCTAAGTAATAAGGTTTCACTTGGATATTGCTCCTTTTATTTTAATTGATGGTACGCCATTCTCTATTGTTGTAGAGAGGAGGATATATGTAATTCCTCATTTTAATATTTAATCTCCTATTCACCTTTGGTTGTTCTCCTGCAGGATCAGGAGCTGAAGTTTAGCCTGCTCTTCCTTTAAGTCCTCGGCCCTCCACTCCAGCCTTTGTGCTATTCAAGTCTGCTCCATTGGTACAGTAGAAAAATATGAAAAATTTATAGTAATTTGTATATTTTCATACTTACCAATGGCCCAGATGGGAATGGCACTCACTCCTCCCCACTGGATTTTCTACTTTTATCAGTCACATAATCTAGTAAGAATGATGGCTGGCGCCAATTTCCATTGCTTCCTGCTTACGGTGCATGCGCAGTGTATAAATGTATGGAGGACCATATGAGACTTCAAATTTCTGGATTTCTATTCAAATTTTGGGGGTTGAGGGGTTCAAAATTTGTGTTTGGCCCTTAAAACTTTCCACCAGCTAAGTCTGGGCCATTGGTAAGTATAAAAAATATACAAATTACTATAAATTTTTTATTTTTAGCCCAACTGTTTACAGTCAGGGCTGTAGTCATGACTTTCGTCTGCCTGTCTGTCTGTCTTACGAGAGATACATTGTGGGTCTATTTTTATGTACAATCGACCATTCCGAGGTTTTTTGACGTTGTGGGGTTAACCCCACAAATCAGTTGTGTTCTATGCGCATAATAAGACGTTGTGAGTCATTTAAAAGTGAAGAGAAAATATGTACCCACAAGGGGGATGTCTGTGGTCTGTTGGCTATCTGTCTGTTTGCCTGTTAGGTCACATTGTGGGTCGATTCTTAAGTACAATAGACCATTATGGGGTGTCTGTCTACCATTATGGGGTTGCTGCATTCACCCCACAATGAACAGACAAAAAAAAATTCACAATGTAGCTGATGTCTGTCTGTCTTTGTCCATCTGTCCGTCCGTCCGTCCATCCATCTGTTAACATTTAGAGTTTTGATTAAAGTTAGTGGTAAAAGTTTTTTAGTGAAGGTTAAAGGTTTTTAAGTCGAGTTGTGACGAAGTTGGGCAGGTGGGTGGGCGAAAACAATTGGTTTTCGGATGATAACTTGATAATGGTTCAACCCATGTTCATGAAACTTCATAGATAGGTTGGTATCAGTGAGAGGAAGAACCTTATTAATTTTGGACTTGCTTGGTCAAAGGTCAAGGTCACAATGACCTTGAACATAGTAAATTGTAAACAATTGGTTTCCGGATGATAACTTGACTATGGTTCAACCCATATTCATGAAACTTCATCTGTAAGTTGACCTTCATGAGAGGAACAACCCTATTTATTTTGGACTCACTGGGTCAAAGGTCAAGGTCACAGTGACCCTGAACATAGTGAATCAAAACAATTGGTTTCCAGATGATAACTTGATAATGGTTCGACCCATGTTCATGAAACTTCACAGTTAGGTTGGCATGAATGAGAGGAAGAACCCTATATATTTTGGACTCGCTAGGTGAAAAGTCAAGGTCACAGCGACCTTCAACATAGTAAATCATAAACAAATGGTTTCCGGACGATAACTTGATAATGGTTTGACCCACATTCATGAAACTTCATAGGTAGGTTGGCCTCGATGAGTGGAAGATCCCTATTTATTTTGGACTCCCTAGGTCAAAGGCCAAGGTCATAGGGACCTTGAACATAATAAATCGTAAACAATTGGTTTCCAGGTGATAAGTTGACAATGGTTCCACCAACAATCATGAAACTTCATAGGTAGGTTGGCATTGGTGCAAGAAAGAGCCCTATTTATTTTAGAATCACTAGGTCAAAGGTCAAGGTCACAGTGACCCTTTACATAAATTGTAAACAATTAGTTTCCGGATGACAAGTTGATAATGATTAAACCGACTTTTGTGCTGTCACAACTCGACATTGGATCGGTGATCCTATCGGCATTTTTTCTTTTTAATATTAATGAAATGTCACTGTTTCTCATTTGGGACAATGTCTACTGTCTACTAGTGATTTTCATTAATATTGGCATGATTTTAAACCTGTTTACAGTTAGGGCTATCGTCATGACTTTCGTCTGTCCCTCCATCTGTCTGTCCATCTGTTAACATTTAGAGCTTTGGTTAAAGTTTGTGGTTAAAGTTTTTTTTAGTGAAGGTTATAGTTTTTTCTTTTTAATTAATATTAACTACTATTGATTGTATCATTCTCATTATGTTTCCTGTTATTTTGGAACATATTTAACCCTTTTTTGCAGTCAGTTTAACTTTGAACTTCCAGGTTGAAGTTTTTGGTTAAAGTTTTTTGTTGTTTACAAAGTTACACCTTTAATTCTTCAAACACTTTAGTGGAATGTCACTGTTTCTCATTTGCGACAATGTCTACTGTCTACTGAAGCTTTCTACAAGGATTTAATTAATATTGGCAGGATTTTAACACCTTTTGAACATGTTTTCAGATTTAGTTTCTTTGTATTTGAAATTAGGCTTTTACCACATACCTTGTTACTTTATTCTAGCATGATCAGTACAACTTAATGATTGCATTTGCATCAGTGATTTCTTTTATCAGTTTTAGGAAGTATTTAACCCTTTTTTGCAGTCAATTTTACCTAGTATTCCCAGCTTAAAGTTTTGGTTTAAAGTTTTGCTATATTAATAATACCACCCCAGGAAAACGAGGAATCCACAAATGAGTTTCGCAAAACACGCGAGGGTTTCTGGATAAAAGAGCTTCAGACTTTGGCACCGCTCGGAATTGATGAACTCCCAGGCTATCAAGGAACAAAACAGTTTCTTCCCTTTGTGTTTCAATATAATCGTCTATCGGTTCAAATCGGGCGCATGTTCAAGGAAGAGTTCCAAAACCTAAACTCCAGATTAAAATCACCCATTCATGCGCGCCCTCTAATTGCATATTCTAAAACCGCAGCTTAAAAGATATTCTAGTCAGTTCAAAATTAAAACCATTGGGTACAAACTGACATAAGATAATCACAGTAACACATTCCCATTTCAGTTTTCCCGTCATCCCATTGCTTCAGTGATCATACGTCTTGGGAGGGAGTTGGGTGGGAGAGCTGCTTGGTGGGGGAAAAAGGGGGGGGGGGGGGGGTATTATTATTATTATTATTATTATTATTATTTCTATTACTCTGGCTTTTTATTTTTGATATAGTCAAGGGATGTGATTTTTCAGTTTAAAATCTTATCATTTTCGGTGCCGAAGATGTGAATATGTATTCCATCAATTTGCATGAAAATGGACTTTCGTTCCTTTTTTTGCAAATTTATGGACTAAGTTATTCAGCAGCATCAGATAAACATTTATATGCATGAGCCAAATTTTGGCACTTATATATTTATTTATTTATTTATTTATTATTCATTTTTATTTTTCATTTTTTTTTTTTTTTCATTTTTTTATTTTTTTAATAATCATTTTTTTAGGGGGGGTTCTGCGATGATTGAATGACCGAGAGGGGAATCTCCATTGGGGGTGTGGTGCGTCGTGAGTTTCGGTGTAGACCGCGTTATCGGGGCAAAGAATGCTTTAGTGATGTGATTTGCATGGGGACCTCTGCGTGCCTGGCCTCTGTGGCTGTTTTATGCCTGCTTCTTGGGAACTGAGCGGAACTTTATTTATTTATTTATTTCCTAGTTATTTAATTGGATGTTTACTATGTTTTTGTTTTATTATTATTGTTTTTTATATTTTTTCTTCTATTTTTATTATTATTTTTTTAATGGAGGGTAGGTCGATGTTGAATGCAGTCTCCCAGCGCACTTTACTTCCGACATGCAACGCCGTGTGTGGTTCTTTTGAAACCACATGCGACGTCACCTGTCTGAGGGTGACACGCTCTGATGGACGGCCAGTCTCTGGCTGGAAGGTACCCTTTTCATCCCATGGCCTTTATAATGCTTATTATCATTCTCTAACTATTTAACCCTCACCCAGTGTGTTTTAAACCTTTTTCTTACCATTTTTAGTTGTGTTTACTTTTCTGTTTACCTCAGAATTTCATGTTTAAGTTTGTGTTTTGGTCAGCTGCTGTTTTCCTTCTCTTCCCATGGTGCTTATACTCCCTCATACATGTTCCTCATTATCATTCTAGCATCATTTAACCCTTGTCCAATGAATTTCTTCAAATTTTTCATCCCATTTTTCATGTTAAGTTTCCTGTTTACCTCACACTTAGACATTTTCAGTGTGTTAAAGTTTTTGTTTTGGTCAGCTGCCAACACCCTTTTCATCCCAAGGCCTTTATATTGCTTCCATATGGTGCTTATTATCATTCTACCATTATTTCATTCTGACCCAGTGCATTTTAAACTTTTTTCTTAACATTTTTTAGTTACATTTACTTTTCTCTTCAGCTCAGAATTTCATGTTTGACTTAGTGTTTAGGTCACCTGGTGTGTTCCTTCTCTTCCCATGTTGCTTATATTCCTCATACATGTTCTTCATTATCATTGTACCATGGTTTTACCCCTGTCCACTGAATTTCAGTTCAAATTTCTCTTCAACTTTTGAACGTTGAGTTTTCTGTTTAGCTCACACTTAGACATTTTCAGTGTGTTAACGTTTCTATTCACTGCTGCTGCCGACACCCTTTTCATCCCATGGCCTTTATATTGCTTCTATATGGTGCTTATTATCATTCTACCACTATTTAACCCTCATCCTATGTGTTTTAAACCATTCTCTTAACTTTTTTTATCTATTTTTTACTTACGTTTAGTTTTCTGTTTAGCTCAGAATTTCATGTTTAACTTAGTGTTTATGTCAGTTTCTGTGTTTTACTTTTAAGAGGTTGTGTTTAGGTCAGCTTTGTCGAATGTTATGAGCCTGTTTGATACAGTTCTTATGTTTGCCAAAGTTACTATCAAAGAGGAATGTTGGTGAGCTAAAGGGGTTTGGTGTCCTTCTTGTTTTAGTCATGACTAGAGGATGGTATAACCAGCATTCTGGCTTATCCAGTATAGACACCCTGGCATCCATCTTGGATTTTCAGGGACTTTTGGGGAGCGCGGTGGCTCAGTAGGTAGAGGTGCAGGCTGCAAACCGATAGGTCCTCTGTTCGAATCCCACCTGCGGCAACCGTGTTGTGTCCTTGGGCAAGACACTTCATCTCCATTGCCCGCGTGGGGGCACGGTGGCGTTGTGTACTAAGGCGTACTGCACGTCGATGGTGCACTTGTCTTCAACCAATGCTAACCCTGCTTGTGTGGAGTTAGTATGTTGGGGAGCCGTTGCTCGGTGGTTCTCTCCGGGTACTCTGGCTTCCTCCACCCATAAAACTATCACGGTCATGAGAGCGGCGGCGGATCTCATTCCGATGGGCCGCTTGTGCACACGTCCACTCCAGATATTTTTCACTCAAGTTTTAAGTGTGAAGGTTCATTCGCTTTAAACAAACATCGTTTTATCGGACCAAGTAAAACTAAGGATTCAGACTTGGGCAGATATTCAGTGGTTAACTCAGGGAGTTCCACTGCAACTGCCGGATCTGGTTTTTATGTGTACACATACTATGTATGGTACACATAATGCCAGCATCCAGGGTGACCATCCGTCGTTCGTCCATCCTTTGTCCGTCCGTCTGTCCGTCTGTCTGTCTGTCCGGGCCAACATTGGAGGTTTAGGGGATATTATTATTAGGGGCTACCTCCAAATTAAGGTAGTGTTAGGATTAGGAGTGGGGTGGGGTTAGGATTAGGGGTAGCCCCAGAGTAGGGCTTAAGGTTGGGGAGGGTTAGGTCCCGGGGTGGTTAGGGTTGGGGTCAGGGGTGGGGTTTTAGTTTTAGTAGCCCCTAAACCAAAAAATAGCTCCTAATCCTATTGGTTTGACTAGGGTGGGGTTGGGTCAGGGGTTGGGTGGGGTTAGGGGTAGCCCCAGAGTAGGGCTTAAGGTTGGGGTGGGGGGTTAGGTCTTGGGGATGGGTGGGGGTTAGGGTCTGGGGTGGGCTTTTAGGGTCAGGGTGGGGTAGGGTTAGGGTGTGGTTTTTGGGTGGAGGGGTGGGGTTAGGGTTAAATATAAGTTCTAGGGTGGAGGGGGTGGGGTTCTGGGTAAAATAAGGTTTTGGACATACAAAATGTTTTTTTGGTAGCCCATAAACCCGAAATGTTGGAGCATCCGTCTGTCCATCCATCCATCTGTCCGTCCGGCGTCCGTATCCATTTCTTTGGCATTCGATATCTTGAAAAATATTGCTTGGATTGTCAAGTTACTTTATATTCGTATTCAGGTTACTGATGTACCAAGCTGTATAGTTTTTGGTGTAAATCAGATAATTTCATCCTGAGATATTAACCCTTTATCCTTCAAATTGAAAATGCCTCCAATCCCTTTGGCATTCGATAACTTGAAAAATATTGCTTGGATTGTCAAGTTACTTTATATTTGTGTTCAGGTTACTGATTTGCCAAGCTGTATAGTTTTTGGTGTAAATCTGATGATTTGATCCCGGGATATTAACCCTTTATCCTTCAAATTGAAAATTTTTCCAATCCCCTTGGCATTCGATAACTTGAAAAATATCGCTTGGATTGTCAAGTTACTTTATATTTGTGTTCAGGTTACTGATGTGCCGAGCTGTATAGTTTTTGGTGTAGATCGGATAATTTAATCCTGAGCTATTAACCCTTTATCCTTCAAATTGAAAATTCCTCCAATCCCTTTGGCATTCGATAACTTGAAAAATGTTGCTTGGATTGTCAAGTTACTTTATATTTGTGTTCAGGTTACTGATGTGCCGAGCTGTATAGTTTTTGGTGTAAATCGGATAATTTGATCCTGAGATATTAACCCTTTATCCTTCAAATTGAAAATTTGCTTGGATTGTCTAGTTACTTTATATTTGTGTTCAGGTTACTGATGTGCCGAGCTGTATAGTTTTTGTTGTAAATCTGATGATTTGATCCTGAGATATTAACCCTTTATCCTTCAAATTGAAAATTCCTCCAATGCCTTTGGCATTCGATAACTTGAAAAATATTACTTGGATTGTCAAGTTACTTTATATTTGTGTTCAGGTTACTGATGTGCCGAGCTGTGTAGTTTTTGGTGTAAATCTGTTATTTTGATCCTGAGATACTAACCCTTAGCCTTCAAATTGAAAATTCCTCCAATCCCTTTGGCATTCGATAACTTGAAAAATATTGCTTGGATTGTCAAGTTACTTTATATTTGTGTTCAGGTTACTGATGTGCCGAGCTGTATAGTTTTTGGTGTAAATCTGATAATTTAATCCTGAGATATTAACCCTTTATCCTTCAAATAGAAAATTCCTCCAATCCCTTTGGCATGAGATAACTCAAAAAAGATCAATCCGATTGTCATGTTTCTTTATATATTTATTCAGGTTACTGATGTGCTGTGCTGTAAAGTTTTTTATGTAAATCGGATAATTTGATCCGGAGATATTAACCCTTTATCCATCAAATTAGACACTCCTCCAATCCATTTCTATATGTACCCATACCTTGTATGGTGTACATAATGTCAGCATGCGTGGTGGCCCTCCGTCATACAGCTTTCTACTAGTTGCGCGTATGGGTACACATCTGGCGATTTCATCGGCCTATTTTTACGATTATGACGGATGTGAGTCAAACAGGTTGGGGTGCGACATTGAACCCAACAGACTCCAAGTGCCAGGACCTTTGGGATCCGGAGTTCCTAAACAAGCACATAAATATCAAAGAGATGATGTCAATTTGGCTTGCTCTACTCCATTGGATGAACATAATTCAGAATTCACATTTCAAATACTGTCGGACAATTCGACGGTAGTAGCGTACATCAGGAACCAAGGAGGCACTCATTTGATTTTGTTATTCGATCTATCGGAAAGAATTCTCCTGTTTGTTCTAGAACATCATGTTCTTCTGTCGGTCCGTGATACTCCGGGTCGTCTGAACGTTTTAGCAGACTACCGCCAGAATGGACTCTCAACAAGCGAGTGTTCAATCGATTTGCTACCATTGGGATCGACAAATGATAGACTTGTTTGCGACACACCTCAACAATCAGTTGTAGACGTATGTGTTGCCATGTCCAGATCCTCGAGTCTTCGCAGTAGATGCCCTCTCAATCTCTTGGGACGGAATGATAGGATATGCATGTCCTCCAACTCCGTTGATTCAACAGATCTTGCTAAAGATCAAGTAATCGCACTGCAAGATACTGTTGGTAGCATCTCTGTCCTCTCAGAAACCATGGATAAATCTACTCGGGTGTCTGTTATGGGATGTTCCTCGGAAGCTTCCTCCATTGGAGGACCTTCTCTTTCAGGGGAAATCTTGCACACTGCATCACAACGCGCAATGTCTCAACCTTCACGTATTTCCATTGTGCGGTCCTTCAAGGATCATTCTACTGATATTTTTTATCCTTCCATTCCAGACATTGCTAATTTTTTGGTCTACTTGTTTGACGAAATCAAACTGTAGCCAGTAACCATTAAGGGTTATAGGTCTATGCTATCAGACACATAAGCTCATCATGATAGCTTACAGATTGAATCCAATATTTCTTTATCTAAGTTAGTAAAGAACTTTTCAATAAATAGACCTAGAACTCTTAGGTTAATTCCCAAACGGAATTTAGCTTGGGTTCTACTGAAGCTTAAAGAAGCTCCTTTTGAACCTCTTAATACTGTAGACTTCAAATTCTTGTCATACAAGACAGCTTTTCTCTTAGCATTTGCTTCCGCAAGAAGAGTTAGTGAGCTTCATGCTCTGTCTGTTGATGATTCTCATTATCATAGTGTTGGAAATACTATTACTTAACTAATATTGTGGGATTTTTGGCTAAGAATGAGGCTCCTAAGAAATATCCTGTGCCTATTGTCATCAAGACTCTTCTGTCTGCATCTCTCACCCGATCAGTTCCAAATATCATATATGGCTTTGGGAAAATGTCTAGATGAGAACTATTGAACTTTTCCGAATTTCGTTGAGAAAAATGGCCGCCATCTTGGATTTGGCACATAAATTGTCAACACAAACTACAGGCCCCATTTTTCAGCTGATCTTTTACAAATTTCATATGTAGCTTTGGTGTCGATTATAGATGGGGGCTATCAAATTTTTCTGAATTTGGTTGCAAAAACATTGCCGTCAGCAGCTATCATATTTCATATGTAGCTTTGGTGTGATATTTTCATCCATGGGAGCTATCATATTTTTCTGAATTCCATTGAAAACATGGCCACCGTCAGCCATCTTGGATTTGGCTTATAAATTGTCAACAATTCCATTAGTACAAAATGGGGGTCACATCCCTCACCCGATCTTTTTCAGATTTTATATGTAGTTTTGGTGTGATGACTTATCTGTAGAAACTTGATTGAATGATTTGGCATTACTGTAGCTTTCTATTTAGTTCAGCCCTTTCTTCGACAAGTTGAGCTGCAGTGTCATTGACACTTTCATTATTATTTTCACAATGAATTGTTTCATTTAATACTAGAATTTGGCGGTGTATTTTTGGCTTGAATCTTTTTTATTTGACTACTTAATAGAATGAGCTCTGAGTGTTGATAACAGAAATGGAACACAAGAAATCTTTCTATTAAGACCATTGTTAATCAGTTCTTTGTTTTATGTCAATCTGACAAATGTGATAGACAAATGTGAAGTGTGCTAATTGTTAAGTCTTTGAACCCTGATGTTATCTTCAATGGAAGCAATTGGAAGAGTTCATATTTATTATTTGGGGGAAGACCAATTAATATTTTCACCGTGCAGCCTTGGGGCTGCACGATGAAAATATTGATTGGTCTACACCACATTTTAAATTAGCAACCATCCTACTTGATGAACCGGAAAAACGGCCTTTCGGGTTCAAATGGTTAACAGTATAAGTATCCATGCTCCTTATCTGACCTCTAAAATAATCTGAGTTGCAAATGGACCAATACTTTTGGTTTAAGTACGTTCAAAAGCCTTAATGTGAAATTTGTATAAAATTCTTCTGCCACATTAATCCAAACTGAGTCCCTAAGGCCATAAAATAATGTTTTAGTGTGGTACTCAAGGGTCATGGGCTGTGTAATAAAATATATACCATTTTGTCTGAAAATGAAGAGACAATCACTAAACATGAAAAATAAAGATTTTTTTCATCTAGAATTGTTATGGTGTGTAATTTAACAGTCATATATATGGTATTTCAGAGGCCATGCTGCATATGGATCAGCTGTCAAGTTATTGAATAATGATACGGATGTTGGAGGTATTATATATTACATTTTATCACTTGTGTTTTTTGTATTTCATTTCTGTGAATGTTTTGGTATCTCACACCTGCATGTTTTATATGTGTGAAGGGGAAGGGGCTCACAGTCTATGAACATTACAATAAAATGGCTTCATGATGTGTGCTGAATATGAAAAAAAATAACTTAACTTTTTAATAAAAGCTTATTTTGACCAACACATTATGAGACTTCAAAACAATCCTGAAGGAGCCTTCCAGACAGGAGTCAAATTTCTATGGAAGTGATATCTAGTTAATCTGGCTACCCATACAGGCAGCCAAGACTTTATTAGATATCACCGTTATGGTAGTAGACTAAATATTTGTGGTACAGAGATAATTGCAGAATTTTTCCATGCCCCTCAAGGTTAATAGCGTGGAACATGTGTATCATTATACATAGATGATATCTAGTGGTTTTGGGGTGGATACAAAAAATTATCTCATGAGTGACCGATACAAATGATTATTAAAATAACCAATTGTCTCAGTCAGGAATGAGATAATTTTCGGTATCCACTCAAAAACCCTAGATTTTTATACTGTACCAATGACCCAGACATAGCTGGTGCTAACTCTTAAAAATCTAGGGCCAAACACAAATTTTGCCCCCCCAATCCCCAAAATTTGCATCTAAAACGAAAGAAATCATGTCCTGAATGGCCCTCCATACTTCACCTCTACTGCGCATGCGCAGTGTCAAGGACGTCCCAAAATTGGTGCCATTAATCATTCTTTGTTTGGCCCTTCATCAGTTAACATCTGACTGATCTTTGTGCTTGTAAATCTCAGTTTAAATGATGCCAGACACATAAATATTAGAGAAATGGTGATTCTAAGGAGGATATAGAAGGAGGAGAGGAAAAATGAGTGACAGAAAATAATCAGGGCTGTAACTTAAAATTTTTTAATGAAATTATGTTAAGTTACCTATATTTTTATACTGTACCAATGACCCAGACATAGCTGGTGCTAACTCTTAAAATACAGGGCCAAACACAAATTTTGCCCCCCAATCCCCAAAATTTGCATCTAAAACCAAAGAAAACATGTCCTGAAAGGCCCTCCACACTTCGCCCCCACTGCGCATGCGCAGTGTCAAGGACGTTCCGAAATTGGCGCCATTAATCATTCTAAGTTTGGCCCTTCATCAGTTAACATCTGACTGATCTTTGTGCTTGTAAATCTCAGTTTAAATGATGCCAGACACATAAATATTAGTGAAATGGTGATTCTAAGGAGGATAGAGAAGGAGGAGAGGAAAAATGTGTGACAGAATGTTATCAGGGCTGTAACTTGAAATTTTTTAATGAAATTATGTTAAGTTACCTATTTTCGAGGCAGCAGCCATTTTGTTGTCATTCTGATTAAGTAGTTACACTGTTTTTTAAGTGTTTTCCTCTCTCCCTGTCCTTTAAGTCCCCCCTTGCTATTCTCCCATGCTTTTGGCATAGTTTTTGTAATTATTATTACTAAATTTTCTTGGGAGTTTTAGCTGAATAACAGAATGAATTCTGTTTCTTTTCCCCATGTTTACGTCTTCACCTACGGGTGGTTAGGCGTTGTGTTCTGCATCTACCATCTGATGTTCTGCAGTTTCTTCCCTGAAAGTCTCTGTTTTGCATCAGATAGTGTATTTTTGGTAACTGATTTCGGGCCTGGGTGCCTGGAATCTTATTTTAGTGTTTTTACACTCATTGTTTACATTTTCAACAGCCCTCTGTGTGAGGGGGGGATTTCTGGAAAATAATATCTTGATGTTATTTTAATCATAACTAGATACATTATTATTGTTCGTAAGTGTTGAATAAATTGTTTAAAATATTTTTTAAATTTTTGTCCACACTTAGGCTTGGGATCCATTGGGGCTCAACGTTACTTTTCAGAAACTTGGGCTATTCTGAAAAAATATTTTTTCAAAATATTTTGATTTCAATTATTTTTTCTATATTAATGGATCATATTATTATTATGTATTTTGATTGCCAGGGGTTAGTGCGAGTACCAGGACTTGTTTTCTTTTCACATTGAAAGGATATTGATCAATTGTAATAAGAGGAAGTCTTCCTCTGACTTTATAATCATTCTATATGTGGTCAGTGTACTCGCATTAACTCCTGTTCTGTATCGTATGATTTCGATGACAATATGGGAAGCGTATGTCACGGTATGTTAGTGGGGAATTGGACACTCTGGTCCTTTCCCCGCAGGGTCACTCTACTTTATCAATTTCTATTTCAGACGATCAGGATTAGGGTGATGTATCTGTGATGTCTTCCAACAGTGTGCCTCCGTCGTCACAATTAATGAAGGGCTAGCGGAAAAGTGCTAATGTAAATACGCCAATTGCCTAAGAGGACCCTAGTAGGTTCGACGGCCTTTGACGTCCGCTAGCTCGCCCGGTGTAGCGTCCATTCACCGAATGGTTCGGCAGCCAGGTTCGTCCGTTGCGGTCTAGAAGGAATTTTGGGGTGATGCGAGCACTATAAATCAACCTAATGCACACCCAGTGACGGCGGATCGGAGGGAGAACGGAGGAAGCCTTTTAGTCCGGTTCATAGCTCGTTCCGGTCCATCCGGACGGCAAGCGAGAGAGGCCCCTCTCTCATTCACAACATCTGGCCCCAGATGTTGTGGTACAAAATGTTTCGCATTCGGAGCATACGTCCGTCGCTCGGGACGCTCCGACATATAGTCAGTCCGGAGTAGACTGTCAATAAGGCTTCCTCATTCTCATAGTTGCGCACACGACCGCTCTTGGCTACGTGACCACGGATATCCAGTCAGCTTCGCCAGTCAGAGATTCATCGGCGACCAGGTCACACCATCCGGTAGCCAGGGACACGAGGCCTGCAGACTCCGGACGTTCGCATAGGAAGTGTGCGGGAGTCAACGTACACGGAGCTTCCGGCGGCAATGCATCGTAAGACCGCTACTGCACAGGCCTCGGGAACGGACGTGCTTTCCTAAATAGCACAGTTTATCACAGCATCCCAGCATCAACTGAATCTGTCGCATATTTTTTATCCGACGAGGCTGGGTCGGGACGCTCCGCGGAAGCGGGTACGGACGTCCGAAAATTTCATCCGGTCCGACGGGATACCGAAAGGGATTTGGAGGATTTCGAGCTTTCCCTTTCGGAACAACATATGCTGTTGTGTATGTCATCTGACTTGGTCTTCTACAGCTTCTTTCGTCGGACCAGAATGCTGCGATGCCGGATAAGAAACTGATAGCGTCGGTGGACTTGGAAATTTTTTGTTCGGTTCAGGGACATCGTCCCTCAGTTCTGACATAGTCCAATTAATGTCACGCAAGCTTTCGAATTATTGTACGACGCTATATATTATTATTATATGCTTGCTATAACCAAGCATTTCTGGTTTCTTGTTCGCAAAGTTACGGAGATGTCTTTCAAAAGTGTGCCTCTGTCGTCATAGTTAATGAAGAGCTAGCGGCAATAAGTGCTCATGGAATATGTCTATCGCCTACGGAGTGACATTCGCTAGCTCACCCGGTGTAGCGTACATTCATCGAATGGTTCGGCTGCCGGGTTCGTCCGTTGCGGTCTAGGAAGGAGATTTGGGTGACGCGAGCACTTTAATTACTTTAGTACTCACCCAGTGACGGCAGATTGAGGACAGATCGGAGGAAGCCTGTTAGTCCGGTTCCTGGCTTGTCCAGGTCCGTCCGGGCTGTGAGCGAGAGAGGTCCCTCTCTCGTCCAACAACATAGGGGACCGCATGTTGTGGTTCAGATATTTTACATTCGGAGCATATGTCTGTCGGTCGGGACGCTCCGTTATATTGACAGTCCGAGAGACTGTCCTTAATACTTCCTCATCCTCACAGCAGGGCACACGACCGCACATTGGCTACGTGACCTCGAGTATCCGATCAGTTTCGTCATTCAGTGATTCCACGGCGAATAGGTCGCGCCATCCGGTAGCCAAGGGACACGAGGCCTATACACTCCGTTCGCTTGCATATTGGTAGTATGCACGGGGTAACGATCACGGAGCTTCCAGCGGCAATGCATTGTAGGACCGCTTCTCCTCAGGCCTCAGTGACGGACGTGCTATCCGAGTTAGCACAGTTGTTTCGCAGCATCCCAGCAATTGACAGTTTCTTGGTCGAATCAGGAATTATCCGACGGCGCTGGGTCGGTGCGGTCCGCGGTTGCATCAGGTAGGGACGACCGAACGCTTTATAGGGTCCGACAGGATGGCGAAAGGGATTCGAAAGATTTCGAGTTTTCCCTTTAGTAGTATCGGAAGCTGCCTTTCATATCTTCTGGCATTATCTTCCAGTGATTGTTATTTCGGACTTCATTGCTGCGATCTTGGATAAGAGACTTATAGCGTCATTGGACTCGGATTTTTCGATCGGTTCAGGGACATTGTCCCTGACTTACCGACGCAGTCCAATAATGTCATTACAACATGTGTTTTATTTTTCGACGCTATATATGCATACAAGTCTGCTACCAAGCATGATAGTTTAGTTTCTTGTCCGCGTTGATCATTTCTGCCGTTTTATCATTTATACGATTAGTTTATTTTGGCAGAGCACAGCATACCGAGAGTTCATATGCGTCTAGACGGTGTGGTTAAAGACTGGAAATATTCTTTTTCGCCGTTTATGTCTTTTCCATCTTCAATGTTGGAAACGACATGATGTATAGTAGACTTAACTTAGACGCTTTATCATACGTAATCCGCCTTACTGAGGCATTATCATTACGTTTTCAAGAAAAGATTTACGGGATATTATTCTCAATGTAATTTCTTTTGAGGGCAGTAGTTTGTTCACGTATAACTCCGCCCTTCAGTGGCTGATTGGAGTTGGTTAGACGTGACGCAGCCCTAGCTACATCCATACGCGTGGATAGTAAGGTTAAGAACTCTCTCAGAGTCGCTTCGTTCTCGGAGGAGCTTCTCTTCGACGGCAACTTTTCGGCAATCCATGAATTGCTCGATTTACACGTTCTTTTGTCTATCTAGTGTTACAAGAGATTCAGACTGGGGCAAACATTCGGTGGTTGACTCAGAGAGTGCCACCGCAGTTGCCGGACCCGAGTGTGGCTGTTATGACGGTTGCCAGTCAAACAGATTGGGATATAATACTGATCCCAACGGATTCGAAGTGCCAGGGTCTTTGGGTTCCGCAGTCTCTTAGCAACCAATTTTCTTCCGCGGAATAATGTTTTTTAGGCTTGCTTCATGTCATTGCATGAACATTATTCAGAAACGCATGCCCAAATCCTGTCCGTTAATTCGACAGTAGTCGCGTATCTCCGGAACCAGGGAGGCACTCTTTCGTTTCCGTTATTCAATTTAATGGAAAGAATCCGTCTGTTGGTTATAGTACACCAAGTTCTGTTTTGGTCCGTCATATTCCGGGTCGTCTGATTGTTTTACCGGACTCCCGTTCACTTACGGGGCGCTTGTTGCTGTCAGAATGGACTCTCAACAAACAAGTATTCAATCAGATTTGCTATCTATGGGAGTGCCCAATGATGATTTATTTACGACACAGCTTGCTAATCAATTGCAGACGTATGTGTTGGCTTGTCCAGATCTCTGAGCTAATGTTGTTAACGCTCTATTGATCTATAGGACGGAATGATAGGATACGCGTATCCTCCGACGCTGCTGTTTCAGCAGGTATTGCTAAGATAAACAACCACTATACATTTCTGTGGATAGCATCTCTATCTTCACAGAGATCATGGGTAATTTACTCTCTTGTCTACTGTGGGCCTTAACGTGAAATCTTCCTCAATGTGAGGATCTTTTTTCACTGGGTAAATCGTGTCATCTTTATCACAACCCGCAAGGTCGCAACCTTCATGTATTCCGTTGTGTGGTCCGTATTGCATTGTAAGCATTGTACTGGATGAGCTTTGGACGCGATTTCTTACTATAGGAGATCCTCTTCTTCGCTATTCTATGCGGCTAAAGTGGAGGCTCTTCCGTCGTTGGTGTAGGGATCATTATGTTCATATTGTTGATCCCTCCATACTACTCATTGCAATTTTTAGTATACTTGTTTCACAAGATCTACTGCAGCCTGTTATTAGTAAGGTTATAGGTTTATGTTACCTCATACCTATGCACTCTACGATAGTTTACAATTGAGTCTTATGTCTCTTTATCTAAGTCAGTTAGTAACTTTTTGATATATAGACTTAGAATCTTTAGATTAAATTCCTATACGGATTTTAACTTCGGTTCTTATTTAGCTAAGTAATCATTTGAGCCTCTGGAAACAGTAGTTTTCAAATTCTGACCTTTAGACAGTAATTCTGTTGGTTTCTCTTTTACTGTAGAGTCAGTGAATTTCGTGCACTATCGATGGATGATTTTCACTTTCGTAGTTTCAGAATCACTACTTCCGTTACTATTTAGGTTGGATTTTTGCATAAGAGTTAGGCTCCTAATATCCGGAACCTATTGTTTTTAAGGTCCTTCCGTCTTCGTACGGGCATAGGCCTTTACTCTTTCCGGGTAGAGTTTTTGTATTTATAAACAGATATCTGTTTATTACTATGGGCGTAAGCTTCTTCTGTCTTTGATGCCTAGTAGAAGGACGTTTCGCTCCATTCTATTGTTAATGGATTCTATTAACTATCACTACTGCTTATGGTATATCATTGACTTAGCAGTTGTGCTTAAGATTTCGGCTCATGAAGTAAAAGTTCTTCTACATCTTGGGCTTACATTAATAGTGTCGCTATTATAGATTTTTGAAGGCTGCTCATTGCGCTCAGCCATCCACATTCATGAATTTTTATCTCAGAAATATCGAGTCCATTTCTGGAGGCCTCTATGGTTGGGTCTATTATCTACTGCTCAGAATGTCATTCACTTAACAGTTGCTACTATAGCTAGGTAGGCTGTCTGTTTCGGCAGTGTCTCCGTTCTGCTGCCCTCTTCGCTCTGGGCTATTTGACCCAGGGCAAGAAAAAGGGGGGGGGGGGGGGGGGAGGGTGTTCCCTTGGGTCACCTGTTTTACTATGAAAACAAGGGGATACCTCCTCCGGAGTTAGTAATTCTGAGCTGTTATTGGGATGGTTGTTTAGTGAGAAGTTTATGTTTTAAAAATTCATTCAAGTCTTAGTTTTTAAAGTATAGCTTTTGAATATTGCATATGTCAACAGACATGATTATGAAATCCTCAGACACTTTTAAGGAATATAGGAGTCTCTATTCTCTAGACTTACTTTATTTATTGGCTTACTTTAAAAATTATTAGTATAAGGATTATATTGGATATTAATAGAGTACATGGATGTATGAAGCTCAATTTTGGAAGGTGTTGTATCTTTCTAATTTATCATAAATAAGAAAGATACATGTAAGGCCTATTACTTCTTTTTCCCTACAGGGGATGACTCTATTTTATATTATTGAGCGTATTCCATTTTGCTCTATGTCCTTGGCCCTCCAGCCTTTTTACTATTCAGCTATGTCTGGGTCATTGGTACAGTATAAAAATGTTAAAAAATTTATAGTAATTTCTATATTTTTTATACTTACCAATGACCCAGACGGGGATGGCCCTCCCAGGAGTTGGGAACTCTTGCCTCCCCGCTGAGTACATAGCGCTTACCAGGCACTGGTTATTAGAATGATTAATGGCGCCAATTTCGGAACGTCCTTGACACTGTGCATGCGCAGTGGGGGCGAAGTGTGGAGGGCCTTTCAGGACATGTTTTCTTTGGTTTTAGATGCAAATTTTGGGGATTGGGGGGCAAAATTTGTGTTTGGCCCTGTATTTTAAGAGTTAGCACCAGCTATGTCTGGGTCATTGGTAAGTATAAAAAATATAGAAATTACTATAAATTTTTTGACTTTCGAGGCAAGAGCCTGTTGTTGTCATTCTTGTTATCAAGTTACACTGCTTGTTCAGTGTTTTCCTCTCTCCCTTTCCTTTAAGTCCCCCCTAGCTATTCTCCCATGCTTTTGGCATATTTTCTGTAATATTATTACTAAAATTTCTTGGGAGTTTTAGCTGGATAACAGAATGAATTCTGTTCTTTTCCCCATGTTTACGTCTTCACCTATGGGTGGTTAGGTGTAGTGTTCTGCATCTACCATCTGATGTTCTGCAGTTTCTTCCCTGGAAGTCTCTGTTTTGCATCAGATAGTGTATTATTGGTAACTGATTTCGGGCCAGGGTTATCAGTGCCTGGAGTCTTGTTTCTGGTGTTTTTACACTTCTTGTTTACATTGACAACAGCCCTCTGTGTGAGGGGGGATTTCTTGAAAATAATATCTTGATGTTAGTTTAATGATTACTAGATACATTATTATTGTTCGTAAGTGTTGCATTAATTTTTTAAAACATTTTTAAAATTTTTGCCCACACTTAGGCTTGGGATCCATTGGGGCTCAACGTTACTTTTCAGAAACTTGGGCTTTTCTGAAAAAATATTTTTTCAAAATTTTTTGATTTCATTTATTTTTTCTATGTTAATGGATCATGTTATTATGTATTTTGATTGTCAGGGGTTGGTGCGAGTACTAGGACTTTGTTTTCTTTTCACATTGAAAGGATATTGTTCAATTGTAATAAGAGGAAATCTTCCTCTGACTTTCATAATCATTGTATAAATGTAGTCAGTGTACTCTCACTAACTCCTGTTCAGTATGTGTTAATTTCGATGACAACATGGGAAGCGTGTGTCACGGTATGTTAGTGGGGAAATGGCCATTCCGGTCCTTTCCCCGCAGGGTCACTCTAGTTTATCAATCTCTATTTCAGACGATCAAGAACAGGGTGATGTATCCGTGATGTCTTCCAAAAGTGTGCCTCCGTCGTCACAATTAATGAAGAGCTAGCGGAAAAGTGCTCATGAAATATGTCAATTGCCTAAGAGGTCCCTAGTAGGATCGACGGCCTTTGACGTCCGCTAGCTCGCCCGGTGTAGCGTCCATTCATCGAATGGTTCGGCAGCCGGGTTCGTCCGTTGCGGTCCAGAAGGAGTTTTGGGTGATGCGAGCACTATAAATCAACCAAATGCACACCCAGTGACGGCGGATTAGAGGAGAGAACAGAGGAAGCCTTTTTAGTCCGGTTCCTAGCTCGTCCAGGTCCATCCGGACTGCGAGCGAGAGAGGCCCCTCTCTCGTACAACAACATCTGGCCCCAGATGTCGTGGTACAAAATGTTTCGCATTCGGAGCATACGTCCGCCGCTCGGGACGCTCCGTTATATAGACAGTCCGGAGAGACTGTCAATAAGGCTTCCTCATCCTCATGGTAGCGCACACGACCGCTCTTGGCTACGTGACCTCGGATATTCAGTCAACTTCGCCAATCAGAGAATACTCGGCGACCAGGTCACGCCATCCGATAGCCAGGGACACGAGGCCTGGAGGCTCCGGACGTTCGCATAAGAAAGTATGCGGGAGTCAACGTACACGGAGCTTCCAGCGGCAAAGCATCGTAAGACCGCAACTGCACAGGCCTCGGTGGCGGATGTGCTATCCCAAATAGCACAACTTTTCGCAGCATCCCAGCAACGACAGAATCTTGGCGCATCATGTAATATCCGACGACGCTGGGTCGGGACGCTCCGCGGAAGCATCGGGTACGGACGTCCGAAAATTTCATACGGTCCGATGGGATGCCAAAAGGGATTCGGAGGATTTCGAGCTTTCCCTTTCGGAACAACATAAGCTGCTGTATATGTCATCCGACTTCATCTTCTAGAGGTTCTTTCGTCGGACCAGAATGCTGCGATGCTGGATAAGAAACTGATAGCGTCGGTGGACACAGAAAGTTTTGGTTCGGTTCAGGGACATCGTCCCTCAGTTCCGACACAGTCCAATAATGTCTCAGAAACTTTCGATTTATTGAATGACGCTATATATATATTTTTTATATGCTTGCTATTTACAAGCATACCTGGTCTCTTGTTTGCAAAATTACTGAGATGTCTTTCAAAAGTGTGCCTCTGTCGTCATAGTTAATGAAGAGCTAGGGGCAATTAGTGCTCAAGGAATACGTCAATCGCCTAAGAGGTCCCTAGTAGGATCGACGGAGTTGACATTCGCTAGCTCACCCGGTGTAGCATCCATTCATTGAATGGTTCGGCAGTCGGGTTCGTCCGTTGCAGTCTAGGAAGGAGATTTGGGTGATGCGAGCACTATAATAGACTTTAGTACACACCCAGTGACGACGGATTAGAGGAGAGATCGGAGGAAGCCTGTTAGTCTGGTTCCTACCTCGTCCAGATCTGTCCGGGCGGCGAGCGAGAGAGGTCCCTCTCTCGTACAACAACATATGGGACCGGATGTTGTGGTACAGACATTTCGCATTCGGAGCATATGTCCGCTGCTCGGGACGCTCCGTTATATAGACAGTCCGAGTGACTGTCAATAATGCTTCCTCATCCTCACAGTAGCGCACACGACCGCACATTGGCTACGTGACCTCGAGTATCCGGCCAGCTTCGTCATTCAGTGATTCCACTACGAACAGGTCATGCCATCCGGTAGCCAAGGGACACAAGGCCTGTACACTCCGGTCGCTCGAATAATAGAAGTAAGGAACGGGGTAACGAACACGGAGCTTCCAGCGGCAAGGCATCGTAAGACCGCTTCTCCACAGGCCTCAGCGACGGTCGTGCTATCCAAAATAGCACAGCTTATCGCAGCATCCCAGCAAACGACAGATTCTCGGTCGGATCAGGAATAATCCAACGGCGCTGGATCGGTGCGCTCCGCTGTTGCATCAGGTACGGACGACCGAACACTTCATAGGGTCCGACAGGATGGCGAAAGGGATTCGGACGATTTCGAGCTTTCCCTTTCGGAACAACAGAAGCTGCCATACATTTCTTCCGGCATTATCTTACAGAGGTTGTTCCGTCGGACTACATTGCTGCGATGCTGGATAAGAGACTAATAGCGTCATTGGACATGGAGTTTGGGATCGGTTCAGGGACATTGTCCCTGAGTTGCCGACGCAGTCCAATAATGTCATTAGAACATTCGAATTATTGAATGACGCTATATATAAGCTTGCTTCCAAACATGCTAGTCTAGTTTCTTGTCCGCAATGCTCTATTCTGCATTTCATCAATTCTAGGAAAATAAATTTTTATTGGCAGAACAGGGCATACCGAGAGTTCCTATGCGTCTAAGACGGCGAGGCTGAAGACTGGGAATTATCTTTTTCGCCGTCTATGTCAATTCCAACCACGACATTGGAAACGACAATGATGTCTTATAGACTTAACTTAGACGTTTTATCATACATAGACCACCTTACTGAGGCGTTATCATTACGTCTTCAAGAGAAAGAATTCCAGGATATGATCCTCAATGAGATTTCTTTCAGGGGCATTAGTTTTTCCACGTATAACTCCGCCCTTCAGTGGCAACCTGGAGTTGGTTAGACGTGACGCAGCCCTAGCTACATCCACGCGCGTGGATAGTAAGGTGAAGAACTCTCTCAGAGTCGCTTCGGTCTCGGAGAAGCTTCTCTTCGACGGCAACCTTTCAGCAATCTTTGAATTGCTCGATATACACGTTCTCTTGTCAATCAAGTGTAACAAGAGATTCAGACGTGGGCAAACATTCGGTGGTTGACTCAGAGAGTTCCACTGTAGTTGCCGGATCCGAGTTTTTCGATTATGACGGATGCCAGTCAAACAGGTTGGAACACAATATTGATCCCAACGGATTTGAAGTGCCAGGGTCTTTGGGTTCCGCAGTTTTTAGGCAAGCACTTAACTTCCAAGAAATGATATTATTTTGGCTTGCACTACGTCATTGGATGAACATTATTCAGAAACGCATGTCCAAATCCTGTCCGATAATATGACATTAGTTGCGTATATCTGGAACCAGGGAGGCACTCATTCGGTTCCGTTATTGATTTTAACGGAAAGAATCCTTCTGTTTTTTATAGAACACCAAGTTCTGTTTCGGTCCGTCATATTCTGGGTCGTCGGATCGTATTAGCAGACTCCCTTTCACGTAAGGGTCGTTTGTTGCCATCAGAATGGACTCTCAACAAACAGGTATTCAATCAGATTTGCTACCAATTGGAGCGCCCAGTGATAAATTTATTTGTGACACAACTCTCCAATCAATTGCAGACGTATGTGTCACCGTGTCCGGATCCCCGAGCATATGTAGTTAACGCTCTATCGATCTAGTAGGACGGGTTGATAGGATATGCGTATCCTCCAGCGCTGTTGATTCAGCAAGTATTGCTAGGATTATACATTCACAATACAATTCTGTTAGTAGCATCTCTGTCTCCACAGAGACGGTGGATAAATTTACTTAGATGTCTGCTGTGGGACTTACCGCGGAAACTTCCTCCACGAGAGGATCTTTTTTCGCTAGGGAAATCGTGTCAACTTCATCACAACCCACAAGGTCTCAACCTTCACGTATTCCGTTGTGCGGTCCTTCTTGCATGGCAAGCATTGTACAGGACGAGCAGTGGACGCGATTTCTAACTGCAGGAGGACCTCCTCTTCGCTATACTATGCGGCTAAAGTGGAGGGTCTTCCGTCGTTGGTGTAGGGATCTTTATGTTGATATTTTTGATCCCTCCATACCAGACATTGCAAACTTTCTAGTATACTTGTTTGACGAGATCAACTGCAGCCAGTTACTTTTAAAGGTTATAGGTCTATGTTATCTGATACCTATGCACACCATGATAGTTTACAATTGAGCCTAATGTCTCTTTATCTAAGTTAGTTTTAAACTTTTCGATAATAGACCTAGAATCCTTAGATTAATTCCTATACGGAATTTAGCTTGGGTTCTTATTAACTAAAGCAACCATTTGAACCTCTTGAGACAGTAGTTTCAAATTCTGGCCTTTTAAGGCAGCAATTCTCTTAGTCTTCTCTTCTGCTGAAGAGTCAGTGAGCTTCATGCACTATCGGTGGACGATTCTCACTTTCGTAGTATCGGAAACTCTATTACCTTTACTACTAATGTTGGATTTTTTGTTAAGAATCAGGCTCCTAATAAATATCCGGAACCTATTGTTTTTAAGGTCCTTCCGTCTTCGAACGGGCATAGGCCTTTACTCTGTCCGGAAAGACCTTTATGTATTTATTAACAGATCTCAGTTTATCAGTAAGGACGTAAAGCTTCTGGCTCTGATGCCTAATAGAAAGGTCATTACGGTCCATATCTATTACTAAATGCATTCAATTAACTATCGGTACTGCTTAGGATAATCTATCCTTAACTCGGCAGTCTGTGCTTAAGATTTCGGCTCATGAAGTAAGAGCTCTTCTACATCTTGGGCTTACGTAAATAGTGTTGCTATTATAGATTTAAAGAAGGCTGCATATTGGTCTCAGCCATCCACATTCATGAATTTTTATCTCAGAAATATGGAGTCCATTTCTGGAGGCCTGCATTATTTAGGTCCATTATCGGCTGCTCAGAATGTCGATCACTTAACAATTGCAACTATAGCTATGTAGGCTTTATGTTCCGGCAGTGACTCCGTCCTGCTGCCCTCTTCGCTCTGGGCTATTTGACCCAGGGCAAGAAAAAGGGGGTGGGGGGTGGGGGGGTGGAGGGTGTTCCCTTGGGTCACCTGTTTTATTATGAAAAGCAAGGGGATACCTCCTCGGGAGTCAGTAATTCTGAGCTGTTACTGGGATGTTTTTTTTAAGTGAAAAGTTATGTTTTAAATTCATTCATGTCATAGTTTTAAAGTATAGCATTTGAATATGTCACGTGTCAAATGGGCGTTATTATACTATCCTCGGACACTTTTAAAGAGTATAAAGAGTCTCAATTCTCTGGACTGACTTTATTTATTGGCTTACTTTAAAAATAATTAGTATAAGAATTATACTGGATATTAATAGAGAATATGGATGTTATGATGCTCAATTATAGAAGGTATTGTGTCTTTCTAATTTATCATAAATAAGAAAGATACATGTGAAGCCTAATTCTCCTTTTCTCCTCCAGAAGATGACTCTATTTTATATAGTTGAGCTTATTGGATTTTCCTCTATGTCCTGGGCCCTCCAGCCTTTTTACTATTCAGCTATGTCTGGGTCATTGGTACAGTATAAAAATCTTTAAAAATTTATAGTAATTTATATATTTTTTATACTTACCAATCACCCAGACGGGGATGGCCCTCCCAGGAGTTGGGAACTCATACCTCCCCGCTGTGGACATAGCGCTTACCAGGCACTGATGGTAAGAATGATTAATGGCGCCAATTTCGGGACGTCCTTGACACTGCGCATGCGCAGTAGAGGTGAAGTATGGAGGGCCATTCAGGTCATGATTTCTTTGGTTTTAGATGCAAACTTTGGGGATTGGGGGGCAAAATTTGTGTTTGGCCCTAGATTTTTAAGAGTTAGCACCAGCTATGTCTGGGACATTGGTAAGTATAAAAAATATATAAATTACTATAAATTTTTTAAGATTTCCTTTTTATTGTACGCTTTTTTTATAAGAATCTGATAATTCCTCTTCTTTCAACCATTAATTGATGCATGAAAGCAAACAGCGTATTAAATCATATATACGCAGAAGAGAATTGATCGATACTCGGAACAGGTAGCATCTTGTGCTGTGATTCAATTGTCGGGTTTCTAGTCCAAACTTGGCCAAAAGTGCATAATATAAGTTTTTGGTTTGGTACGTCCTTTGAAAGGATGTACCAAACCAAAAACTTATATTACAGACTTTCAGGCCATGTTTGGACTAGGGGGTTTCATGCATCGATTCAAGGTGAATATGTGTTGAATTATTGCTGAAAATGATCGGTATCCACTCAAAAACACCAGATTTTCTTTTCGTTATACTTTTCTAGAACAAATTGATCATTTCCAGTGATAATTTGGCTCATATTCATCTTGAAGTGATGCTTTGAAAGCTGCCATTTTGCTTGATACCTTGAAAGTGAAAATTTCTATATCTTCAGAGTGGGGGATACGATTTCTATCTTTTCGCAATTTCTTTGATAATCTATCGTTTAGCGTATAATACAATCTATTCACTCCTTTTTGGGTTTAAGTGCCCAAAAGAGTCTGAATAAAGTGACTATTCAGACTGTTCGTTACAATATTGTTTGTGGCATGTCAATCTATTGGCTTTTACTGGAACAGCAGAACAAACACTGTTAACGAAATAGTCGTTTGTCAGTGAAATGTGTTCAGTTAACAGGAGTATTCAGTTAGAAGGATTTTGGTCTTTTCTCTGTATTCTTCTGAGAAGGCTATAAAAAATAATCTTGCCTATCAGGTACCTTTCTTGTCATAGAAAATCTGCCGCATCAAACTTTTTTCACCCGGAAATCTGTTGAGTGATACTATTTTGAACTTGTAGCACTAAAAAGTTAACTAACAATATCATTTTTTGCAGATTTTACTGAGCTCTGTCAAACAAGATACAGTTGGTTAAATTTGCAATTGCAGCATGTAAAATGTTCACTCCTGAAAACATTGTTTTTTCCACAGAATAGTATAAGGGGTTAAATTAATAACTGCAGTTATTTTTAGAACTATTTTGTTGATTACCCCCCCCCCCCCCCCCCCCCCAAAAAAAAAAAAGAAAGAAAAAGACACACCTCATCATAAAATTGAGGAAATATTGCCTGAAAAAAAAAAAAAAAAATTTTAAGGGGTCCAAACAGCATTTCTTTTGTTATATCAGCTTTTACAGAGCTAATTAGATTTCTCAAATAAGATATGATAGACATGTGAATTCATATATTGGATACACTGAGATGTGATATAAGTCATCATATATTGGGAACTCAGTGTTTGTCAGTGTAATTCTTTTGTAGATTACAAGATTTTTTATTCACTTCAGAGGTGTTTATTCTTTAAGCTTTGTGTAATTAACAGGTTAAATTTTAACTGAAGGTATGGTAAATAATTGGTGTATCAGTCATGTGCAGTAAACAGGGTTATTCTTTTCAGAAATTAAAACTGAGCTCTCTGTCTCTCTTCTCCATTTTTTGTGTTCTTGTCAGCAAAATGTTTTAACCCTTTACCCAAAGCAGACAATTTCAAAATTTATTATTTTAAATATCATTTTTAATTTTTTTCAAAAAATTTCAACAAAACCATATCATGTGACCCCTCTTTGGAACGAGCTCGTCGAGCTCGTTCCAAAGAGGGGTCACATGATATGGTTTTGTTGAAATTTTTCAAAAAATAATATTTTTTCAGCTGCTGAATTTGCATATTATGCGAGCGGACGTGGGCGATTCGTTGGGTAAAGGGTTAAACTTGGGGATAATTCATAAACATGAATTTTCATTACCTGTTTTCAGATAAATTAAGAATTGTATTCTTTACGACATGTTTAACAGAATTCATGGTGCTTTGTCAATCAACATATAATGAATTAAATAATAAATTTTGAAGTCAAATTATCAAGTTCAAGCTTGGGAATTTGATATTTTCCACATACATTTTCCAAAAGCTCGAAAATATATTTATTTAACAGCGATCCGTTCTATAACTAATAAGAAATTAACAGTTACAAATAATTTTTTTTATAAAATGTTTAATGTATGGAATAGTTATGGATTATTCTATTAATTAGTATCAACTCAACTGGAGTTCAGTGTTTTCTTTTGACCTGTGTGGTGACAATCAATTCTCGAGATGATTAAAAAAAAGCTTGTCAGGATTGTGTGTACAGAGAGCAGCCATCCAGTGACTGTGGAGAAGAAGTCACCTTGGAACAGCAAAACTTCCCTCTGCTTTCAATAAAAAGTACCTTGGAGGGCAATGTGGAAATTTGTGTCTACCTTGAAATTAGGTAAATTTTGTGCGATATTTCAAACATAATTGAAAGTATTAACTGTTACTGGAGCTAATTTTTACAATAACTGAAAATAAAATCAACATATAAAAAATGTAGAGTAAATATTTAAATCCAATGTATTAATACTTTCAGTGAAAATATCTGACAACCACCAAGTTATAATCTGATTTTGTATTTGACTCTTCTTTCAAAAAATTATTTTTTTGAACTCAGAATTTTTGCAGATGGCAGTTTTTTGGAAAACAACACTGTTGGGCAAAAATTTTACTTTTAAATCTCATCTGAAGTAAGACATTGGTAATCAAAATGTATGCCTTGTTGACATAGAATTGCACTCTCTTAGTATGCAAGTATATAACACGAAAACATTACAACAAAATAAACAGAACTTGAATGATTTATCTTCAAAGTTGACCTGTATTTTGAAAAATATTTAATCTGGCAATTGCCAAAAGTTAATTCATGCCTCTCATTTCTGCTCACTTCTTACTAGTTTATTTGAGTTATCCAGAAGTCTGTAGTGGAAGAATGAGTGTTGACTTTTCACACAGTTTACACTCAAGGCAGCCACTGTACATTTGTGCATTGTTTCATGTTATTAGATTACTTGAATCAATGGTATTATTTTTGCTTTTTTTAGCAACTTATTTCATGACATACCATACCACTCTGAAGGATTCTGCTGATTTCATAAAAGGTTTGAAGGAAGCAAGAAACATCACACAGAATATTACAGATACATTACAGAAAAGCTTTCCAGGGACTGGAAATTACCATGTATTTCCTTACAGGTAGCTATAGCTGTTTATTATGCCACCGACCTTCAAAAGAGGATTCAGGGTTATCTAATGAAGCCCTCTTTCCATCTGTCTGTCTGTCCATCTCTCTGTCTGTCCATCTCTCTGTCCGTACAAACGTTTTGCATTGTAATTTAAAAGCCATTGGTCAGATTTGGATCTCCTTTGGTATGCTGATAGACCTGCAGGGAGAATGGATATGCATAATGAACAGGTTCCATCTAATAATTATTCTCAGAGTTTTGCCCCCTTTTCACTTTTTGGACTTAGAAAAAAAAAAATGTGTTTTCACTCTTTTGACTTAGAAAATATTTCTGTCCCACAATGCCTTTAAGGCTACTTCAAACATGGCTATAAATCAGGGGCAGTGGTCCACAATTTGCGAAGCTCTTGTTTACTATTTTTCAGCATGGTGATATCAAGTGCAGTTTAAAAAAAAAAAATTCTGATGTTTGGCCATTGCCATCCATGTCTAAGAGGGAATTTTTTTAACAGTGCTGGTGTAATTATGCTCCTTGCATTCTGTTGAACTCTTGTGAACATAAATGATCAACTAACACACTCTATGATTTTTAAGCCCCCAAGAAATGTTCTCGAGGGCATTATGTTTTCCATCGTCCGTCCGTTAACTTTTTGCATTCCGTCAATTAACTAAAGTTTTACCAACCAGATCTTTACCCAACTTCATATGCAGGTTACGTATGATAAGTGGAAGAAGCCTATTTATTTTGACCATGATGTGCCAAAGGTCAAGGTCACAGTGATCTCCATTGTTAAATACACTTGAAATTGGTTTCTGCTCTATGACAAAAGTTCTGCAAGACTGATCCTGTTTTTTTATGTAATTCTATCCATGATACTGCGGAAGGTGGCATATGCTGCACTTCTCGTTGCTCTTGTTTTGCTTTTGACACCTTTGCACTTCGTAACAAATTTTGAATACCTACAACTGCAAATTGTGATCCATTAACCTATTATAAAACATGTTTTCGCAGTAAACCATTTCAGTGCCCCAGCATCATGACATTGTGGCAGAGGCAGCTGAACTGTAAGATGTTAAATAGTGAGGAGGGAATAAATGACGTCTGTCATCAAGTCACTATCTGTTATGTTTAATGTTCAGGCCTTTGGTGACTGGGTCTCTAGGCATCTCATCCATCTATCTTCTTTGACTATAATTAACTGGTGCCGCCCTGTTACAACCGATAATGTTACAACGCCGCATAATGTTACACCAATGCATAATGTTACAAAAAATGTAGTAAACAATCGATAATGTTATAAACTCTGCATAATGTTATATAACTTTTTTCAACCCATTATGTTATAAAAATCAACGCATAATGTTATAACTTTTTTCAACCTGTTATGTTACAACAAATTATCCGATAATGTTATAACGTCTGAATACTAATTCCAGTTACAGCTATTGTAGATGGACTTTACCACTTACCATTTATTGCCACATAAGGTATGTAATATTTATACTAAAGGTTTCTGCTCTGGTTAAGGCGAGGAGACACCCCCCCCCCCCCCCCCCCAACTCCCGGATATTTATCATAGAATTACCTAGTCACAGTACATAGACGCGGATTATCCTGGTATCTCAATCGTGTGACGTCATTACCATGATCATCCAGTGCCCAACATGGTGAAGGCAGGGGTGGTGGGGAGGCGTGCTATTTTATTCGGTTGTACTTTTATCAACATACATAGTCTCCGCTTCCAGAAATATAGTGTACCATAGTCCCTGACGCCTTTGGGGATGGGCAAATGCCTCTGTTTCTGCTTGTTTTGGGCATCTAAAACTCATTTGTCGCATATTTCTTAGTCATAAGAATATCTTATTGTTCATTAATTTGACATTTTAACAACTAACAGTGAACAAAAATGAGGTGGAGTTAAAAGAGGTCGAAAAGTTGGATGGAGCGAGGTACATACGGTGGATGTGGCGGGTTGGTAGTGTCGCCCGGAACAAGAATAAGATGCGAGATTGGGTAGGAAGAGGAATGGGGTTTAGGAGGATTGAAAGGGGTGGGCAGGGATTAGGCTGAGAAAGAGAGGAGGTCATGGATTAGTACATCAGGGTGATTGTGCACAGAAGGCTATCTGAGAATGCTGTAAGGGAGTAGTACTAGATGGTATGATAATATAGATGGTGGAGATGTTGGAAGAAGTGGAAGTGATGAATTTTGGATTACAGGTTCTGGAAAAGGCAGAATCACTAGAACAGGCAGTATGGGGAGAAGGAGGAGATTGTGGAGGAGGAGTTGTGTTGATGTTGGTGTTGTGGCGGTGTTGGTGATGGTGTTGAGTAGTTATAAATGTTGAAAATAAGCCATTTTGTAGGACCCCGGGGCAGAACCCGGGAAGTGACGTCATGTCACGTAACTGGGCGGTCATGTTGAGTTGTCATGATAGTGCACGTGGGTGGCCATGTTGTGACGTCATTATCATGATAATAGGTGGTAGGAGTGCGTATGTGTAGCGCGTGTTGTTATGGGGACATGTGTCCATCTCACCCCTAACAACCCGACAGTAGATATCAAATTAATCCAAACAACCCGACAATCTTCAGAAAACTGACCCAAACACTCCCGAATACACTCCCAAATAAAGATAGGATAGTATCCTTAATGAGAGTATGAGACGTATGAAGAGGTACTCATTTTTATAGCTTTCATTTTGAGACGTATGATTTTGTGTGCATCATGCTCATTTTCATAGCTTTCATTGCTTCATACGACGAAAAAGGGGATTCCGTGGGTTTATTGAAGTTTATTTGTTGTAACATAACGGGTTGAAAAAAGTTATAACATTATGCAGAGTTTATAACATTATCGGTTGTTTACTACATTTTTTGTAACATTATGCGTTGGTGTAACATTATGCGGCGTTGTAACATTATCAGTTGTACGGTTGTAACATGCCCCCACCCCCACCCCACCCCCCCCCCCCCACACCCCCCAAAAGAAAACAAAAAAAATCCCTCAAAACCCCCAAACTTACAGAGAGTGACTGTAAAATCCAGAATGAGTTGAAGTGTCCATTGAAATGTATCCCTAATTGCCTTGTCATGATGTAGATGAATACTCCATATGTCTTCACTGATTCTTTTGCGTAGTTGTCAGCAGATTTTATAAATTCTGGTCCCTAGGCACAGTGGAAGTGTGATGGACTGTAGGTTGAGATTCAGAATATAAATGATAAAGTAATTGATTTTATAGAAACAAAATATTACCATAGCAGAGAAAGCTTTAAAGTTCCCAGAGAGCTAGAAATTACCCTTTTAACCCAATACCGCCCACTTAATCGGATATCTCTTAACTGAATAACCCTGTTAATTGTATATAATTTTACAGCATAAAACCATTTATCATACCTCCAGTAGAAATACGACCTGTTAATTGAATACAGGTTATAGAGTAAACTCCTGTTAATTGAATAAAAAATCTTGTAATGTATCAAGAAATTACTCTTGACTCCCCAGTTTTCCTTTGTTTATAGACCTGTTTGGCCTGAGTACATCCAAAACAGGCATTTAATCTATTATATCTTGTTTGACAGAGCTCAAGGTATAAGCTCAAGATATAATAAAATAAATGCTTAGTTTATCTCTAGAATACAGGAAAGTGATACAATCCCAGTCAATTGAATACTCCTGTTAATTGAATTTTTTTTATTGGCAAAGTGGCTGTTCAGTTAAGGGGATGTCCAACCTAACTTTGGTCAAATTTCAGGTCTTTTTCTTCAAAGTCTAAAAAGGCCCAAAATGAATAACCCCAATAAATTATATACCAACAGGCTTGGAATGAAACATAGGACACATGGAAACTGGAATTTACCATGGAGCTGCTGCCGTGTGTAGATAGCAGCACCTGAAAGTCTGCTATGGCATAAGTAAGAGAACAAAATTTTTTACAACAAAATACCTTAAAATAAAATAGCAGCTGTATTCTAGAAACATCGAAGAACATATTCGAAGAAATTTTTTCCTAATTCTTGAAAGTAATAAAGAGTGAGACCAAATGTTATGAGTGGAGTGCTCACTGATTGAAGGCAGACATTTTCTTCTGTTTATGTTTTGATTTGGGGAGGTTCAACAAAGGTTAACTTGAAGGAGCCCACTAGAAGTATGGAAGGACCAAAGAGTGTCTCCCCATATAAAGATGTATATGTCACTGTGGTGGTTTGGAAAGAAACTATGATATTCTCCTATGCAGATTGCACTGCAAAGTTATACATTGTAGTTGAACAAATATATTTACAGACCCCTTGCACTGTAACCCCTTTTATCCCATGCACCAATTTGATAGTGATTAAATTGTTATATTTGTCTGGTTTAGCAATAAGTTATTTTACCCTTGGACACCAATATACTCATTCTATCTGTTGGAGAAGAAATAAGAGTAACTATAACTCTTCACTGCAATAAACCATCAAATGTACATACAAGTGCATATTTTTATACTGTACCAATGACCCAGACATAGCTGGTGCTAACTCTTAAAATATAGGGCCAAACACAAATTTTGCCCCCAATCCCCAAAATTTGCATCTAAAACTAAAGAAAACATGTCCTGAAAGGCCCTCCACACTTCGCCCCTACTGCGCATGCGCAGTGTCAAGGACGTTCCGAAATTGGCGCCATTAATCATTCTAAGTTTGGCCCTTCATCAGTTAACATCTGACTGATCTTTGTGCTTATAAATCTCAGTTTAAATGATGCCAGACACATAAATATTAGTGAAATGGTGATTCTAAGGAGGATAGAGAAGGAGGAGAGGAAAAGAATGTGTGACAGAATATTATCAGGGCTGTAACTTAAAATTTTTTAATGAAATTATGTTAAGTTACCTATTTTCAAGGCAGCAGCCATTTTGTTGTCATTCTGATAATTTAGTTACACTGTTTTTTAAGTGTTTTCCTCTCTCCCTGTCCTTTAAGTCCCCCCTTGCTATTCTCCCATGCTTTTGGCATAGTTTTTGTAGTTATTATTACTAAATTTTCTTGGGAGTTTTAGCTGAATAACAGAATGAATTCTGTTCTTTCCCCATGTTTACGTCTTCACCTACGGGTGGTTAGGCGTTGTGTTCTGCATCTACCATCTGATGTTCTGCAGTTTCTTCCCTGGAAGTCTCTGTTTTGCATCAGATGGTGTATTTTTGGTAACTGATTTCGGGCCTGGGTGCCTGGAGTCTTATTTTAGTGTTTTTACACTCATTGTTTACATTTACAACAGCCCTCTGTGTGAGGGGGGGATTTCTAAAAAATAATATCTTGATGTTATTTTAATCATAACTAGATACATTATTATTGTTCGTAAGTGTTGAATAAATTGTTTAAAATATTTTTAAAATTTTTGTCCACACTTAGGCTTGGGATCCATTGGGGCTCAACGTTACTTTTCTGAAACTTGGGCTGTTCTGAAAAAATATTTTTTCAAAATATTTTGATTTCAATTATTTTTTCTATATTAATGGATCATATTATTATTATGTATTTTGATTGCCAGGGGTTAGTGCGAGTACCAGGACTTGTTTTCTTTTCACATTGAAAGGATATTGATCAATTGTTTTAAGAGGAAGTCTTCCTCTGACTTATTATCATTCTATATGTGGTCAGTGTACTCGCATTAACTCCTGTTCTGTATCGTATGATTTCGATGACAATATGGGAAGCGTATGTCACGGTATGTTATTGGGGATTTGGACACTCCGGTCCTTTCCCCGCAGGGTCACTCTACTTTATCAATTTCTGTTTCAGACGATCAAGATTAGGGTGATGTATCTGTGATGTCTTCCAACAGTGTGCCTCCGTCGTCACAATTAATGAAGGGCTAGCGGAAAAGTGCTCATGTAAATACGCCAATTGCCTAAGTAGGTTCGACGGCCTTTGACGTCCGCTAGCTCGCCCGGTGTAGCGTCCATTCACCGAATGGTTCGGCAGCCGGGTTCGTCCGTTGCGGTCTAGAAGGAATTTTGGGGTGATGCGAGCACTATAAATTAATGCACACCCAGTGACGGCGGATCGGAGGGAGAACACAGGAAACCTTTTAGTCCGGTTAGTCCGGTTCATAGCTCGTTCCGGTCCATCCGGACGGCAAGCGAGAGAGGCCCCTCTCTCGTTCAACAACATCTGGCCCCAGATGTTGTGGTACAAAATGTGTCGCAAGCGGAGCATACGTCCGTCGCTCGGGACGCTCCGTTGTATAGGCAGTCCGCTGAGACTGCTAAGGCTTTCTCTTCTCGTCAGCGCACACGACCGCACCTTGGCTGCGTGACCGCCGATATATTACCAGCTTCGCCGATCAAGGATTCTTCGGCGACCAGGTCACACCATCCGGTAGCCAGGGACACGAGGCCTGCAGACTCCGGACGTTCGCATAGGAAGTGTGCGGGAGTCAACGTACACGGAGCTTCCGGCGGCAATGCATCGTAAGACCGCTACTGCACAGGCCTCGGGAACGGCCGTGCTTTCCTTAATAGCACAGTTTATCGCAGCATCCCAGCATCAACTGAATCTGTCGCATATATTTTATCCGACGATGCTGGGTCGGGACGCTCCGCGGAAGCGGGTACGGACGTCCGAAAGTTTCATCCGGTCCGACGGGATACCGAAAGGGATTCGGAGGATTTCGAGCTTTCCCTTTCGGAACAACATATGCTGTTGTGTATGTCATCTGACTTGGTCTTCTACAGCTTCTTTCGTCGGACCAGAATGCTGCGATGCCGGATAAGAAACTGATAGCGTCGGTGGACTTTGAAATTTTTGGTTCGGTTCAGGGACATCGTCCCTCAGTTCCGACATAGTCCAATAATGTCACACAAACTTTCGAATTATTGAACGACGCTATATATATTATTATTTTATGCTTGCTAACCAAGCATTTCTGGTTTCTTGTTCGAAGAGTTATGGAGATGTCTTTCAAAAGTGTGCCTCTGTCGTCATAGTTAATGAAGAGTTAGCGGCAATAAGTGCTCATGGAATATGTCTATCGCCTACGGAGTGACATTCGCTAGCTCATCCGGTGTAGCGTACATTCATCGAATGGTTCGGCTGCCGGGTTCGTCCGTTGCGGTCTAGGAAGGAGATTTGGGTGATGCGAGCACTTTAATTACTTTAGTACTCACCCAGTGACGGCAGATTGAGGACAGATCGGAGGAAGCCTGTTAGTCCGGTTCCTGGCTTGTCCAGGTCCGTCCGGGCTGTGAGCGAGAGAGGTCCCTCTCTCGCCCAACAACATAGGGGACCGCATGTTGTGGTTCAGATATTTTACATTCGGAGCATATGTCCGTTGGTCGGGACGCTCCGTTATATTGACAGTCCGAGAGCCTGTCTTTAATGCTTCCTCATCCTCACAGCAGGGCACACGACCGCACATTGGCTACGTGACCTCGAGTATCCGATCAGTTTCGGCATTCAGTGATTCCACGGCGAATAGGTCGCGCCATCCGGTAGCCAAGGGACACGAGGCCTATACACTCCGTTCGCTCGCATATTGGTAGTATGCACGGGGTAACGATCACGGAGCTTCCAGCGGCAATGCATCGTAAGACCGCTTCTCCTCAGGCTTCAGTGACGGACGTGCTATCCGAGTTAGCACAGTTGTTTCGCAGCATCCCAGCAATTGACAGTTTCTCGGTCGAATCAGGAATTATCCGACGGCGCTGGGTCGGTGCGGTCCGCGGTTGCATCAGGTACGGACGACCGAACGCTTTATAGGGTCCGACAGGATGGCGAAAGGGATTCGAAAGATTTCGAGTTTTCCCTTTAGTAGTATCGGAAGATGCCTTTCATATCTTCTGGCATTATCTTCCAGTGATTATTATTTCGGACTTCATTGCTGCGATCTTGGATAAGAGACTTATAGCGTCATTGGACTCGGATTTTTCGATCGGTTCAGGGACATTGTCCCTGACTTACCGACGCAGTCCAATATTGTCATTACAACATGTGTTTTATTTTTCGACGCTATATATATATATATACAAGCCTGCTACTAAGCATGATAGTTTAGTTTCTTGTCCGCGTTGCTCATTTCTGCCATTTTATCATTTATACATATAGTTTATTTTGGCAGAGCAGGGCATACCGAGAGTTCATATGCGTCTAGACGGTGTGATTAAAGACTGCATATATTCTTTTTCGCCGTTTATGTCTTTTCCAATTTCAATGTTGGGAACGACATTATGTATAGTAGACTTAACTTAGACGCTTTATTATACGTAATCCGCCTTACTGAGGCGTTATCATTACGTCTTCAAGAAAAGATTTACGGGATATTATTCTCAATGTAATTTCTTTTGAGGGCAGTAGTTTGTTCACGTATAACTCCGCCCTTCAGTGGCTGATTGGAGTTAGTTAGACGTGACGCAGCCCTAGCTACATCCACACGCGTGGATAGTAAGGTTAAGAACTCTCTCAGAGTCGCTTCGTTCTCGGAGGAGCTTCTCTTCGACGGCAACTTTTCGGCAATCCATGAATTGCTCGATTTACACGTTCTCTTGTCTATCTAGTGTTACAAGAGATTCAGACTGGGGCAAACATTCGGTGGTTAACTCAGAGAGTGCCGCCGCAGTTGCCGGACCCGAGTGTGGCTGTTATGACGGTTGCCAGTCAAACAGATTGGGATATAATACTGATCCCTACGGATTCGAAGTGCCAGGGTCTTTGGGTTCCGCAGTCTTTTAGCAATCAGTTTTCTTCCGCGGAATAATGTTTTTTAGGCTTGCTTTATGTCATTGCATGAACATTATTCAGAAACGCATGCCCAAATTCCTGTCCTTTAATTCGACAGTAGTGGCGTATCTCCGGAACCAGGGAGGCACTCTTTCGTTTCCGTTATTCAATTTAATGGAAAGAATCCGTCTGTTGGTTATAGTACACCAAGTTCAGTTTTGGTCCGTCATATTCCGGGTCGTCTGATTGTTTTATCGGACTCCCGTTCTCTTACGGGTCGCTTGTTGCTGTCAGAATGGACTCTCAACAAACAAGTATTCAACCAGATTTGCTATCTATGGGAGCGCCCAATGATGATTTATTTATGACACAGCTTGCTAATCAATTGCAGACGTATGTGTTGGCTTGTCCAGATCTCTGAGCTAATATTGTTAACGCTCTATTGATCTATAGGACGGAATGATAGGATACGCGTATCCTCCGGCGCTGTTGTTTTAGCAGGTATTGCTAAGATAAACAACCACAATACATTTCTGTTGATAGCATCTCTATCTTCACAGAGATCATGAGTAATTTACTCTCTTGTCTACTGTGGGTCTTAACGTGAAATCTTCCTCTATGTGAGGATCTTTTTCACTGGGTAAATCGTGTCATCTTTATCACAACCAGCAAGGTCGCAACCTTCATGTATTCCGTTGTGTGGTCCGTATTGCATTGTAAGCACTGTACTGGACGAGCTTTGGACGCGATTTCTTACTATAGGAGATCCTCTTCTTCGCTATTCTATGCGGCTAAAGTGGAGGCTCTTCCGTCATGGTGTAGGGATCATTATGTTCATATTGTTGATCCCTCCATACTACTCATTGCTATTTTTTAGTATACTTGTTTCACAAGATCTACTGCAGCCTGTTATTATTTAGGTTATAGGTTTATGTTACCTCATACCTATGCACTCTACGATAGTTTACAATTGAGTCTTTTGTCTCTTTATCTAAGTCAGTTAGTAACTTTTTGATAAATAGACTTAGAATCTTTAGATTAAATTCCTATACGGATTTTAACTTCGGTTCTTATTTAGCTAAGTAATCATTTGAGCCTCTGGAAACAGTAGTTTTCAAATTCTGACCTTTTAGACAGTAATTCTGTTGGTTTCTCTTTTACTGTAGAGTCAGTGAGTTTCATGCACTATCGATGGATGATTTTCACTTTCGTAGTTTCGGAATCAATACTTCCGTTACTATTTAGGTTGGATTGTTGCATAAGAGTTAGGCTCCTATTATCCGGAACCTATTATTTTAAGGTCCTTCCGTCTTCGTATGGGCATAGGCCTTTACTCTTTCCGGGTACAGTTTATGTATTTATAAACGGATATCTGTTTATTACTATGGGCGTAAGCTTCTTCTGTCTTTGATGTCTAGTAGAAGGACGTTACGCTCCATTTTATTGTGAATGGATTCTATTAACTATCGGTACTGCTTATGGTATATCATTGACTTAGCAGTTGTGCTTAAGATTTCGGCTCATGAAGTAAGAGTTCTTCTACTTCTTGGGCTTACATTAATAGTGTCGCTATTATAGATTTTTGAAGGCCGCTCATTGCGCTCAGCCATCCACATTCATGAATTTTATCTCAGAAATATCGAGTCCATTTCTGGAGGCCTCTATTGTTAGGTCTATTATCTACTGCTCAGAATGTCATTCACTTAACAGTTGCTACTATAGCTAGGTAGGCTGTCTGTTTCGGCAGTGTCTCCGTTCGGCTGCCCTCTTCGCTCTGGGCTATTTGACCCAGGGCAAGAAAAAAGGGGGGGGGGGGGAGGGTGTTCCCTTGGGTCACCTGTTTTACTATGAAAACAAGGGGATACCTCCTCCGGAGTTAGTAATTCTGAGCTGTTATTGGGATGGTTGTTTAGTGAGAAGTTTAGGTTTTTAAAATTCATTCAAGTCTTAGTTTTTAAAGTATAGCTTTTGAATATTGCATATGTCAACGGACATGATTATGCAATCCTCAGACACTTTTAGGAGTATAAGAGTCTCTATTCTCTAGACTTACTTTACTTATTGGCTTACTTTAAAATTTATTAGTATAAGGATTATATTGGATATTAATAGAGTACATGGATGTATGAAGCTCAATTTTGGAAGGTGTTGTATCTTTCTAATTTATCATAAATAAGAAAGATACATGTAAGGCCTATTACTTCTTTTTCCCTACAGGGGATGACTCTATTTTATTTTATTGAGCGTATTCCATTTTGCTCTATGTCCTTGGCCCTCCAGCCTTTTTACTATTCAGCTATGTCTGGGTCATTGGTACAGTATAAAAATGTTAAAAAATTTATAGTAATTTATATATTTTTTATACTTACCAATGACCCAGACGGGGATGGCCCTCCCAGGAGTTGGGAACTCTTGCCTCCCCGCTGAGTACATAGCGCTTACCAGGCACTGGTTATTAGAATGATTAATGGCGCCAATTTCGGAACGTCCTTGACACTGCGCATGCGCAGTAGGGGCGAAGTGTGGAGGGCCTTTCAGGACATGTTTTCTTTAGTTTTAGATGCAAATTTTGGGGATTGGGGGGCAAAATTTGTGTTTGGCCCTATATTTTAAGAGTTAGCACCAGCTATGTCTGGGTCATTGGTAAGTATAAAAAATATATAAATTACTATAAATTTTTTAACTTTTATTCAAAACACATCAAATTAGCTCTGCATAACCATTATTGCCTGTACTTTTCCAAAAGAGGCTTATTGGTATATTGAGATCAGGAAGGCACATAGGTTTCGCATTCATAGGTGTTCACATATTTTTTCAAGAATGCAGTCTGCAAAGAAATCCAGAAAAGGCCACAAGAGTGCTCCATTTGATAAAAAAAAATTCCTGTGGAGGGGGGTATGCCCCCTCCCTTGTATGACTGTACCTTCGGCACTCATGGCATATGCCTTTTTCATCAAAGTTTAACGCTTTTTGAAAAATCCTGGCACACACATGCTCCAAACCCTATCAAACAGTGTTTGGAGTGTATCTGCAAAAATCATATTACATTGCAAAACATTCTTTTTAGCCATTAAGTTCTGAACCTTTCATGCTTCTTACTTCCAAATATAATACTTAATTTACTGATTAATGGGTGAATAGAAAAACCCTTCCATAATCAACATGTTGAGCTCCAGAAGCCTCCATAACAGCTGCGATAAAAGTGCCAAACACCACATTGGTGAAGAATTACACATTTACAGAATATCCTATTGAAAAGTAATAGGAACAAAATATTCACTAAAATTATTTTGTTGCAATTAATTGGAGGATGCCAGCAGACACTTTCCAACAAATTGAACAAACCAACTAATTATTTAAAAATGTCTAAGCCGAAAGAGTGAAAAAGGACCATAGTTCTGGAAAAATTGTGTGGAAGAAACACATGCTACACACGTATCGTTTCCCCATGATGCGCGATCACAACCCCAGATATCATTCAAATTGGAGTAGAAGTAGTTGAGATAAAAGGGAATGTTGGTACGGACAGACAGAGGTCTCCACAGTACTAGATACGCCTTCGGCTTTTCAAGTCGGGGGCATAATAATCACAACACACCCACCTTGTCAATTCATAATTTCAGTGAAATAAAATTATCAATTTAAATTAATTTATAGATGATGAGAAAATATTTTGCTTCTGTCACCCTCTCATACTATTACCACAAATATCTGCAGACACTATGATGCTGACAAACTAAAATGAATGCATGTGGTCCGGTATGTCAGGTTAAAAAGCAACTCCGTACGGATACTGAAGAAATTGCGAATATTTCGGGTATTTCATTTGTTTAAATTTCAAATACGGATAGTTTTGACCGTGATTATGCATTTTCGTTTTGACCATCGCGGTCATGCTGACCACTGTTCTGTTTATTATGATGTGCAGATTGGGAGACAGTTTCTGGAAAAGGAGATTTGTCACATTTGTCGGTCTAAAACGATGACAAAAGACACTGATCGACACTCATCAGACATGTTAACCTCCAGAATAATTTTTCAGGGAACCTGAGGGTGATTTTCAGGGAAATGGGATGGATTTCAGGGAAAATTTCGTGCGGGGGCAAAATAAAAGAAAAAACTTGTGAATTTTCAGCTCACGGACCACTATTAACACCAGGTTATATCCAGAATTAGTTGTCAACTATGCTGATGCATTTATGCTATGCTAAAAAATCATAAAATAACTGTTGATTTGACCCCCCCCCCCCCTGGGATCCTCTTCTTCATGAGCCCCCAGCCCCTCCACCCTCCCCACCACCACCCACCCACATTGTCCCACAGAGCACATCCACCTGTGGTTTGCTCTTATCAAAGTCTACTTAGCTAATAATTTCCCAGGTCTGGAAATGTTAACAGGAAAAGATGTCCTGATGTTCAGTTACTTCAAGAACATCAGTACTCAGAAAGTATCTTCATCAAACTTCATGCATGTGGGACGCTTGGGTCCTACACAAAACTTTTCTTTTCATCATTGAAGCATTTTTGTTTAATTCCATTCGAAATTTTCTGGTTACAGATGGCCAACAGTTAACAGTTCTGTGGTCAGCACAACAGAATAAATCTGGTGTTAGAAAAAAAGTCCATTGTGTTTAAATTTGCTGTCATAATTTTTCGGCATCCTAAGCAACCTTAACCTACTTTTAAGCTGTGCTAAATAGTTGTTGTTTACGTTTTGATTTTGGAAAAGGGCTGAGAATTAAAGCAATTATATGAAGGAATAAATAAATACATATTATTTAATTCCTTTTCATATATTTCAATTTCAAAAAACTGCATTTAAATGAAGGTGGAGTTTTCAATTTTTTTAAAGTAAGTCACCTATATTTTTATACTGTACCAATGACCCAGACTTAGCTGGTGCTAACTCTAACAAAACCAGGGCCAAACACAAATTTTGCCCCCCAATCCCCAAAATTTGCATCCAAAACAAAAAGAAATCATGTCCTAAAGGACGCAGACGTCCCGAAATTGGCGCCAATTATCATTCTCTGTTTGGCCCTTCATCAGTCAACATCTCACTGATCTTTGTGCTTGTAAATCTCAGTTTAAAGGATGCCAGACACGTAATTTTTGGAGAAAATGTGATTCTAAGGAGGATAGAAGGAGTAGAGGAAAAAGAAGTGACAAAAAATAATCAGGGCTGTACTTAAAATTTTTTTGATGAAATTATGTTAAGTTGCCTATTTTCGAGGCATGGGCCTCTTGTTGTCATTCTTGCTAATTGTTGCACTGCTTATTCAGTGTTTCCTCTTCCCTAACCTTCTAAAGTCCCCCCTTGCAATTCTCCCATTCTATTGGCATATTTTTGAGAAATTTCATTTCTAAAATTTCCTGGGAGAGTTGCTTGGTTACAGAATGTTTTCTGTTATTTTCCCCATAGTTACGTTTTCACCCATGGGTGTATAACGTTTGTGTTCTGCATCTTCCATCTGATGTTCTACAGATTCTCCCCTGGGAGTCTCTGTTTTGCATCAGATAGAGTGTAATTGATGACTGATTCCGGGCGAGTTTTTTCAGTGCCTGGAGTCATGTTTTCTGGTGTTTTTACACTGTTTGTTTTCATTGGCAACAGCCTTTTTTGAGGGGGGCTGTTTGCCTTTGCTGTAGTTTATCTCACTATAAGATACATTTATATTATCCGAAAGTGTCTCATTAATTATTTAATATAAATTTAAAATTTTTGACCACACTTTGCCATCGGATCCATCGGGGCTCAACGTTACTTTTCAGCAACTTGGGCTTCGCTGAAAAAATATTTTTTCAAAATTATTTTGTTTTGCAATTGTTTTTTCATTTATTAATGGATCATGTTATTATGTATCTTTGTGTCAGGGGTTTTTGCGAGTAACTAGGACTTATTGTTGTTCTTTCACAATGAAGGGACATTGTTCAAATTGTAATAGGAAGAAATCTTCCTCTGACTTTCATGATCATTGTATTAATTGTAGTCAGTGTTCTTGCATTAATCCCTGTCCTATATGTGAATATTGGGATGAGAAACATTGGAAACGTGTGTCACGATATGTTGTTTCTGGAGAAAGAGCGATTCCGGCTCTTTCTCTGCAAGGTCACTCTACTCTCTCAGTTTCTATTTCAGAGGAACCAGAACAGGGTGATGTTTCCATGTTATCTTCTTCAAGTGTGCGTCCGTCGTCACAAATGAATTCAGAGCTAGCGGCAAAAGTGCTCATGGAGATTAGACAAATGTCGTCCGCTAGCTCGCCCGGTGTAGCGTCCATTCACCGAATGGTTCGGCAGCCGGGTTCGTCCGATGCGGTCCAAGAGGAAATTTTGGGTGATGCGAGCACTATAAACATAATAGATGCACACCCAGTGACGGCGGATAGTAAGCGAGAACGGAGGAAGCCTTTGAGTCCGGTTCCTAGCTCGTCCAGGTCCAGCCGGGCCGCGAGCGAGAGAGGCCCCTCTCTCGTACAACAACATCTGGGACCAGATGTTGTGGTACAAAATGTGTCTTTAGCGGAGCATACGTCCGTCGCTCGGGACGCTCCGTTGTATAAGCAGTCCGCAGAGACTGTTAAGGCTTCCTCTTCTCGTCAGCGCACACGACCGCACCTTGGCTGCGTGACCGCCGATATATTACCAGCTTCGCCGATGAAGGATTCTTCGGCGACCAGGTCACACCATCCGGCAGCCAGGGATTCGAGACCGATGGACTCTGGACGTTCGCATAGGAAAAGTATGCAGGAACCATCTGATGCGGAGCTGCCCTCGGCGAAGCAGCGAAAGACTGCGCCTCCGCAGGTCTCGACGCCGGACATTCTTGTGCAGATAGCACAGCTTATCGCAGCATCCCAGCAGCCGACAGAAACGGTGTCAGATCGTGAATTATCCGACGGCGCTGGGTCGGTACGCTCCGCCGAAGCATCGGGGGCGGACGACCGGGAACATCATGAGGTCAGACCGGATGGTGAAAGGGATACGGATGACTTGGAGCTATCCCTTTTGGAACAACATAAAGCTGCCGTCGACTTCATCCGGCACTTTCTCCCTCAAGTTGTTCCGTCGGGCCAGACTGCTGCGCTTCCGAACAAGAGAATTATAGCGTCATTGGACTCTGAATTTTTTGAGCGGTTCAGGGACATCGCTCCCGAGTTTCCGTCGCAGTCCAATCATGTTGCAAGAACATTTGAATTATTGAACGACGCTATATTTAAACTTGCTTCCAGGACGGGGAAAGCAGGTTTCTTGTCCGCTAATACTCTCAACCTGCCTTTCATTAATGCAAGGAATAAATTCGATACGGCAGGACAGGGTATACCGAGAGTTCCTCTGCGTATGGACGACGAGGCGGAAGACTTAGAGCTATCATTACCGTCGTCAGCTTCTATTCCAACCGCTGTGTTGGAAACAGCTATTGCGTCTAACAGAGCCAATTTAGATGCCTTATCTTATGCAGATCACCTTACTAAGGCGTTATCACTGCGCCTTCAGGGGAAAGAGTTTCAGGATATACAATCCTCTTTAAGACTTCTTTCAAGGGCAGTAGCTTATTCCACATGTAACTCCGCCCTTTCAGTGGCAAATCTGGAGTTGGTTAGACGTGACGCAGCCCTAGCTACATCCACACTAGTGGATTCTAAGGTGAAGAACTCTCTTAGAGTCGCTTCGGTCTCAGGAGAACTTCTCTTTGACGGCAAGCTTTCCGCTATTTATGATAAAATTAAAAAGAAAGCTAATGATTCTCTGTTGTTCAGATCTGCTCCTAAGAAGTCGGATACAGCAGACACGAATAAGACAGGCACTTCTGGGTCTAATGCGCCCAAGAGAGGTTCCTATAGAGGTTCCGGTGCGTCCTCTTGGTCTTATTCGAGAGACCGTCAGGATAGCGACTCTCGTTCGGGACGTCCTTCAGGCCGGGACAATCGGTCGGACGCCCCGAGGTCGACGAGGCGAGGTGCGGGTCGTGGAAGACGTGGTTTCTCCTACCGCAGGCCTCGCAGGTCCAGGAGGTGATGGCTTAAACCTCTATCGCGTTCCGGTTGGCGGAAGGTTGTCGAGCTTTTCACAAGAATGGACGTCGATTACGGACGACCCTTGGGTGAGAGGAGTGACTTCGGAAGGTCTAAAGATATCCTTCAAACGAAAGCCTCCATTAACTCGAAGTCCAAAGTGGACTCATCTTCCGTCAAATCCATAGAAAAGAGACGCTCTGTTATCAGAGGTGCAGTCTCTTTTAATGAAGAACGCGGTAGAGGTCGTAGAAAACCAGGAATCTCCGGGATTCTACAGCCATCTGTTTCTGGTTCCGAAACCAGACGGCTCGTTCCGTCCAGTCATAGATTTGAGCTGGATAAACAAGCTGATCGTCGCTGCGAAGTTTTATATGGAGACGATTCGATCGGTCAGAGCGAGTATTCGGGTGAACGATTATGCAACGAGCATAGATCTCAAAGATGCGTACTTTCACGTCATGGTACATCCGACATTCCGAAAGTATCTACGCTTCGCAGTCCTAGGAGTGGTGTATCAATTCCGGGCGATGTGCTTCGGATTGAATCTAGCACCCTGGGCTTTCACTCGGGTAATGAACTCGGTAATGATCTACTTCCGAGCTCATTCGTCTGCGGTAACGTCGGCCTACCTGGACGACATTCTTCAGAGGTACGGCAACGAGTTAACGCTTCAGAACGATGTTCAGAATCTTCTTCTATTGCTCCGACGTCTCGGTTTTATAGTAAACGAGGAGAAGTCGGATCTGGTGCCGTCCAAGTCATTCACTCATCTGGGAATGAGCTTCGAGACGCACAACAATCTCGTTCGTCTGCCGTTAACCAGAGCGAAATTAGTCAGTTGTTACGCTCGCTATTGTCTGCACGCAGACAAAGTCACGGCGAGAGAATTTATGAGACTGATAGGTCTGTGATGAGCCGCCGCGGATCTCATTCCGATGGGGCGGTTACGCACACGTCCTCTTCAAATTTTCCTGACTCAGAATTGGAGTGTGAAAATTCATTCGCTCGATGTAGACGTTCTCTTGTCAGATCAAGTGAAACAAGAGATACAGACTTGGGCAAACATTCAGTGGTTAACTCAAGGAGTTCCGCTGCAGTTGTCGGATCCGAGTTTTACCGTTATGACGGATGCCAGTCAAACAGGTTGGGGTGCATCATTAATCCCAACGGATTCGAGATGCCAGGGTCTTTGGGATCCGCAATTCCTGTGCAAGCACATAAACATCAAGGAAATGATGTCAATTTGGCTTGCGTTACGTCACTGGATGGACATTATTCACGATGCTCATGTCCAAATCCTATCCGACAATACGACAGTAGTGGCGTATATACGGAATCAGGGAGGCACTCATTCAGTTCCGTTGTTCAATCTAACGGAAAGAATCCTTCTGTTTGCATTAGAACATCACGTTCTTCTTTCGGTCCGTCACATACCGGGTCGTCTGAATGTGCTAGCAGACTCCCTTTCACGAAAGGGTCGCTTGTTGCCGTCGGAGTGGACTCTCAACAAACAAGTATTCAATCAGATTTGCTACCAATGGGAACGGCCAATGATAGACTTATTTGCGACACATCTCAACAATCAGTTGCAGACGTATGTGTCTCCGTGTCCGGATCCAAGAGCTTTTGCAGTAGACGCTCTGTCGATCCCTTGGGACGGAATGATAGGATATGCGTATCCTCCAGCGCTGTTAATTCAACAAGTATTGCTAAAGATAAAACAATCTCAATGCAAGATTCTGTTGGTAGCATCTCTGTCGCCACAGAGACCGTGGATAAATCTACTCAGGTGTCTGTTGTGGGACCTACCGCGGAAGCTTCCTCCACGGGAGGATCTTCTTTCGCAGGGGAAATCGCGCCAACTCCATCACAACCCGCAAGGTCTCAACCTTCACGTTTTTCCGTTGTGCGGTCCTTCTTGCATGGCAAGCACTTTACAGGACGAGCAGTGGACGCGATTTCTAACTGTAGGAGGACCTCCTCTTCGCTAAACTATGCGGCTAAGTGGAAGGTTTTTCGTCGTTGGTGTAGGGATCATTCTGTAGATATATTCGATCCCTCTATACCAGACATTGCAAACTTTCTAGTATACTTGTTTGACGAAATCAAACTGCAGCCTGTTACTATAAAGGGTTATAGATCTATGTTATCTGATACCTATGCACATCATGATAGTTTACAAATTGGATCTAATGTCTCTTTATCAAAGTTGGTTAGAAACTTTTCGATAAATAGACCCAGAACTCTTAGATTAATTCCTAAGTGGAATTTAGCTTGGGTTCTCCTTAAATTGAAGGAAAAGCCATTTGAACCTCTTGGGACAGTAGATTTCAAATTCTTATCTTATAAGACAGCTTTTCTCTTAGCTTTCTCTTCTGCTAGAAGAGTCAGTGAGCTTCAGGCACTATCGGTGGATGATTCTCATTATCGTAGTGTTGGGAACACTATCACCTTCACTACTAATGTGGGTTTTTTAGCTAAGAATCAGGCTCCTAATAAATATCCGGAACCTATTGTTATTAAGGCTCTTCCGTCTTCAGACGGGCGTAGGCCTTTACTCTGTCCTGTTAGAGCACTACGTATCTATAAACAGAGATCTCAGTTTATCAGAAAGGGACGGAAACGTTTCTTTCTGTCTTTGATGCCTAATAGAAAGGACATTTCAGTCCATTCTATTGCTAGATGGATTCAGTTAACTATCCGTACTGCTTATGAAGATTTATCTTCTTCTCAGCAGTCTGTGCTTAAGATTTCTGCTCATGAAGTAAGAGCTCTTTCTACTTCCTGGGCTTATGCTAATAGTGTTGCTATTACAGATTTAATGAAGGCTGCTTATTGGTCTCAGCCATCCACATTTACGAATTTTTATCTCAGAAATATTGAGTCCATTTCTGGAGACCTGCATTGTTTAGGTCCGTTATCTGTTGCTCAGAATGTCGTCCACTAAACAGTTGCAACTATAGTTATGCAGGCTTTCTGTTCCGGCAGTGACTCCGTCCGGCTGCCCTCTTCGCTCTGGGCTATTTGACCCAGGGCAAGGGGAAGGGGGGGGGACGGGTGTTCCCTTAGGTCACCTGCTTTATAGTGAAAAGCAAGGGAATGCCTCCTCCAAGTCAGTATTTCTGAGTCGCTTCCGGGATGGTTTTAAAGTGTAATATTAATGTTTAAATTCATTCATGTCTTATTTTTAAAGTGTAGCTCGGTGTCAAGCATTTGTATATGTCAAGTGTCAAACGGGCTTTAATATACAATACTCGGACACTTTTAAATGACTATAAAGAGTCTCAATTCTCTGGACTACTTTATTTATTGGCTTGCTTTAAAAATAATTAGTATAAGGGTTATACTGGATGTTAAGAGAGAACATGAATGTTATTGTGCTCAATTATTAAGGGTAGTGTATCTTTCTAATTTAATATTAAATAAGAAAGATACATGTAAAGCCTAATACTCCTTTTCTCCTTAAGGGGTTACCTCTTTACTATATAGTTGAGCTTATTGGATTTTCCTCTATGTCCTAGGCCCTCCAGCCTGTTTACTATTCAGCTAAGTCTGGGTCATTGGTACAGTATAAAAATGTTAAAAAATTTATAGTAATTTATATATTTTTTATACTTACCAATGACCCAGACGGGGATGGCCCTCCCTGGAGTTGGGAACTCTTGCCTCCCCGCTGAGTACATAGCGCTGACCAGGCACTGCCAGTAAGAATGATAATTGGCGCCAATTTCGGGACGTTTGCGTCACTGCGCATACGCAGTAGAGGCGTAGTATGGAGGTCCTTTAGGACATGATTTCTTTTTGTTTTAGATGCAAATTTTGGGGATTGGGGGGCAAAATTTGTGTTTGGCCCTGGTTTTGTTAGAGTTAGCACCAGCTAAGTCTGGGTCATTGGTAAGTATAAAAAATATATAAATTACTATAAATTTTTTAACTTTCACTTCGACACTCGCACATTTATCACGAATCTCCGAAGAAAAACCCCAGAAATAAACATGAACACAGTTGAAATATATATCATAAAATAGCCTTTTCTTAAATAAATTTAACTTAAATCCATATTTTACTGCTTCGCGAGTTTTTACTAGAGTTTGAAATGCATGTGATTTGACTCGGAACGTTTTTCATAAGTTGCAACGGGAACGAAATATTTGACTGTTGTTTTCCGGGATTTTTGGTCCAAAACTGATTCCCGTCCAGGAGGCCGGGAACTACACTGAAATTCCAGGATTTTTCCGGGCATTCCGGGAGAGTTAACATGTCTGACACTCATATTGGTATGGTTGTTTGTAAGAAGAAAACTAAATTCACAGCATCATCCAATCACACCTTATTTAAAAGCACAAATGTATCATATTTAATATTCTATAAACCAAAGACCCATACTAGCTGGTGCAAACTCAAAGTTATCAAGGGTCAAACACAAATTTTGAACCCCCCACCCCCCAATCCCCATAATTTGCTTGCAAAACCAAAAATTAAAAGTCCTATCTGGACCTCCATACTTTTACTCTCTGCGCATGCGCAGCCATCAGGAAGTGACCGGAATTGGCGCAAACATCATTCTTTGTTTGTCCCTAAAGTGAGCAACAATGAACTGACATCTGTGCTTTAAAATCTCCCTTTTTGAGGATGCCAGACACTAATCAATGCCAGAATTGCTGGATCCAAGACTGTTATTGGATGACGGAAGTGTTCAACAGTGTTTTTAGACGTTCAGGGCTGTAACTTTATAATAATTATAAAATTATTTTATGTTTCCCAATTTTGGGACATACGCCTGACATCATCATTTTTGATAATGATTGTTCCACTGTTTGTTAAGTATTCCTTCTCTATCCTTCCATGAACCCTTCCTGTTAAACTCTTAAGCTTTTTGGCTAGTTTTCATTGAAATTTTTTATTAAATTTTTTGGGAGTTTAACATGTATTACAGAATATTTATTCTGTCTTTCCCAATGGTTACGTCCTCACCCTAGGGGTGTTAGGTGATTTAGTCTTGCATCTTCTATCCGATGTATCATTTTTTCTTCGTATGAAGATCTAGCTTTGCATCTTGTAGCATTTAAATTGGTTTCTGACTTTGGACCTTTTTGTGTGGCTGATGTCTTGTTTCCGTTTTTTTCATTGAGGGTGATTACAATGACAACGTCCTCATATATAGGTAGTATTTTATATTCTATTACTGTAGAATTACTGTAGGACACATGGATTATTATGCCGGTATTGTAGCTCAATAAAATGGATTTTGTCCACACTTAGGCTCTATCGGGATGTCCTTGGGCTCTTAATGTTCCCTTTGAGAACTTAGGCGTTTTTTTTTTTTTAAATTTTCTAAAAAATATTTGGAATTTAATTTTGATTGCTGTTATTCATGCATCTTAATTATATATTTTGTTGTGGAGTTTGGAGACTGATATTGACTTTAGTCGATGCACTTCTGCAGACTCTTGTCATTCTTGTGTTTACTGAGTTGACTAATGTTGGAGATGGGTGTTGCGGGGTTCTGAGTCCAGGCCTCTCACAGCATTATAATTCATTTTTTCTGTTTCTATTTCAGAAGAACATGAACATGGTGATGATATTGTGACACCCATCCAAGTGTGCTTCCATTGTCGAGCTTCATTGAGCCAATAGAGCTAGCTGCAGTGCTCATGATATGCAAGGGATAAGGCCTCTAGTTCGTGTTCTTAATCTCTTGCAAGCAGCCAGCTCAACCGGTGAAACGGTTACTCCGTCCGAGGAGCCGTGACACCGGGTAAGTCCGTTGTGGTCGAAGGAAGAGTAGATGTGGATAGAGCGAGCACTTAAATATAAATAAGCTCACCTAGCGACGACGGAAATAGGGTGGAAATAGGGAGGAAGTCACCAAGTTTCTTTTTGGGAGGCTCAGCGATGTTGAATAGAACGGAAGAGGCTCTTCTCTAACCTAACAATATTTGGGGCCTAATGTTGTTATGAGAAACTTGCACGATCTGGAGCTTTCGCCCGCCCACCGCTCGGGACGCTCTGTCTAGTCTGCACCCGGGGTCGGCTTCAGTCACGGCTTCCTCCGCTACGTTTTACAAGCCAAAATGAAGTTTGAGGTCGATGAGACTGCAAGAGGTTCCTCTCAAACCCAACAGCATTTGGGGCCAAATGTTGTTATGAGAAACTTGCGCCGCTCGGGACTCTCCGTCTAGTCTGCAGCCAGGGTCGGCTTCAGTCACAGCTTCCTTTGCTACATTATTAAAGCACACACGACCGCAGGCTAGCTACCCGACATTTGGGGTGCTTCTTCCACACTGCAGCCAGATTCGGTGGCAGCTATAGCATCTTTCCTTGCTTCATTAATGAAGCACGTTGACCACAGACTGGCTATCTGACTTTGCAAGTTTGGATTGATAGCTAGTTGTTTGAGACTAGTATTGCCGTTTAACAGACTCCGTTGGTGAGCTGTCAGACGGTGCTGCATTGGTCCAGTCACCCGTTCAGTCGCATGGAGTTGACCATATTTGCAGATGGAACATATGGATGGTGAGAGGGATACAGAGTGTGAGTCTCCATCTCTCACAGAAGGGCACGTTAAGACTATGAAAAGTCTTAAGATCTTAAGAATATTGTTCCATCTGAATAAGACTGCGTTTAGATGAGCAGGGCGGGGATGAAAATATGTCCCTACCTGCATCATTTAATATATGCTCGGAAATAATGGAATGTGCTATTTCATTGAAAAGAGCAAATCTGGGTGCATTGTCCTAAGCAGATCACTTGGCCAGAGCTATGACGCAATGTCTCAATGGAAAGAAATATGAGGATGTGGTTCCTTGCTAAGAGTTCTTTCCAGGGCAGTCATGTATGCCATGTACAACTCTGCACGGACAGTGAATTTGGAGTTGGTTTTACATGATGCTACCCTTGCGTCGTCATCACTTATAGATGACAAGGTGAAAAGCTCTCTGAGTCACTCCGGTTACTGGAAATATACTGTTCGACGACAAGCTTGAATTGATATATGTGCAGGATACAAGAAGCTTCTGTGCTCTGCTATTGAAGTTGCTGTCTCATCAACACACTTCGGCAGACCGGGATAAGCGAGGCCGTTCTGCTTCTAAGAAAACATCATGAGAATGTCTTGCGAGGGTACAATAACCCTCTTATATTTACTCTGGAAGTTGTCATTTTAGTGACTCATGGAAAGGGGTATATGTCTGATCAAGGCTTTGGATCAGACCCCCCCCTAGGCTGACGATTAATGGAAGGTTATTATCTTCACGAGAATCTGGACGTTTATCACAGAAGTTCCTTTCAAAGAGAGTCACTTTTATTGGAGGTAAAGGCTCTCTTATTGAAGGGAACAATTGAGGTCGACGAGACCAGCTTCTTCGCGGGGAGTACGTAGTTTCTCCTCCCGTAAGCATCATAAGTCATACAGGTGATGGACATGACCTCTATTGCTTGCCAGTTGATGGAAGATTATCAACTTCACGAGAAACTGGACATTAATCACGGAAGTTCCTTTCAAAGAGAGTCGCTCCTAGTGGAGGTAAAGGCTCTCTTATTGAAGGCATCAATTGAGGTCAATGAAAATAGATTTTGGTTGCTTGCCACTTGGCGGTAGGTTAGAAACCTCGCAAAAGTGGATAAATTGCAGAAGATCAGTGGATGAGAATGTAGTCTCAGCAGGACTGCGGCTATCAGCCCGAGCATGCTCCACTTACAAGAACACTTGTTAGACAAATCTTCCAAACGAGGCTTTCCTTCTGGAGGTATAAGCTTTCCTACTGAAGAAAAGCATTGGATGTCGTCGAAATTATTCTCCAGTTTTTTATTATCACCTGTTTCTCATCCTGAATCCAGATGGATAGTGCATAGATAGGTTGAGATATGTCTTGGCATCAAGACAATTATGTCATTGTGGATGCCATAGTTGCCTTCTGTGTGGTTACAGTGATCTCTTTGGTCAGGCTCTGTCCACTGTTGAATGGGAATACAACCGAAAAAGATACTGTGCTTTTCAGTTTGTTTTTCCTAGGTGTCATAGACTTGAGTCTTATTGTTACACCATAGTAGCCTAGCTAAAATCATGAGTGAGATTTTTTCAGTGTTATGCAGTGGCATAACTGAATTTATTATCTCTTGGGACTGCGGTCTCTTTGGGAATTCAGGGCTGTTCATATAGCGGCTCTTCATTCCCTACCTTGCGCAACGATAACTGTAAGTCTCCATTAAGTGAGCCTTCATGGTCGCAACTTACACCAATATATCTGTCTTCACCTAGATGAAGGCTTATAAGCTATGGCTAGCATTGTAAGTCTCCTTAGTGAGCTTCTAGGGCCTCAGTTATCAGCTTTTAATAGTCTTCACATACAGGAAGACCTTTAGCTGCTTCAGTTAGGCTGAGTTAGTTGTCCTATCGGACATGATACCGTTTGTTAGAGGAGGTTATTCTCTTCAAACCGGTATGGTTTGGTTTGAGTTGTTGTGTAAATACGGTGTGTTTGTTCATCACGCCCTTCTCCGCCCTTAGTAGCATTATGGAGTCTGTCAGACGTGAGGGAGCCTTGCGGTTCCTATACGATTTGATGACTAACACAAGAACGATTCAAGTAATGTGGGTGAGGGGGGTTCAATATGAATTTGAATCCCCCCTCCCCACCACCAATGTGTTAACCCTTTGAGACTTTAATTATTCTGACGTTCAAACGTCACTGGGAATTCAGTTTCTTCAATGTTTTTCAAAATGCGACGTCAAACAACAGAAAGTACAAATAACAAGATATTTTTCACATTGGTGATTAACTGCAGGATTATTTTTGGCAGTCTGAATTTGTGATTCAAAACTTGTTTATTACAAATTATTGGAGAGTGCCGAAATAATTTGTAATAAAACAAATTTATATAAACAAAATATTATTTGTGTTTGACTGAATATGAAATATAAGCAAGGAAAGTGTAGGTTTTTGCTCTGGTATCCTCATTTTTTGAAAGCCCTAATAGTGGAGTCTAGCACTCAACCAGGTAAGAAGTCTTGACAGCAGGATTATATTAGTATTTTAAGCTGTGATAGAATTTGGCTCAATGGTTGTCACTGAGCACCATTTGGGAGAAAATAGGAATTGAGGTTAAAACTTTAAAAAATCGAAAAATAATAACAAAGCAAATGACCACAAAGTATCAACACGCTGTTTGATTTCGTACATCATAAGACGTACACAAGTATAAAAGGGTTAACAGGCGATTACCAGGCAAGACGTAGTTTTCTCGTAAGCCTCTAAGTACATACATGCATTTCATGACTTCTCGATTGGCAGCTGGGTCGTGTTCTATGGCGACCTTATGGGCACATCCACTTTTTAGTTGGTTTGTTTCCTGTGGTTAGTCGTGTATATGTCATGTACGAGCATATGATTCATCATCAATAAATTGCTATCATTTGGGTACCTGTAAGGCTGTCTAGTCAGTTAACTGGTATTCAGATAATTGCATGTGGGATTTCAATGCTCATGCACATAATAAGTGTATTATTAGGCAGACGCATTATTGTATATTATGGATTTTAGAAACAGTGAATTATTTCGGGGGCGTTCCATGACGAGTCTGTTAGTCATGGCTCATTCCATTTCTAAATCCAGGTTTCTATAAATTTTGGTACCCAATCGAATATAACTTGTCTATACATTCTCGTATATTCGCATGTTTCTGGGAGCATAGATATTGGATAGAACATGTCTGGGAGTGTTATTTAATGGAATTTATTGTACACCTGAATGGGGTCACCTGTGGGTTACCTCAGAAGTGTGTTGACTCTCCAGAAATCATCCATTGTGATTCTATTGGACATGTGTATTTTATATATTATATCACCAGTTTTCGACCTATCTACGTATGCGACTCCGGTGTACGTTACAAGCAGCCACTATTAATTACCGGGATCGGTCAGAAGTGGCGTTAAGCACCAATTTTTTAATAATAATTAATATCTGGGTGCCTGTTCGATGAATATATTTTGTTATTTGGTACCGCTTTTACTGATTCCAGAGCGCTCCATTTTTTAACTCTCCTCTGGCTTGATAAGTGTGTAAATATGAGTGAGATTATATCCTGGATACAGCTTGTGTATTATTAGTCCCTTACCGGCAACGCCGAAGGGGACTATAGATTTTCACTCTGTCCATCCATCCGTTGGTCTGTCAGTCAGTCAGTCTGTCAGTCACAGTTTTCCGGACTTTTTTTGGAAATGCTTCAACCGAAAGTTTCCATTTGTGATAACCTACTATAGAACGATGACCTACAAATCAAGTTTGAGTTTCATGCTGATTGCATTATTCTTGTGTGAGTTAAGGCCCTTGGAAATATGGGAAAGCGCCAAAATATCAGTTTTCTGTCACACTTTAGATTTCGGGACTTTTTTTGGAAATGCTTCAAATGAATGATTTCATTTTTGGTAACCTACTATAGAACGATGACTTACAGAGCAAGTTTGAATTTCATGCTGATTGCATTATTCTTGTGTGTGTTATGGCCCTTGGAAATATGGAAAAGCACCAAAATATCAGTTTTCCGGACTTTTTTTTGGAAACGCTTCAACGGAATGATTTCATTTTTGGTAACCCACTATAGAACGATGACTTACAGATTAAGTTTGAGGTCTCGTTACAGTTAGTCAGGTGAAAATGTCTGCTTTTCAAGAAATATTCAGCCTCTGGTTAACATGGCCGAGGATATTTCGCATTTAAATTACCTCCCCTATTCACAATACTCACAATGTATATAGTTTCTGGAAGCTCTGAATATGGCCCTTTCTAGAGACAACTGTACACAACAAAAAATCTTACAATATCACTCAAATACACTCAGCCGAATGACACAGTTGATGGCTAAACAAATGGCTCAAAATGGTCAAAATTTTCTCATTTTGGGGATAAATCTCCAATTTTCGTGCATCAATAGTGATAAAACTGTGTTATAGGAATTCCTCATTCCTCCAGTGAGGATTTTACAGCATAACATTATCATTCTGACAAATAAAAAACATATGGGTTTCTTATTCATTTTTTCTGAAGGCTTTCTCAAAGCAAATTTACACAAAAATTGTCCCATTTGTAAACTGCAAATTGTCAGGTCCCAAACAGGTCTGGGTTAGTCATTTAACACTTCCATGTGACCTTGACCCCCAACTGAAATGCACTTGACAATACACAGTTTGAATCAAGACCATCAACAGATTAGTTTGGCCATATCACCGTTAATGAGAATTATTTACTGAATCCACACCACCATAAACTAAAACTATAGCCCAAAATAGCCATTTGGCTGAGGATATCCAATAACCTCAGAAATGACCTTTTAATAGGAAACGAGACCTTAAGTGAAAAATAAAAAATTCTTCACACTCTCAGAAACAGTAAATGTGCATCTGTATTTAATTCTGAGAAAAATGATGTATGGCACATATGAAAAATTTTTTAACTTAGTGCCCTTAAGCCCCATAGATAGCAGCAGACCGAACAGTCTGACAGCCAGTTTCTTTACGTGTCTTTACGCAGTAATGGGCAGTGAGAGAAGGCCCTTTCTTTCACATTTCTGACTCTGATAAAAGCTCTGTAGAGTAAACTTTGCATTAGATGAAAGCATGTAACACCAGTGGTTCCCCTATTCTACCAAGGCAGAATGCTTTAACCTGAGAGAAGGAAGTTAGATTTCAATTTAGATGGATGCACAGCTGTATCACCATGGACAATAGCTATCATGGCAGCTGTGTTGGTATATTGGCCAATGATCAGACTAAACCAGTGGTGATGGATTATTGATTTTTGATGTGCACAGTCACTTTCAGCACCAAAAGCTACATCAGGATCACACATTAACTGATAAAATTAAAAAAAACCCAGAAATTACATTTATTTGTAAAGTGCATCCTCCCTCAAAATGCATATTTCAGTCCCCACCCACCCACTCTTTTCCACAGCATTCTCAACTCACTTTCCTCATTTGTCTAAGCATCATTCACTGATTCTATCAATTATAATATAATGTAATCATAAAAGAAAAAATTTCTATAAATCTCTTGTAACCACATTTTCCTGCATAGCATACATTGTGTTTGCTAAAGGGTTAAAACTAGACCCATTTCAGTTCCTGACCTGATCCAAAAGACTGACATTTGAAGTATATGCTATTTGAAAAGAGCTGTGTAAATGTAACGATTAAGAATATTAAGTCCCAAATTATCTCTACTAATCAGACCACACTCTGATAATTCTCTGGAAAGTTCTTAGAAAGAGTTCTCCATATGACTGCACCAGTAAACAGCATTTTCAAATAAAATTGTGTTAAAAAACCTCCATAATTCTCTGGATAACACCATTACTGGACTTAAAATACCTCAAGAGGGAGAACTTTCCAGGAAATTATATCTGTACAGGGTACCACTGAAAAAAGAAAAATATGTTTTAATATTTCTTTTAGTTATCCTACAACATATTCCCACTAATGCAGTTGGTTGCTATGGAGATTGGAGGCCAGAAATTGCAATGAAAGCAAACACTGTTTTCTACTTAAGGTCTCGTTACAGTTAGTCAGGTGAAAATGTCGGCTTTTCAAGAAATATTCAGCTTCTGGTTAACATGGCCGAGGATATTTCGCATTTAAATTACCTCCCCTATTCACAATACTCACAATGTATATAGTTTCTGGAAGCTCTGAACATGGCCCTTTCTAGAAACAACTGTACACAACAAAAAATCTTACAATATCACTCAAATACACTCAGCCGAATGACACAGTTGATGGCTAAACAAATGGCTCAAAATGGTCAAAATTTTCTCATTTTGGGGATAAATCTCCAATTTTCGTGCATCGATAGTGATAAAACTGTGTTATAGGAATTCCTCATTCCTCCAGTGAGGATTTTACAGCATAACATTATCATTCTGACAAATAAAAAACTTATGGGTTTCTTATTCATTTTTTCTGAAGGCTTTCTCAAAGCAAATTTACACAAAAATTGTCCCATTTGTAAACTGCAAATTGCCAGGTCACAAACAGGTCTGGGTTAGTCATTCAACACTTCCATGTGACCTTGACCCAACTGAAATGCACTTGACAATACACAGTTTGAATCAAGACCATCAACAGATTAGTTTGGCCATATCACCGTTAATGAGAATTATTTACTGAATCCACACCACCATAAACTAAAACTATAGCCCAAAATAGCCATTTGGCTGAGGATATCCAATAACCTTGGAAATGACCTTTTAATAGGAAACGAGACCTTAAGTGAAAAATAAAAAATTCTTCACACTCTCAGAAACAGTAAATGTGCATCTGTATTTAATTCTGAGAAAAATGATGTATGGCACATATGAAAATTTTTTTAACTTAGTGCCCTTAAGCCCCATAGATAGCAGACTGAACAGTCTGACAGCCAGTTTCTTTACGTGTCTTTACGCAGTAATGTTCAGTGAGAGAAGGCCCATTCTTTCACATTTCTGACTCTGATAAAAGCTCTGTAGAGTAAACTTTGCATTAGATGAAAGCATGTAACACCAGTGGTTCCCCTATTCTACCAAGGCAGAATGCTTTAACCTGAGAGAAGGAAGTTAGATTTCAATTTAGATGGATGCACAGCTGTATCACCATGGACAATAGCTATCATGGCAGCTGTGTTGGTATATTGGCTAATGATCAGACTAAACCAATGGTGATGGATTATTGATTTTTGATGTGCACAGCCACTTTCAGCACCAAAAGCTACATCAGGATCACACATTAACTGATAAAATTAAAAAAACCCAGAAATTACATTTATTTGTAAAGTGCATCCTCCCTCAAAATGCATATTTCAGTCCCCACCCACCCACTCTTTTCCACAGCATTCTCAACTCACTTTCCTCATTTGGCTAAGCATCATTCACTGATTCTATCAATTATAATATATTGTAATCATAAAAGAAAAAATTTCTATAAATCTCTTGTAACCACATTTTCCTGCATAGCATACATTGTGTTTGCTAAAGGGTTAAAACTAGACCCATTTCAGTTCCTGACCTGATCCAAAAGACTGACATTTGAAGTATATGCTATTTGAAAAGAGCTGTGTAAATGTAACGATTAAGAATATTAAGTCCCAAATTATCTCTACTAATCAGACCACACTCTGATAATTCTCTGGAAAGTTCTTAGAAAGAGTTCTCCATATGACTGCACCAGTAAACAGCATTTTCAAATAAAATTGTGTTAAAAAACCTCCATAATTCTCTGGATAACACCATTACTGGACTTAAAATACCTCAAGAGGGAGAACTTTCCAGGAAATTATATCTGTACAGGGTACCACTGAAAAAAGAAAAATATGTTTTAATATTTCTTTTAGTTATCCTACAACATATTCCCACTAATGCAGTTGGTTGCTATGGAGATTGGAGGCCAGAAATTGCAATGAAAGCAAACACTGTTTTCTACTTAAGGTCTCGTTACAGTTAGTCAGGTGAAAATGTCGGCTTTTCAAGAAATATTCAGCTTCTGGTTAACATGGCCGAGGATATTTCGCATTTAAATTACCTCCCCTATTCACAATACTCACAATGTATATAGTTTCTGGAAGCTCTGAACATGGCCCTTTCTAGAGACAACTGTACACAACAAAAAATCTTACAATATCACTCAAATACACTCAGCCGAATGACACAGTTGATGGCTAAACAAATGGCTCAAAATGGTCAAAATTTTCTCATTTTGGGGATAAATCTCCAATTTTCGTGCATCGATAGTGATAAAACTGTGTTATAGGAATTCCTCATTCCTCCAGTGAGGATTTTACAGCATAACATTATCATTCTGACAAATAAAAAACTTATGGGTTTCTTATTCATTTTTTCTGAAGGCTTTCTCAAAGCAAATTTACACAAAAATTGTCCCATTTGTAAACTGCAAATTGCCAGGTCCCAAACAGGTCTGGGTTAGTCATTCAACACTTCCATGTGACCTTGACCCCCAACTGAAATGCACTTGACAATACACAGTTTGAATCAAGACCATCAACAGATTAGTTTGGCCATATCATCGTTAATGAGAATTATTTACTGAATCCACACCACCATAAACTAAAACTATAGCCCAAAATAGCCATTTGGCTGAGGATATCCAATAACCTCGGAAATGACCTTTTAATAGGAAACGAGACCTTAAGTGAAAAATAAAAAATTCTTCACACTCTCAGAAACAGTAAATGTGCATCTGTATTTAATTCTGAGAAAAATGATGTATGGCACATATGAAAAATTTTTTAACTTAGTGCCCTTAAGCCCCATAGATAGCAGCAGACCGAACAGTCTGACAGCCAGTTTCTTTACGTGTCTTTACGCAGTAATGTTCAGTGAGAGAAGGCCCATTCTTTCACATTTCTGACTCTGATAAAAGCTCTGTAGAGTAAACTTTGCATTAGATGAAAGCATGTAACACCAGTGGTTCCCCTATTCTACCAAGGCAGAATGCTTTAACCTGAGAGAAGGAAGTTAGATTTCAATTTAGATGGATGCACAGCTGTATCACCATGGACAATAGCTATCATGGCAGCTGTGTTGGTATATTGGCTAATGATCAGACTAAACCAATGGTGATGGATTATTGATTTTTGATGTGCACAGTCACTTTCAGCACCAAAAGCTACATCAGGATCACACATTAACTGATAAAATTAAAAAAACCCAGAAATTACATTTATTTGTAAAGTGCATCCTCCCTCAAAATGCATATTTCAGTCCCCACCCACCCACTCTTTTCCACAGCATTCTCAGCTCACTTTCCTCATTTGGCTAAGCATCATTCACTGATTCTATCAATTATAATATATTGTAATCATAAAAGAAAAAATTTCTATAAATCTCTTGTAACCACATTTTCCTGCATAGCATACATTGTGTTTGCTAAAGGGTTAAAACTAGACCCATTTCAGTTCCTGACCTGATCCAAAAGGCTGACATTTGAAGTATATGCTATTTGAAAAGAGCTGTGTAAATGTAACGATTAAGAATATTAAGTCCCAAATTATCTCTACTAATCAGACCACACTCTGATAATTCTCTGGAAAGTTCTTAGAAAGAGTTCTCCATATGACTGCACCAGTAAACAGCATTTTCAATTAAAATTGTGTTAAAAAACCTCCATAATTCTCTGGATAACACCATTATTGGACTTAAAATACCTCAAGAGGGAGAACTTTCCAGGAAATTATATCTGTACAGGGTACCACTGAAAAAAGAAAAATATGTTTTAATATTTCTTTTAGTTATCCTACAACATATTCCCACTAATGCAGTTGGTTGCTATGGAGATTGGAGGCCAGAAATTGCAATGAAAGCAAACACTGTTTTCTACTTAAGGTCTCGTTACAGTTAGTCAGGTGAAAATGTCGGCTTTTCAAGAAATATTCAGCTTCTGGTTAACATGGCCGAGGATATTTCGCATTTAAATTACCTCCCCTATTCACAATACTCACAATGTATATAGTTTCTGGAAGCTCTGAATATGGCCCTTTCTAGAGACAACTGTACACAACAAAAAATCTTACAATATCTCTCAAATACACTCAGCCGAATGACACAGTTGATGGCTAAACAAATGGCTCAAAATGGTCAAAATTTTCTCATTTTGGGGATAAATCTCCAATTTTCGTGCATCGATAGTGATAAAACTGTGTTATAGGAATTCCTCATTCCTCCAGTGAGGATTTTACAGCATAACATTATCATTCTGACAAATAAAAAACATATGGGTTTCTTATTTATTTTTTCTGAAGGCTTTCTCAAAGCAAATTTACACAAAAATTGTCCCATTTGTAAACTGCAAATTGTCAGGTCCCAAACAGGTCTGGGTTAGTCATTTAACACTTCCATGTGACCTTGACCCCCAACTGAAATGCACTTGACAATACACAGTTTGAATCAAGACCATCAACAGATTAGTTTGGCCATATCACCGTTAATGAGAATTATTTACTGAATCCACACCACCATAAACTAAAACTATAGCCCAAAATAGCCATTTGGCTGAGGATATCCAATAACCTCGGAAATGACCTTTTAATAGGAAACGAGACCTGAGTTTCATGCTGATTGCTTTATTCTTGTGTGAGTTATGGCCCTTGGAAATATGGAAAAGTGCCAAAATATCAGTTTTCCGGACTTTTTTTGGAAACTCTTCAACGGAATGATTTCATTTTTGGTAAGCAACTATAGAACGATGACTTACAGATCAAGTTTGAGTTAGTTTTCCAGACTTTTTTTGGAAACACTTCAACCGAATGATTTCATTTTTGGTAACCTACTATAGAATGATGACTTACAGATCAAGTTTGAGTTTCATGCAGATTGCATTATTCTTGTGTGAGTTATGGCCCTTGGAAATACGGAAAAGTGCCAAAATATCAGTATTTTTATACTGTACCAATGACCCAGACTTAGCTGGTGCTAACTCTTAAATATTTAGGGTCAAACACAAATTTTACCCCCCAATCCCCAAAATTTGCATCAAAAACCGAAAATTACATGTCCTATATGGTCCTCCATACTTTTACTCCACTGGCGCAATTATCATTCTTTGTTTGACCCTCACATCAATTACATCTCACTGATATTTGTGCTTGTAAATCTCAGTTTAAATGATGCCAGACACATATTTATGAGAGAAATGGTGGATCTAAGGAGGAAATAGAAGGATGAGAGGAAGAAACAGTGACAGGAAATGTTCAGGGCTGTAACTTATAAATTTTTATACTGTACCAATGACTCAGACTTAGCTGGTACTAACTCTTAAAAATCTAGGGCCAAACACAAATTTTGCCCCCCAATCCCCAAAATTTGCATCTAAAACCAAAAGAAATCATGTCCTAAAGGACCTCCATACTTTGCCCCCACTGTGCATGCGCAGTGTCAAGGACGTTCCGAAATTGGCGCCAATCATCATTCTTTGTTTGGCCCTTCATCAGTTAACATCTCACTGATCTTTGTGCTTGTAAATCTCAGTTTAAATGATGCCAGACACATAAATATTGGAGAAATGGTGATTCTAAGGAGGATAGAGAAGGAGGAGAGGAAAAAGGAGTGACAGAAAATAATCAGGGCTGTAACTTAAAATTTTGTTATAAAATTATGTTAAGTTGCCTATTTTTGAGGCATGGGCCTGTTGTTGTCATACTTGCTTTGAAGTTGCACTGCTTATTCAGTGTTTCCTCTCTCCTTATCCTGTAAGTCCCCCCTTGCTATTCTCCCATGCTTTTGGCATATTTTTGAGTAAGATTACTACTAAAATTTCTTGGGAGAATTAGCTTGGTTACAGAATGAATTCTGTTATTTTCCCCATGTTTACGTTTTCACCCATGGGTGTTTAGACGTTGTGTTCTGCATCTACCATCTGATGTTCTGCAGATTCTTCTCTGGAAGTCTCTGTTTTGCATCAGATAGTGTGTAATTTTGATAACTGATTTTGGGCCAGTATTGTCAGTGCCTGGAGTCATGTTTTCTGGTGTTTATACACTTCTTGTTTACATTGGCAACAGTCTCTTTTGAGGGGGGCTTTTTGCCTTTGGAGTAGTTTATCTCATTACAAGATACATTATTATTATCCGTAAGTGTTGCAATAATTATTTAAAATAATTTTTAAATTTTTGACCACACTTACCCTTGGGATCCATTGGGGCTCAACGTTACTTTTCAGAAACTTGGGCTTTGCTGAAAAAATATTTTTCAAAAATTATTTTGAATTTCATTTGCTTTTTTCAATGTTAATGGATCAAGTTATTATGTATCTTTGTGTTTAGGGGTTTGTGCGAGTACTAGGACTTGTTGTTGTCTTTTCACAATGAAAGGACATTGTTCAAATTGTAATAGGAAGAAATCTTCCTCTGACTTTCATGATCATTGTATTAATTGTAGTCAGTGTACTCGCACTAACTCCTGTTCAATATGTCAATATTGGGATGACAAACATTGGAAACGTGTGTCACGGTATGTTGTTAGTGGAGAAAGGGCTATGCCGGTCCTTTCTCCGCAGGGTCACTCTAGTCTATCAGTTTCTATTTCAGAGGAACAAGAACAGGGTGATGTTTCCATGTTATCTTCCAAAAGTGCGCTTCCGCCGTCACAATTGAATGAAGAGTTAGTGGCAAAAGTGCTCATGGAGATACGGCAGTTGCCTAAGAGGTCCCTAGTAGGATCGACGGCGCTGTCGTCCGCTAGCTCGCCCGGTGTAGCATCCATTCACCAAATGGTTCGGCAGCCGGGTTCGTCTGTTGCAGTCCAGGAGGAAATGTTGGGTGATGCAAGCACTATAAATATACTAGGTGCACACCCAGTGACGGCGGATGTTAGGAGAGATCGGAGGAAGCCTTCTAGTCCGGTTCCTAGCTCGTCCAGGTCCAGCCGGGCCACGAGCGAGAGAGGTCCCTCTCTCGTACAACAACATCAGGGACCTGATGTTGTGGTACAAAATGTGTCGCAAGCAGAGCACATGTCCGTCGCTCGGGACGCTCCGTTGTTTAGGCAGTCCGCGGAGACTGCTCAGGCTTCCTCATCCTCTCACCAGCGCACACGACCGCACCTTGGCTACGTGACCTATTATACCAGCTTCGCCGATAAGGGATTCTTCGGCGACCAGGTCACGCCTCCGGTAGCCAGGAACACGAGGCCGGTAGACTCCGACGTAGGAAGAGTATGCGGGAGTCAGTTGATGCGGAGCTTCCCGCGGCGAAGCAGCGGAAGACCGCCACTCCGCAGGCCTCGATGACGGACGTGCTTGCTCAGATAGCACAAATTATCGCAGCATCCCAGCAGCCGACAGAATCGGTGTCGGATCGGGAATTATCCGATGGCGCTGGGTCGGTACGCTCCGCCGAAGCATCGGGTGCGGATGACCGGGAGCATCGTGAGGTCCGACCGGATGGTGAAAGGGATACGGATGACTTGGAGCTATCCCTTTCGGAACAACATAAAGCTGCCGTGGATTTTATCCGGCACTTCCTTCCTCACGTTGTTCCGTCGGGCCAGACTGCTGCGGTTCCGGACAAGAGAATAATAGCGTCATTGGACACTGAATTCTTTGAGCGGTTCAGAGACATTGTCCCTGAGTTTCCGTCTCAGTCCAATAATGTCACAAGAACATTTGAATTATTGAACGACGCTATATTCAAGCTTGCTTCCAAAACAGGCAAAGCTGGTTTCTTGTCCTCCAATGCTCTTAACCTGCCTTTCATTAATGCAAGGAATAAATTCGATACGGCAGGACAGGGTATTCCGAGAGTTCCTCTGCGTCTTGACGACGAGGCGGAAGACTTAGAAGAATTGTCGTTACCGTCGTCTATGTCCGTTCCAACCGCGGTGTTGGATATGACAGTCACGTCTAACAGGGCCAGTTTAGACGCTTTATCTTACGCAGACCACCTTACAAAGGCGTTATCACTGCGTCTTCAAGGGAAAGAATTCCAGGATATACAATCCTCTTTAAGACTTCTTTCAAGGGCACTGGCTTATTCCACGTATAACTCCGCCCTTTCAGTGGCAAACCTGGAGTTGGTTAGACGTGACGCAGCCTTAGCTACATCCACACGTGTGGATAGTAAGGTGAAGAACTCCCTCAGAGTCGCTTCTGTCTCCGGAGAACTTCTATTCGATGGCAAGCTTTCTGCAATCTACGATAAAATTACGAAGAAAGCTTCGGATTCTCTGTTGTTTAAATCCGCTTCCAAAAAGTCGGATACGACAGAGAAGAATAAGACAGGCACTTCTGGGTCTAATGCACCCAAGAAAGGTTCCTATAGAGGTTCCGGTGCATCCTCTTGGTCTTATTCAAGAGACCGTCAAGGCAGCGACTCTCGTGCGGGACGTCCTTCGGGCCGGGACAATCAGTCAGATGCCCCGAGGTCGAAGGGACAAGGTGCGGGTCGTGGAGGACGTGGTTTCTCCTCCCGCAGGCCTCGCAGGTCCAGGAGGTGATGGCTTCAACCTCTATCGTGTTCCGGTTGGCGGAAGGTTGTCGAGTTTTTCAGAAGAGTGGGCAGGGTATTTTTTGTTTTTAAAAATTTGTTTAGCAGTTTCCATCTTGGTTTCAAAAAGTGATGATAAATAGTGAAAATAAGGCAAATATGAAAGAAAATGGTTAGCATTTGGCCATTTTTGACTAGCATTTTGCGATGCGAATCCAGTCATCAAATACCCTGGTGGGCGTCGATTACGGACGACCCTTGGGTGAGAGGGGTGATTTCGGAAGGTCTAAGAATATCCTTCAAACGAAAGCCTCCGTTAACTCGAAGTCCAAAATGGACTCAACTTCCGTCAAATCTGCAGAAAAGAGACGCTCTGTTATCGGAGGTGCAGTCTCTTTTAATGAAGAACGCGGTAGAGGTCGTTGAAGACCAGGAAACACCGGGATTCTACAGCCATCTGTTTCTGGTTCCGAAACCAGACGGCTCGTTCCGTCCAGTCATAGATTTGAGCTGGATAAACAAGCTGAACGTCGCTCCGAAATTTTATATGGAGACGATTCGGTCGGTCAGAGCGAGTATTCGGGTGAACGATTATGCTACAAGCATAGATCTCAAGGATGCGTACTTTCATGTCATGGTACATCCGACATTCAGAAAGTATCTACGCTTCGCAGTCCTAGGAGTTGTGTGTATCAATTCCGGGCGATGTGCTTCGGATTGAACCTAGCACCCTGGGCTTTCACTCGGGTAATGAACTCTGTAATGATGTATTTCCGAGCTCATTCGTCTGCGGTAACGTCGGCCTACCTGGACGACATTCTTCAGAGGTACGGCAACGAGTTAACGCTTCAGAACGATGTGCAGAATCTGCTTCTATTGCTCTGACGTCTCGGTTTTGCTATAAACGAGGAGAAGTCGGATCTGGTGCCGTCCAAGTCATTCACTCATCTGGAAATGAGCTTCGAGACGCACAACAATCTCGTTCGGCTACCGTTAACCAGAGCGAAATTAGTCAGTTGTTACGCTCGCTATTGTCTTCATGCAGACAAAGTCACAGCGAGGGACTTTATGAGACTGATAGGTTTGTGCGGAGCCGCCGCAGATCTCATTCCGATGGGGCGGTTGCGCACTCGTCCTCTCCAAATTTTCTTAACTCAGAATTGGAGTGTGAAGATTCATTCGCTCGACATAGATGTTCTCTTGTCAGATCAAGTGAAACAAGAGATTCAGACCTGGGCAAACATTCAGTGGTTCCGCTGCAGTTGCCAACATTGATCCCAACGGATTCGAGATGCCAGGGTCTTTGGGATCCACAGTTCCTAAGCAAGCACATAAACATCAAGGAAATGATGTCAATTTGGCTTGCGTTACGTCATTGGATGGACATTATTCACAAAGCTCATGTCCAAATTCTGTCCGACAATACGACAGTAGTGGCGTATATACGGAACCAGGGAGGCACTCATTCCGTTCTGTTATTCAATCTAACGGAGAGAATCCATCTGTTTGCTCTAGAACATCAAGTTCTACTTTCGGTCCGTCATATACTGGGTCGTCTGAATGTATTAGCAGACTCCCTTTCACGGAAGGGTCGCTTGTTGCCATCGGAGTGGCCTCTCAACAAACAAGTATTCAAATAGATTTGCTACCAGTGGGAACAGCCAATGATAGACTTATTTGCGACACATCTCAACAATCAGTTGCAGACGTATGTGTCACCGTGCCTGGATCCAAGAGCATTTGCAGTAGATGCTTTATCGATCTCATGGGACGGAATGATAGGATATGCATATCCTCCAGCGCTGTTGATTCAGCAAATATTGCTAAAGATAAAACAATCTCAGTGCAAGATTTTGTTGGTAGCATCTCTATCTCCACAGAGACCGTGGATAAATCTACTCAGATGTCTGTTGTGGGACCTACCGCGAAAGCTTCCTCCACGGGAGGATCTTCTTTTGCAGGGGAAACCGCGTCGACTTCATCAAAACCCGCAAGGTCTCAACCTTCACGTTTTTCCGTTGTGCGGTCCTTCTTGCATGGCAAGCACTTTACAGGACGAGCAGTGGACGCGATTTCTAACTGTAGGAGGACCTCCTCTTCGCTAAATTATGCGGCTAAGTGGAAGGTTTTTCGTCATTGGTGTAGGGATCATTCTGTTGATATTTTTGATCCCTCCATACCAGACATTGCAAACTTTCTAGTATACTTGTTTGACGAAATCAAACTGCAGCCTGTTACTATTAAGGGTTATAAGTCTATGTTATCTGATACCTATGCACATCACGATAGTTTACAAATTGGATCTAATGTCTCTTTATCTAAGTTAGTTAGAAACTTCTCGTTAAATAGACCCAGAACTCTTAGGTTAATTCCTAAGTGGAATTTAGCTTGGGTTCTTCTTAAACTTAAGGAAAAACCATTTGAGCCTCTTGGGACAGTAGATTTCAAATTCTTGTCTTATAAGACAGCTTTTCTCTTAGCTTTCTCTTCTGCTAGAAGAGTCAGTGAGCTTCATGCACTATCGGTGGACGATTCTCACTATCGTAGTGTCGGGAACACTATCACCTTAACTACTAATGTTGGATTTTTAGCTAAGAATCAGGCTCCTAATAAATATCCGGAACCTATTGTTATTAAGGCTCTTCCGTCTTCAGGCCTTTACTCTGTCCTGTTAGAGCTTTACGCATTTATAAACAGAGATCTCAGTTTATCAGAAAGGGACGAAAACGTTTCTTTCTGTCTCTGATGCCTAATATAAAGGACATTTCGGTCCATTCTATTGCTAGATGGATTCAATTAACTATCCGTACTGCTTATGAAAGTTTATCTTCTTCCCAGCAGTCTGTGCTTAAGATTTTGGCTCATGAAGTAAGAGCTCTTTCTACATCTTAGGCTTACGCTAACAGTGTGGCTATTACAGATTTAATGAAGGCTGCTTATTGGTCTCAGCCATCCACATTCACAAATTTTTATCTCAGAAATATTGAGTCCATTTCTGGAGACCTGCATTGTTTAGGTCCGTTATCTGTTGCTCAGAATGTCGTCCACTAAACAGTTGCAACTATAGTTATGCAGGCTTTCTGTTCCGGCAGTGACTCTGTCCTGCTGCCCTCTTCGCTCTGGGCTATTTGACCCAGGGCAAGGGGAAGGGGGGGGGGGGAGGGTGTTCCCTTAGGTCACCTGCTTTATAGTGAAAAGCAAGGGAATTCCTCCTCCGGAGTCAGTAATTCTGAGTCGTTTCCGGGATGGTTTTAAAGTGTAATATTAATGTTAAAAATTCATTTATGTCATATTTTTAAAGTGTAGCTCAGTGTGAAGCATTTGTATATGCCAAGTGTCAAACGGGCGTTAATATACAATCCTCGGACACTTTTAATGAATATAAAGAGTCTCAATTCTCTGGACTAACTTTATTTATTGGCTTACTTTAAAAATAATTAGTATAATGGGTTATACTGGATGTTAATAGAGAACATGAATGTTATTGTGCTCAATTATGAAGGGTATTGTATCTTTCTAATTTATCATAAAATAAGAAAGATACATGTAAAGCCTAATACTTGAGCTTATTAAATAGTTGAGCTTATTGGATTTTCCGCTATGTCCTAGGCCCTCCAGCCTTTTTACTATTCAGCTAAGTCTGGGTCATTGGTACAGTATAAAAATGTTAAAAAATTTATAGTAATTTATATATTTTTTATACTTACCAATGACCCAGACGGGGATGGCCCTCCCAGGAGTTGGGAACTCTTACCTCCCCGCTGAGTACATAGCGCTGACCAGGCACTGCCAGTAAGAATGATGATTGGCGCCAATTTCGGAACGTCCTTGATACTGCACGTGCGCAGTGGGGGCAAAGTATGGAGGTCCTTTAGGACATGATTTCTTTTGGTTTTAGATGCAAATTTTGGGGATTGGGGGGCAAAATTTGTGTTTGGCCCTAGATTTTTAAGAGTTAGCACCAGCTAAGTCTGGGTCATTGGTAAGTATAAAAAATATATAAATTACTATAAATTTTTTAACTTTTTTTACGAAATTATTTCATGTTGCCTATTTTCGAGGCATGGCCCTTATGTTATCATTCTTGCTATGAATGTACCATTGTTGTTCAGTGTTTCCTCTCTCCCTTTCCTGTATTCCCCCCTAGCTATTCTCCCATGCTTTTGGCATATTTTTTGTAATGTTGATTACTAAAATTTCTTGGGAGTTTTGGCTTGGTAACAGAATAATATTCTGTTTTTTCCCCATGTTTACGTCCTCACCCTTGGGTGTTTAGGCGTTTTGGTCTGCATCTAACATCTGATGTTCTGCAGTTTTTTCTCTGGAAGTCTCTGTTTTGCATCAGATAGTGTTTAAATTGGTAACTGATTTTGGGCCATGTTTATCAGTGCCTGGAGTCATGTTTCCGGTTTTTGTACACTTTTTGTTTATGTTGACAACGGTTACTTCTGATAGTGATTACTCGTCCTCTGCTTAGTTCAGTTCATAGCAAGATACATTAATATTGTCCGTAAGTGTTACATTAATTTTTTGAAATGGTTTTAAAATTTTTGTCCACACTTAGGCTTTTTTGGGATCCATTTGGGCTCATTGTTCCCATTTTGAACTTGAGCTCTTCTGAAAATTTTTTCAAAAAATTTTTTTTTTAAATTATTTTCTTTCGATATGTTATAATGGATTATATTATATTATGTATCTTTGTTTCAAGGGTTAGTGTGAGTACTATGACTGTGTATATTTTTTCTTGATGAAAAAATTTTGTTCAAATTGTAATGCGAGGAAATCTTCCTCTAATTCTCAGGTTTGTTGTGTTTCTTGTAGTCAATGTATTCGCACTAATTCTTGCTCTGTGTGTGTTGATTGGAATGACAACGTTGGAGATGTGTGTCACGGTATTTTGTTAGTGGTGAGGGGTCCATTCTGGTCCTCTCTCCGCAGGGTAACTCTACTTTATCAGTCTCTTTTTCAGAAGAACAAGAACAGGGTGATGTTTCTGTGATGTCTTCAACAAGTGTGTCTCGGTCGTTGCAATATTAGGGCTAGCAGCTAAGTGCTGGGTGATGCGAGCACTATAAAACATTGAATGTGCACACCCAGCAACGACGGATCTCCGAGGATAGTATGGAGGAAGCCTGTCAGTCCGGTAGCTAGCTCGTCCAGGTCCACCTGGACCGTGAGCGAGAGAGGCCCCCTCTCTCTTACATCAACATCTGCGCCGCGATGTTGTTGTATGTTTGTTCATTAGTCGGAGCTTACGTCCACTCCTGCTTGGGATGCTCTGTCGCATAGACAGTCCGACGCGGCTGTTATATTGGCTTCCTCATCCTCACGTCAACACACACGACTACACCTTGGCTATGTGACCACAGATTTCCAGGGGATGTTTGCATATTATATAAATGCAGGAATGAACGCCCCTGGTGCTCCTGCTTCGCTGACCAGGGAATACACGTCGACCAGGTCACTCCATCTGCTAGCCAAGGACACGAGGCCTTTCCAGTTGGGACGTTCGCATATTATATAAATGCAGGAATGAACATCCCTGGAGCTTCCAGCGGATAATTACGTAGGGCCGCGGCTCCACAGGCCTCATTCAGGAACATGAACATGGTGATGTTACCGTGATGTCTTCGAAAAGTGTGCTTCGGTCGTCACAGTCAAATGAAGAGCTAGCAGTAAAAGTGCTCATGCAGATACGTCAATTGCCTAAGAGGTCCCAAGTAGGATCGACGGCGTTGGCGTCCGCTAGCTCGCCCGGTGTAGTGACCATTCATCGAATGGCTCAGCTGCCGGGTTCGTCCGTTGCGGTCCAGGAAGGAGATTTGGGTGATGCAAGCACTATAAAAATACAATGTGCACACCCAGTGACGACGGATACGAGGATGGTACAGAGGAAGCCTATTAGTCCGGTTCCTAGCTCGTCCAGGTCCATCCGGACTGCGAGCGAGAGAAGAGGTCACTCTCTCGTACAACAACATCTGGGCCCAGATGTTGTGGTACAAAACATTCCTCAGTCGGAGTATACGTCCACCGCTCGGGATGCTCCATTATATAGACAGTCCAGAGAGACTGCTCTTTGGGCTTCCTCATCCTCATGACAGCACACATGACCGCACCTTGGCTACATGACCAGTGATATCCAACCAACATCGCCGACCAGGGATTCTACAGCAACCAGGTCACGCCATCCGGTAGCCAAGGATACGAGGCCTTCATACTCCGGATGTTCGCATATAAGAAGTATGCAGGAGTCAACGTCCAAGGAGCTTCCAGCGGCTAAATCCTGTAAGACCGCAGCTCCACAGGCCTCCGTTACAGACATGCTATCGCAGATAGCACAAATTATCGCAGCATACCAGCATCCGACAGAAACTCTGTCGGATCAGGAATTATCCGAGGAAGCTGGGTCGGTTCGTTCCGCTGCAGGTTCAGGCACGGACAACCAAGAATTTTAAGTGGTCCAACAGGATGGCGAAAGGGATACAGAGGAGTTGTAATTTTCCCTTTCGGAACAACATAAATTGCCGTAGAGTGCATCCGGCATTATCATCTGACGTTGTTCCTCCGGACCAAAATGCTGCGTTGCCGGATAAGAGACTGATAGCGCCACTGGACACAGAATTCTTTAGTCGGTTTAGGGACATCGTCCCTGAGTTTCTGACACAGTCCAGAAATGTCTCATGGACATTTGAACTATCGAATGACGCTATATATAACTTGCTACCAAAACGGGCAGGTCCGGTTTCTTATCGGCAAATGCTCTACATCTGCCTTTCATCAATTCAAGGAATAGTTCCTCTGCGTCTAGACGACCAGGCCGAAGACCCTAGTATTGTCTATACCGGCATCTATGTCAATTTCAACCACAACATTGGAAACGACAATATTGTCTTAACAGGGCTAGCTTAGACACATTATCGTATGCAGATCACCTTACCAGAGCATTATCATTATGTGTCGAAGGAAAAGAATTCCAGGATGTACAACCTCCTTAAGAGTTTTTTCAAGGGCCTTAGAATTCTCCACCCGCCCTTTTAGTGGCAATATGGAGTTGGTTAGACGTGACGTGGCCCTGGCTACATCCACGCATGTGGATAGTAAGGTGAAAAACTCTCAGAGTCGCTCCGGTCTCCGGAGAGCTTCTCTTCAACTGCAAGCTTTCCGCAATCTATGATCAGATATCTAAGAAAGCTTCAGACTCTCTGCTATTCAAATCCGCTTCCAAAAAGTCGGATTCAGCGGAGAAGAGTAGGACAGGCACTTCTGGGGTGAATACGTCCAAGGGAAGTTCCTTTAGAGGTTCCTATGCATCCTCTAGGTCTTACTCTAGAGACTGTCAGGGTAGCGACTCGGGTAGGGGCTGTAATACTGGCCGAGACATCCGGTCAGACGCCCCTAGGTTGACGGGGTGAGGTGCGGGCCGTGGAGGACATGGTTTCTCCTTCCGCAAGCCTCGCAGAACCAGGAGGTAATGGTATTAACCTCTATCGTGTTCCAGTGGGCGGAAGACTGTCGAGTTTCACAACCGGGTGATTTCGGAAGAACTAAATTGTCCTTCATAGGAAAACCTCTGTTAACTCGAAGTCCAAGATGGACTCAGCTTCCGTCAAGTCCGCAGGAAAGAGGCTCGCTTCCATCAGAAGTCTAGTCTCTTCTGGAGAAGATTGCAATAGAGATCGTAGAAATCCAGGAATCTCCAGGTTTCTAAAAACATCCTTTTCTGGTTCCGAAACCAGACGGCTCGTTCCGTCCACTCATAAATCTGAGCTGGATAAACAAGCTGATCATGGCTCCAAGATTCTATATGGAGACCATCCGATCGGTCAGAGCGAGTATTCAGGTGAACGACTATGCTACATGCATAGATCTCAAAGATGCGTACTTTCACGTCATGGTACATCAGGCGTTCAGAAAGTATCTTCGCTTTGCCGTCATAGGAGTCGTGTATCAGCTCCGAGCAATGTGCTTCAGTCTGAATCTGGCGCCCTGGGCTTTCACTCGAATAATGAACTCGGTAATGACTCATTTCCGAGCTCATTTGTCTGCGGTAACGTCGGCCTACCTGGACGACATTCTTCAGAGGTATGGCAATGAGTTAACGCTTCAGAACGATGTGCAGAATCTGCTTCTTTTGCTCCAACATCTCGGTTTCATAAGTAAATGAGGAGAAGTCAGATCTGGTGTCATCCAAGTCATTCACCCACCAGGGGATGAGCTTCGAGACGCACAACAATCTCATTCATCTGCCGTTAACCAGAGCGAAATTAATCAGTTGTTACGCTCGCTATTGTCTTCACAGACAAAGTTACAGCGAGCGATTTCAAGAGACTGATAGGTTTGTGCTGAGCTGCCGTGGATTTTATTCCAATGGGGCGGCTATGCACTCATCCTCTCCAAATTTTTCTGACCCAGAATTGGAGGGTGAAGATTCATTCGCTCGATACGGATTTCCTCTTGTCAAATCAAGTGAACAAGAGATTCAGACTTTGGCAGATATTCAGTGGTTAACTCAGGGTGTTCCACTGCAATTGCCGGATCCGAGTTTTACAGTTTTGACGGATGCCAGTCAAACAGGTTGGGATGCAACATTGAGCCCAACGGGTTTGAAGTGCCAGGGTCTTTGTGATCCGCAGTTCCTAATCAAGCACATAAACATCAAAGAAATGATGTCAATTTGGCTTACGCTACGTCATCGATGAACGTTATTCAGAATGCTCATGTGCAAATTCTGTCCGACAATTCGATGGTATTAGCGTATATTTGGAACCAGGGTGGCACTCATTCCATTCTGTTATTCAAGTTAATGGAATGAATCCTTCTGTTCGTACTAGAACATCAAGTTCTCCTATCGGTCCGTCATATTCCGGGTCGTCTGAACGTACTAGTGGACTTCCTTTCACGGAGGGGCCACTTGTTGCCGTCAGAATGGACTTTCAACAAACGAGTATTCAATAAGATTTGCTACCAATGAGAATGGCCAATGATGGACTTTTTTGCGATGCATCTCAACAATCAGTTGCAGACGTATGTGTCACCATGTTCGGATCCTCGAGCGTTTGCAATAGATGCTCTATCGATCTCCTGAGACGGAATGATAGGATATGCGTATCCTCCAGCGCCGTTGATTCAGCAGATATTGCTCAAGTTAAACAGTCTCAATGCAATTCTGTTGGTAGCATCTCTATCTCCACAGAGACCATGGATTAATCTACTCAGGTGTCTGTTGTGGGACATGTCGTGGAAGCTTCCTCCACATTTCGGTCTATTCTATTGCTAGATGGATTCAATTAACTATCCGTTCTGCTTATGATATATATCTTCAACTCAGCAGTCTGTGCTTAAGATTTCAGCTCATGAAGTAAGAGTTCTTTCTACATCTTGGGCTTTTGCTGATAGTGTTGCTACTACAAATCTAATGAGGACTGCATATTGGTCTCAGCCTTCCCCTTTCATGAATTTGTATCTTAGAAATATTAAGTCCATTTCTGGAGATCTGCATTGTTTAGGTCCGTTATCTGTTGCTCAGAATGTCGACCACTAAACAGTTGCAACTATAGTTATGCAGGCTTTCTGTTCTGGCAGTGACTCTGTCCTGCTGCCCTCTTTGCTCTGGAGTATTTGATCCAGGGCAAGGGGAAGGGGGGGGGAGGGGGGAAGGGTGTTCCCTCAGGTCACCTGCTTTATAGTGTAAAGCAAGAGAATACCTCTCCTGGAGTCAGTAATTCCGAGTCTGTACCGGGATGATTTTTAAGTGTAAAATGTTTACTCATCCATGTAATATTTTTAAAGTGTAGCTCGGTGTGAAGCATTTGTATATGTCATGTGTCATACGGGCGTTAATGTACAATCCTCGGACACTTTTAATGAGTATAAAGAGTCTCATTTCTCTGGACTTCCTTTATTTATTGGCTTTCCTTTAAAAATATTAGAATAATGGGTTATACTGGGGGTTAATAGAGATCATTGATGCTATTGTACTCAATTACAGAATGGTGTTGTGTCTTTCTCGTTTTGAGGCAAATAAGAAAGATACATGTAAAGCCTATTTCTCCTTTCTCCTTGAGGGGATAATTCTGTTATATGTAGTTGAGCCTATTGGATTTTCCTTATGTCCTAGGCCCTCCAACCTTTTTACTATTCAGCTAAGTCTGGGTCATTGGTACAGTATAAAAATGTTACAAAATTTATAGTAATTTATATATTTTTTATACTTATCAATGACCCAGACGGGGATGGCCCTCCCATGAGTTGGGACCTCATTCCTCCCCGCTGAGTACATAACGCTTACCAGGCACTGGTTGTAAGAATGATAATTGCGCCAATTTCGAGACCTCCTTGACACTGCGCATGCGCAGTGGAGTAAAAGTATGGAGGACCATATAGGAATGTAATTTTCGGTTTTTGATGCAAATTTTGGGGATTGGGGAGTAAAATTTGTGTTTGGCCCTAAATATTCAAGAGTTAGCATCAGCTAAGCTTGGGTCATTGGTAAGTATAAAAAATATATAAATTACTATAAATTTTGTAACTTTCTGGACTTTTTTAGCTCATCTTGACAAAGTCAAGCTGAGCTAATCTAATCGCTTCCCGTCCGTCGTCCGTTGTCTCTCGTCCGTCGTCCGTCAACACCATGTTTTGGTCTTCTCCTCCAAAGCCACTGGGCCAATTCAAGTGAAAGTTTGTGTGAGTGATGGTCCCAAAGGGGCATTTCATTTTTGTTCAACTCAGTATGCCCGGCCCCATAGGGAGGGAGTGGGGGAAAATGCTCCAAAATATTTTTAAAATCTTCTTCTAAAGAACCAGTGTGTGCAATGTCTTGATATTTGCTATGGAGCTTCCATATGAGGTGTAGAATCAAGTTTGTTCAAACGAAGTTCGTAAAGTAATATTTGGCTTTGTAATAGGAGGGGTAAGATTTTTGGCCCCGCCCAAAATTTCTATTTTCTGAACCGATGGTCCAGTATGAACCAAATTTGGTTTGTGGTAGTATTGGGTCATAAGTACTTGACCCATGCAAAAAAAAAAATTCCCGCATCTGGGAACCCTGGTAGCTAAAAATAGAAATATTTTCAAACGCCCATATTTCCCAAACCCCACGGAACAGAGAGCTTTTATTTGGTATGAAGTATCCTTATGACCAGTAGAATTGAATGGTAAAAAAAAATTGCCATCGGTTATGTTAGGGTGTTCTGTAATGGGCATCGAAAAAATGCTGAGTCAGCATATTTGCAAAAATTAAAAAAAATCTTTTCTCCACAACCAATCATCAGAATCTTTTGATATTTGGTATACAGCATTCATAGGGGGGGGGGGGGGGGGGGGGGGGGGGGAGGGGGGGGGAGGGGGGGGGGGGGGTCAGGTAAAAGTTTGTTGAAATAAAGCTCATTGGTTCATATTTGGGCTCTCTACAGGAGCCCGAAATTTTAACATAGGGTAAGATGGGGAATATTCTTTAAAAATCTTCTTCTTCAGAACCACCAGTCACAATCTTTTAATATTTGGTATACATCATTGTTATGAGGATCAGATTCTAGATTGTTCAAACCAAGTCCCTAGGTTAATATTTGGGCTTCCTACGGAAGCCCAAATTTTATCTTTGTTCAATATGGAGGGTAATTTAAAAAAATCTTTTTCTTCAGATCCATCAGTCAGAATGCTTTGATATTTGGTATGCAACATCTCTATGGGGGTCAGATTCAAGTTTGTTCAAATCAAATCCCTAGGTATATATTTGGGCTCACTATTTTAGCCCAAATTTTTACTTAGTGCAATATGAGAAAATTTCTTTAAAAATCTTCTTCTTCAGATCCACCAGTCGGAATGCTTTTATATTTGGTATACAACATCTCTAGGGGGGTCAGATTCCAGGTTGTTCAATTCGAGTGCCTAGGTTAATATTTGGGCTCCATATGGGAACATGAAATTTAACTTAGTACAATATGATGGAATTTCTTCAAAAATCTTCTTCTTCAGATTCACTTGTCAGAATGCTTTCACATTTGGTATACAACATCTCTAGGGGGGTCAGATTCAAGTTTGTTCAAATCGGATCCATAGGTCAATATTTGGGCTCGCTATGGTAGCCCAAATTTGAATTTAGTGCAATTCGAAGAAATTTCTTTACAATTTCTTTTCTTCAGATCCAACAGTCAGAATGCTTTCATATTCGGTACACAACATCTCTAGGGAAGTCAGATTTAACTGTGTTCAAATCAAGAGCCTGGGTTAATATTTGGGCTCTCTATGGGAGCCGGAATTGGCCATTTTGCTGAAGAATTAAAAATTTTGTATTCAGTACCCTCTAGAGGTACTAAGATTAATCCACATAGGTTGTATCAAGGAGCTTCATAGGGGAGCTCTGCATTTTACTTATGATCAACTGAAGAAAAGGCATGATGCCCAGATTATTTTTGTCACTCCTGAGGGACTCAAGGATTGACAGTGTAGCCTATGGAGATGGCTTGCTTAATGTAGACTCATTCTTGGACTCTGTTTAAATTGTGTTCTGTACAAGATGAGCGCTTCAGGCCCCGTGGGGCCTCTTGTTTTGGAAACGCTTCAATGGAATGATTTCATTTTTGGTAACGTACTATAGAACGTTAACTTACAGATCATGTTTGAGTTTCATGCTGATTGCGTAATTCTTGTGTAAGTTATGGGCCTTGGAAATATGGAAAAGCTCCAAAATATCAGTTTTTCTGGCTTTTTTTGGAAACGCTTCAATGGAATGATTACATTTTTGGTAACCTACTATAGAACGATGACTTACAGATCAAGTTTGAGTTTCATGCTGATTGTATTATTCTTGTGTGAGTTATGGCCCTTGGAAATAGGAAAAAAGCGCCAAAATATCAGTTTTCCGGATTTTTTTTTTGAAACGCTTCAATGGAATGATTTCATTTTTGGTAACCTACTATGGAATGATGACTTACAGATCAAGTTTGAGTTTCATGCTGATTGCATTATTCTTGTGTGAGTTATGGCCCTTGTTTAAAATTATTGTACACTCATGTTAGTTATATTCTTGTATTTGTACTTCTTAAACTACTAGCCTGAATTGCGGAGATGCTTATATACTCTAGTGTCTTATATTACAAAAACACCTTATATGACAAAAGTGCTGAAGGGGACTAATACCACCTCTGTGGTCAAACAGTTGTTGTGTATGGTGCATGTTTGTGGGGTTTAATCTCTCAGTTTAAAATATGCCATCCTAATTTTTAGGGCTTAGTCCAGACTAGCCTTAAATTGGGAACTTGTTACATCCAGTTAGCATAGTCATTCATGCTAAGAATACAGAATTACTTGAATTTGGCTCCTTATTAGCTCACCTGACTGAAAGTCAGTGTTAGCTATTGCCATCACTTGGCATCCATCGTCCATCGTACGTTAGCTTTTACAAAACAATTTTCTCACAAACCAATGGCCCAAATTGAAACATATATGGGCCACATCATCTTGGGGTTATTCTGTTTTAGTTTTGTTCAAATGGGGTCTCTGCCCTTTTGGGGCTTGGGCTTATGCCCAAATATCATTAAAAATCATCTTCTCATGAACCACAAGTGGGAACGCTTTGATATTTGGTATGTAACTTCCTCTGGTGTTCAAGATTAAAATTTGTTCAAAGAAATTTGATTGGTCCATATTTGGGCTCTCCTTTTCTCCTCTCTCACTTTTGAGCTCCCCTGAAAATTTCTATTTCAAGAACCAATGGAGCGATTTGAACCAAATTTTATATGTGGCATTAGTTGACCCTAAGTACTTCATTCATGTCCCCATAATTTTTTGCGGTTCCCCATGGGAACACCTGGCACTAAAAATAGAAAAAAAATGAAATGTCCAATATTTCCCAAACTGCACGGACTAGAGATTTTGTATTTGGTATGAAGCTTTCTTCTGAGCAGTTGCAACAATTGGACAAAAAAATTGCTGCCGAATCTGTCATATAGTTCATTCAGATTACATTTTTGGCTCACCAACGTTAGTTGTGTGAGCCTATGGCATAGCCCTCATGTCGGCGTCGGCGTCAGCGTCGACGTCCGCTCTCAAATATTTTGAACTTTTGTGTACAGGTTTTGATTTTTTGGCTTTTTAAAATTTTGTTTAGTTTCTGCATATTGCTATGGTGGTTCACTATAACATTTAACTCTTTTCCAGGGTATTTTGTCTTAATTTTAACCCTTTGAATCAAATTTTAGACTTATTTTGATGTTTGTGTGCAGGTTTTGATGTTTTTTTTTTTTCCTTTCTTCCAAGTTACCTTGCAGCATATGGCTATGCTTTCTATTGTATGAAAACATGCATCTTAGGGCTAAGTTTGTATTATTTAACCCTTTTCCCGCTGAATTACTTCAATTTTGGACTTTTAGGTACAGGTTTTGGACTTAGGCTTACAGCTTTTTACTTTTATGTACAGGTTGTGATAAAAAAAAAATTTTTAAATTGAGGTTGCCCTCACTGCATATTGCAGTGGTGGTTACTATAACATTGATATCTTTCCAGTGCATTTTTTTTTTAATTTTAACCCTTTCAATCGATTTTTATTAGACATATTTTGCTTTTTCTTTTCCTTTCTTCCAAGTGGAGATTTACCTTGTAGCATATGTCCATGCTTTCTATTGTATGTAAACATGCATCTTAGGGTTTTGTTGTATTCTTTAACCTTTTTCCTGCTTAATTACTTCAATTTTGGACTTCTTTTGTTTACAGGTTTGGAGTTTTGTGCTTTTTAAAAAATTTTTTTCTTCTTTGCATATTGCTGTGGTGGTTCACGATAACATTTAACTCTTTTCCAGGGTATTTCGTCTTAATTTTAACCCTTTGAATCAAATTTTGGACTTATTTTGACGTTTGTGTGCAGGTTTTGATGTTTTTTAGCTCAACTTGACAAAGTCAAGCTGAGCTATTGCCATCACTTCTCGTCCGTCGGCGTACGTACGTATGTACGTACGTACGTACGTACGTACGTTAGTATGTTAGTACGTTAGTACGTACGTCCACAATTTCCTTTGGCACACCTCACAGATGGCATTTATGATCAGATTACTTTGAAACTTGGTATGCTTGTTTGGGGTGACCTCTAGATGGGAGCTATCGATTTTCTTCAATTTCCGTCAAAAAATGTTGCCGCGGCCAACGTTCTTAGAACTTAGTTTAGTCAAACCACAATATTTCGCTTTGGCACACCCTACAGGGCCCATTTATGATCAGATTGCTTTGAAACCTGGTATGCTTATTTAGGGTCACCTCTAGATGGGAGCTATCGATTTTCTTCCAGTTCTGGCAAAAAATGTAGCCACGGCCAACGTTCATAGAACTTAGTTTAGTCAAACCTCAATATTTCCCTTTGGCACACCCTACAGGGCCCATTTATGATCAGATTGCTTTGAAACCTGGTATGCTTGTTTGGGGAGACCTCTAGATGGGAGCTATCGATTTTCCTCAATTTCTGTCAAAAAATGTTGCCGCGGCCAACGTTCTTAGAACTTAGTTTAGTCAGAAGACTCAATATTTCCCTTTGGCACACCCTACAGGGCATATTTATGATCGGATTGCTTTGAAACCTGGCATGCTTGTTTGGGGTGACCTCTAGATGGGAGCTATCGATTTTCTTAAATTTCCATCAAAAAATGTTGCAGCAGCCAACATTCTTAGAACTTAGTTTAGTCAGACCACAATATTTCCCTTTGGCTCACCCTACAGGGCACATTTATGATTAGATTGCTTTGCTTATGTTTCCGTTGTCTATTCCGGATTACATGGAATAGTGTGACATGCGCAGTGAAGATACAGAATAGAAATCGCGCGGAAACAGCAAATTGCACTTTGAGTGTAAACCAGAATGGAATTTGAGGAAGTTTTTTTTATTTAGGTGGGGATGTTAACCTGAGCCTCCAGCCCCCCCCCCCCCACGCCGCCCCCCCCCTCCCCCCCACTGGCCACTGGCCCAGACGCCGGGAGATTGGGGACAGGTTCTCGCCACTGTCCATTCAACTCTGCTCGTTGACGTTATTTGAGCGAGAATTTAAAAAAAACAATTCAGTATTTGGTGTCCACTATTTGTTGGTTATGTGAGTATACTGAGAACCGGCAAAGCCTGTCTGTGCACTCTCACCACAGAGTTCCCGTGAACAAGAAGGTCATGATTGCACCGCCGCGTTGTTAAGGTTCAGCAACAATATCCGATCTCACCAGGGAGAAGGTGGGGGAGGCAAACCCACGCAGCTTGGCTGGAGCGTTAAAATGGGGCGGGGTGTGGTCACACCCCTCAAATTTCTAAGTGGTGGGGGCGGGTGGAGAAAGATTTCCAGATCTTCAGTTTTCAGAATTTTTGCGTCTGTAGGATTTGAGCCTTGTAACCAAGTTGGTTGTACCCCCCCCCCCCCCCTCCCTCAATGTTCATCATTTTAGGATTTCACATCCAGATGTAATGTTCTGTCACAATAATCAGGGTTTCGGGTCAAGGGGAAATAAATGAGTCAGTTATGAGCGGTCAAGAGTGGTCGCTTCGCAAAAACATGAATTCCAGGATTAAAAAAAATCATTTATTCAATTTGGGGGAGGGTCAACGGCCCTGTTGTTTAATTGAACTAACTCCATAGTTCTTTCTCTTTATTTTCATCAAATATTTGTGGGTATACTATGTTTAAATATTTCGCTGAATTCCATGTACCTAACATATTTGTTATTGTCTTGATCACTCAAACGTTTTGGAGAATACAAAGAACAGGGAAATATTTTCCACTATTTGTTGATAATTGCGCATGTCAGGAATAAAAGGTAAACCATCTAAACCTGCTCGCAAGGTGGTTTACTCAGAATGATTCGGAATGATATTCCAGAATGACGGTTTGCAAAGAAAACAACCAGATTGGTAATCCGAGTTGTCTGCGCATGCCCGGAATAAACCATGTATTCTGGAATGGACTACGGAAACATGAGCCTCGAAACCTGGTATGCTTATTTAGGGTGACCTCTAGATGGGAGCTATCGATTTTCTTCCATTTCCGTCAAAAAATGTTGCCACGGCCAACGTTCTTAGAATTTAGTCTAGTCAGACCACAATATTTCCCTTTTGTACACCCTACAGGGCACATTTATGATCGGATTGTTTTGAAACCTGGCATGCTTGTTTGGGAAGGCCTCTAGATGGGAGCTATCGATTTTTCTTCGGTTTCTGTCAAAAAATGTTGACACTGGCAAAAAAAATGACATTGGTACCAATGATCTTCAATTTTGCCATTTCATTTATAACTTACCAAGTTCAAGTTTATCAAGTTGAGCTACAGTGTCATTGACACTTTCATTTTTTCTTTCTTCAAGTGGAGGTGTACCTTGCAGCATATGACCATGCCTTCTATTGTATGTAAACATGCATCTTAGGGCTGGGTTTGTATTATTTAACACTTTTCATGCTTAATTATTTCAATTTTGGACTTTTGTGTAAATGTTTCGATTTTTGTGGTTTTTTTAATTTTTCTCCTTTTTTGCATATTGCTATGGTGCTTCACGATAACATTTAACTCTTTTCCATGGTATTTTGTTTTAATTTTAACACTTTGAATCAAATTTTAGACTTATTTTGACGTTTGCGTGCAGGTTTTGTTTAAGTGGAGTTTTACCTCACTGGCATATTGCCACGCTGGTTATTGTAACATTTTCAGGGTTTTTTCTAAATTTTATCCCTTTGAAACAAATATGATACTTTTTTGACTTTTATGTGCAGGTTTTGAGGTTTTTCTTTCTTTTCTTCCAAGTGGATATTTTTCAGGTAGGGTTTCACCTTACTGGCATATTGCCATGGTGGTTTCTGTGACATTATCAGAGTATTTTTCTCAATTTTAACCCATTGAAACAAATGTGATACTTTTTTTTTTTACTTTTATGTGCAGGTTTTGAGTGGAGACTTACCTTGTAGCATATTGCCATGGTTCCTATTTTATGTTAGCATGCTTCTTAGGGGTTATTATTATATTATTTAACCCTTTAGCTGCTTATTTTCTTTAATTTTGGACTTTTGTGTGCAGGTTTTGAATTTTTTGGCTCACCAACGTTAGTTGTGTGAGCCTATGGCATAGCCCTCATGTCGGCGTCGGCGTCCGCTCTTAAATATTTTGAACTTTTGTGTACAGGTTTTGATTTTTTGGCTTTTCAAATTTTTTTTTAGTTTCAGCATATTGCTATAGTGGTTCACTATAATATTTAACTCTTTTCCAGGGTATTTTGTCGTAATTTTAACCCTTTGAATCAAATTTTAGACTTATTTTGATGTTTGCGTGCAGGTTTTGATGTTTTTTTTTTCCTTTCTTTCAAGTGGATATTTACCTTGCAGCATATGTCCATGCTTTCTATTGTATGTAAACATGCATCTTAGGGCTATGTTTGTATTATTTAACCCTTTTCCTGCTGAATTACTTCATTTTTGGACTTTTATGTACAGCTTTTGGACTTAGGCTTACAGTTTCTTACTTTTATGTACAGGTTGCGATAAAAAAAACAATTTCAAGTGAGGTTGACCTCACTGCATATTGCAGTGGTGGTTATTATAACATTGATATCTTTCCAGTGCATTTTTAAATTTTTTTTAACCCTTTGAATAGTATTTTAGACTTATTTTGACGTTTGCGTGCAGGTTTTCATGGGTTTTTTTTTTCCTTTCTTCCAAGTGTAGATTTACCTTGTAGCATATGTCCATGCTTTCTATTGTTTGTAAACATGCATCTTAGGGCTACGTTGTATTCTTTAACCCTTTCCTTGCTTAATTACTTCAATTTTGGACTTCTTTTGTTTACAGGTTTGGATTTTTGTGCTTTTAAAAAAATTTTTTTCTTCTTTGCATATTGCTGTGGGGGTTCACGATAACATTTAACTCTTTTCCAGGGTATTTCGTCTTAATTTTAACCCTTTGAATCAAATTTTGGACTTATTTTGACGTTTGTGTGCAGGTTTTGATGTTTTTTTTACTCTTTTGTGCAGGTTTTGAGGTTTGTCTTTCTTCTCTTCCAAGTGGCAACTTACGTTTTAGCATATTGCCATGGTTCCTATTTTATGTTAGGATGCTTCTTGGGGCTATTATTATATTATTTAACCCTTTAGCTGCTTATTTACTTTAATTTTGGACTTTTGTGTGCAGGTTTTGTACTTTTGTGTGCAGGTTTTGATATTTTTTTTAAGTGGAGTTTTACCTCACTGGCATATTACCATGGTGGTTACTGTAACATTTTCAGGGTATTTTTCTAAATTTTAACCCTTGGAAACAAATGTGATACTTTTATGTGCAGGTTTTGAGGTTTGTCTTTCTTTTCTTCCAAGTGGATATTTTTCAAGTAGACTTTCACCTTATTGGCATGTTGCCGTTGTGGTTACTGTGACAGGGTATTTTTCTCAATTTTAACCCCTTGAAACAAATGTGATACTTTTTTTTTACTTTTATGTGCAGGTTTTGAGGTTTGTCTTTCTTTTCTTCCAAGTGGTGACTTACCTTGTAGCATATTGCCATGGTTCCTATTTTATGTTAGGATGCTTCTTGGGCTATTTTTATATTATTTAACCCTTTAGCTGCTTATTTACTTTAATTTTGGACTTTTCTGTGCAGGTTTTGTACTTTTGTGTGCAGGTTTTGATATTTTTTTTAAGTGGAGTTTTATCTCACTGGCATATTGCCACGCTGGTTATTGTAATATTTTCAGGGTATTTTTCTAAATTTTAACCCTTTGAAACAAATGTGATACTTTTTTTACTTTTATGTGCAGGTTTTGAGGTTTGTCTTTCTTTTTTTCAAAGTGGAGACTTACCTTGTAGCATATTGCCATGGTTCCTACTTTATGTTAGCATGCTTCTTAGGGGTTATTATTATATTATTTAACCCTTTAGCTGCTTATTTTCTTTAATTTTGGACTTTTGTGTGCAAGTTTTGAACTTTTTTTTTTACTCCAGCCACCCCTTTACATTGGACACCTGTTGGTGAGCCACGGGGTACTGATACCCCCCTCTAGTTTTTTACTCCAGCCACCCCTTTACATTGGCCACCTGTTGGTGAGCCACGGGTACTGATACCCCCTCTAGTCTCCATACCCATAACCCTTACAGTTTAGGACAACTTGGTCCAGGTCAGTGTTTTAGGCTCTCTTGAGCCTCTAGTTTATGGTATGTCTTCTCTATTACTGTATAGAGAGACATACATGTAATTCCTTTTAAATTTACTTTCCTTTCACCTTGGATTACAGGCTTGGGAACTATGTTGGTCTGCTAATTCTGAAGTCCTAGGTCCTCTGCCTTTTTACGATTCAGCTAGTCTGGGCCATTGGTTTATAGTGTAAAAATATGATAAATTTAAAGTAATTTATATATTTTTTTATACTTACCAATGACCCAGACGGGTATGGCCCTCCCATGAATGGGCACTCATACCTCCCCGCTGAGTTATTATGTAGTACTCTTTTCTACAAAGAATGATGTTGGCGCCAATTCCAGTCACTTTCTGACAGCTGCTCATGCACGGAGAGTAAAAGTATGGAGGACCAGATAGGACTTCTAATTTTCAATTTTTGCAAGCAAATTTTGGGGATTGGGAAGGGAGGGGGGGTTCAAAATTTGTGTTTGGCCCTTGATAACTTTGTGTTTGCACCAGCTAGTCTGGGCATTGGTAAGTATAAAAAATATACAAATTACTTTAAATTTATCATTTTCATCCCATCGTCCATCGGTCCTTTGCAGACATCAACACAGTTGTGGCAGAGATCCATGGTTACTTGGAAGTAAATAACTTCACAGCATCTGCAGAAATCAACACGCTCAATATAGTTCCAGCTCACTTGGAATAGACTTCGAGAAAAAAGTGATTTCTGAAGCATTCAGCTTACTTTTTCTGAATATTACTTTGTGTGTATCATCCCGATTTTATACACTTGGTTAATTTTTTTACAAGTAGTTCATGTTATCTTTTTAGTGTGCAATGATTCAGATTTTCGTCAACAAAAAAGTTCTGACATCCTGTAAATATTGGATGGTAGTGGAGGGAATTTCAAAGCATTTTTTGCATTTATGACATTAACAGTTCAAGTATTTGCTGTAACTTGTTTGCAAATCTACTCATACATTGTCTCAAACAAATAAAAGGCATGATCATGTCCTTGCATCATTGAAACATGGCCACATCCGGAACATCCAAATTTTGTGTTGGTGGTATTACATTACAACATCCAGAGTGTGTGTCTTGAAAATGCTTTCTCCGAGTCTTGTATGTTATCTTTACATTGAGGACAAGGCTTTTGGATTACAGATCATTTTGTGGTTTTATGGGCCCATTACTTATGCCACTGGCAAATTAATCTTCTTCAAAATCTTAAAATTCACTTTTTTTTCTCATTATCTTGATAATGATAATGGTGGTATACTGGATTACATGCGTCCGTCTGTGCGTCCGTGTGTGAGTCCATCCGAGACTATTCATAACTTAAGTAAATTATTATTGTTTTTATAATATTTGTTGGTCATAGGTATGCCCACACTAGTTATTTTTTTTATATTTTTTTTTTTTTATTACTTGTTCACTTAGAAATTGTGTCCGTCCAAGCCAAATTTTGTCTGTTCAGCCTGTATCTCGGGTATCGAATATTCTATTGCAATGAAATTTGCCATGAACACTGCTTATGGTAAAGGCTTTAAAAAAAGGATTCAACTATATTTCTCACATTCTCCTTTTTAGAGTTATCCCCCTTTTTGACTTAGAAATTGTAGGAAATAGACATTATTTGTCTGTTCAGCCTGTATCTCAGGTATGGGTTATCGGATTTCATTGAAATATGGCATGCAGTTTGCCTATGACAAAGGCTTCTGCCTCATTGCATAAAACTTCCAAACACCAAACAATTTACCATACCTTTTGACTTAGAAATTGTTGAAAACTTTCAAAGAAAATGGAAGGGGGGAGGCGTATACTGGATTGCATCCGTCCATCAGTCCATACGAGAATATTCATAAATAATATTTGTTGGTCGTAGGTATGCCCACACTAGGTGGTACACCACGTGAGGGTATGCACCGGCCGAAAGTCCAGCTCTTGTTTGCCTTTCCTTACTTCTCTTATCTGTTTCTGGTACATTGGGAAAAATGTCAACAAAGTGACCAAAGTTAGGTTGGACAACCCCTTAACAGGGTTCCACTGTACTCATAATTTTTTTGATGGAAGAAATATTTGGCAGTAGACGAGCAGACATACAATGAATAGTATATCAGTTGTGGGAATAAGGAATAAAAAATAATTTAAATTATTAATGGACCTCCCTACAAATGCGGAATAGGCCCACCGACATTGGTGTAGACAGTATTGTATGAGACTGTTATTATCCTCGATGATTATCAGGGTAGGATGGGGGAAATTTCACCCGAGGGGCAAGATATTTGAGCCAGACATGAGGCTTGCCGAGTGTCTGACTCAAATATCTTGCATGAGGGTGAGATTTACCCGACCCACCCCGATACCCATTCATGATGGTTTTTCTCCCACTATTTTAGGGATGTGACGTCATTAATACGAAAATACCATATTTTCCAAGAAAAAGTCATTCTTAGTGAATTAATTCTAGGAGGAAACCAATAAGATATTCGAAAAGCTTGTTGAGAAGTATGGTATATACCAAAGGTATATACTTCAAACCACGCAATCTAGCACCGCACATTGAGGGTTAATGCACTGAAGCGATCTCAAATGAAATCGACATGTCTGCACACATCATTTCCAGACATGTACTTCAGTTTCGATTTTCGCTTATAAAGTCAGTTGTATTTACGGAAGCAAAACGGCCTTCCATTTTGTTTGTTTATACATGTGCAGACATGCTGTGCGATGTTTAAATAGTTCCAGCGCCAATTAAATATGCAAATAGGTTGATCACGTGGGTGGGGTGAGATAGCTGTCACATGGGTGAGGTGAGACAGGCATATCTCTCCCAGCTGTCTCACACGACTTTATATTTGTCTCAGTACCTCAGTGATGAGAGAAAATACTATCCAGTTTTCCGTTGTTTAAAGGATTAAGTTGTATTCTTTGTATTAGGTGAACAACTGAAACTGTTTTATTTGTTTTCTCCTTTCAGTGTATTCTATGTCTTCTATGAACAGTATCTAACAATCATCCATGACACGGCTGTTCAGCTCAGCATTTGTACAGCGGCCATATTTGGTGTGACATTTATCCTTATGGGATTTGATCCATTTTCAGCTTCCATTGTTGTACTCACTCTGATTATGATAGTGACTGATATCATGGGAATGATGTATTTGTGGAATATCTCACTCAATGCTGTGTCTTTGGTAAACTTGGTTATGGTAAGTTTGTATTATTAAATACAATACATTCTTCTATTCCTATCAAGTTTTATACAGCCCCGCTGTTGAAGGTTCCTATCCCAGTTTGAAATGCATGATGAGTCCCATTGTTATGCCCACGACTTGAAAATTCAAGCGGGTTTCTAGTGGAGACCTCTCTCTCTCTGTGTATGTTTGTCTGCCCATTCATACCAACATTTTCCCATGTATCTCAGCCACTGCTACTCTGACTTCCATGATATTTGGTGTTGTGATAGAGCATCATGGGGGAACGATAAATGTAACACATTTTTTCCAGTGTTATGGCCTTTTTTCACTCTTTCGACTTAGAACATTTTTGGCGGGTCGGGGGCATTGGTACATGCTTTGCATTGCCCCTCTTGTTTGAATTGTTTTTCTTTTTGGGTGACTTTGAAAGTTTTGTTTCTTTAGACTTACAGAAATATGGCCCAACAAAGTAGATCTTTTGTTTCTCAGAACATTTTTGGTAAAATTGCATGTGGGCGGGTATTTTTTTATTTTTATGTCTCCCCTTCCCAGAAGGGAGACATATTGTTTTAGTGCACATTCTTCTTCTTCTTCTTCTTCTTCTTCTTCTTCTCATACAAACTTTGTCCGGGCCATAACTTTTTTGTCTTTTGTCCTGCACCTTAGATACTTGGCATGTGGATGGATCACCATGAGCCGGTGTGCAGTGTACCATAGTGACCTTCATGTGACCTTGACCTTTGACCTGAAGGTCAGATTTATGTGTTTTTTTAGGGGAAACATCACACAAACTTTGTCCGGGCCATAACTTTTTTGTCTTTTGACCTACATCTTAGATACTTGGCATGTGGATGTATCACCATGAACTGGTGTGCAGTGTACCGTAGTGACCTTTATGTGACCTTGACCTTTGACCTGAAGGTCAGATTTATGCTCTTTTTTAAGGGAAACTGTCTGGACCAGAACTTTTTTGTATTTCGAGCCAGGCTTTAGATATTTGGCATGTGGATGTATCACCATGAGCCGGTGTGTAGCGTACCATAGTGACCTTCATGTGACCTTGACCTTTGACCTGAAGGTCAGATTTTTGTGCTTTTTAAGGGAAACTTTGTCCGGGGCATAACCTTTTTGTCTTTTGACCTAGACCGCAGATATTTGGCATGTGGATGTATCACCATGAGTCGGTGTGTCGCGTACCATAGTGACCTTCATGTGACCTTGACCTTTGACCTGAAGGTCAGATTTATGTGCTTTTTAAGGGAAACTTCGTTCGGACCATAACTTTTTTGTCTTTTGACCTGGACCATAGATATTTGGCACGATTGTCAATATTATTCATGTATATATAATTTGCAGTGCATTAAATAGAAAGGAAGGGGAGACATATGTTTTAGTGTGCTAAAACAGTTTCTAGTTTTTTTTTGATTTTGTAATTATTTCTTTGTCATCAAAAGTTCATGTTCTTGTTTTGTTTTTTAGGCCTCTTAATCGACAGAATAGCATGGGTGGTGATGTATTTCATCCCCTGAGTGCAAGAAGGCTTTGCAGTGCTTACACTGCAAAGCCTTGTTGCACTCAGTGGGACAAATGTATCAATTTTATTAACTTGGGTAAAATATCAGTCATAAACCATTTAATTTTTAATTTTTAGCTCAACTTGACAAAGTCAAGCTGAGCTATTGTCATCACTTCTCGTCCATCGGCGTTCGTACCTATGTACGTACATACGTACATTAGTACGTAAGTCCACAATTTCCTTTGGCACACCTCACAGGTCGCATTTATGATCAGATCGCTTTGAAACTTGGTATGCTTGTTTGGGGTGACCTCTAGATGGGAGCTATCGATTTTCTTCAATTTCCGTCAAAAAATGTTGCCACGTCCAACATTCCTAGAACTTAGTTTAGTCAAACCTCAATATTTCCCTTTGGCACACCCTACAGGGCACATTTATGATTGGATTACTTTGAAACCTGGCATGCTTGTTTGGGGTGACCACTAGATGGGAGCTATCGATTTCTCTCCATTTCCGTCAAAAAATGTTGCCACTGCCAACGTTCTTAGAACTTAGTTTAGTCAGACTTCAATTTTTCTCTTTGACACACCCTACAGGGCACATTTATGATTGGATTGCTTTGAAACCTGGCATGCTTGTTTGGGGTGACCTCTAGATGGGAGCTATCGATTTTCTTCCATTTCCGTCAAAAAATGTTGCCGCGGCCAACCTTCTTAGAACTTAGTTTAGTCAGACCTCAATATTTTCCTTTGGCATACCCTACAGGGCAGATTTATGAATGGATTGCTTTGAAACCTGGCATGCTTGTTTGGGGAGACCTCTAGATGGACACTATCGATTTTGTTCCATTTCCATCAAAAAATGTTGCCGTGGCCAACGTTCTTAGAACTTAGTTTAGTCAGACCTCAATATTTCCCTTTGGCTCACCCTACAGGGCACATTTATGATCGGATTGCTTTCAAACCTGGCATGCTTGTTTGGGGTGACCTCTAGATGGGAGCTATTGATTTTCTTCCATTTCCGTCCTTCAAAAAATGTTGCCGCTGGCAATGATCTTTGAACTTAGTTTAGACTAGCATCAATATATTCCTTTGGCATGCCCTACAGGGCACATTTATAATCAGATCGGTTTGAAACTTTGTATGCTTGTTTGGGGTTACCTCTAGATGGGAGCTATCGATTTTCTTCAATTTCTGTCAAAAAATATTGCCTCTGGCAATGATCTTCGATGAACTTAGTAAAAACTTAGTGCAGTTAAGCATCAATATTTCCCTTTGACACACCCTGCAGGGCACATATATGATTGGATCACTTGAAAACTTGGTGTGATTGTGTGGGGTGACATCTATATGGGAGCTGTCGATTTTCTTCCATTTCTGTCAAAAAATGTTGCTGCTGACCTTTGAACTTAGTTTAGTCAGACCTCAATATTTCCCTTTAACACACCCTTCAGGACACATTTATGATCAGATCACTTTGAAACTTGGTATGTGTGTTCGGGGTGACCTCTATATGTGAGCTATTGCTTTTTTTCATTTCCATAAAAAATTATTGTCGTTATCACCAGCCTTTGAACTTACAGCATTTGTGCATCAACTTATCCCTTTTGCACTCTCTGCAGGGTATATTTATGATTTTCCATTAAAAAAAAAAAAACCATTGCTGCAAACAATGACCTTCTACTTAGTGCATTTGTGCATTAACATCTTCCTTTGGCATGCCTCAGAGGGCACATTCATTATCAGGTTGTTATGAAACTTTATATGCTTATGCAGGGTGACAAAGATAGGAGCTATTGATTTTCTTTTCATTTCCATCAAAAACTGTTGCTGTTAGCAACAATCTTTGAATTTTTTGCTTTTGTGCATCAACATTCTTTGACATGGCCTACAGGCCACATTTATCATATGATTATTTTTGAACTTGGTGTGCATGTTAGTCAAGACCTTTAGATAAGAGCTATTGATTAGCATTCATTTCTGTGAAAAAAGTTGCCATTTACAATAACCTCTGAACATACTGCATTTGTGTATCAACATTCTTCCTTTAGCCAGTCTTACAGCTTACATTTAAAAATGCATGGATTACTCTGACGTTGTGCACACACAATGCTGTTATGTTGAAATTTCTCAAATAACATTGGTACCAATGATCTTCAATTTTGCCATTTCATTTAAAACTTACCAAGTTCAAGTTTGTCAAGTTGAGCTACAGTGTCATTGACACTTTCATTTAAGTTTGCATTGGTTATAAAAAGAGAGCAAGCGGCAGCCAAAACAAAAATCAAAAGCTATGTAACTATTCAAAAGTTCAAAAGAATATTCTGTGAGTAATTCCATGAATTGCCTTGATTTTATTCATCAATTTGAGATGAAACGTGATATCATTCATATAATTTTTTTCTGGAAGGAATCCAAACCAAACAACATTTTGTTATGGCATTGACTGTATTTTTATACTATAAACCAATGGCCCAGACTAGTTGGTGCAAACTCAAAGTTATCAATGGCCAAACACAAATTTTGAACCCCCCCAATCCCCCAAATTTGCTTGCAAAATCGAAAATTAAAAGTCGTATCTGGTCCTCCATACTTTTACTCTCTGCGCATGCGCAGCCATCAGGAAGTGACTGGAATTTGTGCAAACTTCATTCTTTGTTTGTCTCTAAAGTCAGCAATAGTGAACTGACATCTGTACTCTAAAATTTCTTTTTTGAGGATGCCAGACACAAATCAATGCAAGAATTGGTGGATCCGAGGCTTTTATTAGATGATGGAAGTGTTCAGTGGTGGTTTTAGATGCTCAGGGCTGTAACTTTATAATAATTAGAAAATTATTTTATGTTTCCCAATTTCGGGACATACGCCTGACGTCATCATTTTTGATAATGATTATTCCACTGTTTGTTAAGTATTCCTTCCCTATCCTTCCATGAACGCTTTCTGTTAAACTCTTAAGCTTTTTGGCTATTTTTTATTGAAATTTTTTGTTAAATGTCTTGGAAGTTTAACATGTATTACAGAATATTCATTCTGTTTTTCACCATGGTTACGTCCTCACCCTAGGAGTGTTAGGTCATTTAGTCTTGCATCTTCTAATCGATGTATCGTTTTTTCTTCGTATGAAGATTTAGCTTTCCATCTGGCAGCATTTAAATTGGTTTCTGACTTTGGGCCTTTTTTGTGTGCCTGATGTCTTGTTTTCTAGTTTTTTCTTTGACGTTGTTTACATTGAGAACGTCCTTATATATAGGTAGTATATTATATTCTATTACTGTAGAATTACTGTAGGATACATGGATTATTATTCTGGTAGTGTAGCTCAATAAATTTGGATTTTGTCCACACTTAGGCTCTATCAAGATGCCCGTGGGTTCTTAATGTTCCCATTTTCCAAAAAATATTTTGAATTTAATTTTGATTGCTATAATTCATGTATCTTAATTAAATATTTTGTTGTGGAGTTTGGAGGACTGATATCGACTTTAGTCGATGCACTCCTGTGGACTCATCATTCTTGTGTTCACTGAGATGACTAATGTTGGAGATTGGTGTCACGGTACGTTGTTGGCGGTGAGGTTCTTAGGCCAGGCCCTTCACCACATTATAATTCATTTTTTCTGTTTCTATTTCAGAGGAACATGAACATGGCGATGATATTGTGACACCCATCCAAGTGTGCTACTGTTGTTGCGCTCCATTGAGCAAATAGAGCTAGCTGCAGTGCTCATGATATGCAAGGGATAAGGCCTCTATTTAGTGTTCTTAATCTCTTGCAAGCAGCTAGCTCGACTGGTGAAGAGGTTACTCCGTCCGTGACACCGGTAAGACCATTGCGGTCGAAGGAAGTGTAGATGTGGATAGAGCGAGCACTTAAATATAAATAAGCTCACCCAGCGACGACGGAAATAGGGAGGAAGTCACCAAGTTTCTTGTTGGGAGGCTCAGCGAGGTCTAATAGACCGCGAGCTGGAGAGACCCCTCTCTAACCAAACAACATTTGGGGCCAAATGTTGTTATGAGAAACTTGCACAAGCCGGAGCAAAAGTCCACCCACCACTCAGGATGCTCTGTCCAGTCTGCAGTCGGGGTCGGCTTCAGTCACGGCTTCCTTTGCTACATTTCACAAGCCGAAATTTAAGTTTTCTTGTTGGGAGGCTCAGTGAGGTCGATGAGACTGTGAACGGGAGAGGTCCCTCTCTAACCCAACAACATTTGGGGCCAAGTGTTGTTATGAGAAACTTGCACAAGACGAAGCATTCGTCCGCCCTCTGCTCGGGACGTTCTGTCTAGTCTGCAGCCGGGGTCGGCTTCAGTCATGGCTTCCTCTGCTATGTTATTAAAGCTGCAGGCTAGCTACCCGACTTCGGATAACCAGTCAGCTACACAAAGATGGAGCCATTCTTTGCCATTGAAGTTGGAGCATCCTATAGCTAGCGATCCAAAGCATCGATCAATGGGACGCTTGGAGAAGAGATCTATCTCCGGATCTTCGTCCCAGGAGCAGCAAGCGGTGGAAAAACAGAAGACCGCTGCTCCTCAAGCCTCGGGAACCGACTTGCTGTCGCAGTTGTGCAGCTATTAGCAGCATCCCAGCTAATGCAAGAGCAGCCTCCCGCAGATTCCAGTGTTGAGTTGTCTGACGGTGCTGGGTCGGTCCGGTCAGTTGTGCATGTACAAGAAGCCAGAAGTTTCTCTACAGGATGCTCGGCTAGATCTGGGGTCAGATCTCCGTTTGGAGAACCCTCTCTATCCTGTTAAAAGTCGGGGTTGACTGTGTCCGTTGTGAGAAACCTTATAGAGTCGGAGTACGCTTCAAAACATTCCTTTCATTCCTGCAGCCGGGGCCAGCGACAGTTATGGCTTCTTCTACTTACATGGAAGCACACAAAAGAGGATTAGGCCTAGAAGTTTCTAAGCGGGATATGAGATCTAGGGACAGATCGAGAGTGCAGAGCATTTTTTCGTCCCGTTAACAGTTAGGGATGACCGTTTTGTGTTGTAAGAAACTTCAATGAGGAGGAGCATTTGTCCTATGTGACGAGTTGGGATGCTTCTTCCACACTTCAGCTGGGGCCGGCTGTGGTTACGGCTTTCTCTTCTTCTATGGATATGCACGATAAGGGATAGATGCCTAAAAGTTTCTAACGGAACACTCGGCGAGGTCTTGATCAGACTGCAAGCTGGAGAACCTTCTCCTTTTCATCAGCAGTCGGGGTCAGCTGTTTTTTGGTGCGAGAAACTTCAGTGAGTTGGGACGCCCGTTCACGCTTGCGGTTCGGTTGCTTCTTCCACTCTGCAGCCAGATTCAGTGGCAGCTATGGCATCTTCCCTTGCTTCATTAATGAAGCACGTTGACCACAGACTAGCTATCTGACTTCGCAAGTTCAGGTTGATAGCTAGTTGTTTGAAACTAGTACTACCGTTTAACAGACTCCGATGGTGAGCTGTCAGTCGGTGCTGCCTTGGTCCAGTCATCCGTTCAGTTGGATGAGGTTGACCATATTTGCGGATGGAACATTTGGATGTTGAGAGGGATATGGAGTGTGAGTCTCCATCTCTCACAGAAGGGCACGTTAAGACTATGAAAAATCTTAAGCTCTTAAGAATTTTGTTCCATCTGAATAAGTCTCGGAGGAGGCCGAGGGATGAAAATATGTCCCTACCTGCATCATTTAATATATTCTCGGAAATAATGGAATGTGCTATTTCATTGAAAAGAGCAAATCTGGGCGCAATGTCCTAAGCAAATCACCTTACCAGAGCTATGGCGCAACGTCTCAGTTGAAAGAAGTATGATGAGGTGGTTCCTTGCTAAGAGTTCTTTCCAGGGCAGTCATGTATGCCATGTGGAATGTGCTATTTCATTGAAAAGAGCAAATCTGGGTGCAGTGTCCTAAGCAAATCACCTTACCAGAGCTGTGGTGCAACATCCCAATGGAAAGAAGTATGATGCTGTGGTTCCTCGCTAAGAGTTCTTTCCAGGGCAGTCATGTATGCCATGTACTACTCCGCATGGACAGTGAATTTGGAGTTGATAAGACATGATACTGCCCTTGTGTCGTCATCACTTATAGATGAAAAGCTCTCTCTGAGTCACTGTGGTTATCGGAAATATACTATTTGACGACAAGCTTGCGTTGATATATGTGCAGGCTACAAGAAGCTTCTGTGCTCTGCTATTGAAGTTGCTGTCTCATCAAGACACTTCAGCAGATCGGGGTAAGCGGGGGTCATTCTGCTTCTAAGAAAGCATCATGAGAATGACTCACGAGGGTACAATAACCCTCTTATATTTACTCTGGACGTCGTCATTATAGCGACTCGGGAAAGGGGTATAGGTCTGATCAAGGCTATGGATCAGACATCCTAGACCGACGATTTACAGAAGGTTATCATCTTCACGAGAAACTGGACGTTAATCACGGAAGTTTCTTTCAAAGAGAGTCGCTTCAAGTGGAGGTAAAGGCTCTTATTGAAGGGAACAATTGTGGTCGACGAGACGAGCTTCTTCATGGGGAGGACGTTGTTTCTCCTCCCGTAAGCATCGTAAGTCATATAGGTGATGAACAATGACCTCTATTGCTTGCCGGTTGATGGAGGATTATCAACTTCACGAGAAACTGGACGTTAATCACAGAAGTTCCTTTTAAAGAGAGTCGCTCCTAGTTGAGGTAAAAGCTCTCTTATTGAAGGGATCAATCGAGGTCGTCGAGAATAGATTTTGGTTGCTTGCCACTTGGCAGTAGGTTACAAACTTCCCAAAAGTGGATAAATTGCAGAAGATCAGTGGATGAGAATGTAGTCTCGTCAGGTCTGCAGCTATCAGCCCAAGCAAGCTCCACTTACAAGAATACTTGTTAGACAAATCTTCCAAGAGAGGCTTTCCTTCTTGAGGTATAAGCTTTCCTATTGAAGAAAAACATTAGATGTCGTCAAAATTATGGGGGTTTGAATAAACGTAGAGTAGGGTTAGGGCATTCCAGGGTGGGGTTTAGGAGTGGGGTGGGGTGGGGTGGGGTGGGTGTCAGTGAAGGGGTGTTAGAGTTATGTGGCTAGGGTTAGTGTTAGGGTTAGATTAGGGTTAGGTTAGGGTTGAGGTTAGCTGATCCCACAAAAATTTTTCCCCCCCCCCCAAAAAACTTGTTTTATTATGTTGGACATGTGTTTTAGGTTAGCCACCTAATGTGTCCATAAAATAGCCACATAAGTAGTCATTTGTTAGAACGTCTGTCTGTCCGTCCGTCCATCCGTCCGTGTGTGAGTCCATCCGAGAATATTCATTTTTTGACTTAGAAATTGTAGGAAATAGACATTATTTGTCTGTTCAGCCTGTTTCTCAGGTATGGGCTATTGTATTTCAGTGAAATAAGGCATGCAGTTTGCCCATGACAAAGGCTTCTGCCTCATTGCATAAAACTTCCAAACACCAAACAATTTACCATACCTTTTGACTCAGAAATTGTTTGAAATTGTTAAAAACTTTCGAAGAAAATGGGAGGGGGGGGGTGCATACTGGATTGGGGTTATCGGATTTCAGTGAAATATGGAATGCAGTTTGCCTATGACAAAGGCTTCTGCCTCATTGCATAAAACTTTCAAACACCAAACAATTTACCATACCTTTTGACTTAGAAATTGTTGAAAACTTTGAAGAGAATATTCATAAATAATATTTGTTGGTCATAGGTATGCACACACTAGGCAGTACACCACGTGAGGGTATGCACCAGACGAAAGTCCAGCTCTTGTTATCACCTGTTTCTTGTCCTGAATCCAGATGGATAGTGCACAGACAGGCTGAGATATGTCTTGCCGTCAAGACAATTATGTCATTGTGGACGCCATAGTAGCCTTCTGTATGGTTACAGTGGTCTCTTTGGTTAGGCTCTGTCCACTGTCTTTTGGGAATACAACTGAAAAAGATCTGTGCTTTTCGGTTTGTTATTCCTTGGTGTCATAGACTTGAGTCTTATTGTTACACCATAGTAGCCTAGCTAGAATCTTGAGTGACATTTTTTCAGTATTATTCAATGGCATAACTGAGTTTATTATCTCTTGGGACTGCCGTCTCTTTGGGAATTCAGGGCTGTTTATATAGCGACTCTTCATTCCCTACCTTGCACGACGATAACTTTAAGTCTCCATTAAGTGAGCCTTCAGGGTCGCAACTTACACCGGTATATCTATCTTCACGTAGATGAAGACTTATAAGCTATGGCTAGTGTTGTAAGCCTCCTTAGTGAACTTCTAGGGCCTCAGTTATCAGCTTTCAATGGTCTTCACATACAGGAAGACCTTTAGCTGCTTCATCTAGGCTGAGTTAGTTGTCCTATCGGACATGATACCGTTTGTTAGAGGAGGTTATTCTCTTCAAACCGGTATGGTTTGGTTTGAGTTATTATGTAAATATGGTGTATTTGTTCATCACATCCTTCTCTGCTCTTAGTGGCGTTATGGAGTCGGTCAGACGTGAGGGAGCCTTGTGGTTCCTATACTATTTGATGACAGTCACAAGAACGATTCAAGTAATGTGGGTAAGGGGATTCGATATGTATTTGAATCCCCCCCCCTCTCCCCACCGCCAATGTGTTAAGAGGCGATTACCTGGCAAGACGTAGTTTTCTTCCTGTAAGCCTCGTATGCATTTAAGTATATACATGCATTTCATGACTTCTCAATTGGCAGCTGGGTCGTGTTGTATGGCGATGTCATGGGCACATCCACTTTTTAGTTGGTTGGTTTCCTGTGGTTGTTCGTCTATATGTCATATATGAGCATATGATTCATCATCAGTAAATTGCTAGCCCTTGGGTACCTGTAAGGCTGTCTAGTCAGATAACTGATATTCAGATGATGACATGCAGGATTTCAATGCTCACGTGCGTAATAAGTGTATTATTAGGCAGACGCATTATTGTATGTTATGGACCTTAGAAACAGTGAATTATTTCGGGGGCGGTCCATGACGAGTCTGTTAATCATGGCTCATTCCATTTCTCAATCTAGGTTTCTATTAATTTCGGTACCCAATCAAATATAACTTGTCTGTACACTCTCGTATATTCGCACGTTTCTGGGGGCATAGATATCGGATAGAACACGTTTGGGAGTGTTATTTATTGGAATTTATTGTACACCTGAATGGGGTTGCCTGTGGGTTACCTTGGAAGTGTGTTTACTGTCCAGAGATCATCCATTGTCCATTGTAATTCTCTTGGACGTGTGTATGTTATATATTATATCACCAGTTTTAGACCTATCTGCATATTCCGACTCCGGTATACGTTTCAAGCGGGTGCTATTGTTTACCGGGATCGCCACGATAGCCTTAGCTTCTGAAGTGGCGTTAAACACCAATTTATTAATAATAATTAATATCTGGGTGCCTGTTCAACGAATATTGTTATTTGGTACCGCTTTTACTGATTCCAGAGAGCACCCCTCTTTCTTTTTGAAGAAGATTTCTTGTAACTATGAGTGAAGCTGTTTTGTCTGTAGATTATATCCTGGATACAGCTTGTGTTTTATTGTATATAGCGTATGTTTGTGGGGGATAGCCTCTCATTCTCAAACACGCCATCCTAATCTTTGGGGCTTAGTCCGGACTAGCCTTAAAAATTGGGAACTCGTTACATCCAATTAGCATAATCATTCATGCTAAGAATACGGAATTACTTGAATTTGGCTCCTTATTTATGTTATGTCTTCTATATTACTGTATAGAGAGACATACATGTAATTCCTTTTAAATTTAATTTCCTTTCACCTTGGATCACAGGCTTGGGAATTATCCTGGTCTACTAATTCTGAAGTCCTAGGCCCTCTGCTTTTTTATGATTCAGTCAGTCTGGGCCATTGGTTTATAGTGTAAAAATATGATAAATTTAAAGTAATTTATATATTTTTTATACTTACCAATGGCCCAGACGGGTAAGGCCCTCCCTTGAATGGGCACTCATACTTCCCCGCTGAGTTATTATGTAGTACTCTTTTCTACAAAGAATGATGTTTGCGCCAATTTCGGTCACTTTCTGACAGCTGCTCATGCGCGGAGAGTAAAAGTATGGAGGACCAGATAGGACTTCGAATTTTCGGTTTTGCAAGCAAATTTGGGGGATTGTGGGGGTTCAAAATTTGTGTTTGGCCCTTGATAATTTTGAGTTTGCACCAGCTAGTCTGGGCATTGGTAAGTATAAAAAATATATGCACATATGTGCAGAATGGTAAGCGTTGTCAGACTATTTTTATAAAGAAGCAAAATTTCACCGGGCTTTTATACAAATCATGCACCGCAATGACAGTTTCAATCGTTAACGATAGCTAAAAATCGTCCCCTGAGTTCCAATGTGTTCTACGTGCCAGTAGGCACATAGAACACATTGGGACTCAGGGTAGGCAGGGTTCGCACACAGGTCCTGGAACCTTGAAAGTCCTGGAATTTGGCCGTTTTAAATTCCAGGCCTGCAAAGTCATGGAAAACGAATGTTTTATATTTTTATACTGTACCAATGACCCAGACTTAGCTGGTGCTAACTCTAACAAAACCAGGGCCAAACACAAATTTTTCCCCCCAATCCCCAAAATTTGCATCCAAAACAAAAAGAAATTATGTCCTAAAGGACCTCCATACTACGCCTCTACTGCGCATGCACAGTGATGCAGAAATCCTTGATCGGCGAAATTGGCGCCAATTATCATTCTCTGTTTGGCCCTTCATCAGTCAACATCTCACTGATCTTTGTGCTTGTAAATCTCAGTTTAAAGGATGCCAGACACGTAATTTTTGGAGAAAATGTGATTCTAAGGAGGATAGAAGGAGGAGAGGAAAAAGAAGTGACAAAAAATAATCAGGGCTGTACTTAAAATTTTTTGATGAAATTATGTTAAGTTGCCTATTTTCGAGGCATGGGCCTCTTGTTGTCATTCTTGCTAAATGTTTCACTGCTTATTCAGTGTTTCCTCTCCCCTAGCCTTCTAAAGTCCCCCCTTGCAATTCTCCCATGCTTTTGGCATATTTTTGAGAAAGTTCATTTCTAAAATTTTCTGGGAGAGTTGCTTGGTTACAGAATGTTTTCTGTTATTTTCCCCATAGTTACGTTTTCACCCATGGGTGTATAACGTTGTGTTCTGCATCTTCCATCTGATGTTCTGCAGATTCTCCCCTTGGAGTCTCTGTTTTGCATCAGATAGAGTGTAATTTTGATGACTGATTCCGGGCCAGTTTTTTCAGTGCCTGGAGTCAGGTTTTCTGGTGTTTTACACTGTTTGTTTACATTGGCAACAGCCTTTTTTAAGGGGGGCTGTTTGCCTTTGCTGTAGTTTATCTCACTATAAGATACATTTATATTATCCGTAAGTGTCTCATTAATTATTTAATATAAATTTAAAATTTTTGACCACACTTTGCCATCGGGGCTCAACGTTACTTTTCAGCAACTTGGGCTTCGCTGAAAAAATATTTTTTCAAAATTATTTTGATTTGCAATTGTTTTTTCATTTATTAATGGATCATGTTATTATGTATCTTTGTGTCAGGGGTTTTTGCGAGTAACTAGGACTTGTTGTTGTCCTTTCAAAATGAAGGGACATTGTTCAAATTGTAATAGGAAGAAATCTTCCTCTGACTTTCATGATCATTGTATTAATTGTAGTCAGTGTTCTCGCATTAATCCCTGTCCTATATGTGAATATTGGGATGAGAAACATTGGAAACGTGTGTCACGATATGTTGTTTCTGGAGAAAGGGCTATGCCCGCTCTTTCTCCGCAAGGTCACTCTACTCTCTCAGTTTCTATTTCAGAGGAACAAGAACAGGGTGATGTTTCCATGTTATCTTCTACAAGTGTGCGTCCGTCGTCACAAATGAATTCAGAGCTAGCGGCAAAAGTGCTCATGGAGATTAGACAAATGTCGTCCGCTAGCGCGCCCGGTGTAGCGTCCATTCACCGAATGGTTCGGCAGCCGGGTTCGTCCGATGTGGTCCAGGAGGAAATTTTGGGTGATGCGAGCACTATAAACATAATAGATGCACACCCAGTGACAGCGGATAGTAAGCGAGAACGGAGGAAGCCTTTTAGTCCGGTTCCTAGCTCGTCCAGGTCCAACCGGGCCGCGAGCGAGAGAGGCCCCTCTCTCGTACAACAACATCTGGGACCAGATGTTGTGGTACAAAATGTGTCTTTAGCGGAGCATACGTCCGTCGCTCGGGACGCTCCGTTGTATAAGCAGTCCGCGGAGACTGTTAAGGCTTCCTCTTCTCGTCAGCGCACATGACCGCACCTTGGCTGCGTGACCGCCGATATATTGCCAGCTTCGCCGATCAAGGATTCTTCGGCGACCAGGTCACACCATCCGGCAGCCAGGGATTCGAGACCGATGGACTCCGGACGTTCGCATAGGAACAGTATGCGGGAGCCATCTGATGCGGAGCTGCCCTCAGCGAAGCAGCGAAAGACTGCGCCTCCGCAGGTCTCGACGCCGGACATTCTTGTGCAGATAGCACAGCTTATCGCAGCATCCCAGCGGCCGACAGAATCGGTGTCAGATCGAGAATTATCCGACGGCGCTGGGTCGGTACGCTCCGCCGAAGCATCGGGGGTGGACGACCGGGAACATCATGAGGTCCGACCGGATGGTGAAAGGGATACGGATGACTTGGAGCTATCCCTTTCGGAACAACATAAAGCTGCCGTGGACTTCATTCGGCACTTTCTCCCTCAAGTTGTTCCGTCGGGCCAGACTGCTGAGGGTCCGGACAAGAGGATTATAGCGTCATTGGACTCTGAATTTTTTGAGCGGTTCAGGGACATCGCTCCCGAGTTTCCGTCGCAGTCCAATAATGTTGCAAGAACATTTGAATTATTGAACGACGCTATATTTAAACTTGCTTCCAAGACGGGGAAAGCAGGTTTCTTGTCCGCTAATACTCTCAACCTGCCTTTCATTAATGCAAGGAATAAATTCGATACGGCAGGACAGAGTATCCCGAGAGTTCCTCTGCGTATGGACGACGAGGCGGAAGACTTAGAGCTATCATTACCGTCGTTGGCTTCTATTCCAACCGCGGTGTTGGAAACAGCTATTGCGTCTAACAGAGCCAATTTAGATGCCTTATCTTACGCAGATCACCTTACTAAGGCGTTATCACTGCGCCTTCAAGGGAAAGAGTTTCAGGATATACAATCCTCTTTAAGACTTCTTTCAAGGGTAGTAGCTTATTCCACGTGTAACTCCGCCCTTTCAGTGGCAAATCTGGAGTTGGTTAGACGTGACGCAGCCCTAGCTACATCCACACTAGTGGATACTAAGGTGAAGAACTCTCTTAGAGTCGCTTCGGTCTCAGGAGAACTTCTCTTTGACGGCAAGCTTTCTGCTGTTTATGATAAAATTACAAAGAAAGCTTCGGATTCTCTGTTGTTCAAATCTGCTTCTAAGAAGTCGGATACAGCAGACAAGAATAAGACAGGCACTTCTGGGTCTAATGCGCCCAAGAGAGGTTCCTATAGAGGTTCCGGTGCGTCCTCTTGGTCTTATTCGAGAGACCGTCAGGGTAGCGACTCTCGTTCGGGACGTCCTTCAGGCCGGGACAATCGGTCGGACGCCCCGAGGTCGACGGGGCGAGGTGCGGGTCGTGGAGGACGTGGTTTCTCCTATCGCAGGCCTCGCAGGTCCAGGAGGTGATGGCTTAAACCTCTATCGCGTACCGGTTGGCGGAAGGTTGTCGAGCTTTTCACAAGAATGGGCGTCGATTACGGACGACCCTTGGGTGAGAGGAGTGACTTCGGAAGGTCTAAAGATATCCTTCAAACGAAAGCCTCCATTAACTCGAAGTCCAAAGTGGACTCATCTTCCGTCAAATCCGCAGAAAAGAGATGCTCTGTTATCAGAGGAGCAGTCTCTTTTAATGAAGAACGTGGTAGAGGTCGTAGAAAACCAGGAATCTCCGGGATTCTACAGCCATCTGTTTCTGGTTCCGAAACCAGACGGCTCATTCCATCCAGTCATAGATTTGAGCTGGATAAACAAGCTGATCGTCGCTCCGAAGTTTTATATGGAGACGATTCGGTCGGTCAGAGCGAGTATTCGGGTAAACGATTATGCAACAAGCATAGATCTCAAAGATGCGTACTTTCACGTCATGGTACATCCGACATTCCGAAAGTACCTACGCTTCGCAGTCCTAGGAGTGGTGTATCAATTCCGGGCGATGTGCTTCGGATTGAATCTAGCACCCTGGGCTTTCACTCGGGTAATGAACTCGGTAATGATCTATTTCCGAGCTCATTCGTCTGCGGTAACGTCGGCCTACCTGGACGACATTCTTCAGAGGTACGGCAACGAGTTAACGCTTCAGAACGATGTTCAGAATCTTCTTCTATTGCTCCGACGTCTCGGTTTTATAGTAAACAAGGAGAAGTCGGATCTGGTGCCGTCCAAGTCATTCACTCATCTGGGAATGAGCTTCGAGACGCACAACAATCTCGTTCGTCTGCCGTTAACCAGAGCGAAATTAGTCAGTTGTTACGCTCGCTATTGTCTGCACGCAGACAAAGTCACAGCGAGAGAATTTATGAGACTGATAGGTCTGTGCGGAGCCGCCGCGGATCTCATTCCGATGGGGCGGTTATGCACACGTCCTCTTCAAATTTTCTTGACTCAGAATTGGAGTGTGAAAATTCATTCGCTCGATGTAGACGTTCTCTTGTCAGATCAAGTGAAACAAGAGATTCAGACTTGGGCAAACATTCAGTGGTTAACTCAGGGAGTTCCGCTGCAGTTGCCGGATCCGAGTTTTACCATTATGACGGATGCCAGTCAAACAGGTTGGGGTGCATCATTAATCCCAACGGATTCGAGATGCCAGGGTCTTTGGGATCCGCAATTCCTGTGCAAGCACATAAACATCAAGGAAATGATGTCAATTTGGCTTGCGTTACGTCACTGGATGGACATTATTCACAATGCTCATGTCCAAATCCTATCCGACAATACGACAGTAGTGGCGTATATACGGAATCAGGGAGGCACTCATTCAGTTCCGTTGTTCAATCTAACGGAAAGAATCCTTCTGTTTGCGCTAGAACATCACGTTCTTCTTTCGGTCCGTCACATACCGGGTCGTCTGAATGTGCTAGCAGACTCCCTTTCACGAAAGGGTCGCTTGTTGCCGTCGGAGTGGACTCTCAACAAACAAGTATTCAATCAGATTTGCTACCAATGGGAACGGCCAATGATAGACTTATTTGCGACACATCTCAACAATCAGTTGCAGACGTATGTGTCTCCGTGTCCGGATCAAAGAGCATTTGCAGTAGACGCTCTGTCGATCCCTTGGGACGGAATGATAGGATATGCGTATCCTCCAGCACCGTTAATTCAACAAGTATTGCTAAAGATAAAACAATCTCAATGCAAGATTCTGTTGGTAGGATCTTTGTCGCCACAGAGACCATGGATAAATCTACTCAGGTGTCTTTTGTGGGACCTACCGCGAAAGCTTCCTCCACGGGAGGATCTTCTTTCGCAGGGGAAATCGCGCCAACTCCATCACAACCCGCAAGGTCTCAACCTTCACGTTTTTCCGTTGTACGGTCCTTCTTGCATGGCAAACACTTTACAGGACGAGCAGTGGACGCGATTTCTAACTGTAGGAGGACCTCCTCTTCGCTAAACTATGCGGCTAAGTGGAAGGTTTTTCGTCGTTGGTGTAGGGATCATTCTGTAGATATATTCGATCCCTCTATACCAGACATTGCAAACTTTCTAGTATACTTGTTTGACGAAATCAAACTGCAGCCTGTTACTATAAAGGGTTATAGATCTATGTTATCTGATACCTATGCACATCATGATAGTTTACAAATTGGATCTAATGTCTCTTTATCTAAGTTGGTTAGAAACTTTTCGATAAATAGACCCAGAACTCTTAGATTAATTCCTAAGTGGAATTTAGCTTGGGTTCTTCTTAAATTGAAGGAAAAGCCATTTGAACCTCTTGGGACAGTAGATTTCAAATTCTTATCTTATAAGACAGCTTTTCTCTTAGCTTTCTCTTCTGCTAGAAGAGTCAGTGAGCTTCATGCACTGTCGGTGGATGATTCTCACTATCGTAGTGTCGGGAACACTATCACCTTCACTACTAATGTGGGTTTTTTAGCTAAGAATCAGGCTCCTAATAAATATCCGGAACCTATTGTTATTAAGGCTCTTCCGTCTTCAGACGGGCGTAGGCCTTTACTCTGTCCTGTTAGAGCGTTACGTATCTATAAACAGAGATCTCAGTTTATCAGAAAGGGACGGAAACGTTTCTTTCTGTCTTTGATGCCTAATAGAAAGGACATTTCGGTCCATTCTATTGCTAGATGGATTCAATTAACTATCCGTACTGCTTATGAAAATTTATCTTCTTCTCAGCAGTCTGTGCTTAAGATTTCTGCTCATGAAGTAAGAGCTCTTTCTACTTCCTGGGCTTATGCTAATAGTGTTGCTATTACAGATTTAATGAAGGCTGCTTATTGGTCTCAGCCAACCACATTTACAAATTTTTATCTCAGAAATATTGAGTCCATTTCTAGAGACCTGCATTGTTTAGGTCCGTTATCTGTTGCTCAGAATGTCGTCCACTAAACAGTTGCAACTATAGTTATGCAGGCTTTCTGTTCCGGCAGTGACTCCGTCCGGCTGCCCTCTTCGCTCTGGGCTATTTGACCCAGGGCAAGGGGAAGGGGGGGGGGGGGGGCGGGTGTTCCCTTAGGTCACCTGCTTTATAGTGAAAAGCAAGGGAATGCCTCCTCCAAGTCAGTATTTCTGAGTCGCTTCCGGGATGGTTTTAAAGAAGTGTCAAACGGGCTTTAATGTACAATACTCGGACACTTTTAAATGACTATAAAGAGTCTCAATTCTCTGGACTACTTTATTTATTGGCTTACTTTAAAAATAATTAGTATTAAGGGATATACTGGATGTTAATAGAGAACATGAATGTTATTGTGCTCAATTATTAAGGGTAGTGTATCTTTCTAATTTAATATTAAATAAGAAAGATACATGTAAAGCCTAATACTCCTTTTCTCCTTAAGGGGTTACCTCTTTACTTTATAGTTGAGCTTATTGGATTTTCCTCTATGTCCTAGGCCCTCCAGCCTGTTTACTATTCAGCTAAGTCTGGGTCATTGGTACAGTATAAAAATGTTAAAAAATTTATAGTAATTTATATATTTTTTATACTTACCAATGACCCAGACGGGGATGGCCCTCCCTGGAGTTGGGAACTCTTGCCTCCCCGCTGAGTACATAGCGCTGACCAGGCACTGCCAGTAAGAATGATAATTGGCGCCAATTTCGGGACGTCTGCGTCACTGCGCATGCGCAGTAGAGGCGTAGTATGGAGGTCCTTTAGGACATGATTTCTTTTTGTTTTGGATGCAAATTTTGGGGATTGGGGGGCAAAATTTGTGTTTGGCCCTGGTTTTGTTAGAGTTAGCACCAGCTAAGTCTGGGTCATTGGTAAGTATAAAAAATATATAAATTACTATAAATTTTTTAACTTTTCATTATTTTCTACCTACCATATTTATACTAAATTTGTCAAGTTCGAAATTTTTTAGTAGATACGCCAAGCGCCTAGAGCCTTTGGGGATTAGGCGCTCTATAAATATTCTTCTTCTTATTATTATTAGAAACTTGCGTCAGTCGGAGCATACGTCCACGGCTTCCATCTGGGACTCTCCATATAGTTCGCAGCTGGCCTCGGCTGCAGTTACGGCTTCTACAACGTCATCTTCAAAGCTCACACGACTGCACCTTAGCTACACGACTTGAATGTCCAGCCTGCATCGCCGGGAAGAGACCATGCATCGTCTGCGAAGTCGGACCATGCAGTAGCTAAGGAGACAAGGCCTCATTTATCAGGCCGTCCAGAAAAAGAAAAATCTCAGACACACCGTCCCAGGAGCAGCAGGCGACCAAGAAACAAGACCGCTGCTCCTCAGGCCTCCGTAACGGACTTGTTGTTGCAGATTGTGCAGCTCATCACAGCATCCCAGCAAGTGCAGTAGCAGCCTATGGCAGTCTCAGAAACTGAGCTGTCAGATGGTGCTGGGTCGGTCCAGTCATCTGCATGTTCAGATTCAGTAGACCGAGACTCTCAACTGATTCAGTTGGATGGTGAAAGGGATATGGACGAAGATTCCCCTTCCCTTTCAGAACAGCACATGGTTGCGATGGATTTAATCCATCAATACCACCCTGAATTTGTTCCGGTGAATCAGAATGCTGCGACTTCTAGAAAGAAACCGCTGGCGTCGTTGGACGCAGACTTTATCCGGACAAAGGAGGAGGTCCCGTCTTTTCCGGTTCAGTATAGACAGGTGTCGCAGGTCTTCGGCCATTTAGACAACGCCATATTCAAACTCTCCAGTGGGAAGAAGAAAGGCAGTTACTTGACATCATCTTCCATAAATTTACCGTTTATTGGACCATGTTCATTTAAAACGGTCAGGGAAAATGTACAGAGAGTTCCTCTGCATTTGGATGAATAGGCTTAGGATCTAGAGCTATCCTTGCCTGCTTCATTCACAATTGGCTCGGACACAACTGAGATGGCAATATCTTCAAACAGAGCAAATTTAGACGCTATGTCTTACGCAGATCACCTTTCAAGAGCTGTGGCACAACGTCTCAATGGGAAGGAATTTGAGGATGTTCCTGCCTCTTTAAGAGTTCTTTGCAGGGCAATTATGTTTACCACGTATAACTCTGCCTTAACAGTGGCTAAGTTGGAGTTAATCAGACGTGACAGTGCCCTTGCTTCATCATCTTTAATAGATGACAAGGTGAAAAACTCTCTACGGGTCGCTCCGGTATCCGGACACACAATATTTGACGACAAGCTTTCATTGGTTTATGACCAAGCTACAAAGAAAGCATCAAATACTCTGCTTCTAAAGTCGGTGTTTAATCGACCTGCTGCAGCAGAAAAGAGTAAAGGAGGATGTCCCAGACAGAAATCGTCTAAAGGGGACTCCTCACAAGGGTATAGGAAACCCTCCTATAATTACTCTAGGGATCATCAATACAGCGACCCGGGAAGGGGACGTAGGTCTGATCAAGACTACCGGTCAGACGCCCCTCTGAGCAGGTGGGTCGAAACTCTTCGCGAGAGGGACATGGTTTCTCCTCCCGTAAGCCTCACAGGGCCTACAGGTGATGGTCAGGACCTCTATTGCTTGCCAGCTGGCAGAAGGTTATCAAGATTCACAACAAACTGGACAACAATTGGGAAGGCCAGTGGGTGAGAAGTGTGGTCTCGGATGGCCTATGGCTATCTTTCCGAGTGAAACAACCAATAACAAGGTGTCCGCAGTGGACAAATCTTCCGTCAAATCCTTGCAAAAGAGAGTCACTCCTATCGGAGGTACAGGCTCTCTTATCAAAGGAATCAGTAGAGGTCGTCAAGAATCAAAATTCTCTAGGATTCTACAGTCACCTGTTCCTCGTACTGAAGCCAGACGGCTCGTTCCGACTGGTAATAGACTTGAGCTGGATTAACAAGCTTATCGTAGCTCCAAAGTTCTATATGGAGACTATTCAGTCAGTAAGGGCGAGCATTTGAGTGCAGCAAGCATAGATCTAAAGGATGCGTACTTTCATGTCCTGGTACATCTGGCATTCAGAAAGTACCTGTGGTTCACCATTCAAGGGATAGTGTGTCAGTTCCGAGCGATGTGCTTCGGTTCGAACATGGCGCCCTGGGCGTTCACTCGAATAATGAACTCGGTAATGTCTTACTTCTGAGCTCATTCGTCTGCGGTAACGTCATCTTAATTGGATGACATTCTTCAGAGATACAGCAACAAAACTACTCTTCAGAATGATGTTCAGAGTCTGCTTCTTTTGCTCCGACGTCTCGGCTTCATCGTAAACGAGAAGAAGTCGGATATAGCTCTGTACAAGTCATTCATTCACTTGGGAATGAGCTTGGAGACTCACAACAATCTGGTTCATCTGTCGTTACCCAGAGCGAAATTAGTCAGTTGTTATGCTCGCTTTTGTCTACACTCAGACACGCATTAAGATCGAGGGAATTTATGTGACTGATGGGTTTATGCGGAGCAGCTGCCGATCTTATTCCGATGGGTCGCTTGCACACATGTCCCTTCCAGGTATTCTTTACTCAGAACTGGAGTGTGAAGACGCATTTGCTCGAGACCAGTATTGTTTTAACAGACCTGGTAAAACAAAAGGTTCAGATTTGGGAAGATATTCAGTGGTTAACTCAGGGAGTTCCACTGCAGCTGCCGGATCCAGCTTTCACGATTATGACGGTTGCAAGTCAAACAGGTTGGGGCGCAACCCTGAGTCCGACAGACTAAAAGTGTCAGGGTCTTTGGGACCCTCGGTTCCTAGAGAAACACATAAACATCAAAGAGATTATGTCAATATGGTTAGCGCTACAACATTGGATTCACATTATAGCGGACGCTCATGTTCAGATATTGTCGGACAATTCGACAGTAGTAGCGTACTTCAGGAACCAGGGAGGCACTCATTCGATTCCGTTATGCGAACTAACAGAGAAAATTCTTCTGTATGTCATGAATCATCATGTTCAACTATTGGTCCATCATATACCGGGTTGTCTGAACGTACTAGCAGACTCGCTCTCTCGGAAAGGAGTGGACACTCAACAAGCAGGTATTCAGACAGATTTGCTACGAGTGGGATCAACCTATGATAGATTTGTTCGCGACACACCTCAACAATCAGTTGCAGATGTACGTGTCGCCATGTCCGGTCAGACCATCGAGCATATACAGTAGACGCTCTGTCAATTTCATGGGACGGAATGATAGGATATGCATATCCTCCAACTCCGTTGATTCAGACTCTGTTAAAAATCAAACAGCCTCGTTGCAAGATTCTGCTAGTAGCATCTCTGTCATCACAGAAACCATGGATCAATCTTCTCAGGTGTCTGTTATGGGACGTTCCCCGGAAATTTCCTCCTCGAGTGGACCTTCTTTATCAGGGGAAGTCATGCACACTGCATCACAACCCGGAAGGTCTCAACCTTCACGTATTTCCATTGTGCGGTCCTTCTTGCATGGCAAGCAATTTACAGGACGAGCTGTGGACGCAATTTCTAACTGCAGGAGGTCCTCCTCTTCGCTGAATTATGCAGCAAAGTGGAAGGTTTTTTTCCATTGGTGTAAGGATCAGTCCATAGATGTCTATGATCTGTCCATACCAGATATTGCCAATTTTCTGGTCTACCTATTTGACGTTCTCAAACTGCAGCCTGTCACTATTAAGGGCTATAGGTCTGTGTTATCGGACACTTATGCTCATTGTGATAACTTGTTAATTGGATCTAATGCTTCATTATCCAGCCTAGTTAGAAATTTCTCTATAAATAGACCTAGAACGCTCAGATGGAATTTGGCTTGGGTTCTGTTGAAGCTTAAGGAAGCTCCGTTTGAACCATTGGAAGTTGTAGAGTTCAAATTCTTGACCTATAAAACAGCATTTCTCTTAGCCTTTTGCATCCACTAGAATTGTTAGTGAACTTCATGCTTTATCTGTTGACGAATCTCACTACCGTAGTGTTGGTAATACCATTAATTTAACTACAGAAGTGGGATTTTTGGTTAAGAACCAGGCTCCAGATCAACGGCCTGAGCCTATTACCATAAAGGCTCTACCATCTGCGGACAACTGTAGACCTCTGCTGTGTCCAGTCAGGGCTATGCGCATATATAAACGCCAATCAGAGTTTATAAGAAAAGGAAGAAAATGCTTCTTTCTTTCATTGATTCCTAACAGAAGAGATATTTCTGTTCATTCTCTTGCTAGATGGATTCAGTTGGCAATACGCATTGCCTATGAAAGTCTGTCTTCGGATCAGAGTTTTGTAAATAAGATATCAGCCTATGAAGTTGGAGCGCTGTCCACTTCTTGAGCGTATTCTACCAGTATAGCCATTACTGATCTCATGAAAGCTACGTACTGGACACAGCCTTCTACATTTACCAAGTTTTATCTTAGAAATTTAGAGTCCATCTCCGGTGACCTTAGATGTTTAGGTCCTCTGTCTGTTGCTCAGAATGTCATCCACTAAAATGATTACATCTATAGTTATTTAGGCAACCCGTTCCAGCAGTGACACTGTTCTTCGTTCTGTGGTCATGTACCTCAGAACAAGGGGAGGGGGGGGGGGGGGATGGTTTTTTCCCTTATGATCATCTAGCTTTATAGTGAAAAGCAAGTGAAGACCTCCTCCGGTGTCAGTAGTCCTGAGTCGGTGCTGGGATGGTTTTAATGTGTAGCTCGGTGTGAAGCAAATAATATGTCTCATTTATGTATTGTTTTTAAAGTGTAGCTCACTGTGAAGCATTTGTATATGTCACGTGTCAAACGGGCGTTAATATACAATCCTCAGACACTTTTAAATGAGTATAAAGAGTCTCATTCTCTGGACTTTTATATATTGGCTTCCCTTTACCGAATTAACATAATGGGTTATGCTGGCATTAAATGGAGAATTATATAATATGTAATGCTCAATTACATTGTTGGTATTATGTCTTTCTTGTTTCTTGCAAATGAGAAAGACATATATAATTCCTTTCTCTCCTATTCTCCTGTAGGAGATATCCTTTAAGAAGTGATTGAGTAACTGGATATTCCTCTATGTCCTAGACCCTCCAGCCTTTTTACGATTCAGCTAGTCTGGGCCATTGGTTGTTGTATAAAAATATTATAAATTCAATGTAATTTGTATATTTTTTTATACTTACCAATGGCCCAGACGGGGATGGCCCACCCATGAGTGGGCACTCTTACCTCCCCACTGTTTATAACATTTAGCAGGCAATTTCTAGAAAGAATGATGGTTGGTGCCAATTTCGGTGTCTTCTTGGATACTGCGCATGCGCTGTTCACAAAAGTATGGAGGACCAGATAGGACATGAAATTTTCGGTTTTGCATGCAAATTTTGGGGATTGGGGGGCAAAATTTGTGTTTGGCCCTGGATTAATTTTAGAGTTAGCACCAGCTAGTCTGGGCCATTGGTAAGTATAAAAAATATACAAATTACGTTGAATTTATAATTTTAGGCCGGTCCTTGAAAGTCCTGGAAAACCCGGTCAGAATTTTAGGGGCACCATCGAACATGCTCCAATTCACCACATGCCTTTTCTGTTTCCGGTCTCGTGTTGTCGTATTTTTTCTGTGAGTTTTGAAAAAAAATTATCCTGTGATAAGTCTTTCAATTTGATATGAAAATACTGGGTAAGTGTGTGTTTCAAGAAAAATGGACTGATAAGAAAGAACATAAAGAATGGATTACAAGTGATTTGAAAGACAAACATAGGGCAAAATGTCGGGCGTGTGTAAAGTACTTTGACGTCGGAAATATGGGCGAGTCGGCACTGGTTAGCCACAAGCATGGTAAATATATCGCATATTTTTTGTTATTACAGATAGAAATATTGGTCATGTAAATTCGCTTTTTTGGTCCTTGAAAATCCTGGAAAAGTCCTTGAATTTCAAACTTGATTTGGGGTATAAACCCTGGGGAGGAAATAGTAACACGGTTTCTCCTCACAAATTTGGTTGGCGATAAAATGTGTTCTCTTTGTTGATAGTTGTCAAATGAATTGCTGAGTGATCTTCTAGTTATTGTTTTTATGGACATGAAGCTGTGTAATAAACACAGAACAACACACCTGTGTGAATGGATTAATTGATATGGCACTTGTGCCATCGCAAAAGGATATGTATATAGGGGAAAATAGTTCTTTAGTATTTGATATTTGTATTCTTTTCTGAAATGTTTGGTCAGAAAGGTTTACTTGGTTGTATAGTGGAACCATGTTAATTCAATACCCACTTTGTCAGTAAGAATTATACAGTTAACATAAATATTCTATTAACAGGGAATGGGTCACTTTCCTGTATTCTAGAGATAATCTAAACATTTATTCTATTATATCTTATTTGGCAGAGCTCATGGAAACAGCCAAGTAGAAGCTTTTAGCTTGCTGCTGAATCCATTTCCTTATTAGTTGCATGCTTTTATTGTATTGTGTGGAAATAAATACAGTTTAAACTAAGATATAATAGATTAAATGCCCATAGTGGGTGTACAGAGGCCCAAAAGGCCAATAAACAAAGGCAATTCGGAGATTGTCAGTGTAATTTCTCATTATATCACAAATTTGTTTATTCAATTAACAAGAGTTTGCTCTCTAACCTCTATGCAAAAACAGGTTAAATTTGCATTGAAGGTGTGATAAATTGTTTTGTGTTTGGAATTATATATTTAAGAATTATCAAGTTAAGTGGGCTTCACTGTATTTTTTTAAAAATCTCCTCACTATAAAATTATTGTATTTTAGGCAATAGGAATATCTGTGGAGTTCTGCGCTCATGTAACTAGAGCTTTTGCTGTTAGCCTGCAACCATCTAGAGAACTGAGAGCTAAAGAATCTTTGAGTCTGATGGGAAGTTCTGTATGTATATAATTATTGAATACTTGTAAAGTATTTTCTGTCGGCAAAATATATAAGAAATTGACTTCTAGAGTCTGAGAGGACCTGGTTGTCCTTTATTCCAGAAAAAAGCCTAACCGGTTTCGTACCATGTGTACTTCGTCAGAGTCATAGGTAGCAAATTGGTCTGGTTCTTTTATCTGATAAATTCTTGGCGAGTGACTGAATGGGTGGGTTGGTGATTAACCTGGCGAGTGACCAAGTTTATGACTTGGCAAATGACTGTTCACCAGCAACTAATTTCACTTGTATTTGTAAATTTGTATATTCTCTAACAAATGTTTTTGGTTCATGTGAGTGGTGTACGGAATTTAATAGAAGGGGTATCCAATCACTTGACTATAGGAGTGATAGGGTGGGTGTTGAGCTACTATACGATAGTGTACCTGTTGGGGCATTAACCATTAGGATATAACGGCAAGATGTTGGTGAAGAGGTTAAAAAAATAGTGACAATGGGGAAATTGTTGACTGAATAATTAAATAGTTAAGAGTCGCATTCAAGGCGTTTGGATTTTAAGAAGTATATATATCTAGTTGTTCCAGTTGTATAGTGCTTTTCTGGGATAATGGACAACCAGGTCCTCTTGGACTCTAGTAGTCAGTTTCTTATATATTTTGTCATATCTTTAGACCTGATGTATCTGTTATGGCAACCACTAGTATGGCTGTGAGCTCCATGAGCAATTTGAGCCTTGACTCCAGCTCCAGTTTTCAGACCACCCCGATCATAGATCCATATGAACGGCAGTTCGAAATACAGATATCAACTAAATAAAAGGCAGAATTCTCCACAATTCACCCACTCACAAGGTGTGGCAGAAAACAATGCGCCATTATGTGCCAATTTCCCTAAAAACCACAACTTATCAAGCAGTGTTAGTCATAAACGTTTTCGCGGCCCATGCAAAACCAGTTGTATATGACTTGCAGTCGCATCCATTTTTTACCCTGCAAACATTGTCACAAACAATATACTGGTGGAACTAAAAGATACTTCATAATCCACATCTTCAAACACAAATGTGACACGCCAGTAGCGACACATTTTAACTCAACCAACCATACTATTTCGGACCTCAGTTACCGCATTATACAGGTATTACAACCCAATTTTGACACATCATATGCAAACTGATTAGCACCATCGCAATGAGATCAAATGGATCTTAGAACTGAAAACACTGCAACAACTTGGCCCGAACAGGAAGGACTTTCAAGTCAGTTTTTTAATGTACCTATACAGGCAGCCAAGACTTGCCTAGAAACAACTACTGATGTATTTAGAATGCACATTCTAACATGCAAGTTGACCCAAAGACTGCATATTGAGGCACCTGGTCTGTTGCATTAAAGACTGATCAAATTCAGAATTAGAATTAGGCCTTCTAGGGTTAAAGTGAAAATTTTTGTTCATGTGGATTTGTGTTGTGACAGTTTCTTGGAAAGTGCATTTTGACACACTCCAATATGTTGTTACAAGGCAAACCAATATGAACCAGTTCTAAAAAAATACAATTAGTGTAGCATTCTGCAGGTTAATAGAAACAAATATTTCAGTTTCCTTTGAAACTGAAGACATGGCTGTTTAATAACAGCCACAACTGCATTTTATAAGAAATTGAGAGAGCTAATAAGATGAATAGTTAGTTACTATTCGTTCCTTCACCTATGCTGAAACTGATTATCTCATTAGTACTCATTGGAAAAGTTAAAAAATTTATAGTAATTTATATATTTTTTATACTTACCAATGACCCAGACATAGCTGTTGCTAACTCTTAAAATTCTAGGGCCAAACACAAATTTTGTCCCCCAATCCCCAAAATTTGCATCTAAAACCAAAAGAAATCATGTCCTGAAGGTCCTCCATACTTTGCCCTCACTGCGCATGCGCAGTGTCAAGGACGACCCAAAATTGGCGCCAATTATCATTCTTACAAGCAGTGCCTGGTCAGCGCTATGTACTCAGCGGGGAGGTATGAGTTCCCAACTCCTGGGAGGGCCATCCCCGTCTGGGTCATTGGTAAGTATAAAAAATATATAAATTACTTTTAATTTTTTAACATTTTTATACTGTGCCAATGACCCAGACATAGCTGAATAGTAAAAAGGCTGGAGGGTCTAGGACATAGAGGAAAATCCAATAAGCTCAACTATATAAATAGAGTCAACCCCTCGAGGAGAAAAGGAGTATTAGGCTTTACATGTATCTTTCTTATTTTATGATAAATTAGAAAGAAACAACACCCTTCATAATTGAGCATAATAACATTCATGCTCTCTATTAACATCCAGTATAACCCCTTATACTAATTATTTTTAAAGTAAGCCAATAAATAAAGTTAGTCCTGAGAATTGAGACTCTTTATATTCTCTTAAAAGTGTCCGAGGATTGTATATTAACGCCCGTTTGACACGTGACATATACAAATGCTTCACACCGAGCTACACTTTAAAAATATGACATGAATGAATTTTTAATCATTAATATTACACTTTAAATCCATCCCGGTAACGACTCAGAATTACTGACTCCGGAGGAGGAATCCCCTTGCTTTTCACTATAAAGCAGGTGACCTAAGGGAACACCCTCCCCCCTTCACCCCCTTCCCCTTGCCCTGGGTCAAATAACCCAGAGCGAAGAGGGCAGCAGGACGGAGTCACTGCCGGAACAGAAAGCCTGCATAACTATAGTTGCAACTGTTTAGTGGACGACATTCTGAGCAACAGATAACAGACCTAAACAATGCAGGTCTCCAGAAATGGACTCAATATTTCTGAGATAAAAATTCGTGAATGTGGATGGCTGAGACCAATATGCAGCCTTCATTAAATCTGTAATAGCAACACTATTTGCGTAAGCCCAAGATGTAGAAAGAGCTCTTACTTCATGAGCCGAAATCTTAAGCACAGACTGCTGAGATGAAAATAGATTATCATAAGCAGTACGGATAGTTAATTGAATCCATCTAGCAATAGAATGGACCGAAATGTCCTTTCTATTAGGCATCAGAGACAGAAAGAAGCGTTTTCGTCCCTTTCTGATAAACTGAGATCTTTGTTTAGAAATACGTAAGGCTCTAACAGGACAGAGTAAAGGCCTACGCCCGTCTGACAACGGAAGAGCCTTAATAACAATAGGTTCCGGATCTTTATTAGGAGCCTGATTCTTAGCTAAAAATCCAACATTAGTGGTAAAGGTAATAGTGTTCCTGACACTACGATAGTGAGAATCATCCACCGATAGTGCATGAAGCTCACTGACTCTTCTAGCAGAAGAGAAAGCTAAGAGAAATGCTGTCTTATAACACAAGAATTTGAAATCTACTGTCCCAAGAGGCTCAAATGGCTTTTCTTTCAGTTTAAGAAGAACCCAAGCTAAATTCCATTTAGGAATTAATCTAAGAGTTCTGGGTCTATTTATCGAGAAGTTTCTAACTAATTTAGATAAAGAGACATTAGATCCAATTTGTAAACTATCATGGTGTGCGTAGGTATCAGATAACATAGACCTATAACCTTTAATAGTAACAGGCTGCAGTTTGATCTCGTCAAACAAGTATACTAGAAAGTTTGCAATGTCTGGTATGGAGGGATCAAAAATATCAACAGAACGATCCCTACACCAACGACGAAAGACCTTCCACTTAGCCGCATAGTTTAGCGAAGAGGAGGTCCTCCTACAGTTAGAAATCGCATTCACTGCTCGTCCTGTAAAATGCTTGCCGTGCAAGAAGGACCGCACAACAGAAATACATGAAGGTTGAGACCTTGCGGGTTGTGATGAAGTTGACGCGATTTCCCCTGCGAAAGAAGATCCTCTCGTGGAGGAAGTTTTCGCGGTAAGTCCCACAGCAGACACCTGAGTAGATTTATCCACTGTCTCTGTGGCGACAGAGATGCTACCAACAGAATTTTGCATTGAGATTGTTTTATCTTTAGCAATATTTGCTGAATTAACGGCGCTGGAGGATACGCATATCCTATCATTCCGTCCCACGAGATCGATAGAGCGTCTACTGCATATGCTCATGGATCCAGACATGGTGACACATACGTCTGCAACTGATTGTTGAGTTGTGTCGCAAATAAGTCTATCATTGGCCGTTCCCATTGGTAGCAAATCTGATTGAATACCTGTTCGTTGAGAGTCCATTCTGACGGCAACAAGCAACCCTTCCGTGAAAAGGAGTCTGCTAAAACATTCTGACAACCCGGAATATGACGGACCGAAAGTAGAACTTGGTGTTCTAGAACAATCAGAAGGATTCTTTCCGTTAAATTGAATAACGGAACGGAATGAGTGCCTCCCTGGTTCCGGATATACGCCACTACTGTCGTATTGTCAGACAGGATTTGGACATGTGCTTTCTGAATAATGTTCATCCAATGACGTAATGCAAGCCAAATTGACATCATTTCCTTGATGTTTATGTGCTTGCTTAGAAATTGCGAATCCCAATGACCCTGGCACTTTGAATCCGTTGGGATCAATGTTGCACCCCAACCTGTTTGACTGGCATCCGTCATAATCGTAAAACCCAGATCCGGCAACTGCAGTGGAACTCCCTGAGTCAACCACTGAATGTTTGCCCAAGTCTGAATCTCTTGTTTCACTTGATTTGACAAGAGAACGTCTAAATCGAGCGAATGAATCTTTACACTCCAATTCTGAGTCAAGAAAATTTGGAGAGGACGCGTGCGCAACCGCCCCTTCGGAATGAGATCCGCAGCGGCTCCGCACAAACCTATCAATCTCATGAACTCCCTCGCTGTGACTTTGTCTGAGTGAAGACAATAGCGAGCGTAACAACTGATTAACTTCGCTCTGGTTAACAGCAGACGAACGAGATTGTTGTGCGTCTCGAAGCTCATTCCCAGATGAGTGAATGACTTGGACGGCACCAGATCCGACTTCTCATTTATAATAAAACTGAGACGTCGGAGTATTAGAAGCAGATTCTGCACATCGTTCTGAAGCGTTAACTCGTTGCCGTACCTCTGAAGAATGTCGTCCAGGTAGGCCGACGTTACCGCAGATGAATGAGCTCGGAAATGTATCATTACCGAGTTCATTATTCGAGTGAAAGCCCAGGGTGTTAGGTTCAATCTGAAGCACATCGCCCGGAATTGATATACAACTCCTAGGACTGCGAAGCGTAGATACTTTCTGAATGTCGGATGTATCATGACGTGAAAGTACGCATCTTTGAGATCTATGCTTGTAGCATAGTCGTTCACCCGAATACTCGCTCTGACCGATCGAATCGTCTCCATATAGAACTTCGGAGCGACGATCAGCTTGTTTATCCAGCTCAGATCTATGACTGGACGGAACGAGCCATCTGGTTTCGGAACCAGAAACAGATGGCTGTAGAAACTCGGTGATACCTGGTCTTCTACGACCTCTACCGCGTTCTTCACCAGAAGAGACTGTACTTCCGATAAAAGAGCATCTCTTTTCTGCGGATTTGACGGAAGCTGAGTCCATTTTGGACTTCGAGTTAATGGAGGCTTTCGTTTGAAGGATATTCTTAGTCCTTCCGAAATTACCCCTCGGACCCAGGGATCGTCCGTAATCGATGCCCACTCGTCTGTAAAACTCGATAACCTTCCGCCCACCGGAACACGATAGAGGCTCAAACCATCACCTCCTGGACCTGCGAGGCCTGCGGAAGGAGAAACTACGGCCTCCACGACCCGCACCTCGTCCCGTCGACCTCGGGATGTCAGACCGGTTGTCTCGGCCCGAATAACGTCCCGTATGTGAGTCGCTGCCTTGATGGTCTTTAGAATAAGACCTAGAGGACATATAAGAACCTCTATAGGAACTTCTCTTGGGCGTAGTTGTCCCAGAAGTGCCTGTTTTACTCTTATCTGCTGTATCCGACTTTTTGGAAGCGGATTTAAAAAGCAGAGAATCCGAAGCTTTCTTAGTTATCTTATCATAGATTGCTGAAAGCTTGCCGTCGAAGAGAAGCTCTCCGGAGACCGAAGCGACTCTGAGAGAGTTCATCACCTTACTATCCACACGCGTGGATGTAGCTAGGGCTGCGTCACGTCAAACCAACTCCAGGTTTGCCACTGAAAGGGCGGAGTTATACGTGGAATAAGCTACTGCCCTTGAAAGAAGTCTTAATGAGGATTGTATATCCTGGAATTCTTTCCCTTGAAGACGCAATGATAACGCCTTAGTAAGGTGGTCTGCATATGATAAAGCATCTAAGCTTGCTCTGTTAGACGTTATTGTCGTTTCCAACGTCGCGGTTGGAATAGACATAGACAACGGTAACGACAATTCCAAGTCTTCCGCCTCGTCTCAGAATGCCCTGTCCTGCCGTTTCGAATTTATTCCTTGAATTGATGAAAGGCAGATTGAGAGCATTAGCGGACAAGAAACCAGCTTTGCCTGTTTTGGAAGCAAGCTTATAGATAGAGTCATTCAATAATTCGAATGTTCTTGTCACATTATTGGACTGTGTCGGAAACTCAGGGACGATGTCTCTGAACCGCTCAAAGAATTCTGTGTCCAATGACGCTATCAGTCTTATCCGGCATCGCAGCAGTCTGGCCCGACGGAACAACTTGTGGAAGGTAATGCCGGATGAAATCTATGGCGGCTTTATGTTGTTCCGAAAGGGATAGCTCCAAATCCTCGGTATCCCTTTCGCCATCCTGTCGGACCTCATGATGTTCTCGGTCGTCCGTACCCGATGCTTCGGCACAGTGTACCGACCCAGCGTCGTCGGATAATTCATGATCCGACATAGGTTCTGTCGTTTGCTGGGATGCTGCAATAATTTGTGCTATTTGGGATAGCACGTCTGTCACTGAGGCCTGTGGAGTAGCGGTCTTACGCTGCTTAGCCGCTGGAAGCTCCGTGTAAACTGACTTCTGCATATTTCTCTTATGCGAACATCCGGAGTCTACAGGCCTCTTATCCCTGGCTACCGGATGGCGTGACCTGGTCGCCGCGAATCCCTGATTGGCGAAGCTGGCTGGATATCCTCGGTCACGTAGCCAAGGTGCGGTCGTGTGCGCTGCTGAGAGGATGAGGAAGCCTTTTGGACAGTCTCTCCGGACTGTCTATATAACGGAGCGTCCCGAGCGGCGGACGTATGCTCCGATTGCAAAACATTTTGTACCACAACATCTGGTCCCAGATGTTGTTGTACGAGAGAGGGGCCTCTCTCGCTCGCAGCCTGGATGGACCTGGACGAGCTAGGAACCGGACTACTAGGCTTCCTCCGTTCTCTCCTCTTATCCGCCGTCACTGGGTGTGCACGTTGAATATTTATAGTGCTCGCATCACCCAAATCTCCTTCCTGGACCGCAACGGACGAACCCGGCTGCCGAACCATTCGATGAATGGACGCTACACCGGGCGAGCTAGCGGACGTCAACGCCATCGATCCTACTAGGGACCTCTTAGGCAATTGGCGTATCTCCAGCACTTTTGCCGCTAGCTCTTCATTTAATTGTGACGTCGGAGGCACACTATTGGAAGACATCACGGAAACATCACCCTGTTCTTGTTCCTCTGAAATAGAGATTGATAAACTAGAGTGACCCTGCAGAGAAAGGACCGGCATGGCCCTTTCCCCGCTAACAACATACCGTGACACACGTTTCCAATGCTTGTCATCCCAATATTCACATACTGAACGGGAGTTAGTGCGAGTACACTGACTACAATTAATACAATGATCATGAAAGTCAGAGGAAGATTTCCTCTTATTACAATTTGAACAATATCCTTTCATAGTGAAAAGAATACAAAAAGTCCTAGTACTCGCACGAACCCCTGAAAACAAAGATACATAATAACATGATCCATTAACATAGAAAAAATAATTGAAATCAAAAAGAAATTTTGAAAAAATATTTTTTCAGCAAAGCCCAAGTTTCTGAAAAGTAACGTTGAGCCCCAATGGATCCCAAGCCTAAGTGTGGACAAAAATTTCAAACATATTTTAAAAAATTAATGCAACACTTACGAATAATAATAATGTATCTTGTAATGAATTAAACTAGTACAAAGACAAAAAATCCCCCTCACACAGAGACTGTTGCCAATGTAAACAAGAAGTGTATAAACACCAGAAACATGAATCCAGGCACTGATAACCCTGGCCCGAAATCATTTACCATTAATACACTATCTGATGCAAAACAGAGACTTCCAGGGAAGAAACTGCAGAACATCAGATGGTAGATGCAGAACACTACGCCTAAACACCCATGGGTGAGAACGTAAACATGGGGAAAAGAACAGAATTCATTCTGTTACCTAGCTAAATCTCCCAAGAAATTTTAGTAATAATATTACTCAAAAATATGCCAAAAGCATGGGAGAATAGCAAGGGGGGACTTAAAGGAAAAGGAGAGAGGAACCACTGAACAGGCAGTGAAACTTAATAGCAAGAATGACAACAACAGGCCCATGCCTCGAAAATAGGCAACTTAACATAATTTCATTAAAAAAATTTTAAGTTACAGCCCTGAATATTTTCTGTCACTCATTTTTCCTCTCCTCCTTCTATATCCACTTTAGATCCACCATTTCTCTAATATTTATGTGTCTGGCATCATTTAAACTGAGATTTACAAGCACAAATATCAGTCAGATGTGAACTGATGAAGGGCCAAACAAAGAATGATAATTGGCGCCAGTTTCGGCACATCCTTGACACTGCGCATGCGCAGTGAGGGCAAAGTATGGAGGACCTTCAGGGCATGATTTCTTTTGGTTTTAGATGCAAATTTTGGGGATTGGGCGGCAAAATTTGTGTTTGGCCCTAGAATTTTAAGAGTTAGCACCAGCTATGTCTGGGTCATTGGTACAGTATAAAAATATATATTTTTAAACAAGCTATTAATTGAAAATAGAATATGTTTTCATTTTTGAAATTCACTGAAAAAAACCTTTACACACTCCATTCTGATGAGGGGACAAAAGCTGCATTTAAATGCTTTTTGAGAATATTACTGGCTGTCTTTGGCCATTACATTGCTACAGATGAGATTTAGACTAGGGCTGCATAGTGCTCAGTGGTAGTTACTCGGTTAATAATGGACAGTTTTTGTAACCAGAAAGTTTGACTAACCCTATACAATGCACAGGGAAAGTCATTCTTTCCAGTTATAAACTGCCATATACACTACCTGAAAATGTAGAAACACTGAGGCAATGCATGGTATAGTCGCATAATAGATATTATCTTATTTATACCCAGAAAGAAGAGTGACTAACCCGGTGCATTGCACCGAGTTAGTCAGTAAACTGACATACACTGCAGTGTTTCTGCTAGGGTGAAATAAATGAGGCCACATAATGTTGAGCTGTGCGGTATTGAAATTTCAGGTTCAGTATCAGGACCAGTATTTTTCAGGTAAACACCTCAGTTTCAGTACGGTATTCAGACTGAAACTGACATAATTTTCCAACATTCAACCATATAATAACTTGATAGGTTCAGCGCTGACATCTCATAAACTTGACAAGTTATTTCAACAGTGATAACTGATTAGTCTAGCAAGTTATGTAATTAATCACTTGATTCAGTGTGAATCATCACACTGAATCAAGTGATTCATTAAATAACTTGATAAGCTAATCAGTTGGCCTCTACATGTATGTCCTTTGTTAAATGCCCCTTCCCCAAGTCAAGTCATTGTCCCTTCCCCAATGAATTAGGTGGAAGAAACATTTATCTATGTTCTTCAACTTCAAGGCTTTACTGTAAGTTTCCACTAGTACCACTTTGTCAGTCTGCCCTCTGCCTCCCACTCATCTTTCAAAGTGGCATCAAGATTAATGTCCACTGTCCAGTGAATCTAGTGTCCAATATCCAGACAAATGTGCAAGTAAACTGAAGTAATGCAACCATCTATAATTAATCTCTCTATGAAAATCCCAGTTATGAAAACATTGTGCAGTCATTGCCAATAATGCAATGCGCCAGTCACATGGTGTTATCCACCTTTCATTGTTTGGGTTTATCCTTGACAAACAAGTAAAATAACATGTTTTATGACATTCATCTAGTTGAAATTACAGCGTATTTTGAGTGGAATCACTCTATCAGTGTTGGAAGTTCACTTATGGTTCCTGGCTTCATACATGTTTCTGATAATTTCCAGAGAATCTACGGTTTTCTGTGATAAATTGGGGTAAATTTTCATGTTCCAGGGGAAAAAAATGTACAAATTGATGATTTACTAATAGCAGCAAATCATATTTTTATACAACAACCAATGGCCCAGACTAGCTGGTACTAACTCTAAATTTAATCCAGGGCAAACACAAATCCCCCCCCCCCCCCCAATCCCCCAAATTTGCATGCAAAACCAAAAAATTCATGTCCTATCTGGTCCTCCATAATTTTGGCGCCAACCATCATTCTTTGTTTGGTCCTTCTGTCAGTAACAACAAACTGACATCTGTGCTTTTAAATCTCAGATTTAATGATGCCAGACACAAATCAATGGTAAAATTGGTGGATCCAAGGACACATTTGGATGATGGAAGGAAGAAATGGTGGTTGGAAATGTTCAGGGCTGTAACTTTATAATTTTTATAAAAATTATTTCATGTTTCCCAATTTCGGGACATAGACCTGACGTCATCATTCTTGCTAATGATTTTTTCACTGTTAAGTGTTCCTTCCCTATCCTTCCTTGAAGCCCCCCCCCAGTTAAACTTCCAAGCTTTTTGACTTGTTTTATTGAAATTTTTTTTATAAATTTCTTGGGAGTTTGACGTGTTTGATGTACAGAATGTTTATACTGTATTTTTCCATGGTTACGTCCTCACCCTAGGGGTGTTTAGCGGTTTTGGTCATGCATCATACATCCAATGTATCGTTTTTTCTACTGCTGAAGAACTTGCTTTACATCGGATAGTTCTAAATCTGTTACTGGCTTCGGATCTTTTTATTCAGTGCCTGGAGTCTTGTTACCAGTTTTTCTTCTGATGTTGTTTACATTGACAACGTTGTTTTAATATATACTCTCCCAAAAAAGAAAGTGTGCATGCTAAAAAATAACACTAAAAAAAGATATATATCATTTTCATTCATGGAAATTTTATTCAATCACAGATGAATCAATTTGTGATCAACACGAGAAATTCCATTACGCTACGACGAATACTCTTGGTGCCATGGAGAGTCAAAAACACTAAGGGTCAAACACAAAAGTCACACACTCAGTATCTGGTATGACCTCCGTCTGCATTGACTACTGCTGTGCATCTACGCCTCATGGAAGCGAACAAGTTAGCATGTAAGTGTTGTGGGATGTTGTTCCATATTCTGATAAGCTGTCTTTGGAGTTCCACAAGCGTTGGCGGTGCATGGGGAAGCTGGCGTAGTTGACGTTTCATTTCGTCCCATTCGTGCTCAATGGGTGAGATATCGGGCGAATTTGCGGGCCAGGGAAGAACATCCACTTGTTGTTGCTGCAGATACTGTTGAACAACATGAGTGACGTTGCAGAAATGGGACAACAACAGGTGTAAGCACTTCATCATGATATCTGGCTGCATTGAGATTGCCATCAATAATGACCAGCTCAGTTCTGTTACGGGCAGTGATGTCACCCCACACCATGAGAGACCCTCCCCCATAACGGTTTCGCTCCACGACACATGGATCTGCGTAGCGTTCGTTTCGATGTCTGTACACTCTCTGGCGGCCATCTGATGATGAAAGATGGAACAACATTCATCTGTGAATAAAACACGTCACCACCAGTGTCAGGGATACCTGAGATCTTGTCTACACCACTGCAGTCGAGCACGACGATGACCTAACGTCAAAATCGGACGAATTGCAGGTCTTCGAGGACGTAAGCCATATTCTCTCAGCCGGTTGATTACTGTTTGAGGATGTATCCGTCTCAGGTTAGGGATGTTCCTGGCTGTCGTCGTTGCCATTTGTTGCCGGTTCCGGAGATGGACGACACAGATATACCGATCTTGTGCAGGGGTGGTAACTCGGGGTCTCCCGGAGCGGGGTCGGTCTCGAACGTCATCATGTTGTGCATGTCGATGGACTAGCCTGTCTACAGTGTTACGGTGGCAGTTCAAATGCTGGGCAACCTCTCTGAGTGTTCTGCCAGCTCTAATCATATCCAGGGCAAGGAGATGTTGATTCATTGTCAATCTTGGCATGCTAATGTGGAGTAGTTTTAACAGCAGCGCAAGTTTGAATGTGAACGATAGGAAGGCCTTACTTTAGTGTTTAAATACCCAAGGATTCACACTGCTGCATGAATTTTCAGACTCTCCACGTGCAAAACATGCCTTTTCACAAACGTGCAGCACGTCATTTAACGTTAATGCAATTTTAAAGGGGAAAGCTGTTTTTGTGTTCAATATAACTTATTCATGAACAGGTTAACACTCTTTACACCTACGAAATTATTTTTTTGGAGTTTGATCAATTTCTGCAATGCACACTTTCTTTTTTTTCCTATTTAGTTCATGGTAGGATTGTTGTAAGATACATTAAAATATTCCAGTAGTGTAGCAATTAATTTTGGGGAATTTTGTCCACACTTAGGCTCTATCGGGATACATTTGGGCTTGTCTTGTTCCCATTGGGGAACTTGGGCTTCTGTCAAAATTTTTCGAAATTTTTTATTTTTTTTTTTTTTGAAATTAGTTTTTCGATTTATAATTTGAATGTTATTTATCATGTTTCTTTTTCATATATTAATTATGGAGTTGGTGGGAGTACTGTCGACTTTGTTTTGCTTCATTATGAAAGCTTATTGCTCAAAATGCAAGGCGAGGAAGGCTTCCTCGGATTTACATGCTTGTTGCCTTGCTTGTAGTCGATGTACTCCAACTAATTCTTGTTCAACATGTGTCGGATGGGATGACAAACGTTGGAGACGGGTGTCACGATACGTTGTTAGCGGCGAGAGGACAATGCTGGTCCTCTCATCACAATGTCAGTCAAGTTTCTCAGTTTCTTTTTCAGAGGAACAAGAACATGGTGATGTTTACGTGATGCCTAGAGATAGTGTGCTACCGTCGTTGCATTCAGATGAACAAGCAGAGCTAGCGGCAAAGGTGCTCATGAATATTAGACAGGGCAAAAAGCCACTAGCCAGTGGTTTTAGTCCCGTGTCGCCAGCTAGCTCGACCGGTGAAGCGGTTACTCTTTCCGTGGGTACCGTGACGCCGGGTATGTCCGTTGCGGTCGAGAGGAGAGGAGTGGATTGGGTAGAGCTAGCACCTTAAAATATAAACAGGCTCACCCAGCAATGATGGAACAGAGGAAGAAGCCGGCAAGTACCATGGCAAGCTCGGCGAGGTCTGAAAGGACCGCGAGAGAGGCCCCTCTCTTTTTCAACAGCGTCTGGGGCCAATTGTTGTGATTAGAAACTTGAGTCAGTCGGAGCATATTTATGCGCATCCCATCCGGGACGCTCCATATAGTTCACAGCTGGCCTTGGCTACAGTTACGGCTTCTACAATGGCATCTTCAAAGAATACATGACCGCACCTTAGCTGCACAACTTCGGATATCCATTCTGCATCGACTAGAAGGGACCACTCATCGTCTGCGAAGTTGGACCATCCGGTAGCTAAGGAAATGAGGCCTCATTTATCGGGACGTCCGGAGAAAAGAGCCGTCTTGGACACACCATCCCAGGAGCAGCCGGCTGCCAAGAAACAGAAGGCTGCTGCTACTCAGGCCTCTGTAACGGACTTGCTGTCGCAGATTGCGCAGCTCATCGCAGCATCCCAGCAAGTGCAGGAGCAGCCTATGGCAGTCTCAGAACCTGAGCTGTCAGATGGTGCTGGGTTGGTCCAGTCATTTGCACATTCAGATGCGATAGATCGAGAGTCTCAACTGATTCAGTCGGATAGTGAAAGGGATATGGAAGAAGATTACCCTTCCCTTTCGGAACAGCACATGGTTGCGATCGATTTAATCAATCAATACTACCCTGAATTTTTTCCAGCAAATCAGAATGCTGCGACTACTAGGAAGAAACCGCTGGTGTCATTGGACGCAGACTTTATCCGGACAAAGGAGGAGGTCCGGTCTTTTCCAGTTCAGTCTAGATAGGTGTTGCAGGCCTTTGGCCATTTAGATGACGCCATATTCAAACTCTCCAGTGGGAAGAAGAAAGGCGGTTTCTTGACTGCATCTTCCGTAAATTTACCGTTTGTTGGCCCATGTTCGTTTAAAATGGTCGGGGAAGATGTACAGAGAATTCATGTACATTTTGATGAGCAGGCTGAGGATCTAGAGCTATCCTTGCCTGCATCATTAACAATTCGCTCAGACACAATTGAGATGGCAATATCTTCAAACAGAGCGAATTTGGACGCTATGTCTTACGCAGATCACCTTTCAAGAGCTGTGGCACAATGTCTCAACAGTAAGGAATTTGAGGATGTTCATACCTCTTTAAGAGTTCTTTCCAGGGCTATTATGTTTACCACGTATAACTCTGCCTTAACAGTGGCTAATTTGGAGTTAATCAGACGTGACGGTGCCTTGTGTCATCATCTTTAATAGATGACAAGGTGAAAAACTCTACGGGTCGCACCGGTATCCGGACACACAATTTTTGACGACAAGCTTTCATTGGTTTATGACCAAGCTACAAAGAAAGCGTCTAATACTTTGCTCCTTAAGTCGGCTTCTAATTGACCCGCTGCAGCAGAAAAGAGTAAAGGAGGACATCCCAGACAGAAATCGTCTAAAGGGGACTCCTCGTGAGGGTATAGGAAACCCTCCTATAATTACTCTAGGGATCATCAATATAGCGACCCGGAAAGGGGGCGTAGGTCTGATCGAGACTACCGATCAGACGCCCCTAAGCCGGCGGTTCGAGGCTCTTCACGAGGGGGACGTGATTTCTCCCCCCCCCCCCCCCCCCCCCGTAAGCCTTGCAGGTCCTACAGGTGATGGTCAGGACCTCTATTGCTTGCCAGTTGGCGGAAGGTTATCAAGATTCACAACAAACTGGATAACAATTACGGAAGACCAGTGGCTGAGAAGTGTGGTCTCGGACAGCCTACGGCTGTCTTTCCGAGGAAAACCACCACTAACAAGGTGTCCGCAGTGGACAAATCGTCCATCAAATCCTTGCAAAAGAGAGTCTCTCCTATCGGAGGTACAGGCTCTCTTATCATCAAAGGAAGCAATAGAGGTCGTCGAGAATCAAGATTCTCTACGATTCTACAGTCACCTGTTCCTTGTACCGAAACCAGACGGCTCGTTCCGACTGGTAATAGACTTGAGCTGGATAAACAAAACTTATCGTAGCTCCAAAGTTCTATATGGAGACCCTTCGGTCAGTAAGGGCGAGCATTCGAGTGATCGACTATGCGGCAAGCATAGATCTAAAGGATGCGTACTTTCATATCCTGGTACATCTGGCATTCAGAAAGCACCTACGGTTTGCAGTTCAAGAAATAGTATATCAGTTCCGAGCGCTGTGCTTTGGTCTCAATCTGGCGCCTTTCGAGACTCACAATTATCTGGTTTGTCTACCGTTACCCAGAACGAAATTAGTCAGTTGTTATGCTCGATTTTGTCTACACTCAGATGCATGAACAGCGAGGGAATTTATGCGACCGATGGGTTTGTGCAGATCTTGTACACACGTCCCCTCCAAATATTCTTTACTCCGAACTGGAGTGTGAAGACGCATTCGCTCGAGATCAGTATTGTTTTAACGGACCTGGTAAAACAAAAGGTCCAGATTTGGGCAGATATTCAGTGGTTAACTCAGGGAGTTCCACTGCAGCTGCCGGATCCGGCTTTGACGATTATGATGGATGAGAGTCAAACAGGTTGAGGCACGACCCTGAACCCGATAGACATGAAATGCCAGGGTCTTTGGGACCCTCAGTTCCTGGAGAAACACATAGACATCAAAGAAATGATGTCAATATGGTTAACGCTACAACATTGGATTCATATTATAGCAGACGCTCATGTTCAGATATTGTCGGGACAATTCGACAGTAATAGTGTACATCAGGAACCAGGGAGGCACTCATTTGATTCTGTTATGTGAACTAACGGAAGAAATTCTTCTGTATGTCATGAATCATCGTGTTCAACTATCGGTCCGTCATATACCGGGTCGTCTGAACGTACTAGCAGACTCGCTCTCTCGGAACGGTCATCTGTTGCCATCGGAGTGGACACTCAACAAGCGAGTATTCAGACAGATTTGCTACCAGTAGGATTGACCTATGATAGATTTGTTTGCGACACACCACAACAATCAGTTGCAGATGTACATGTCGCCATGTCCAGACCATCGAGAGTACGCACTAAACGCTGTTTCAATATCCTCCAACTCCGTTGATTCAGTAGATTCTGTTAAAAATAAAACAGTCTCGTTGCAAGATTCTGTTAGTAGCATCTCTGTCGTCACAGAAACCATGGATCAATCTTCTCAGGTGTCTGTTATGGGACATTCCCCGGAAGCTTCCTCCGGGAGGGGACCTTCTTTATCAGGGGAAGTCACGCACACTGCATCACAACCCGGAAGGTCTCAACCTTCACGTATTTCTGTTGTGCGGTCCTTCTTGCACGGCAAGCAATTTACAGGGCGAGCAGTGGACGCAATTTCCAACTGCAGGAGGTCCTTCTCTTCGCAGAATTACGCAGCAAAGTGGAAGGTTTTCTTCCGTTGGTGTAAGGATCAGATGATAGAAGTCTATGATCCGTCCGTACCAGATATTGCCAACTTTCTGGTCTACCTGTTTGACATTCTCAAACTGCAGCCCGTCACTATTAAGGTCTATAGGTCTATGTTATCAGACACTTACGCTCATCATGATAACTTGGCAATTGGATCTAATGCTTCATTATTCAAACTAGTTAGAAATTTCTCTATAAATAGACCTAGAACCCTCAGATTAATTCCAAAGTGGAATTTAGCTTGGGTTCTGTTGAAGCTTAAAAAAGCTCCATTTGAGCCGTTAGACGTTGTAGAGTTCAAATTCTTGACCCATAAAACAGCATTTCTCTTAGCCTTTTGTATCCGCTAGAAGAGTTAGTGAACTTCATGCTTTATCTGTTGACGAATCTCACTACTGTAGTGTTGGTAATACCATTACTTTAACTACAGAAATGGGATTTTTGGCGAAGAATCAGGCTCCAGATAGATGGCCTGAGCCTATTACCATAAATGCTCAGCCATATACAGACAACCGTAGACCTCTGCTGTGTCAAGTTAGGTCTATGCGCATATATGAACGCCGATCAGAGTTGATAAGAAAAGGAAGAAAACGCTTCTTTTTGTCATTGATTTTTCTGTTCATTCAATTGCTAGATGGATTCAGTTGGCAATACGCATTGCCTATGAAAGTCTATCTTCGGATCAGCATTCTGTTAATAAGATACCAGCGCATGAAGTTAGAGCGCTGTTCACTTCTTGGGCTTATTCTAACAGTATAGCCATTACTGATCTCATGAAGGCTGCATACTGGACACAGCCCTCTACATCTACAAAGTTTTATCTTAGAAATTTAGAGTCCATCTCCGGTGACCTTAGATGTTTAGGTTCTCTTTCTGTTGCTCAGAATGTCATCCACTAAATGATTACATCTATAGTTATTTAGGCAACCCATTCCAGCTGTGACGCTGTTCTGCTACCCTCTTCGTTCTGTGGTCATGTACCTCAGAACAAGGGAAAAGGTGTGTGGGGGGGGGGGGGGGGATGGTTTTTTCCCTTATGATCATCTGGCTTTATAGTGAAAAGTAAGGGAAGACCTCCTCCAGTGTCAGTAGTCCTGATTCGGTGCTGGGGTGGTTTTAATGTGTAGCTCGGTGTGAAGCAATTAATATGTCTCATTGTTTTTAAAGTGTAGCTCACTGTGAAGCATTTATATATGTCACGTGTCAAACGGGCATTAATATGTCCTCGGACACTTTTAAATGAGTATAAAGAGTCTCATTCTCTGGACTGTCTTCATATATTGGCTTTCCTTCACCGAATTAGCATAATGGGTTATGCTGGCATTAAATGGAGAATTATATATTATGTAATGCTCAATTACATTGTAGGTGTCATGTCCTTCTCGTTTCTCACAAATGAGAAAGACATATATAATTCCTTTCTCTCCTATTCTCCTGTAGGAGCTATCCTTTAAGAAGTGATTGAGTAATTGGATGTTCCTCTGTGTCCTAGGCCCTCCAGCCTTTTTAGCTCACCGAAGGGAGCTTAACTTATCACTTGCCGTCCGTCGTCCGGTGTCTGTCGTCGTCTGTCGTGAACTTTACATTATCGACTACTCCTCCCAAACTACTGGATCAAATTGAACCAAATTTGGTGTGCATGTTCCCCATCATATGTCAATTCCAACTTGTACAAATAAACTTGCCGCACTCACAGTGGGCACCACAAGGGGCATAACTCTGATATCACCCATGAATTTCTTTCCAAAATTAAAAAAAAATCTTCTTCTTCAGATTCACCAGGCAGAATTCTTTCCTATTTGGTATACATCATCTCTAGGGGGTGCAGATTCAAGTTTGTTCAAATCGGCCCCCTGGATTCATATTTGGGCTCAGTATAGAAGCCCGAATTTGAACTTAGTGCATTTCAGGCAAATTTCTTAAAAAATCTTCTTCTCCAGATCCAGCAGGCAGAATCTTTTGATATTTGGTATGCAACATTGTGCGGTGGATCTGATTCAAGTTTGTACAAATCGGCCCCTGGGTTCATATTTGGGCTCAGTATAGAAGCCCGAATTTGAACTTAGTGCATTTCAGGCAAATTTCTTAAAAAAATTTCTTCTCCAGATCCAGCAGGCAGAACCTTTTGATATTTGGTATGCAACATTGTGCGGTGGATCTGATTCAAGTTTGTACAAATCGTCCCCCTGGGTTCATATTTGGGCTCAGTATAGGAGCCTGAATTCAAACTTAGTGCATTTTAGGCAAATTTATTAAAAAATCTTCTTCTCCAGATCCAGCAGGCAGAATCTTTTGATATTTGGTATGCAACATTGTGGGGTGGATCTGATTCAAGTTTGTACAAATCATCCCCCTAGGTTCATATTTGGGCTCAGTATAGGAGCCTGAATTCAAACTTAGTGCATTTTAGGCAAATTTATTAAAAAATCTTCTTCTCCAGATCCAGCGGGAAGAATCTTTTGATATGTGGTATGCAACATTGTGGGGTGGATCTGATTCAAGTTTGTACAAATCGGCCTCCTGGGTTTATATTTGGGCTCAGTATAGAAGCCCGAATTTGAACTTTGTGCATTTCAGGCAAATTTCTTAAAAAATCTTCTTCTCCAGATCCAGCAGGCAGAATCTATTGATATTTGGTATGCAACATTGTGGGGTGGATCTGATTCAAGTTTGTACAAATCATCCCCCTGGGTTCATATTTGGGCTCAGTATAGGAGCCTGAATTCAAACTTAGTGCATTTTAGGCAAATTTATTAAAAAATCTTCTTCTCCAGATCCAGCGGGAAGAATCTTTTGATATGTGGTATGCAACATTGTGGGGTGGATCTGATTCAAGTTTGTACAAATCGGCCCCCTGGGTTTATATTTGGGCTCAGTATAGAAGCCCGAATTTGAACTTTGTGCATTTCAGGCAAATTTCTTAAAAAATCTTCTTCTCCAGATCCAGCAGGCAGAATCTTTTGATATTTGGTATGTAACATTGTGGGGTGGATCTGATTCAAGTTTGTAGAAATCGTCCGCCTGGGTTCATATTTGGGCTCAGTATAGAAGCCTGAATTCAAACTTAGTGCATTTTAAGCAAATTTCCTAAAAAATCTTCTTCTCCAGATCCAGCAGGCAGAATCTTTTGATATTTGGTATGCAACATTGTGGGGTGGATCTGATTCAAGTTTGTACAAATCGGCTCCCTGGGTTAATATTTGGGCTCAGTATAGAAACCCGAATTTGAACTTTGTGCATTTCAGGCAAATTTATTAAAAAATCATCTTCTCCAGATCCAGCAGGCAGAATCTTTTGATATTTGGTATGCAACATTGTAGGGTGGTTCTGATACAAGTTTGTTCAAATCGGCCCCCTGGATTCATATTTGGGCTCAGTATAGAAGCCCGAATTCAAACTTAGTGCATTTCAGGCAAATTTCTTAAAAAATCTTCTTCTCCAGATCCAGCGGGCAGAATCTTTTGATATTTGGTATGCAACAATGTGCGGTATATCAGATTCAAGTTTGTTCAAATTGGCCCCCTGATTTCATATTTTGGGCTCAGTATAGGAGTCCAAATTTGAACTTAGTGCATTTCAGGCAAATTTCTTAAAAAATCTTCTCAAGATCCAGCAGACAGAATCTTTTGATATTGGGTATGCAGCATGCTTAGGGGGGAGGGGGGGGGGGGGGAGATTCAAGGTTGTTCAAGCCAAGTCCCGGGGTTCATATTTGGGCTCACTGTGGTAGCCCGAATTTTAAGTTAGTTCAAAATGAGGAATTTTCTTTAAAAATCTTCTTCTTCAGATCCAGCAGGTGGAATGTTTTGATATTTGGTATGCAGCATCCTTAGGGGGGTGAGATTCAAGTTTGTTCAAGCCATGTCCCTAGGTTCATATTTGGGCTCACTATGGCAGCCTGAATGATAACTTAGTTCAAAATGAGGAATTTTCTTTAAAATCTTCTTCTTCAGATCTAGCAGTCAGAATGTTTTAATATTTGGTATGCAGCATCCTTAGGGGGGTGAGCTTCAATTTTGTTCAAGCCATGTCCCTAGGTCCATATTTGGGCTCACTGTGGGAGCTTGAATTGTAACTTAGTTTGAAATGAGGAATTTTCCTAAAAAATCTTCTTCTTCAGGTCCAGCTGTCGGAAAGTTTTGATATGTGGTTTGTAGCATCCTTAGGGGGGTGAGATTCAAGTTTGTTAAAGCCAAGTCCCTGGGTCCATATTTGGACTCCCTGTGGGAGCCCGAATTATAACTTAGTCAATATGAGGAATTTTTCTTTAAAAATCTTCTTCTTCAGATTTAGCAGCATCCTTAGGGGGGTAAGATTCAAGTTTGTTCAAGCCATGTCCCTAGTTCCATAAAATTTGTCTCTCATCACTTCATTCCTTTGTCGTGTTGATGAACCATGTCTAACTGAATGTGACCCCCAAATACTTCTTTGAACCACTTTGGCCGGTGAGCGATTAAAGCTCCTTGGGGCCTCTTGTTACGATTCAGCTGGTCTGGGCCATTGGTTGTTGTATAAAAATATTATAAATTCAAAGTAATTTGTACATTTTTAGCTCACCTGAACGAAGCTTGAGGTGAGCTTTACTGATCACTTGCTGTCCGTATGTCCTTCTGTCCGTCCATTAATTTCATGTTTTTGACTTCTTCTCAAGAACCGCCAATTTAGATGAAACTTGACTTGAATCTTTCCCAACATGTGTCCTCCCAAGTTTGTTCATAAGATGTTGCCATGCCCTCTACAAGGGGCATAACTCTAACACTACCCTCAATTTTCTTTAAAAATCTTCTTCTTAAGATCCAAGAGTTGGAATGTTTTGATATTTGGTATGCAGCATCCTTAGGGGGGTGTGATTCAAGTTTGTTAAATCCAAGTCCCTGGGTTCATATTTGGGCTTCCTGTGGGAACTCGAATTATAACTTTGTTCAGAATGAGGAATTTTTCTTTAAAAATCTTCTTCTTCAGATTCAGCAGTCGGAATGTTTTGATATTTGGCATGCAGCATCCTTAGTGGGGTGAGATTCAAGTTTGTTCAAGCCATCTCCCTAGTTTCATATTTGGGCTCACTATGGGAGCTCGAATTGTAACTTAGTTCAAAATGAGGAATTTTCTTTAAAAATCTTCTTCTTCAGATCCAGCAGTCGAAATGTTTTGATATTTGGTGTGCAGCATCCTTAGGGGGGTGTGATTCAAGTTGTTAAATCCAAGGCCCTGGGTTCATATTTGGGCTCCCTGTGGGAGCCCGAATTATAGCTTCATTCAATATGAGGAATTTTTCTTTAAAAATCTTCTTCTTCAGATTCAGCAGTCGGAATGTTTTGATATTTGGCATGCAGCATCCTTAGTGGGGTGAGATTCAAGTTTGTTCAAGCCATGTCCCTAGGTTCATATTTGGGCTCACTGTGGGAGCTCGAATTGTAACTTAGTTCAAAATGAGGAATTTTTTTTAAAAATCTTCTTCTTCAGATCCAGCAGTCGAAATGTTTTGATATTTGGTGTGCAGCATCCTTAGGGGGGTGTGATTCAAGTTGTTAAATCCAAGGCCCTGGGTTCATATTTGGGCTCCCTGTGGGAGCCCGAATTATAACTTCGTTCAATATGAGGAATTTTTCTTTAAATATCTTCTTCTTCAGATTCAGCGGTCGGAATGTTTTGATATTTGGCATGCAGCATCCTTAGGGGGGTGAGATTCAAGTTTGTTCAAGCCAAGTCCCTGGTTTGATCTTTGGGCTCCCTGTGGGAACCTGAATTATAACTTAGTTCAATATGAGGAATATTCTTCAGAAATCTTTTTCTTCACATCCACCAGTCAGAATCTTATGATATTTGGAAAACGGCATCCCACTGAAGGTGAGATTCAAGTTTGTTCAAGCCAAGTCCCTGGGTTCATATTTGGGCTTCCTATGGGAGCCTGAATTATAACTTAGTTCAATATGAGGAATATTCTTTAAAAAATTTTTTTTTCAGATCCACTGGGCGGAATCTTTGGATATTTGGTATAAGCTTTTCTAAGGAGGGGCAGATGCAACTTGTTGAAATCAATTCCCTGGGTTTTATATTTAGGCTAACATGTCAGGTGAGCGCCCTCAGGCCCTCCTGGGGCCTCTTGTTTAAACTTACCAATGGCCCAGATGGGGATGGCCCTCCCATGAGTGGGCACTCATACCTCCCCGCTGTTGACAACATTTAGCAGGCAATTTTTTAGAAAGAAAGATGGTTGGCGCCAATTTCGGTGTCTTCCTGGATACTGCGTATGAGCAGTTCGCAAAAGTATGGAGGACCAGGTTGGACATGAATTTTTTGGTTTTGCATGCAAATTTTGGGGATTTGGGGGTAAAATTTGTGTTTGGCCCTGGATTAAATTTAGAGTTAGCACCAGCTAGTCTGGGCCATTGGTAAGTATAAAAAATATACAAATTACTTTGAATTTATAATTTTCAAAGCATTTGCTGCACCTTGATCGATCAAATGAACTTTGATTATGGTAAATCTGATGTCGCCTGTTGGCTTCGGTACATTGTTTTTTAATGTCTTGAAATTTAGGTCAGTCGCATCTTTCCAGTGTACAATGGTGTGCAGTATAAATTATTTATTCGAAAGAATATAAAGGAGATGATCGGGTATTAACTATTAAAGTTTGGGGACTTGTATTTTAATAAAATGATCAGTTGTTAAAAGTGCAACATAAATAGCAATGCTGAATTGAAAGAAATGCTATAGAAATCACCGAGAAGTGATAACCACAGGCAGTATTACCATTTGTATGTCAAGTTGTCAACATACATGTATTGAATTGTCAATGCTGGTGGATTATTTCCAACCAATTGTCAACCAGTCAACCACCCATCCAACCCTTAATCCTCTATATGAATAAATCACACAATAATTTACATTAAATATATTGAATCAGTCTGAATGTTAGGAACACTGGGACTGGACCGTATTTCTTTAGAAATGGAAGTACCAAGTTAACAACTTGCTATATTTTTATACAACAACCAATGACCCAGACTAGTTGGTGCTAACTCAAAAATGAATCCAGGACCAAACACAAATTTTGCCCCAATCCCCAAAATTTGCACACAAAACTGAAAAATTGATGTCCTATCTGGTCCTCCATACTTTTTAGATCTGCGCATGCGCAGTATCCAGGAATGAACCGAAATTGGCGCAAACCATTATTCTTTGTTTGGCCCTAAAGTCAGCAACATTCAACTGACATCTGTGCTTTTAAATCTCAGCTTTGATGATGCCAGACACAAATCAATGGTAAAATTGGTGGATCCAAGGACATAAATGGATGAGGGAAAGGAACTACAGTGGTTTGGAACGTTCAGGGCTGTAACCTTATAATTTTTCTCAAAATTATTTCATATTTCCCAATTTCGGGACATGTGCCTGATGTCATCATTCTTGCTAATGATTTATCCACTGTTTGTTAAGTGTTCCTTCCCTATCCCTCCTTGAAGCCCTCCTGTTAAACTCCCAAGCTTTTTGGCTTATTTTTATCAAAATTTTTAATGAAATTTCTTGGGAGTTTAACATGTATAACAGAATGTTGATTCTGTTTATCCCCACAGTTACGTCCTCACCCTAGGGGTGTTGGGTCGTTTGGGTCATGCATCTTCTATCCGATGTATCATTCTTTCTTCCACTGAAGATCTTGCTTTACATCTGGTAGCTTTAAAATCTGTTACTGACTTTGGGCCTTTTTATTTTGTGCCTGATGTCTTGTTTCCAGTTTTTCTTTGACGTTGTTTACATTGGCAGTGTCCTTAAATATATGTAGTATGTACTTATTATTACTGTAGGATTGTTGTAAGATACATGTTTTAATATTCCGGTAGTGTAGCAATAATTTTTGGAATTTTGTCCACACTTAGGCTCTATCGGAATACCCTTGGGCTCTTCATGTTCCCTGTGGGAACTTGGGATTTTGTCAAAATTTTTTCGAAAGATTTTTTTAAATTAATTTTTCGATTTTGATTTTGATTGTTGTTTATTATGTATCTTTATCATATATTTATTGTGGAGTTTGTGGGAGTCTGATTGACTTTGTTTTGATTATGAAAGCTTTTTGCTCAAAATGCAAGGCGAGGAAGTCTTCCTCAAAATGCAAGGCGAGGAAGTCTTCCTCTGATTTACATGCGTGTTGCCTTGCCTGTAGTCGATGTACTCCCACAAATTCTTGTCCTACATGTGTTGATTGGGATGACAAACGTTGGATGCAGGTGTCACGGTATGTTGTAGTGGTGAGAGGCCAATGCCAGTTCTCTCGCCACAGAGTCATTCAAGTTTTTCAGTTTCTTTTTCAGAGGAGCAAGAACATGGTGATGGTTATGTGACACCTACCAAAAGTGTGCTACCATCGTCACGCTCTGTTGAGCAAACAGAGCTAGCTGCTTAGGTGCTCCGGAATATTAGGCAAGGCCACTGGGCGGTGGTTTTAATCATTTGCCAGCAGCTAGCTCGACCGGTGAAGTGGTTACTCCATCCATGGGCCGAAGGAAGTGTAGTGGATAGAGCAAGTACCTTCAAAACAAAACGATCAGCGATGGAATTAGGGAAGAAGCCAGCAAGTTTTTTGTCGGGAGGCTCAGCGAGGTCTGAATGGGCCGCGAATGGGAGAGGTCCCTCTAACCCAGCAACATCTGGGGCCAGATGTTATGAAAAACTTGCGTGGACTGGAGCGTACGTCCACACCTGCCCGTCGGGATGGTCCGTGTAGACTGCAGCCAGCCTCGGCTACAGTCACGGCTTCTTCCCCTACTATTATAACGCACACACAACCACATCCTAGCTACCCTCGGATACCCAGCCTGCTGCGTGGAGAAGGGACCACTCTTTGCCTGTGAAGTTGGTCTATCCAGGGAAGCTAAGGAGATGAGGCCTCGATCATCGGGAGGTTCGGAGAAGCGATCCATCTCTGGAATGCCATCCCAGGAGCAGCAAGTGGCTAAGAAACAGAAGACTTCTGCTCCTCAGGCCTTGATGATGGGCTTGCTGTCGCAGATTGCGCAGCATCCCAGCAAGTGCAAGAGCAGCCTCCCTCAGACTCTGAACCTGAGCTGTCGGACGGTGCTGGGTTGGTCCAGTCGTCTGTTCACACAGATGTAATGAACCGAGATTCACAACTGATTCATTCGGATGGTGAAAGGGATAAGGAAGAGGATTACCCTTCCCTTTCGGAACAGCACTGGTTGCGATGGATTTCATCCATCAATACTACCCTGAATTTGTTCCACCGAATCAGAATGCTGCGACAACAAGAGAGAAACCGCTGGCGTCATTGGACACAGACTTTATAAGGACAAAGGAGGAAGTCCTTTCTTTTCCGGTTCAGTCTAGGCAGGTGTCACAGGCCTTCGGCCATATAGACGACACCGTACTTAACCTCTTGAGTGTGAGGAAGAAGGCGGTTTCTTATCTTCATCTTCCATAAACATACCGTTTTTTGGACCACGTTCATTTAAAAATGGTCGCGGAAGATGTTCAGAGAGTTCCTCTGTGTTTGGATGAGCAGGCCGGGGATCTAGAGGTATCCTTACCTACATCATTCACTATTCACTCAGACACAATTGAGACGGCAATTTCTTCAAATAGAGCAAATTTGGATGCTATGTCTTAATGGAGATCACCTTACAAGAGCTATGGCGCAACATCTCAATGGAAAGGAATTTGAGGACGTTCGTACCTCTCTTAGAGTTCTTTCCAGGACAGTTATGTATACCACGTATAACTCTGCCCTAACAGTGGCTAATCTGGAGTTAATCAGACGTGATGGTGCCCTTGCGTCGTCATCACTGATAGATGACAAGGTGAAAAGCTCTCTCCGAGTCGCTCCGGTCTCAGGACATACTATTTTCGATGACAAGCTTTCGTTAGTCTGTAAACAGGCTACTAAGAAAGCGTCTAGTGCCCTGCTTTTGAAATCAGCATCTCAACGACCCGCTTCAGCAGACAAGAGTAAGGAGGACGTTCCAGACAAATTGTCAAAAGGAAACTCCTCACGAGGGTACAAGAAACCCTCTTATAATTACTCTGGAGGTCGTCAGTATAGTGACTCGGGAAAGGGGCATTCATCTGATCGGGACTATCAGTCAGACGCCCCTAGGCCGACGGGACGAGGTTCTTCACGGGGAGGACATGGTTTCTCCTCCCGTAAGCTTCGCAGGTCATACAGGTGATGGTTAAGACCTCTATTGCTTGTCCGTTGATGGAAGGTTATCAAGCTTCGCAAAAACTGGATAACAGTCACGGAAGATCAGTGAGTGAGAAGTGTAGCCTTGGATGGCCTACGGCTATCATTCTGAGCAAAAACCCCACTAACAGGATGTCCGGTTGGACAAATCTTCCGTTACATCCTTGCAGAAGAGAGTGTCTCTTATCAAAAGGAAGCAATAGAGGTCATCAAGAATCAGGATTCTCAAGGTTTTTACAGTCACCTGTTTCTCGTACCGAAGCCAGACTCGTTCCGATTGGTAATAGAATTGAGCTGGATAAACAAGCTTATCGTGGCTCCAAAGTTCTATATGGAGACCATTTGGTCGGTAAAGGCGAGCGTTCGAGTGAACGACTATGCGGCAAGCACAGATCTAAAGGTTGCATACTTTCATGTCCTGGTACACTCGGCATTCAAAAAGTACCTGCGGTTCACCATAAAAGGGAAGGTGCATCAGTTCAGAGCAATGTGCTTAGGTCTGAACCTGGCTCCTTGGGCATTCACACGAATTATGAACTCGGTAATATCATACTTCTGAGCTCATTCGTCGGTGGTAATGTCGGCTTACTTGGATGACATTCTACAGAGATATGACAACAGAATTATTCTTCAGAACGATGTTCAGAGTCTGCTTCTATTACTCAGACGTCTTGGTTTCATCGTAAATGAGAAAAAGTCGGATCTAGCTCTGTCCAAGTTGTTCATTCACTTGGGAATGAGCTTCGAGGCTCACAACAATCTGGTTCGTCTGCCGTTACCCAGAGTGAAATTAGTCAGTTGTTATGCTCGCTTTTGTCTACACTTGGATGCATTAACAGTGAGGGAATTCATGCGACTGTTGGCGCTGTGCAGATGGCTGCGGATCTTATTCCGATGGACCGCCGGTGCACACGTCTCCTCCTGATATTCTTTACTCAGAACTGGAGTGTGAAGACGCATTCGCTCGAAACCATTATTGTTTTAATGGACCTGGTAAAACAAGGGTTCAGATTGGGGGAGACCTTCAGTGGTTAGCTCAGGGAGTTCCGCTGAACTGCCGGATCCGGCTTTCACGATTATGATGGATGCGAGTCAGATGGGTTGGGGCGCGACCCTGAGTCCGACAGACTAAAAGTGTCAGGGTCTTTGGGTCTCTCGGTTCCTAGAGAAGCACATAAACATCACGAGATGATGTCAATATGGCTAGCACTACAACATTGGAATCACATAATAACGGACGTTCATGTTCAGATTTTGTCGGACAACTCGACAGTAGTAGCGTACATCAGGAACCAGGGCGGCATTCAATTCTGTTATGCAAATTAACGGAGAAGATTCTCCTATACGTCATGAATCATCATATTCAGCTTTCTGTCCATCATATACCGGGTCGTCTGAACATACTAGCAGACTCGCTCTCTCGAAAAGGTCGCCTGTTGCCATCGGAGTGGATGCTCAACAAGCGAGTATTCAGTCAGATTTGCTTCCAGTGGGATTGCCCCATGATAGATCTGTTTGCGACACATGGGAACAATCAGTTACCAACATTTGTGTTGCCATGCCCAGATCATCGAGCATACGCAGTAGGTGCTTTGTCGATCTCATGGGAATGAACGATAGGATATTCGTATCCTCTAATCTGTTGATTCAGCAGATTCTGTAAGCTCAAACAGTCTCTTTGCGATATCCTGCTAGTAGCACCTCTGTCGTCACAGAAATCTTGGATCAATCTTCTCAGGTGTCTGTTATGGGACGTTCCCCGGAAGCTTCCTCCATGAGAGGACCTTCTTTTTCAGGGGAAGTTTTTGTTCTTCATGTCCTTCTCCACCCTTAGTGGCATTATGGGATTGGTTAGACATGAGGGAGCTTTGTGGCTCCTATATTATTTGATGACTAACACAAGAACGATTAAAGTAATGCAGGTGAGGGGCGTTCGATATGACTTCAAATTCCCCCCCTACACCACCAATGTGTTAAGAGGCGATTACCGGGCAAGACTTAGTTTTCTTCCCGTAAGCCTTGTATGCATTTAAGTACATAAAATGCATTTTAGGACTTCTCGATTGGCAGCTGGGCTGTGTTCTATGGCAACCTCATGGGCACATCCACTTTCTAGTTGTTTAGTTTCCTGTGATTGTTCATCTATATGTCATAAACGGGCATATGATTCATCATCAGTAAATTAACTTTGGGTACCTGAGAGGCTGTTTAGTCAGTTAACTGGCATTCAGATGATTACATGCGAGATTTCAATGCCCACACACATAATAAATGCATTATTAGGCAGACGCGTTATTGTATGTTATGGACCTTAGAAACAATGAATTATTTTGGGGTGGTCCGTGATGAGCATGTTAATCATAGCTTGATCCATATCTAGATCCAAGTTTCTATTAATTGCAGTACCCAATCGAATACATCTTGTCTTACACTCTCGTATGTTCGCATGTTCTAGGAACATAGATATCGGATAGAACACGTCTGGGAGTGTTATTGACTGGAATTTATTGTACACCTGAATGGGGGCGCCTGTGTGTTACCTTGGAAGTGTGTTTACTCTCCAGAGATCGTCCATTGTGATTCTATTGGACATGTGTATGTTATATTTATATCACCGGTTTTTGACCTATTTGCGTGTGCCGACTCTGGAATACGTCACAAGCGGGCGATATTAATTTCCAGGATCGCCGCTATAGTCTTAGCTTCTGAAGTGGCATTAAGCACCAACTTATTTAATAATAATTATTACCTGGATGCCTATTCGACAAATATTTATATTGTTATTTGGTACCGCTTTTACTGATTCCAGAGCGCTCCCCTCTTTCTTTTTGAAGAGGATTCCTTCAAAAAAAGGGGGGTGTGTGATTTTTTTTTACCTCTCCTCCATTTTGATAAGTATGTAACTATGAGTGAAGCTGTTTTGTCTGTAATTATACCCCCTCTTTCGAAGAAAATAGTGGGGGGTATACTGGATAACATGCATCCGTCCATCTCTGCATCCGTCTGTCTGTCCGTCCGTGTGTGAGTCCGTCCGAGACTATTCATAACTTTCATAACTTAAGTAAATTATTATGGAACTTCGTATGTAATTAAATTTTAACATTTCCCAAGACTAGAATGATTTTCGGTGTTGTCCGATTATTTATTTTTTTTTGTTACTTGTTCATTTATGCTTCCATCGGTCCAGCACTGCAGTGGGGGTATAACTGCCTTCCCCAATAGCTTTTGTTATATACTGGATACAGCTTGTGTTTTATTGTATATGGCGTATGTTTGTGGGGGATATCCTCTCATTCTCAAATATGCAATCCTAATTTTTGGGGCTTAGTCCGGACTAGCCTTAAAAATTGGGAACTTGTTACATCCAAATTAGCATGGTCTTCATGCTGAGAAAACGGAATTACTTGAATTGGGCTCCTTATTTAGGATATGTCTTCTCTATTACTGTATAGAGAGACATACATGTAATTATACCCCCCGCAAACAAAGTTTGGGAGGGGGAGGGGGGGTATATAGGAATCACTCTGTCTGTCCATCCGTCCGTCCGTCCGTCCGTCCATCCATCTGTCCATCCTTTTTAGCGCAACTCCTCCTAAACCATTTGAAGAATTTTCATGAAACTTTACACAATGGAAGAACTCCATATGAAGATGTGCATGAAGCAATATAATTCCATTCTGACATTTTCAAGGGGAGATAATCTAACTTATACATTTCAGGCGTGGGGGTGGGGGTGGGGGGGGGTATCACTTTGTGAGCTTGCTCACAGTACCTCTAGTTCCTTTTAAATTTAATTTTCTTTCACCTTGGATTACAGGCTTGGAACTATGTTAGTCTACTAATTCTGAAGTCCTGGGCCCTCCACCTTTTTACGATTCATCTAGCCTGGGCCATTGGGTTATAGTATAAAAATATTTTAAATTTAAAGTAATTTATACTTACCAATGGCCCAGACGGAGATTGCCCTCCTATGAGTGGGCACTCATACTTCCCCGCTGAATTATTATGTAGTACTCTCTTCTACAAAGAATGATGTTGGCGCCAATTCCGGTCACTTCCTGATGGCTGCGCCTGCGCAGAAAGTAAATGTTTGTAGGGCCAGATAGGACTTTTAATTTTCGGTTTTGCAAGCAAATTTCGGTGATTGGGGGGGTTCAAAATTTGTGTTTTGCAATTGATAATTTTGAGTTAGCACCAGCTAGTCTGGGCCATTGGTAAGTATAAAAAATATACAAATTACTTTAAATTTATAGTTTTTGAGTTAGCACCAGCTAGTCTGGGCCATTGGTAAGTATAAAAAATATACAAATTACTTAAAATTATAATTTTTTGTTTTTCTGCCGTCGCATTATTACTTCTTTCTCTGATGTATTCGCAGCACCTGCTGCTACCTGTCACTTACAAAGTTCACATTTTCTTATCAATTTGATCAAAATATGCAGCCCACATGTTTTTCGATTTACGAACCACCTTGATCAGTTGATTCGCTGTCAATTTCACAGAAAAATATAAAAACCGAAATAATCGATATTTCAAATTGGTTTCTGTATGCTTTTCGGTATCCCTGTAATACAAAACTGTACCAGAAAATCGGTATACCGCCCAGCACTAGTATAATGGGGTAACCCAAGAGTCGCTGCCACCACCAGCCGACCATGGTTCGGCCCACGGTAGGAAAATTGTTTAATTCAGGGGTCCCAAAACACCCATTTTGTTGCATCTGGGGGATATTTTGGGGGTTTTCACAGCGATATTTGCATAGGTTTTCACATTCCGAGATCCAGTAATTGTGTAAGAATAAGGACCAATGAGGGGAAATTAAGGTGAAAAATCATTTATTTACACAATAATTTTCAGTTCTGTCGATTTGAGGAGCGCTATCGAACTCATGCTTTTTCGTGCTTCTAAATTGGAAACAAGAAACTCTCTTTTTTGCGCTTCTGTAATTTTCAAGAAAATAGATTCGAGATTCCATCACACTAATTAAAACACACAAATGATATGTGAACAGTATATCTGCAAACTTTTGTTTCATTTTAATTAATGCTGACAGCAGAGGTACATCTACAGAAGTTCATGCTTTTTCAACATGTGCTTGTTTTGGGTAAATGTTGGAGTAATAAGACTGGTCAGAAAACAAAACGTCACATAATGATATTTACTATTCAATAAGGTTTTACAACTCACATTATGCAGTGCACATACTGACCAAACTAGTCGTTTTGTGATGTGACGCATTTAACAAACATTCAATGAGGTTATTGTTGACAGTTGTCTAGCTTTTTGTTGGGGGCTGATTAAATTATGCAGGACTCTTGGAACAATTGTGTCATCAGAGTAAACTTCTTCAGTCATTTTTCTTTGACACTTGTGTACTACGGAAATCTTCAAAAGAAATCTAGAAATGGCTCTTCAACAATCTGTGAATCAATTATTTCTCAGGGATCGGGCTGGTCAGGGTGAATTTTAATGTCTTGATTATTGTTTGTAAGGTTCCCTGATGGGGAATGCGGCTGATTGACAGCCGCTGTGCCGGTATAGCAGAAAGCCTATACACTGATTAACCATAGGCATTGCACATGATTAGTTGATAGGCTGCCATATCACACACTGCATGAAAATATACACTGATTAAGACTGTAAATATACATAGAGTTAGTTGGTTACATGTTACAAAGGATGCAGGATTCAAGGGACTAATGGGAATACTCTACTGAATTGTGGTATTTTTTTAAAGTGAATTCCAAAAATGAAAACTTATTTTGTTTTCAATTAACCCTTTACCCAACGAACCGGCCACATCCGTCCACGTAATATTCAATTTCAGCTACTGAAAAAAGAAATTTTTTCACAAAATTTCAACAAAACCATATCATGTGACCCCTCTTTAGAACAAGCTCGTCGAGCTCGTTCCAATGAGGGGTCACATGATCTGGTTTTGTTGAAATTTTTTGAAAAAGTTTGAAAAATGATATTTAAAATAATAAATTTTGATATCGTCTGCATTGGGTAAAGGGTTAATAGCTTGCTTTAATGCCCTTTGGCGCTGTCAGGAACTATGGTAACAGTTGGCACATTGTGGGTGTAGTGATAACAGGTTAATATATGCATGTTTGTGTTCATGCATGTAGGTAAACATCTGTGTGTTCTGGCATTAGATGTGATCATACCCTACAGAATGAAACATACAGATTATCACCACAGTGTTTGTCTCCGGAAATTCAGATCAAGTCGAGTTGTAGGAACAGAAAAGTATTTCGACGAGCCCGTTAGGGTGAGTCGAAATGCAATTCTGTGCCTACAACGAGACTTGATCTGAATTCCCGGAGACACACAATGTGGTGATGATAAATTTATCTCACAATATTCACCACAAAATGTGTTATAAAACTATTTTAAGAGGAACTTTTTCATTTGCCTTATCGACGGAAAGACGCAAATTGAAAAAATGTTATTAATACTGCTTGCGAAGTGGAGCAACTGTGTGTTTCGGCAACGTGAATTTGGTTGTAACTTTTGCAACAATTACTGGTGAATTAAATATCCCTCAAGGCGTAAAGATTTATTATATTTTAAAATATGCTGTTCATTGTTTATTGAGGTGGAGATTTCCACATTTCATAGCGAAAGTTAAACCTTTAACTTCAAAAGAGAAGCCTCGACTCGAGCGTTCAGGAAAATCCCAATAATACGCTACAAACCAGCCCAAGATGCCGAAAAGTGTGCATAATTTTTAACTATTCATTGAGTTAACTTCCCCAGTGACATTTTAGCATGCCGTGCATAATAAATACATTACCGGGCATTTAGTTGGCAGATACTCTGTCATATACAGCTCAGAGAAAACAATATTAGGTGCGGCTTCGCCTCTCCTAATATTGTTTTCTCTGAAGTGAAGGGAAAAACGCGAAGCAATCGAACAACGATATTAATGCCGTTGTTTTGGCAACAGCAGAATCACGCGCTTGTATCAGGGGCCCTTGATACGGATTCGGAACAAGGGCCCAGATACATTAAACTTTAGTTGCGTAACAGTGCAAAAACACCCCGATTGTGAGATAAAGTAATTGAACAAGATGTTCATCTATTATTCTAGACTTCTCTGTGGGAACCCCAGGAAGTGGAACAGTGCTTGTTTACTGCAGTGAACAAAATCTATTTAGCTCAACTTGCCAATGTCAAGTATGAGCTACTGAAATGGGTGGCAATCTGTCTGTCATCTGTCAGTCCATCCATCTGTATGTCCATCCATTCCTCTGTTCATCCACCATTCCTTTAGCACACCCTACAGGTCGCAGCTTTCACCCAATCAGTTCCAAATGTCATACGTAGCTTTGGGGCAATGTGTAGATGACAGCTATTGATTTTCTCCGAATTTCGGTGAGAAACAGGGCTGCCAGCAGCCATCTTGGATTTGGCATATAAATTGTTAACAATTCCATAGCACACCCCACAGGCCCCATTTCTTACCCGATCTTTTTCAAATTTCATATGTAACTTTGGTGTGATATGATGGGAGCTATCAAATTTTTCTGAATTTAATTTAATAACATTTCCACAAGCAACCATCTTGGATTTGGCATATAAATTGTCAACCATTCCATTAGCACACCCTAAAGGCCACATCTCTCACACATATTTTTCAAATTTCATCTGTAGCTTTGGTGTGATGTTAACGTGGGAGCTATCGGGAGCGCGGTGGCTCAGTAGGCAGAGGTGCTGGCTGCAAGCCGAGAGGTCCTCGGTTCGAATCCCACGTCCTCAGTTCGAATCCCACCTGTGGCAACTGCATTGTGTCCTTGGGCAAGACACTTCATCTATATTGCCCGCGTGGGGGGCACGGTGGCACTGTGTACTAAGGCGTACTGCACGTCGATGGTGCACTTGTCTTCAACCAATGCTAACCCTGCTTTTGTGGAGTTTGTATGTTGAGGAACTGACAGTTGCTCGCCGTTGCTCAGTGGTTCTCTCCGGGTACTCCGGCTTCCTCCACCCGTAAAACTGTCGCAGTCATGATTAGCCATTGTGCATAAATATGTGACCTTAAACACCAATAAATAAATAAATAAATAACATGGGAGCTATCAAATTTTTCTGAATTTCATTCAAAAACATGGCCATCATCGGCCATCTTTGATTTGACATATAAATTGTCAACAATTCCATTAGTACATCATACAGGTCACATCCCTGACCCAATCTTTTTCAAATTTCATATCTAGCTTTAGTGTGATGTCTTTTCTGTAGAAACTTGATTGAATGACTTGGCATTACTGGAGCTTTCTATTTAGTTCAGTCCCTTCTTCCTCAAGTTGAGCTGCAGTGTCATTGACAGTTTCATTTACTAGTAAAATAAGACCCATAATCCAATGCAGGAGTGGAAGTCCTCTGAAATGGGCAACATGGGTATAAATGATTGACTAAATTTTAAGACTTTATCTCCATATTGTTGTCACGATTAGCCTTTGAAATTGTCGGCACACAAACAAACAAACAATTGCCTAAACTTGACTTGATACTTACGATGTGGTCAAGATGTAGCCATAGATGCAGAAAGTGGCCTGAAGCACCAATAAATAAATAAATGCTAAATATTTTTTTGGACCTCTGGTGTGTCAGTCACAATGGACACTGATATAATAGATTCTAATGAGACTAAAATCTTCGCCCTCTAATTGGATGTTTTTGACTCCAATAGCATATATTACGGTCTGACATCACCACGTGAAATATTTGAAATGATGTTTCCCATTTTGCAATTATTCCATCAATGGAATAACTTGTAAACTGCTTCATTTTTGTAGATTTTTCACATGTGCAGTAGACGATGTTCCGATTGAAGTGTTGCTTTATGATTTGAACTAAGATGGAGTGACCTTGTCCTTTATCTGATTTATTGATTATTTGTCCAGAGACATTGTGGGGTACATGAGAGGCTTATTTACTTAACTTAAAAGTTGCCTTGTTCATTTCACTATGTGGGTTTTGAGCTATGGTTAGGGTCTTACTGGAACACATATGTTATTGCGATGAAGTGACAGTAGAATGGTCTGAGGTTTGTGGCTTAGAGCATTTCTTCAACCTCGATGCTTCACATCTCGGGTGAACATGTGCTCTGAGCCACAAACTTCAGACCATGTTACCATCAATTCATCATAATAACCTATAATGTTTGTTGTGAACGAGAAAGGAACTAATGTTTATTGGGATAATTTTGTATGTTTTTAAATTTAAATTATAGGTGCTAAGTGGTATTACCTTGACCAAACTTGGTGGAATTATTGTGCTGTTCTTCTCTAAGTCTCAGCTGTTCCAGGTGTTCTATTTCCGAATGTATCTTGGTATTGTATTGTTTGGAGCCACTCATGGTCTTATATTTTTGCCAGTCTTACTTAGTTATGTTGGTAAGTAAATGAAGTTTTGTAATATTTACCTGTTTTAATTGATTATATTTTCTGTGCCAAAGTTCATTTGTGATTTTTATCACAATGGAATCAAAGTGGAATCTGAAGATATGCTTTCAGCATAAAAATTTGAAAAGTTGAAACTTAACCCTTAAAGGCGTATTTACGAATTTTCTGACCTCAGAACTGGTGCCCTTAACATGCCATCATAAGGTCTTGCTGACAATAGACAAAATTACCTAAGCAGTGGTTTCAAGTCAAGCCATAGAGACTGTGGAATGGTGGGAATTCAAGACACTTGTTCAGGCCCTTAAGGGTTAAAGCCTATAAAACTTCAGATTATTTTTACTTCGATGTTTTGTTTTGTTTTTGTGGGGGGAGGGGGAGGGGGAGGTGGGGCATTATGACTTACGCTCTATAAATTACACGTTTTAAACTGGTTGAGTGTGAGAAACTCATATTAGGCCTTATTTTCTGTGGATGTGCCTAGTGCCGAAATGTTTAGCCAGATAACCGATTTGTAACTGGTTGGAAAAGCTGTCAACCAGATAACCACAATACCTATTGTTTATGGGATAGCGTCAGGAAAATAAATAATATTTGATTGAGAGGCGTTCGAATTCTTTTGCTGATGCAAGCATTGTCAAAAGTACCAAAAATTTGCAATGATGTGTATTTTTATACTGTACCAATGACCCAGACTTAGCTGGTGCTAACTCCACAAAAACCAGGGCCAAACACAAATTTTGCCCCCCAATCCCCAAAATTTGCATCCAAAACAAAAAGAAATCATGTCCTAAAGGACCTCCATAGTACGACTCTACTGCGCATGCGCAGTGACGCAGTCGTCCCGAAATTGGCGCCAAATATCATTCTCTGTTTGGCCCTTCATCAGTCAACATCTCACTGATCTTTGTGCTTGTAAATCTCAGTTTAAAGGATGCCAGACACGTAATTCTTGGAGAAAATGTGATTCTAAGGAGGATAGAAGGAGGAGAGGAAAAAAGAAGTGGCAAAAAATAATCAGGGCTGTACTTAAAATTTTTTGTTAAAATTATGTTAAGTTGCCTATTTTCGAGGCAAACGCCTCTTGTTGTCATTCTTGCTAATTGTTGCACTGCTTATTCAGTGTTTCCTCTCCCCTAACCTTCTAAAGTCCCCCCTTGCAATTCTCCCATGCTTTTGGCATATTTTTGAGAAGTTTCATTTCTAAAATTTCCCTGGGAGAGTTGCTTGGTTACAGAATGTTTTCTGTTATTTTCCCCATAGTTACGTTTTCACCCATGGGTGTATAACGTTTGTGTTCTGCATCTTCCATCTGATGTTCTGCAGATTCTCCCCTGGGAGTCTCTGTTTTGCATCAGATAGAGTGTAATTGAGGACTGATTCCGGGCCAGTTTTTTCAGTGCCTGGAGTCATGTTTTCTTCTGTGTTTACTCTGTTTGTTTTCATTGGCAACAGCCTTTTTTGAGGGGGGCTGTTTGCCTTTGAGTTAGTTTATCTCATTATAAGATACATTTATATTATCCGAAAGTGTCTCATTAATTATTTTATATAATTTTAAAATTTTTGACCACACTTTGCCATCGGATCCATCGGGGCTCAACGTTACTTTTCAGCAACTTGGGCTTCTCTGAAAAAATATTTTTTCAAAATTATTTTGTTTTGCAATTGTTTTTTCATTTATTAATGGATCATGTTATTATGTATCTTTGTGTCAGGGGTTTTTGCGAGTAACTAGGACTTATTGTTGTTCCTTCACAATGAAAGGAACTTGTTCAAATTGTAATAGGAAGAAATCTTCCTCTGACTTTCATGATTATTGCATAAATTGTAGTCAGTGTTCTCGCATTAATCCCTGTCCTGTATGTGAACATTGGGATGAGAAACATTGGAAACGTGTGTCTCGATATGTTGTTTCTGGAGAAAGAGCGATGGCGGCTCTTTCTCCACAAGGTCACTCTACTCTCTCAGTTTCTATTTCAGAGGAACCAGAACAGGGTGATGTTTCCATGTTATCTTCTTCAAGTGTGCGTCCGTCGTCACAATTAAATACAGAGCTAGCGGCAAAAGTGCTCATGGAGATTAGACAAATGTCGTCCGCTAGCTCGCCCGGTGTAGCGTCCATTCACCGAATGGTTCGGCAGCCGGGTTCGTCCGATGCGGTCCAAGAGGAAATTTTGGGTGATGCGAGCACTATAAAAATAATAGATGCACACCCAGTGACGGCGGATAGTGAACGAGAACGGAGGAAGCCTTTTAGTCCGGTTCCTAGCTCGTCCAGGTCCAGCCGGGCCGCGAGCGAGAGAGGCCCCTCTCTCGTACAACAACATCTGGGACCAGATGTTGTGGTACAAAATGTGTCTTTAGCGGAGCATACGTCCGTCGCTCGGGACGCTCCGTTGTATAAGCAGTCCGCAGAGACTGTTAAGGCTTCCTCTTCTCGCCGGCGCACACGACCGCACCTTGGCTGCGTGACCTCCGATATCTTGCCAGCTTCGCCGATGAAGGATTATTCGGCGACCAGGTCACACCATCCGGCAGCCAGGGACTCGAGACCGATGGACTCCGGACGTTCGCATAGGAAAAGTATGCGGGAGCCATCTGATGCGGAGCTGCCCTCGGCAAAGCAGCGAAAGACCGCTCCTCCGCAGGTCCCGACGTCGGACATTCTAGTGCAGATAGCACAGCTTATCGCAGCATCCCAGCAGCCGACAGAGACGGTGTCGGATCGAGAATTATCCGACGGCGCTGGGTCGGTACGCTCCGCCGAAGCATCGGGGGCGGACGACCGGGAACATCGGGAGGTCCGACCGGATGGTGAAAGGGATACGGATGAATTGGAGCTATCCCTTTCGGAACAACACAAAGCTGCCGTAGACTTCATCCGGCACTTTCTTCCTCAAGTTGTTCCGTCGGACCAGACTGCTGCGCTTCCGGACAGGAGAATTATAGCGTCATTGGACTCTGATTTTTTCGAGCGGTTCAGGGACATCGCTCCCGAGTTTCCGTCGCAGTCCAATAATGTTGCAAGAACATTTGAATTATTGAACGACGCTATTTTTAAACTTGCTTCCAGGACAGGGAAAGCAGGCTTCTTGTCCGCAAATACTCTCAACCTGCCTTTCATTAATGCAAGGAATAAATTCGACACGGCAGGTCAGGGTATACCGAGAGTTCCTCTGCGTATGGACGACGAGGCGGAAGACTTAGAGCTATCATTACCGTCGTCAGCTTCTATTCCAACCGCAGTGTTGGAAACAGCTATTGCGTCTAACAGAGCCAATTTAGATGCCTTATCTTACGCAGATCACCTTACGAAGGCGTTATCACTGCGTCTTCAAGGGGAAGAGTTTCAGGATATACAATCCTCCTTAAGACTTCTTTCAAGGGCAGTAGCTTATTCCACGTGTAACTCCGCCCTTTCAGTGGCTAATCTGGAGTTGGTTAGACGTGACGCAGCCCTGTCTACATCCACACTAGTGGATTCTAAGGTGAAGAACTCTCTTAGAGTCGCTTCGGTCTCAGGAGATCTTCTCTTTGACGGCAAGCTTTCCGCTATTTATGATAATATTAAAAAGAAAGCTAGTGATTCTCTGTTGTTTAGATCCGCTCCTAAAAGGTCGGATTCAGCAGACACGAATAAGGCGGGCACTTCTGGGTCTTATCCGCCCAAGAGAGGTTCCTATAGAGGTTCAGGTGCGTCCTCTAGCTCTTATTCGAGAGACCGTCAGGATAGCGACTCTCGTTCGGGACGTCCTTCAGGCCGGGACAATCGGTCGGACGCCCCGAGGTCGACGAGGCGAGGTGCGGGTCGTGGAAGACGTGGTTTCTCCTACCGCAGGCCTCGCAGATCCAGGAGGTGATGGCTCAAACCTCTATCGCGTTCCGGTTGGCGGAAGGTTGTCGAGTTTTTCTCAAGAGTGGGCGTCGATTACGGACGACCCTTGGGTGAGAGGAGTGACTTCGGAAGGTCTAAAGATATCCTTCAAACGAAAGCCTCCATTAACTCGAAGTCCAAAGTGGACTCATCTTCCGTCAAACCCTCAGAAAAGAGACGCTCTGCTATCAGAGGTGCAGTCTCTTTTAATGAAGAACGCGGTAGAGGTCGTAGAAAACCAGGAATCGCTGGGATTCTACAGCCATCTGTTTCTGGTTCTGAAACCAGACGGCTCGTTCCGTCCAGTCATAGATTTGAGCTGGATAAACAAGCTGATCATCGCTCCGAAGTTTTATATGGAGACGATTCGATCGGTCAGAGCGAGTATTCGGGTGAACGATTATGCAACGAGCATAGATCTCAAAGATGCGTACTTTCACGTCATGGTACATCCGACATTCCGAAAGTATCTACGCTTCGCAGTCCTAGGAGTGGTGTATCAGTTCCGGGCCATGTGCTTCGGATTGAATCTAGCACCCTGGGCTTTCACTCGAGTAATGAACTCGGTAATGATTTACTTCCGAGCTCATTCGTCTGCGGTAACGTCGGCCTACCTGGACGACATTCTTCAGAGGTACGGCAACGAGTTAACGCTTCAGAACGATGTTCAGAATCTTCTTCTATTGCTCCGACGTCTCGGTTTCATAGTAAACGAGGAGAAGTCGGATCTGGTGCCGTCCAAGTCATTCACTCATCTGGGAATGAGCTTCGAGACGCACAACAATCTCGTTCGTCTGCCGTTAACCAGAGCGAAATTAGTCAGTTGTTACGCTCGCTATTGTCTAAATACAGACAAAGTCACAGCGAGAGAATTTATGAGACTGATAGGTCTGTGCGGAGCCGCTGCGGATCTCATTCCGATGGGACGGCTTCGCACACGGCCTCTTCAAATTTTCTTGACTCAGAATTGGAGTGTGAAAATTCATTCGCTCGATGTAGACGTTCTCTTGTCAGATCAAGTGAAACAAGAGATTCAGACTTGGGCAAACATTCAGTGGTTAACTCAAGGAGTTCCGCTGCAGTTGCCGGATCCGAGTTTTACCATTATGACGGATGCCAGTCAAACAGGTTGGGGTGCATCATTAATCCCAACGGATTCGAGATGCCAGGGTCTTTGGGATCCGCAATTCCTGTGCAAGCACATAAACATCAAGGAAATGATGTCAATTTGGCTTGCGTTACGTCACTGGATGGACATTATTCACGATGCTCATGTCCAAATCCTATCCGACAATACGACAGTAGTGGCGTATATACGGAATCAGGGAGGCACTCATTCAGTTCCGTTGTTCAATCTAACGGAAAGAATCCTTCTGTTTGCGTTGGAACATCACGTTCTTCTTTCGGTCCGTCACATACCGGGTCGTCTGAATGTGCTAGCAGACTCCCTTTCTCGAAAGGGTCGCTTGTTGCCGTCGGAGTGGACTCTCAACAAACAAGTATTCAATCAGATTTGCTACCAATGGGAACGGCCAATGATAGACTTATTTGCGACACATCTCAACAATCAGTTGCAGACGTATGTGTCCCCGTGTCCGGATCCAAGAGCATTTGCTGTAGACGCTCTATCGATCCCTTGGGACGGAATGATAGGATATGCGTATCCTCCAGCGCCGTTAATTCAACAAGTATTGCTAAAGATAAAACAATCTCAATGCAAGATTCTGTTGGTAGCATCTCTGTCGCCACAGAGACCGTGGATAAATCTACTCAGGTGTCTGTTGTGGGACCTACCGCGGAAGCTCCCTCCACGAGAGGATCTTCTTTGGCAGGGGAAATCGCGCCAACTGCATCACAACCCGCAAGGTCTCAACCTTCACGTTTTTCCGTTGTGCGGTCCTTCTTGCATGGCAAGCACTTTACAGGACGAGCAGTGGACGCGATTTCTAACTGTAGGAGGACCTCCTCTTCGCTAAACTATGCGGCTAAGTGGAAGGTTTTCCGTCGTTGGTGTAGGGATCATTCTGTTGATATATTTGATCCCTCTATACCAGACATTGCTAACTTTCTAGTATACTTGTTTGACGAAATCAAACTGCAACCGGTTACTATAAAGGGTTATAGATCTATGTTATCTGATACCTATGCACATCATGATAGTTTACAAATTGGATCTAATGTCTCTTTATCGAAATTGGTTAGAAACTTTTCGATAAATAGACCCAGAACTCTTAGATTAATTCCTAAGTGGAATTTAGCTTGGGTTCTCCTTAAATTGAAGGAAAAGCCATTTGAACCTCTTGGGACAGTAGATTTCAAATTCTTATCTTATAAGACAGCTTTTCTCTTAGCTTTCTCTTCTGCCAGAAGAGTCAGTGAGCTTCATGCACTATCGGTGGATGATTCTCATTATCGTAGTGTTGGGAACACTATCACCTTCACTACTAACGTCGGTTTTTTAGCTAAGAATCAGGCTCCTAATAAATATCCGGAACCTATTGTTATTAAGGCTCTTCCATCTTCAGACGGGCGTAGGCCTTTACTCTGTCCTGTTAGAGCACTACGTATCTATAAACAGAGATCTCAGTTCATCAGAAAGGGACGGAAACGTTTCTTTCTGTCTTTGATGCCTAATAGAAAGGACATTTCAGTCCATTCTATTGCTAGATGGATTCAGTTAACTATCCGTACTGCGTATGAAGATTTATCTTCTTCTCAGCAGTCTGTGCTTAAGATTTCTGCTCATGAAGTAAGAGCTCTTTCTACTTCCTGGGCTTATGCTAATAGTGTTGCTATTACAGATTTAATGAAGGCTGCTTATTGGTCTCAGCCATCCACATTTACTAATTTTTATCTCAGAAATATTGAGTCCATTTCTGGAGACCTGCATTGTTTAGGTCCGTTATCTGTTGCTCAGAATGTCGTCCACTAAACAGTTGCAACTATAGTTATGCAGGCTTTCTGTTCCGGCAGTGACTCCGTCCGGCTGCCCTCTTCGCTCTGGGCTATTTGACCAAGGGCAAGGGGAAGGGGGGGGGGCGGGTGTTCCCTTAGGTCACCTGCTTTATAGTGAAAAGCAAGGGAATGCCTCCTCCAAGACAGTATTTCTGAGTCGCTTCCGGGATGGTTTTAAAGTGTAATATTAATGTTTAATTTCATTCATGTCTTATTTTTAAAGTGTAGCTCGGTGTGAAGCATTTGTATATGTCAAGTGTCAAACGGGCTTTAATATACAATACTCGGACACTTTTAAATGATTATAAAGAGTCTCAATTCTCTGGACTACTTTATTTATTGGCTTGTTTTAAAAATAATTAGTATAAAGGTTATACTGGATATTAATAGAGAACATGAATGTTATTGTGCTCAATTATTAAGGGTAGTGTATCTTTCTAATTTAAATATTAAATAAGAAAGATACATGTAAAGCCTAATACTCCTTTTCTCCTTAAGGGGTTACCTCTTTATTTTATAATTGAGCTTATTGGATTTTCCTCTATGTCCTAGGCCCTCCAGCCTGTTTACTATTCAGCTAAGTCTGGGTCATTGGTACAGTATAAAAATGTTAAAAAATTTATAGTAATTTATATATTTTTTATACTTACCAATGACCCAGACGGGGATGGCCCTCCCTGAGTTGGGAACTCTTGCCTCCCCGCTGAGTACATAGCGCTGACCAGGCACTGCCAGTAAGAATGATATTTGGCGCCAATTTCGGGACGACTGCGTCACTGCGCATGCGCAGTAGAGTCGTACTATGGAGGTCCTTTAGGACATGATTTCTTTTTGTTTTGGATGCAAATTTTGGGGATTGGGGGGCAAAATTTGTGTTTGGCCCTGGTTTTTGTGGAGTTAGCACCAGCTAAGTCTGGGTCATTGGTAAGTATAAAAAATATATAAATTACTATAAATTTTTTAACATTCGATGTGACAGGAAAGGTTTAAGGTGTTCAAATGTTAAATGAACAGTTATTTCAGTCACCTGGACTGTCAAGTCGCAGATAAATATTTGTTACTCTGTATCGAACTGCCAATAGTCGAGTGCTCTGTGGGCTGTTTTCTGCATGGGCAGCAGTGAGCATGTGCTTGTCCTTGTAAGTTAGTCTTCTGCAGATTATAATGCTGAAAAAATCCCTCAGTGTGAGTAATGCTGCTTCCAGAATAAATTGACTGTTTGGTACTTTACCAATGTGTTTCAGAAAAACCATATTTTGATTTTATTGAACTGTTTAAAAATAAGATTGCATGTTATAAAAAGAAACTATTTTAAAATCTGTCATTTTAAAATTTGTTTTTTAATGGTCAATGTCAAACAATGAGGTGTTCTTGGTCACCGGGGCATATAATCATTCCAAACCACACCACTTTCATGACTCGCAACATACTTCCACCAGAAATTTCCTTGTGAGGAATAGGTAAATGTAAACGTGGAACTGAACAGAAAATGATACTCAAAAAATAGAGGAGTCCATATTCACCCTATGATGACATCAAATGCAAGCCACTCAAGGTAAGAGGCTTGTTGCCAATACAGTTAACTATGCATAACTATAATTTACAAAATGGTTGGAAAATTCTCAACTAATATGAATGACAGTTGTCCTTCACTTCAAATGCGTGCGTGTGGTGACAAATTGCACATGTAAACTTTGTTTCAGTTGTGTGACATGCTGTGTGAATGCGATTTTCAAACAGCAAGGCCTGGTTTTGTGGCCGGCAATGCAGGGTGACCATAGTTACAATGTATCATTGCTATTATGTTTGACCATTGCAGTCATATAAATTATTAACATCGGCGATGTCCACTGGCACTCGATGGTGTTCGTTTGTTTACATTTTGCAGAAGTCAGGTGGCAGTGTTTTGAACTGTTTTCTCACCATTCCTTACTGATTTTGCCACGTAGACAATGCAATAATACCAGTGGTTGAAATTAACAGATATCCAATTGAAATCTGGTTATGCCTGATTGTTGGCCAGTTACAAAAATGGGCCAACCGTTTCAGCACCAGATGTACCCCATATCACACTAAAATATTTTATTCATTATCTTGTTAAAAAGTGAATAGTATTGCATACATCAATAAAATCTGTCAAAGGGTAGGGGGTCATAATTAATATAGCACTACACTAATTAAAGGCCTTACAGTCTTGTGAACTTTAGTTCATGGTCTCACATCATGCATCAAAAGTGAGGAACACAACAAGGAACAAAAAATTTAGAATAAAAAAGATCAAGAACAAACAATAAAAAGTGGTAAAATTTGTAGAGAAAGCATGAAGAATTTCAAAGTAATTGGACAAGGAGGCTAAACAATGTGGGAAAAAAATTTAATGGAGTTGTGCCGAAGCCAAACCCAGCTCATAGTTTATTGACAGTGGTGGGTAGACCCAGTATAAATTGTCTACCACACTTACAGGGTAAGTACCCAATCTTTTCATTTGTTGTCCACAGCTGAAGATCATCGTTACTAAAACAACAACAGTTCTACTTATCACATCTGAACTCAACTTGCAGTAAATATTTGCATATGGAAAGAGAAGAACCCTATCGATATTGAAGTCTCCAGCCAGAAGGTCAAGTGTCATGGAACTCTTACTATGAATAGAACTATGTTGAAAATTGGTCAATGACTTTAGTTATCCCCTGCCGAAATGAAGTTTACGGGGGGATATAGAAATGGGTTCCATCCATTTGTCCGTCCATCCATCCGATCATAACAACTTTGGACCTTCATATCTTAAGTCAGTTGGATTTAAATGATCTTTGGTATGCTGATAGACCACCATGGGGGAAAGGATATTCACAGGTAACAGGTTTTGTCCAATCATATTTTTATACAACAACCAATGGCCCAGATTAGCTGGTGCCAACTCTAAAATTAATCCAGGGCCAAACACAAATTTTGCCCTCCAATCCCCAAAATTTGCATGCAAAACCGAAAATTTCATGTCCTATCTGGTCCTCCATACTTTTGCGAACTGCGCAATCGCAGTATCCAGAAGACACCAAAATTGGCGCCAACCATCATTCTTTGTTTGGCCCTTCTGTCAGTAACAACAAACTGACATCTGTGCTTTTAAATCTCAGTTTTCATAATGGCAGACACAAATCAATGGTAGAATTGGTGGATCCAAGGACACATTTGGTTGATGGAAGGAAGCAACAGTGGTTGGAAACGTTCAAGGCTGTAACTATAATTTTTAGATAAATTATTTCATGTTTCCCAATTTCGGGACATGAGCCTGACATCATCATTCTTGCTAAAAATTTTTCCACTGTTTAGTGTTCCTTCCCTATCCTTCCTTGAAGCCCCCCAGTTAAACTTACAAGCTTTTTGGCTTAATTTATTGAAATTTTTTTATAAATTTCTTGGGAGTTTGACGTGTTGTACGAAATGTTTATTCTGTATTTCCCCATGGTTACTTCCTTACCCTAAGGGTGTTTTGGGTCATACATCATACATCCGATGTATCATTTTTTCTTCTACTGAAGATCTTGCTTTACATCGGATAGTTCTAAATCTGTTACTGACTTTGGGCCTTCTTATTCAGTGTCTGGGGTCTTGTTTCCAGTTTTTAGCTTAACTTGACATAGTCAAGATAAGCTGTTGTCAGCACGCGTGTGGAAGTCTGTTAGTCTGTTCACATTTTCCTTTAGCACGGGCTACACCCCGCAGTTCTTGTCTGATCGTCACAGTCTTTCATATGCAGGTTTGGGGTCAGGTCAAGATGAGAACGTCCCCTTTTGGTCACGATCGGGCAACAGATATGGCTGCCCCATCCCAAAACCCGAAAACCATTAGCACAGTCTACAGTTCGTATTTATGAAGGGATTTCATTGTAACTTGGTAGGATGCCTCTGTATAATGCCTAGATGAGAACGTCCCCTTTTGGGCTTGATGTATCAACCGTGATGGCTGCCCGAAGCCCAAAAACTTTTAGCACAGTCTGCAGGTCATGTTTAATGTGGAGGGATTTCATTGTAACTTGGTAGGATGTCTCCTTATGATGTCTAGATGAGAATTTCCCCATTTGGGCATGATCTGCCAACCGTGACGACTGCCCGAGCTCAAAACCCCAAAACCTTTAGCACAGTCTACAGGTCCTATTTATTGAGGAATTTCATTGTAACTTGGTGGGTCGACTTCATATACTGTCTAGATGAGAAAGTCCTCTTTTGGACGTGATTGGGCAACTGTGACGGCTACAGGGGCCGAAGCCCGAAAACCTTTAGCACAGTCTAGAGGTCATATTTATGAAGGGATTTAATTGTAACTTGGTAGGATGACTCCAAATAATGTCTAGATGAGAACGTCCCATTTTGATCGCGATCATTCAGCCTTGATGGGTGCCCGAGCCTAAAAACCTTGAGCATAGGCAAAAGGTCATATTTATGGAAGGATTTCATTATAACCTGTTAGGTTGACTCCATATAATGCCTAGATGATGACAGCCCCTTTTGGTCGTTATTGGTCAGCTGTGATGGCTACAAGTGCCCAAAGCCTGAAAACCTTGAGCACAGCCTACAGGTCATATTTATGAAGGGATTTCATTGTAACTTTGTAGAACCACTCAAGATGATGCCCAGATGTGATTGTCTCCTTTAGTTGCGATCATTCAGCCATGATGGCTGCCCGAGCCCAAAGCCCGACAAACCTTTAGCACAGTCTACAGGTCATATTTATGAAGGGATTTCATTGTAACTTGGTAGGTTGACTTCATATAATGTCTAGATGAGAACGTCCCCTTTTGGACATTATGGGGCAACTGTGACGGCTAAAGGTGCCTGAAGTCCGAAAACCTTTAGCACAGTCTACAGATCATATTTATGAAGGGATTTCATTGTAACTTGGTAGGATGACTCCAAATAATGTCTAGAAGAAAACGTCCCATTTTGATCGCGATCATTCAGCCTTGATGGGTGCTGAAGCCCAAAAACCTTGAGCATAGGCAAAAGGTCATATTTATGGAAGGATTTCATTGTAACCTGTTAGGTTGACTCCATTTAATGCCTAGATGATGACATCCCCTTTTGGTCGTGATTGGTCAGCTGTGATGGCTACAGGTGCTCAAAGCCCAAAAACCTTGAGCACAGTCTACAGGTCATATTTATGAAGGGAATTCATTGTAACTTCGCAGGATCACTCCAGATGATGCCCAGATGAGATTCTCCCCTTTGGTTACGATCATTCAACCATGATGGCTGCACGAGCCCGAAGCCCAAAAACCTTTAGCACAGTCTACAGATCATATTTATGAAGGGATTTCATTGTAACTTGGTAGGTTGACTTCATATAATGTCTAGATGAGAACGTTCCCTTTTGGACACGATTGGGCAACTGTGACAGATACAGGGGCTCAAAGCCCGAAAACCTTTAGAACAGTCTACAGGTCATAATTATGAAGGGATTTCATTGTAACTTGATAGGTTGACTCCATATAATGCCTAGATGATGATATCCCCTTTTGGTCGTGATTGGTCAGTTGTGATGGCTACAAGTGCCCGAAGCCTGAAAACCTTGAGCACAGTCTACAGGACATATTTATGAAGGGATTTCATTATAACTTCGTAGGATCACTCCAGATGATGCCCAGATGAGAATGTCCCCTTTTGGTTGCGATCATTCCACCATGATGGCTGCCAGAGCCCAAAGCCCAAAAACCTTTAGCACAGTCTACAAGTCATATTTTTATACTGTACCAATGACCCAGACATAGCTGGTGCTAACTCTTAAAATATAGGGCCAAACACAAATTTTGCCCCCCAATCCCCAAAATTTGCATCTAAAACTAAAGAAAACATGTCCTGAGAGGCCCTCCACACTTCGCCCCTACTGCGCATGCGCAGTGTCAAGGACGTTCCGAAATTGGCGCCATTTATCATTCTAAGTTTGGCCCTTCATCAGTTAACATCTGACTGATCTTTGTGCTTTTAAATCTCAGTTTAAATGATGCCAGACACATAAATATTAGTGAAATGGTGATTCTAAGGAGGATAGAAAAGGAGGAGAGGAAAAGAATGTGTGACAGAATATTATCAGGGCTGTAACTTAAAATTTTTTAATGAAATTATGTTAAGTTACCTATTTTCAAGGCAGCAGCCATTTTGTTGTCATTCTGATTATTTAGTTACACTGTTTTTACAAGTGTTTTTCCTCTCTCCCTGTCCTTTAAGTTCCCCCTTGCTATTCTCCCATGCTTTTGGCATAATTTCTGTAATTATTATTACTAAAATTTCTTGGGAGTTTAGCTGAATAACAGAATGAATTCTGTTCTTTCCCCATGTTTACGTCTTCACCTACGGGTGGTTAGGCGTTGTGTTCTGCATCTACCATCTGATGTTCTGCAGTTTCTTCCCTGGAAGTCTCTGTTTTGCATCAGATGGTGTATTTTTGGTAACTGATTTCGGGCCTGGGTGCCTGGAGTCTTATTTTAGTGTTTTTACACTCATTGTTTACATTTACAACAGCCCTCTGTGTGAGGGGGGGATTTCTAAATAATAATATCTTTATGTTATTTCAATCATAACTAGATACATTATTATTGTTCGTAAGTGTTGAATAAATTGTTTAAAATATTTTTAAAATTTTTGTCCACACTTAGGCTTGGGATCCATTGGGGCTCAACGTTACTTTTCAGAAACTTGGGCTGTTCTGAAAAAATATTTTTTCAAAATATTTTGATTTCAATTATTTTTTCTATATTAATGGATCATATTATTATTATGTATTTTGATTGCCAGGGGTTAGTGCGAGTACCAGGACTTGTTTTCTTTTCACATTGAAAGGATATTGATCTATTGTTTTAAGAGGAAGTCTTCCTCTGACCTTATTATCATTCTATATGTGGTCAGTGTACTCGCATTAACTCCGGTTCTGTATCGTATGATTTCGATGACAATATGGGAAGCGTATGTCACGGTATGTTGTTGGGGATTTGGACACTCCGGTCCTTTCCCCGCAGGGTCACTCTACTTTATCAATTTCTATTTCAGACGATCAAGATTAGGGTGATGTATCTGTGATGTCTTCCAACAGTGTGCCTCCGTCGTCACAATTAATGAAGGGCTAGCGGAAAAGTGCTCATGTAATACGCCAATTGCCTAAGAGGACCCTAGTAGGTTCGACGGCCTTTGACGTCCGCTAGCTCGCCCGGTGTAGCGTCCATTCACCGAATGGTTCGGCAGCCGGGTTCGTCCGTTGCGGTCTAGAAGGAATTTTGGGGTGATGCGAGCACTATAAAATTAACTTAATGCACACCCAGTGACGGCGGATCGGAGGGAGAACGGAGGAAGCCTTTTAGTCCGGTTCATAGCTCGTTCCGGTCCTTCCGGACGGCAAGCGAGAGAGGCCCCTCTCTCGTTCAACAACATCTGGCCCCAGATGTTGTGGTACAAATGTGTCGTTAGCGGAGCATACGTCCGTCGCTCGGGACGCTCCGTTGTATAGGCAGTCCGCTGAGACTGCTAAGGCTTCCTCTTCTCGTCAGCGCACACGACCGCACCTTGGCTGCGTGACCGCCGATATATTACCAGCTTCGCCGATCAAGGATTCTTCGGCGACCAGGTCACACCATCCGGCAGCCAGGGATTCGAGACCGATGGACTCCGGACGTTCGCATAGGAAAAGTATGCGGGAGCCATCTGATGCGGAGCTGACCTCGGCGAAGCAGCGATAGACTGCGCCTCCGCAGGTCTCGACGCCGGACATTCTTGTGCACATAGCACAGCTTATCGCAGCATCCCAGCAGCCGACAGAAACGGTGTCGGATCGAGAATTATCCGACAGCGCTGGGTCGGTAGCCGGGGACTCGAGGCCTGCAGACTCCGGACGTTCGCATAGGAAGTATGCGGGAGTCAACGTACACGGAGCTTCCAGCGGCAATTCATCGTAAGTCCGCTACTGCACAGGCCTCGGGAACGGACGTGCTTTCCTTAATAGCACAGTTTATCGCAGCATCCCAGCATCAACTGAATCTGTCGCATATATTTTATCCGACGATGCTGGGTCGGGACGCTCCGCGGAAGCGGGTACGGACGTCCGAAAGTTTCATCCGGTCCGACGGGATACCGAAAGGGATTCGGTGGATTTCAACAAGCTTTCCCTTTCGGAACAACATATGCTGCGATGCCGGATAAGAAACTGATAGCGTCGGTGGACTTAGAAATTTTTGGTTCGGTTCAGGGACATCGTCCCTCAGTTCCGACATAGTCCAATAATGTCACACAAACTTTCGAATTATTGAACGACGCTATATATATTATTATTTTATGCTTGCTATCCAAGCATTTCTGGTTTCTTGTTCGAAGAGTTATGGAGATGTCTTTCAAAAGTGTGCCTCTGTCGTCATAGTTAATGAAGAGTTAGCGGCAATAAGTGCTCATGGAATATGTCTATCGCTTACGGAGTGACATTCGCTAGCTCACCCGGTGTAGCGTACATTCATCGAATGGTTCGGCTGCCGGGTTCGTCCGTTGCGGTCTAGGAAGGAGATTTGGGTGATGCGAGCACTTTAATTACTTTAGTACTCACCCAGTGACGGCAGATTGAGGACAGATCGGAGGAAGCCAACAACATAGGGGACCGCATGTTGTGGTTCAGATATTTTACATTCGGAGCATATGTCCGTTGCTCGGGACGCTCCGTTATATTGACAGTCCGAGAGACTGTCTTTAATGCTTCCTCATCCTCACAGCAGGGCACACGACCGCACATTGGCTACGTGACCTCGAGTATCCGATCAGTTTCGGCATTCAGTGATTCCACAGCGAATAGGTAGCGCCATCCGGTAGCCAAGGGACACGAGGCCTATACACTCCGTTCGCTCGCATATTGGAAGTATGCACGGGGTAACGATCTCGGAGCTTCCTGCGGCAATGCATCGTAAGACCGCTGCTCCTCAGCCTCAGTGACGGACGTGCTATCCGAGTTAGCACAGTTGTTTCGCAGCATCCCAGCAATTGACGGTTTCTCGGTCGAATCAGCAATTATCCGACGGCGCTGGGTCGGTGCGGTCCGCGGTTGCATCAAGCTACGGACGACCGAACGCTTTATAGGGTCCGACAGGATGGCGAAAGGGATTCGAAAGATTTCGAGTTTTCCCTTTAGTAGTATCGGAAGATGCCTTTCATATCTTCTGGCATTTCTTCCAGTGATTATTTTTCGGACTTCATTGCTGCGATCTTGGATAAGAGACTTATAGCGTCATTGGACTCGGATTTTTCGATCGGTACAGGGACTTTGTCCCTGACTTACCGACGCAGTCCAATATTGTCATTACAACATGTGTTTTATTTTTCGACGCTATATATTTATATATATATACAAGACGGCTACTAAGCATGATAGTTTAGTTTCTTGTCCGCGTGGCTCATTTCTGCCATTTTATCTTTTTTTACATATAGTTTATTTTGGCAGAGCAGGGCATACCGAGAGTTCATATGCGTCTAGACGGTGTGATTAAAGACTGCATATATTCTTTTTCACCGTTTATGTCTTTTCCAATTTCAATGTTGGGAACGACATTATGTATATTAGACTTAACTTAGACGCTTTATTATACGTAATCCGCCTTACTGAGGCGTTATCATTACGTCTTCAAGAAAAGATTTACGGGATATTATTCTCAATGTAATTTCTTTTGAGGGCAGTAGTTTGTTCACGTATAACTCCGCCCTTCAGTGGCTGATTGGAGTTGGTTAGACGTGAGGCAGCCCTAGCTACATCCACGCGTGGATAGTAGGTTAAGAACTCTCTCAGAGTCGCTTCGTTCTCGGAGGAGCTTCTCTTCGACGGCAACTTTCCGGCAATCCATGAATTGCTTGATTTATACATTCTCTTGTCTATCTAGTGTTACAAGAGATTCAGACTGGGGCAAACATTCGGTGGTTGACTCAGAGAGTGCCGCCGCAGTTGCCGGACCCGAGTGTGGCTGTTATGACGGTTGCCAGTCAAACAGATTGGGATATATACTGATCCCTACGGATTCGAAGTGCCAGGGTCTTTGGGTTCCGCAGTCTTTTAGCTATCAGTTAACTTCCGCGGAATAATGTTTTTTAGGCTTGCTTTATGTCATTGCATGAACATTATTCAGAAACGCATGCCCAAATTCCTGTCCTTTAATTCGACAGTAGTGGCGTATCTCCGGAACCAGGGAGGCACTCTTTCGTTTCCGTTATTCAATTTAATGGAAAGAATCCGTTTGTTGGTTATAGTACACCAAGTTCAGTTTTGGTCCGTCATATTCTGGGTCGTCTGATTGTTTTATCGCACTCCCGTTCTCTTACGGGTCGCTTGTTGCTGTCAGAATGGACTCTCAACAAACAAGTATTCAATCAGATTTGCTATCTATGGGAGCGCCCAATGATGTTTTATTTATGACACAGCTGGCTAATCAATTGCAGACGTATGTGTTGGCTTGTCCAGATCTCTGAGCTAATACTGTTAACGCTCTATTGATCTATAGGACAGAATGATAGGATACGCGTATCCTCCGGCGCTGTTGTTTTTAGCAGGTATTGCTAAGATAAACAACCACAATACATTTCTGTTGATAGCATCTCTATCTTCACAGAGATCATGAGTAATTTACTCTCTTGTCTACTGTGGATCTTAACGTGAAATCTTCCTCTATGTGAGGATCTTTTTTCACTGGGTAAATCGTGTCATCTTTATCACAACCAGCAAGGTCGCAACCTTCATGTATTCCGTTGTGTGGTCCGTATTGCATTGTAAGCACTGTACTGGACGAGCTTTGGACGCGATTTCTTACTATAGGAGATCCTCTTCTTCGCTATTCTATGCGACTAAAGTGGAGGCTCTTCCGTCGTGGTGTAGGGATCATTATGTTCATATGGTTGATCCCTCCATACTACTCATTGCTATTTTTTAGTATACTTGTTTCACAAGATCTACTGCAGCCTGTTGTTATTTAGGTTATAGGTTTATGTTACCTCATACCTATGCACTCCACGATAGTTTACAATTGAGTCTTTTGTCTCTTTATCTAAGTCAGTTAGTAACTTTTTGATAAATAGACTTAGAATCTTTAGATTAAATTCCTATACGGATTTTAACTTCAGGTTCTTATTTAGCTAAGTAATCATTTGAGCCTCTGGAAACAGTAGTTTTCAAATTCTGACCTTTTAGACAGTAATTATGTTGGTTTCTCTTTTACTGTAGAGTCAGTGAGTTTCATGCACTATCGATGGATGATTTTCACTTTCATAGTTTCGGAATCAATACTTCCGTTACTATTTAGGTTGGATTGTTGCATAAGAGTTAGGCTCCTATTATCCGGAACCTATTATTTTAAGGTCCTTCCGTCTTCGTATGGGCATAGGCCTTTACTCTTTCCGGGTACAGTTTATGTATTTATAAACAGATATCTGTTTATTCCAAGGGCGTAAGCTTCTTCTGTCTTTGATGTCTAGTAGAAGGACGTTACGCTCCATTTTATTGTTAATGGATTCTATTAACTAGCGTACTGCTTATGGTATATCATTGGCTTAGCAGTTGTGCTTAAGATTTCGGCTCATGAAGTAAGAGTTCTTCTACTTCTTGGGCTTACATTAATAGTGTTCTATTATAGATTTTTGAAGGCTGCTCATTGCGCTCAGCCATCCATTCATGAATTTTATCTCAGAAATATCGAGTCCATTTCTGGAGGCCTCTATTGTTAGGTCTATTATCTACTGCTCAGAATGTCATTCACTTAACAGTTGCTACTATAGCTAGGTAGGCTGTCTGTTTCGGCAGTGTCTCCGTTCGGCTGCCCTCTTCGCTCTGGGCTATTTGACCCAGGGCAAGAAAAAGGGGGGGGGGGGGGGAGGGTGTTCCCTTGGGTCACCTGTTTTTACTATGAAAACAAGGGGATACCTCCTCCGGAGTTAGTAATTCTGAGCTGTTATTGGGATGGTTGTTTAGTGAGAAGTTTAAGTTTATAAAATTCATTCAAGTCTTAGTTTTTAAAGTATAGCTTTTGAATGTTGCATATGTCAACGGACATGATTATGCAATTCTCACACACTTTTAGGAGTATAAGAGTCTCTATTCTCTAGACTTACTTTATTATTGGCTTACTTTAAAAATTATTAGTATAAGGATTATTGGATATTAATAGAGTACATGGATGTATGAAGCTCAATTTTTGGAAGGTGTTGTATCTTTCTAATTTATCATAAATAAGAAAGATACATGTAAGGCCTATTACTTCTTTTCCCTACAGGGGATGACTCTATTTTATTTTATTGAGCGTATTCCATTTTGCTCTATGTCCTTGGCCCTCCAGCCTTTTTACTATTCAGCTATGTCTGGGTCATTGGTACAGTATAAAAATGTTAAAAAATTTATAGTAATTTATATATTTTTTATACTTACCAATGACCCAGACGGGGATGGCCCTCCCAGGAGTTGGGAACTCTTGCCTCCCCGCTGAGTACATAGCGCTTACCAGGCACTGGTTATTAGAATGATAAATGGCGCCAATTTCGGAACGTCCTTGACACTGCGCATGCGCAGTAGGGGCGAAGTGTGGAGGGCCTCTCAGGACATGTTTTCTTTAGTTTTAGATGCAAATTTTGGGGATTGGGGGGCAAAATTTGTGTTTGGCCCTATATTTTAAGAGTTAGCACCAGCTATGTCTGGGTCATTGGTAAGTATAAAAAATATATAAATTACTATAAATTTTTTAACATTTATGAAGGGATTTTATTGTAACTTGGTTGGTTGACTTCATATAATGTCTAGATGAGAACGTCCCCTTTGGATGCAATTGGGAAACTGACGGCTACAGGGGCCCAAAGCCCGAAAACCTTTAGCACAGTCTACAGGCCATATTTATGAAGGGATTTTAATGTAACTTGACAGGATGACTCGTTTTGGAATAATTTCACTGTAACTTGTAACTTTTGTTGATATATGTTAACTGTGAGGGCCACATACATTAACTGTGAGGTCATATTAACCCACCCCTCAGCTCTTTAGTACAGTGTATGCCTCATATTATTTTTATCAAAAACATAGCATACAGGGAACAGAAATGAACATATTCCCAATTATCACAATTCTTGTCTTATTTCATAATCCTTTCATAAACATTGAACATTATCCTTTTCATCAAACACAACACACAAGTTAAGCTACAGTGTCACTGACACTTTCATTCTTCTGACATTGTTTACATTGACAACGTTGTATAAATGTATGTAATTTCCTATTTAGTTCATGGTAGGATTGTTGTAAGATACATAAAAAATATTCTGGTAGTGTAGCAATTAATTTTTTTGAATTTTGTCCACACTTAGGCTCTATCGGGATACATTTGGGCTATGTTCCCTTTGGGAACTTGGGCTGCTATCAAAATTTTTCGAAAATTGTTTTGTTTTTTTTTTGGAAATTAATATTTTTATACTGTACCAATGACCCAGACATAGCTGGTGCTAACTCTTAAAATATAGGGCCAAACACAAATTTTGCCCCCCAATCCCCAAAATTTGCATCTAAAACTAAAGAAAACATGTCCTGAAAGGCCCTCCACACCTCGCCCCCACTGCGCATGCGCAGTGTCAAGGACGTTCCGAAATTGGCGCCATTTATCATTCTAAGTTTGGCCCTTCATCAGTTAACATCTGACTGATCTTTGTGCTTTTAAATCTCAGTTTAAATGATGCCAGACACATAAATATTAGTGAAATGGTGATTCTAAGGAGGATAGAAAAGGAGGAGAGGAAAAGAATGTGTGACAGAATATTATCAGGGCTGTAACTTAAAATTTTTTAATGAAATTATGTTAAGTTACCTATTTTCAAGGCAGCAGCCATTTTGTTGTCATTCTGATTATTTAGTTACACTGTTTTTTCAAGTGTTTTTCCTCTCTCCCTGTCCTTTAAGTTCCCCCTTGCTATCCTCCCATGCTTTTGGCATAGTTTCTGTAATTATTATTACTAAAATTTCTTGGGAGTTTTAGCTTTATAACAGAATGAATTCTGTTCTTTCCCCATGTTTACGTCTTCACCTACGGGTGGTTAGGCGTTGTGTTCTGCATCTACCATCTGATGTTCTGCAGTTTCTTCCCTGGAAGTCTCTGTTTTGCATCAGATGGTGTATTTTTGGTAACTGATTTCGGGCCTGGGTGCCTGGAGTCTTATTTTAGTGTTTTTACACTCATTGTTTACATTTACAACAGCCCTCTGTGTGAGGGGGGGATTTCTAAATAATAATATCTTTATGTTATTTTAATCATAACTAGATACATTATTATTGTTCGTAAGTGTTGAATAAATTGTTTAAAATATTTTTAAAATTTTTGTCCACACTTAGGCTTGGGATCCATTGGGGCTCAACGTTACTTTTCAGAAACTTGGGCTGTTCTGAAAAAATATTTTTTCAAAATATTTTGATTTCAGTTATTTTTTCTATATTAATGGATCATATTATTATTATGTATTTTGATTACAGGGGTTAGTGCGAGTACCAGGACTTGTTTTCTTTTCACATTGAAAGGATATTGATCAATTGTTTTAGGAGGAAGTCTTCCTCTGACCTTATTATCATTCTATATGTGGTCAGTGTACTCGCATTAACTCCTGTTCTGTATCGTATGATTTCGATGACAATATGGGAAGCGTATGTCACGGTATGTTGTTGGGGATTTGGACACTCCGGTCCTTTCCCCGCAGGGTCACTCTACTTTATCAATTTCTATTTCAGACGATCAAGATTAGGGTGATGTATCTGTGATGTCTTCCAACAGTGTGCCTCCGTCGTCACAATTAATGAAGGGCTAGCGGAAAAGTGCTCATGTAATACGCCAATTGCCTAAGAGGACCCTAGTAGGTTCGACGGCCTTTGACGTCCGCTAGCTCGCCCGGTGTAGCGTCCATTCACCGAATGGTTCGGCAGCCGGGTTCGTCCGTTGCGGTCTAGAAGGAATTTTGGGGTGATGCGAGCACTATAAAATTAACTTAATGCACACCCAGTGACGGCGGATCGGAGGGAGAACGGAGGAAGCCTTTTAGTCCGGTTCATAGCTCGTTCCGGTCCATCCGGACGGCAAGCGAGAGAGGCCCCTCTCTCGTTCAACAACATCTGGCCCCAGATGTTGTGGTACAAATGTGTCGTTAGCGGAGCATACGTCCGTCGCTCGGGACGCTCCGTTGTATAGGCAGTCCGCTGAGACTGCTAAGGCTTCCTCTTCTCGTCAGCGCACACGACCGCACCTTGGCTGCGTGACCGCCGATATATTACCAGCTTCGCCGATCAAGGATTCTTCGGCGACCAGGTCACACCATCCGGCAGCCAGGGATTCGAGACCGATGGACTCCGGACGTTCGCATAGGAAGTATGCGGGAGCCATCTGATGCGGAGCTGCCCTCGGCGAAGCACCGATAGACTGCGCCTCCGCAGGTCTCGACGCCGGACATTCTTGTGCACATAGCACAACTTATCGCAGCATCCCAGCAGCCGACAGAAACGGTGTCGGATCGAGAATTATCCGACAGCGCTGGGTCGGTAGCCGGGGACTCGAGGCCTGCAGACTCCGGACGTTCGCATAGGAAGTGTGCGGGAGTCAACGTACACGGAGCTTCCAGCGGCAATGCATCGTAAGTCCGCTACTGCACAGGCCTCGGGAACGGACGTGCTTTCCTTAATAGCACAGTTTATCGCAGCATCCCAGCATCAACTGAATCTGTCGCATATATTTTATCCGACGATGCTGGGTCGGGACGCTCCGCAGAGGGTACGGACGTCCGAAAGTTTCATCCGGTCCGACGGGATACCGAAAGGGATTCGGTGGATTTCAAGCTTTCCCTTTCGGAACAACATATGCTGCGATGCCGGATAAGAAACTGATAGCGTCGGTGGACTTAGAAATTTTTGGTTCGGTTCAGGGACATCGTCCCTCAGTTCCGACATAGTCCAATAATGTCACACAAACTTTCGAATTATTGAACGACGCTATATATATTATTATTTTATGCTTGCTATCCAAGCATTTCTGGTTTCTTGTTCGAAGAGTTATGGAGATGTCTTTCAAAAGTGTGCCTCTGTCGTCATAGTTAATGAAGAGTTAGCGGCAATAAGTGCTCATGGAATATGTCTATCGCTTACGGAATGACATTCGCTAGCTCACCCGGTGTAGCGTACATTCATCGAATGGTTCGGCTGCCGGGTTCGTCCGTTGCGGTCTAGGAAGGAGATTTGGGTGATGCGAGCACTTTAATTACTTTAGTACTCACCCAGTGACGGCAGATTGAGGACAGATCGGAGGAAGCCAACAACATAGGGGACCGCATGTTGTGGTTCAGATATTTTACATTCGGAGCATATGTCCGTTGCTCGGGACGCTCCGTTATATTGACAGTCCGAGAGACTGTCTTTAATGCTTCCTCATCCTCACAGCAGGGCACACGACCGCACATTGGCTACGTGACCTCGAGTATCTGATCAGTTTCGGCATTCAGTGATTCCACAGCGAATAGGTCGCGCCATCCGGTAGCCAAGGGACACGAGGCCTATACACTCCGTTCGCTCGCATATTGGAAGTATGCACGGGGTAACGATCTCGGAGCTTCCTGCGGCAATGCATCGTAAGACCGCTGCTCCTCAGGCCTCAGTGACGGACGTGCTATCCGAGTTAGCACAGTTGTTTCGCAGCATCCCAGCAATTGACGGTTTCTCGGTCGAATCAGGAATTATCCGACGGCGCTGGGTCGGTGCGGTCCGCGGTTGCATCAAGCTACGGACGACCGAACGCTTTATAGGGTCCGACAGGATGGCGAAAGGGATTCGAAAGATTTCGAGTTTTCCCTTTAGTAGTATCGGAAGATGCCTTTCATATCTTCTGACATTTCTTCCAGTGATTATTTTTCGGACTTCATTGCTGCGATCTTGGATAAGAGACTTATAGCGTCATTGGACTCGGATTTTTCAATCGGTACAGGGACTTTGTCCCTGACTTACCGACGCAGTCCAATATTGTCATTACAACATGTGTTTTATTTTTCGACGCTATATATTATATATATATATACAAGCCTGCTACTAAGCATGATAGTTTAGTTTCTTGTCCGCGTGGCTCATTTCTGCCATTTTATCTTTTTTTACATATAGTTTATTTTGGCAGAGCAGGGCATACCGAGAGTTCATATGCGTCTAGACGGTGTGATTAAAGACTGCATATATTCTTTTTCGCCGTTTATGTCTTTTCCAATTTCAATGTTGGGAACGACATTATGTATAGTAGACTTAACTTAGACGCTTTATTATACGTAATCCGCCTTACTGAGGCGTTATCATTACGTCTTCAAGAAAAGATTTACGGGATATTATTCTCAATGTAATTTCTTTTGAGGGCAGTAGTTTGTTCACGTATAACTCCGCCCTTCAGTGGCTGATTGGAGTTGGTTAGACGTGATGCAGCCCTAGCTACATCCACGCGTGGATAGTAGGTTAAGAACTCTCTCAGAGTCGCTTCGTTCTCGGAGGAGCTTCTCTTCGACGGCAACTTTCCGGCAATCCATGAATTGCTTGATTTATACATTCTCTTGTCTATCTAGTGTTACAAGAGATTCAGACTGGGGCAAACATTCGGTGGTTGACTCAGAGAGTGCCGCCGCAGTTGCCGGACCCTAGTGTGGCTGTTATGACGGTTGCCAGTCAAACAGATTGGGATATATACTGATCCCTACGGATTCGAAGTGCCAGGGTCTTTGGGTTCCGCAGTCTTTTAGCTATCAGTTTAACTTCCGCAGAATAATGTTTTTTAGGCTTGCTTTATGTCATTGCATGAACATTATTCAGAAACGCATGCCCAAATTCCTGTCCTTTAATTCGACAGTAGTGGCGTATCTCCGGAACCAGGGAGGCACTCTTTCGTTTCCGTTATTCAATTTAATGGAAAGAATCCGTCTGTTGGTTATAGTACACCAAGTTCAGTTTTGGTCCGTCATATTCTGGGTCGTCTGATTGTTTTATCGCACTCCCGTTCTCTTACGGGTCGCTTGTTGCTGTCAGAATGGATTCTCAACAAACAAGTATTTAATCAGATTTGCTATCTATGGGAGCGCCCAATGATGTTTTATTATGACACAGCTTGCTAATCAATTGCAGACGTATGTGTTGGCTTGTCCAGATCTCTGAGCTAATACTGTTAACGCTCTATTGATCTATAGGACGCAATGATAGGATACGCGTATCCTCCGGCGCTGTTGTTTTAGCAGGTATTGCTAAGATAAACAACCACAATACATTTCTGTTGACAGCATCTCTATCTTCACAGAGATCATGAGTAATTTATTCTCTTGTCTACTGTGGATCTTAACGTGAAATCTTCCTCTATGTGAGGATCTTTTTTCACTGGGTAAATCGTGTCATCTTATCACAACCAGCAAGGTCGCAACCTTCATGTATTCCGTTGTGTGGTCCGTATTGCATTGTAAGCACTGTACTGGACGAGCTTTGGACGCGATTTCTTACTATAGGAGATCCTCTTCTTCGCTATTCTATGCGGCTAAAGTGGAGGCTCTTCCGTCGTGGTGTAGGGATCATTATGTTCATATTGTTGATCCCTCCATACTACGCATTGCTAGTTTTTAGTATACTTGTTTCACAAGATCTACTGCAGCCTGTTGTTATTTAGGTTATAGGTTTGTTACCTCATACCTATGCACTCTACGATAGTTTACAATTGAGTCTTTTGTCTCTTTATCTAAGTCAGTTAGTAACTTTTTGATAAATAGACTTAGAATCTTTAGATTAAATTCCTATACGGATTTTAACTTCGGTTCTTATTTAGCTAAGTAATCATTTGAGCCTCTGGAAACAGTAGTTTTCAAATTCTGACCTTTTAGACAGTAATTCTGTTGGTTTCTCTTTTACTGTAGAATCAGTGAGTTTCATGCACTATCGATGGATGATTTTCACTTTCATAGTTTCGGAATCAATACTTCCGTTACTATTTAGGTTGGATTGTTGCATAAGAGTTAGGCTCCTATTATCCGGAACCTATTATTTTAAGGTCCTTCCGTCTTCGTATGGGCATAGGCCTTTACTCTTTCCGGGTACAGTTTATGTATTTATAAACAGATTTCTGTTTATTACTATGGGCGTAAGCTTCTTCTGTCTTTGATGTCTAGTAGAAGGACGTTACGCTCCATTTTATTGTTAATCGATTCTATTAACTAGCGTACTGCTTATGGTATATCATTGGCTTAGCAGTTGTGCTTAAGATTTCGGCTCATGAAGTAAGAGTTCTTCTACTTCTTGGGCTTACATTAATAGTGTTGCTATTATAGATTTTTGAAGGCTGCTCATTGCGCTCAGCCATCCATTCATGAATTTTTTCTCAGAAATATCGAGTCCATTTCTGGAGGCCTCTATTGTTAGGTCTATTATCTACTGCTCAGAATGTCATTCACTTAACAGTTGCTACTATAGCTAGGTAGGCTGTCTGTTTCGGCAGTGTCTCCGTTCGGCTGCCCTCTTCGCTCTGGGCTATTTGACCCAGGGCAAGAAAAAGGGGGGGGGGGGAGGGTGTTCCCTTGGGTCACCTGTTTTTACTATGAAAACAAGGGGATACCTCCTCCGGAGTTAGTAATTCTGAGCTGTTATTGGGATGGTTGTTTAGTGAGAAGTTTAAGTTTATAAAATTCATTCAAGTCTTAGTTTTTAAAGTATAGCTTTTGAATATTGCATATGTCAACGGACATGATTATGCAATTCTCACACACTTTTAGGAGTATAAGAGTCTCTATTCTCTAGACTTACTTTATTATTGGCTTACTTTAAAAATTATTAGTATAAGGATTTTTGGATATTAATAGAGTACATGGATGTATGAAGCTCAATTTTTGGAAGGTGTTGTATCTTTCTAATTTATCATAAATAAGAAAGATACATGTAAGGCCTATTACTTCTTTTCCCTACAGGGGATGACTCTATTTTATTTTATTGAGCGTATTCCATTTTGCTCTATGTCCTTGGCCCTCCAGCCTTTTTACTATTCAGCTATGTCTGGGTCATTGGTACAGTATAAAAATGTTAAAAAATTTATAGTAATTTATATATTTTTTATACTTACCAATGACCCAGACGGGGATGGCCCTCCCAGGAGTTGGGAACTCTTGCCTCCCCGCTGAGTACATAGCGCTTACCAGGCACTGGTTATTAGAATGATAAATGGCGCCAATTTCGGAACGTCCTTGACACTGCGCATGCGCAGTGGGGGCGAGGTGTGGAGGGCCTTTCAGGACATGTTTTCTTTAGTTTTAGATGCAAATTTTGGGGATTGGGGGGCAAAATTTGTGTTTGGCCCTATATTTTAAGAGTTAGCACCAGCTATGTCTGGGTCATTGGTAAGTATAAAAAATATATAAATTACTATAAATTTTTTAACTTTTCGATTTATATTTGGAATGTTGTTTATTATGTATCTTTTTCATATATTTATTGTGGAGTTGGTGGGAGTACTGTCGACTTTGTTTTGATTCATTATGAAAGCTTATTGCTCAAAATGCAAGGCGAGGAAGTCTTCCTAGGATTTACATGCTTGTTGCCTTGCTTGTATCTGATGTACTCCCACTAATTCATGTCCAACCTGTGTCGGATTGGATGACAAACGTTGGAGACGCTTGTCACGGTACGTTGTTAGCGGTGAGAGGCCAATGCAGGTCCTCTCGCCACAAAGTCAATCAAGTTTCTCAGTTTCTTTTTCAGAGGAACAAGAACATGGTGATGTTTACGTGACGCCTAGAGATAGTGTGCTACCGTCGTCGCATTCAGATGAACAAGCCGAGCTAGCTGACAAGCTACTCATGAATATTAGACAGGACAAAAAGCTACTAGCCGGTGGTTTTAGTCCCTTGTCGCCTGCTAGCTCGACCAGTGAAGCGGTTACTCCGTCTGTGGGTACTGTGATGCTGGGTGTGTCTGTTGCGGTCGATAGGAGTGGATTGGGTAGAGCGACACCTTAAAACATAAACAGGCTCACCCAGCGACGACAGAACAGAGGAAGAAGCCGACAGGTACCGTTGGAAGCTTTTGAGGTCTCTAAGGACCGTGAGCAAGAGAGGTCCCTCTCTTTCCCAGCAGCATCTGGGGCCAGATGTTGTGATTAGAAACTTGCATCAATCAGAGTATACGTCCACGCCTTCCGTCCGGGACCCTTCCATATAGTTTGCAGCCAGCCTCAGCTGCAGTTACAGCTTCTACAACGTCATCTTCAAAGCACGCACGACTGCGCCTTAGCTACACTACTTCAGATATCCAGCCTGCATCGCCGAGAAGAGACCACTCATCATCTGCAAAGTCGGACCATCCGGTAGCTAAGGAGACGAGGCCTAATTTATTGGGATGTCCGGAGAAAAGAGCCATCTCAGACACACCGTCCCAGGAGCAGCAGGCAGCCAAGAAACAGAAGACTGCTGCTCCTCAGGCCTCTGTAACGGACTTGCTTTCGCAGATTGCGCAGCTCATCACATCATCCCAGCAAGTGCAGGAGCTGCCTAGGCAGTCTCAGAACCTGAGCTGTCAGATGGTGCTGGGTCAGTCCAGTCATCTGCATGTTCAGATGCGATAGACCGAGACTCTCAACTGATTCAATCGGATGGTGAAAGGGATATGGACGAAGATTACCCTTACCTTTCGGAACAGCACATGGTTGCGATGGATTTAATCCATCAATACTACCCTGAATTTGTTCCGGTGAATCAGAATGCTGCATCATTGGACGCAGACTTTATCCGGACTAAGGAGGAGGCCCTGTCTTTTCCGGTTCAGTCTAGGCAGGTGTCGCAGGCCTTCAGCCATTTAGACGATGCCATATTCAAACTCTCCAGTGGGGAGAAGAAAGGCGGTTTCTTGACATCATCTTCCATAAATTTACTGTTTATTGGACCACGTTCATTTAAAACGGTCGGGGAAGATGTTCCTTTGTGTTTGGATGAACAGGCTGAGGATCTAGAGCTGTCCTTGCCTGTTTCATTCACAATTCGCTCGGACACAATTGAGATGGCAATATCTTCAAACAGAGTGAATTTGGACGCTATGTCTTATGCAGATCACCTTTCGAGAGCTGTGGCGCAACGTCTCAACGGGAAGGAATTTGAGGATGTTTGTACCGCTTTAAGAGTTCTCTCCAGGGCAGTTATGTTTACCATGTATAACTCCGCCTTAACAGTGGCTCATTTGGAGTTAATCAGACATTACGATGCCCCTGCATCGTCATCTTTATTAGATGACAAGGTGAAAAACTCTTTACGGGTCGCTCCGGTATCCGGACACACAATATTTGATTACAAGCTTTCATTGGTTTATAATAATAATAATAATAATAATAATTGATTTTCTAGAGCGTAAAACCACAAATAGTGCTCTAAAACGCTTGACAGAAATAAATACACTTTTCTGAAATGAAGAGTCACTTTGATTTATTTACATCTGTTTTGGTTGCCTCTAAGAGAGGTTTAGGAGAATGCTTCAGTAAATAGGAAAGTTTTAAGATTTCTTTTGAAGACATCGAGAGTTTCTGAAGTTCTGACACTAATTGGCAAGGAATTCCACAATCTGGGACCCACGATGGAGAACACATGATCATGAGCCTGATTAGATCTGCTAAAAGGCACAACTAGTTGAATTTGGTTTTTAGATCGAAGAGTGCGCGTTGGTTTATATACAGTGAGGAGCAGACATGTTAACCTCCACAATAATTTTTTAGGGAACCCGAGGGTGATTTTCAGGGAAATGGGATAGATTTCAGGGAAAAGTTCACGCGGGGACAAAATAAAAGAAAAAAGATTTCAGCTCATGGACCACTATTAACACCAGGTTATATCCAGGACTAGTTGTCAACTATGCTGATGCATTTATGCTATGTTAAACAAAAAAGAAATTACCGTTGATTTGACCCCCCCCCCCCCCCCCCAGGATCCTCTTCTTCATGAGCCCGCCCCACCACCACCCACCCACACTGTCCCACAGAGCACCTCCACCTGTGGTTTGCTCTTATCAAAGTCTACTTGGCTAATAATTTCCCAAGTCTGGAAATGTTAACAGGAAAAGATGTCCTAATGTTCAGTAAAAAGCATCTTTATCAAACTTCATGCATGTGGGACGTTTGTGCCCTACACAAAACTTTTCTTTTCATCATTGAAGCATTTTTTTTTAATTCCATTTGAAATTTTCTGGGTACAGATGGCCAACAGTTAACAGTTCTGTAGTCAGCACAACAGAATAAATGTAGTGTTAGAAAATAAGTCTGTTGTGTTTAAATGTGCAGTCATAATTTTTCGGCATCCTAAGCGACTTTAACCTACTTTTAACCTGTGCTAAACAGTTGTTGTTTACGTTTTGATTTTGGAAAAGGGATGAGAATTGAAGCTATTCTATGAAGGAATAAATAAATATATATTATTTAATTCCTTTTCATATATTTTAATTTCCAAAAACTGCATTTAAATGAAGGTGGAGTTTTCAATTTTTTGAAAGTAAGTCACCTATTTTCACTTCGACACTCGCACATTGATCATGAATCTCCGAAGAAAAAACCCAGAAATAAACATGAACACAGTTGAAATATATATCATAAAATCCCCTTTTCTTAAATAAATTTAACTTAAATCCATATTTTCCAGCTTTGTGAGTTTTAACCAGAGTTTGAAATGCATGTGATTTCACTCCGAACGTTTTTCAAAAGTTACAACGGAAACGAAATATTTGACTGTTGTTTTCCGGGATTTTTGGTCCCAAACTGATTCCCGTCCGGGAGGCCGGGAACTACACTGAAATTCTGGGATTTTCCCGGGCATTCCGGGAGAGTTAACATGTCTGATGAGAAGCTCTTGCAGGTAAACTGGAGCCAGTTTGTGGATACATTTGAATACTAAGATCAATATTTTGAAATCAATCCTCTGTTTAACTGGAAGCCAATGTAATTGTCTTAAAACAGGTGTTATGTGTTCAGAGCGTTTGGTACCAGTAATTATCCTAGCAGCAGTATTCTGAACTTTTTGAAGCTTCTGAATCAGGCACTGGGACAGCCCCACTAACACTGAATTACAATAGTCTAGTTGTGAGGTGATGAAGGAGTGCACAAGTTTTTCAAGTGCTGACTGGTTAAGATAAGGTCGCAGTCTTCCAACGTTACGAAGCTGCCAGTAGCATTTTTGACATATTTTATTGATATGGATGTCTAGTTATAAATTTGAGTCCATAATCAGTCCAATATTCATGGCCAGTTCACTTTTCATAGTGATGTTGTTTCCAACCAGAATTGATATAACAGAGGGTGTAGGCATGCGAACCCCGGATATCACTAAGAATTCAGTTTTAGAGTCAATCATTTTCAGTTTAAAGTCTATCATCCATTCCCGCACAAGATTTATGCAAGTTTCCGTGTTATTGACTGCGGTGAAGGAGTCACTTGGAACAGATGGGTTGAATGTGATGTACAGTTGGGTGTCGTCTGTATACAGATGATATGATATGCCATGCTTTTTAAGAAGGCGACCGAGAGAAGAAGTGTACAGAGTAAAAAAGAGTGGTCCAAGAACTGAGCCCTGAGGAACACCACACTTCAACGTCCTGCTTTCTGAACCGATCTTATTGATGTATATTTGTTGACTGCGACCTTCTAGATATGACGCAAACCACGCTAAGACAGTCCCACAAATGCTGGTTTATGACCAAGATACAAAGAAAGCGTCTAATACTCTGCTTCTAAAGTCGGCGTCTAATCGACCTGCTACAGCAGAAAAGAGTGAAGGAGGACGTCCCAGACAGAAATCGTCTAGTAAAGGGGAACTCCTCGTGAGGGTATAGGAAACCCACCTATAATTACTCTAGGGATCGTCAATACAGCAACCCGGGAAGGGGGCGTAGGTCTGATCAAGACTACCGGTCAGACGCCCCCCTGAGCAGGTGGGTTGAAACTCTTCGCGAGAGGGACGTGGTTTCTCCTCCCGTGAGCCTCACAGGGCCTACAGGTGATGGTCAGGACCTCTATTGCTTGCCAGCTGGCAGAAGGTTATCAAGATTCACAACAAACTGGACAACAATTACGGAAGACCAGTGGGTGAGAAGTGTGGTCTCAGATGGCTATCTTTCTGAGCGAAACCACCACTAACAAGGTGTCCGCGGTGGACAAATCTTTCATCAAATCCTTGCAAAAGAGTCTCTCCAATCGAAGGTACAGGCTCTCTTTTCCTTTGTCGTCGAAAATCAAAATTCTCTAGAATTCTACAGTCACCTGTTCCTCGTACTGAAGCCAGATAGCTCCATCCGACCGGTAATAGACTTGAGCTGGATAAACAAGCTTATCGTAGCTCCAAAGTTCTATATGGAGACCATTCGGTCAGTAAGGACAAGCATTCGAGTGAATGACTATGAGGCAAGCATAGTTCTAAAGGATACATACTTTCATGTCCTGGTTCTCAAATTACAACCCGTCACTATTAAGGGCTATAGGTCTATGTTATTGGACACTTACACTCATCATGATAACTTGGCAATTGGATCTAATGCTTCATTATCCAAACTGGTTAGAAATTTCTCTATAAATAGACCTAGAACCCTCAGATTAATTCCTAAGTGGAATTTGGCTTGGGTTCTGTTGAAGCTTAAAGAAGCTCCATTTGAGCCATTGGACGTTGGAAGCAAGGGAAGATCTCCTCCAGTGTCAGTAGTCCCGAGTCGATGCTGGGATGGTTTTAATGTGTAGCTCGGTGAAGCAAATAATATGTCTCATTTATGTATTGTTTTTAAAGTGTAGCTCACTGTGAAGCATTTGTATATGTTACATGTCAAACGGGCATTAATATACAATCCTCAGACACTTTTAAATGAGTGTAAAGAGTCTCATTCTCTGAACTGTCTTTATATGTTTGCTTCCCTTCACCGAATAAGCATAATGGGTTATGTTGGCATTAAATGGAGAATTCTATAATATGTAATGCTCAATTACATTATTGGTGTTATGTCTTTCTCGTTTCTCGCAAATGCGAAAGACATGTATGATTCCTTTCTCTCCTATTCTCCTGTAGGAGATATCCTTTAAGAAGTGATTGAGTAATTGGATTTTCCTCTATGTCCTAGGCCCTCCAGCCGTTTTACGATTCAGCTAGTCTTGGCCATTGGTTGTTGTATAAAAATATTATAAATTCAAAGTAATTTGTATATTTTTTATACTTACCAATGGCCCAGATGGGGATGGCCCTCCCATGAGTGGGCACTCATACCTCCTCTCCAACATTTAGCAGGCAATTTCTAGAAAGAATGATGGTTGGTGCCAATTTCGGTGTTTTCCTGGATACTGCGCATGTGCAGTTCACAAAAGTATGGAGGACCAGATAGGACATGAAATTTTCGGTTTTGCATGCAAATTTTGGGGATTGGGGGCAAAATTTGTGTTTGGCCCTGGATTAATTTTAGAGTTAGCACCAGCTAGTCTGGGCCATTGGTAAGTATAAAAAATATACAAATTACTTTGAATTCATAATTTTTAGCTTAACTTGACAAAGTCAAGATAAGCTATAGCATCACGTGTGCAGAAGACTGTGAGTGTGTCCACATTTTCCTTTAGCACAGGCTACACCCCACAGTTCTTTTTTGATCGTCACAAAATTTCATATGCAGGTTTGAGGTCCTGTCTAGATGAGAACGTCCCCTTTTGGTCGCGATCGGTCAACCATGATGGTTGTCTGAGCCGAAAACCTTTAGCACAGTCTACAGGTCGTATTCATGAAGAGAATTCATTGTAGCTTGGTAGGATGACTATGTATAATGTCTAGATGAGAACGTCCCCTTTTGGTTATGATCTGTCACCCGAGAGGGCTACCCAAATCCGAAACCAAAAACCTTTTAGCACAGTCTGCAGGTCATATTTAATATGGAAGGATTTCATTATAACTTGGTAGGATGACTCCGTATGATGTCTAGATGAGAACTTCCCTATTTGGCCGTGATCTGTCAACCATGATGGCTGCCCGAGCCCAAAAACCATGAGTACAGTCTACAGGTCGTATTTATGGAGGAATTTCATTGTAACTTGATAGGTTGACTCCATATAATGTTTAGATGAGAATGTCCCCTTTTAGTCAGGATTGGTCAACTGTGATGGCTACAGGGGCCTGAAGCCCAAAAACTTTTAGCACAGTCTACAGGTCGTATTTATGAAGGGATTTCATTGTAACTTGGTAGGATGACTCCAGGTAATGTCTAGATGGGAACATCCCCTTTTGGTCATGATCATTCAGCCGTTATGGCTCCCCGAGCCCAAAACCCAAAAACCTTTAGCACAGACTACAGGTCGTATTTATGAAGAGATTTCATTGTAACATGGTAGGATGACTCAGTATAATGTCTAGATGAGAACATCCCCTTTTGGTTGCAATCGGTCAACCATGATGGTTACTCAGTCCCAAAGCCCGAAAACCTTTAGGACAGCCTGCAGGCCGTATTTATAAAGGGATTTCATAGTAACTTGATAGGATGACTCATTCTGGAAAAATTTCACTGTAACTTGGTAACTTTGGTTGACATACATTAACTTTGAGGGCCATATTAACCTACTCCTCAGTTCTTTAGTAAAGTCTGCACCTCAGTTTATTTTTATTGAAAACATAGTATACAGGGAACAGAAATTAACATATTCTCAATTATCACAATTATTGTCGCATTTCATAATCCTTTCATAAACATTGAACATTTTCCTTTTCATCAAACACAACACAGTCAAATTAAGCTACAGTGTCATTGACACTTTCATTTCTAGAGTTATTGGCCTTTTCAATTTTTTGTGACTTAGAAAATTTCAATTTTTATGGTTTCTGGTTAGTAACCATTTCTTGGCAGGGGATACCAGTGGTGATGCACCTTGTTTTATTTGACATACGTCCACCAAATTTACAGATCTTATACCTCTATGGAAGGGAAGAACTTTCAGTGTCTCCATCTGTTAGATCAAAGGTCATGGGACTTTCACTCCAAATAATACATTGTCAAAAATTGGTTTCCAGTCAATACCTTTATTTCTGTTTAACACGTCCATCACACCCATAGTGTAGGAATCTGCTTTGGAAGGAGAAGAATCTCATTGTAACTGGAAAAAGTACTTTCTGTTCCCATGTGATACATTAGTTCTGTTTACCAAAGCTGAATCAAACTTGGAAAAGTATTTGCATATGAAAAGAAAAGAACAATTTTGGAGCCATAAGATCAAAGGTTATGAAACTGCAACAAAAATAGAAGTTTGTAAAAAGTTGGTTTCCTTGCAATAATTTTAGTTCTCTTTGACATGTGTCTAGATTACAGGGCAGGTACCCTTATTATACCCCCAACCTCCAAAGGAGGATTCCAGGGTATCTAGTGAAGCCATTCGTCCATCTGTCTGTTTGTACATCCATCTGTCTGTTCATCTGTCTGTCCATCCATCTATCTGGACAAATGTTTTGCATTATAATTTCAAAGCCATTGTCGGATTTGGATGTCCTTTGGTATGCTAACAGACCTGCATGGTGGAACTGATATGCACAAGGAATGGGTTCCATCCAATAATGTTTCCCTGAGTTACGGCACTTTTCACATTTTGGACTTTAAAAATTTTTCTGTTTTCAGAAACTCTTTTGATTTAAAAATTTTTTCTGTCCCACAATACCTTCTAGGCTATCTCGAACATGCCCACGAGTTGGGGGGCAGTGGCCCAAGCTTTGCGTAGCCCTTGTAAGAACTGTGTTTGGAGGAAAATAATCATATTGATTTCAAGGCAGAGGTGATTTGAAGAAAATTAATAACAAATAAATAAATACCCCTATGGAAGGAAAATTATTGTATTTTGGGCAGAGTGCAAAATTTCTGTTACTAATAATAGCATGTTTTGGATTCAAGGCGATAACATTAGATGATAACTGAACCAAACTTGCAAAAAGTATTTTTAAATCGAAAGAGAATAACCTTATTGAATTTGGAGTCTATACCCATAGGATTAAAGGTCACATGATTCTTAATATAAATTAGCATTTTGTCAAAAATTATTTTCAAGCAATAACTTCAGTTCTATATGGTGCATGTTAACCATTTTTATAGGTCATATACTGAACACTTTCGATTTTGGAGTCTGTAGTGTTATTAAAAGTTAAGGATTAGTTAAATACATGTATCACAACTTGACCTGTTTTGATTCCTCATGTAGTTTGTATAACCTTTTATTTTCATTGTTATACCCCCTCCTGAGGCCATATATAGTAAAGAGTTGCATATGTTTGTATGTTTATATGTTACAGAATATGTCCA